>CM033271.1:40671927-41401927 GCA_019343175.1 Oedothorax gibbosus
CAAGTCAATAGAATAATAAAAGTTGCATTGAAACATTATAAAAATAAGACATTTAAAGTTGATGTCATGCAAAATAAAGCTAAACCAACATAAATTTAATGCACCGTTTGTTTGTTTTTTCAAAATGAAAAAGAAAATGTTGTTTAAAAAGAATTATACACGTACTTTACTTGTTTCCCTTTTTTTCTATCTCGAATTTTTAAAAAAACGGAAATGGGGGTATGAGCTTGTTTCAACACTTTGCCACAAAAAAACAACCAATGGCCTCGCAGTTCGGATCGCGTGATAAACCAATGAGCTGTTTCGCCACTTTGTCAAAGAAAACCAAACAACCAATGAAATCGCAGTTTAGAGAGCGTAACGTCAGAATAAATATTCTTATTGACTTGCTGAAGGTGCCTGCTTGTCCGTCCACCTCTTCCAAAATGGGTTCTAACTATTTTTACTGAAACTATTTTTACTTGAAAACTATGATATCAGATACTACTTTTTTATATTTTGTATCCGTTGGTCTGTACTTCCGTGCGGATATCGAATTACCCATTTAAGTTTCATTGACATAAAATTAATTTAAATATAGCTTATAGTTGCCATAGAAACAGTGGCGTGAGAAACTTTATTTCAAATGAATATTAAAGTGAATATTTGAAGGAGAAAAATTATTTTTGTCATATAAATCAGTTTGGAATGACATCTTAAAATGTAACACAATGCGATTCTTTGATTTTTCATAATTCGTTTACTAAGAAAGCGGCAAGGCATTTCCAATTTTTGCATAAAAAGCTGGCAAGTTTTAATTTAAATATCTTCTTTTATTAATGCAATTTGGAGTTGTTTCCTTCTTTGATATTGCTAAATAACTCAAAACTATCGGGGTTTTAAAAACACTTATGTTAGTATTCATTTAAGAGGGATTGTCAATCCCATAGAGCTAATGTATTAGTTTTGAAATCATAACTTCCGTAGAAGTATTTCTTTGCCATGTTAGCCCTTTTTCCCCAGGTATGGGAATCAACATAACATCAAAATGAAACAAATTTGAAACGAAAATGTTATCTAGCTATTTAATTATATATTTTTGAAGTTTTAAACTGCCAAAAATTACAGCAGATGGCGACACTATTTTAAAATTTTATCAATTAATAATTAAATAACCGGATGTTATTTTCTTTTCAATTTTGTTTTAAATGGATGTTATGATGATTCCCATACCTGGTGAGAATGGGATAACATGGCAAAGCAATACTTTTGCCAAAGTTGTGATTTCAAAACTAATGCATTAGCTCTATGGGACTGACAGCTTCATTTAAAGGTGGTGAAGACATTTTCCATTTTCCTAATGTCAAAGAAACGGATGTTATGACTTGCTTAAGAAATTCTACCGAATTATTCTTTGAACTTGAAAACAAATTTAGCAAACGATAAAGAATATTAATAAAATTTGCACAACAAATAAATTAAGTCAAAATGGTCTATTTTTAAAGTTTAAATTGCAACTAAATGCTATTTTTAATAATGTGTGTCTTATAAACTTCATCTTTTTCAGTAAGAATTTCAGCTAGAATTTAAGTAACAGAAAGTAGGTAATTTTTCAGTTATTTTGGAACTTTTGTGTTTATTATTGTTTCATTCTTAAAACAGTTCAAAACCTAATGTTGAAAATAAATTGTTAGTGCTTTGAAATTTTATGTAGACATATTTGCAGGACTTCACATTATATAAAAGGTCAAAGAGAAAGCCTGTTTAAGACGCTTAAGTACAATGTTTAATGACTGGAAACTACCTTTTTATGACATTTTTAGTTTGAAGGCGTTTCTGAAGCATTTCCGAATATCCTTCCATTTATCACTAAATAAAATTGCTTTAAGTTTGTGATCCTTATGTATCCAAATATGAAGTGTACTGAATGCAGTGAAGCATTGAAAAGGCACTACGTGCTTGCACTATATGACTCGTTTGTTTCAATTTATTAACACTCACACATCGTTAAAATTTAAGGGAATAATATCATATTGAAACATTGAATATTTTAATTTAAGGTACTTCTAAAGAATTTTTTTTCATCAAGTGATAGAAATATAATTAAAAGCAATAATTCTACATTATTAGCCTTTGAATACGGTTTTGTCGCAACTAATGAATATTAATTAAGACAATGGACACATGCACTACGGTTGCATTTTTTCAAAGTTTAAGAATATTTTATCAAGTTCTGAATAATATTAACGTTTAAAATGTTTGAAAGTGTAGTGGAATAAATATAAATTAGCTACATATTTCGCGTGACTATTTGGTGACTGCCTTTTGATTTAATTTCTTTGCTCCATGAAATTAAACTTAATGTTTTTTTAACTATTTTATTCTATTTTCAAATAATTAGCAATTTTAGACAATAAAACGTTATAAATACATTGAAATTATTTTATTATATTTCAGTTCATAACACCAAATACATATTACCGCAAACTTCTAATGTCAACCATAATACAAACTCAGATCATTTCGTAATCATTATACTAACGCATAATTTCTCTCTCTATAAAATAAAAATAAAACTAACTATCAGACATAAAGTATCATAACTATAAAAATTAAAGACACCGCTATTAGATGACTACTCGGTTTCCCAAGTGGCCACCGATTCCTAAAGCCTTCCATCTTATTTTAATTTCCCATTTATCTGTGTTAAAGCTTTATCATCAGACAAGAGGCCAGAAAAAAGCAGCAAGCAGGACATAAGGTAATAAATAACCTTACTTTCCTCTAATGCCCCCAATGTTTTCTCATGGGAGGATTACGAGACCGAAAGATTGTATTACGTGGGCTTAGCAATAATTATAAATTGTTCGTTGAATTTTCTCGATTGCCTAGAGTCACGCTACTTTAATTATTTTTTGTTGATATTTTCTGGGACATAAGTTTTTTGAGTATATGGTAGGTTTATATGGGTCCATATTTCATTAAAAAGTGTCTAAATACCATTGTTTTTAACATTGAAGTAAAGATATAGATGTTTATATTCTTTTTAAAAGAATTTTAAATAGAGCAAACTTATTGAAACACAAAAAACACTTGAATAGATTTCGAAAGAAGCTAGGTCTACGCTCAGAAGGTTTACTAAAATAATTAAACTTACTATGGAAAATATTTAACGATATTCAAGTTTCGGCACAGAATTTTGTGAGACTAAACCGAAATATTTGATTAAAATTTTTGATACCGGAATTTTCACTTGATTTTGTTTTCTATAAAACAAAAATTTTCCTATTCAATATTTTATTTATAAAGTAAGTTCAAAGCACTTTTTTGAAAGTCAATTGTATAATATCGTATGCTACCAAAATATTAAATTCAAATACTAAAATATATAACACGGCACAAATTTCTCGAATTCGGAAATACAAAAAAAAAAAAAGAAATGAAAAAGTACTCCAAAAAGGCAACTGATTTTTCGAAAGTATACAATTTTAATTAAACAAAAATATATAATTTTCACGTTCCGCTATAATTAAATACATAAACCATTAGTTATTTTAAAGGTACATAAATCAAATTCATTTAAGGCTAAGGATATCGCTATATCAAATTGAAACAACATGCGTACATATTGCGGAAACCTATTAACCAATATTTTGATTTGGAAAATAGGTAAATTTGTATTTAACCATTCACTGGATACCCCTGGATAACATCAAATACACCTCAATGCATTGTGACATAAACCAAACCTTGCCTTTCAAATACATCCGTTTTCAAATGGCGACCATTAATGTTGTATGACCTAAGCAATTAACCATTGTTCAATACTAAATGACTAATAAGTTAAGCAGGCCCAATCAGAATATAATATAGCCTCTTGTACAAATTAAGCATACATAAACCAACAGAGAAACCTCTTTGGGAGTGATGTTTTATGTGTAGAATAATATGAGAATAATTCAATTTTGTTGTTTGGTTAAATGCATATTGAGTTGTTTTGTGAATGGTCCTTGTAATTATGTAATTTTGATTGGTAGGAATTCATATAATCCCGGATTGGGCGAGGTTGACCCATCCTTTCATCCCTTGAGTGGGTCGATAAAATGGGTACCAAGCATGCTTGGGAACTAAACACTGGGGGTTCCGCGTGAGGCTGACCACCTTACCGGGACATTTAGTTTTTTTAGGAATTCATATACTATTCAAAAGTTACAATTTTTAAAGTATCATTTTTCTATGGGAGATGAACTTCGATTATACGCTTTTAAATTTTTAATGGGCCATATCTGAGGGAAAGCGACATTAAATTTATATTTTATTGTGTTCTGTAGTAAAGAAAAAAATTAATAATATTTTTATTAGTTAGAAAGGATTATTTGATTTTAAATGCAGGGTGTCCGAAAAAGAATGTCAGAGTTTCAATGGTATATTACAGGAGTTTATTTTATACTAAATATAACAAATCATACATGACATGGAAGGAAAACTAACCTAGTTTTTCCTATAAGTGCTCAATGTGTGCGCCTTTAGTGATACGGCACACATCCAAACGAAAATGCAATTCTTCCCATACTGTCTGCAGCAAGTCTGGAGTAATGGAAGCAACAGCCTGTGCAATTCTACCTTTCAAGGTTGGTAAATCGTGGGGTAGGGGTGGAACGTAGACCCGACTTATTATTTATTCGTCACCTTCAACCACATTACAATTACACTTCAACCACAATACTATTACAATTAGAAACTCGGACATTCTTTTAGGGAAACCCTGTATTATTTTAAATTAAGTGACATCAATTAAATTTATTCACTTTTCAATAAAAAAACATAATTCATAATTCCTAGTAAATATTTTTAGGAGACTAGTATAATATACATCTACATACATCAAGGAATACATATTTAAACTCATTATAAAGATTGGTATACACTATTAAATTGGATACTTAGGTATTTAGTTGTTGAAAACACATGCAAAACATGTCCCCGTTCCTTGTTCTTTTATTCTTCTGCAAAGAATATAACAAATACTTAAATAGTTATGGTAGAAAAAGTTTTATAAAAGCGTCACTCAAAAATTTATTCATGTGAAGTTGTGTTCTTGATAAGTTTACTAACAAGCGTCATAAGTTTGCCAACAAAACCTCTTCTTGCGACGCATAACTTTCGGTATAAAAAATTTTTAATCAAATATTTCGGTTTACAGTCTCACAAAACTGACAAATTCTATGCCGAAACTTGAATATCGCTAAATATTTTCCATAGTAAGTTTAATTATTTTAGTAAACCTTCGGAGCGTAAGACCTAGCTTCTTTAAAAAAAAATAAGAAAAAAAGATAAAATATTTATCAAAAAAACCTTATCAATAAATATTTTTTAATCGGTGTAGCAAAGCTGTTGAAATTAAACTTATTAATTTTCTCTCGCTGGTCTCCAAAATATAATCGGTCTTAAAATAACCGAAACCTACTTAAGAATTGTTTATTTCAATTATACATGGCTTATGAAAATCTCGATGACCCAATCACTGCATTTTTAATTCTACTGCAGAACTTCGTACTGAACGAATCCATTTTACTCGTGTATTTTTAAGGGATTTGTTTAATTTCATATATTTGGGGATAAAAGGCAAATTTTTCTTTAGAAACTTTGTTGTAGTAATTTATCCTTAGTCTGATAGGTATTAATTATAAATCTCCTTACTTGGTCCACTTTTATTTCTAGTTTATGTTAACGATTTATTAGCTTTAGATCTATCTGGTGAGATTATTTGTTTTGCAGACGATACCACTCTTCTATACTCCGGTAATAATCAAGATGATCTTAATAGTTTAATCCAAGAAGACCTTATCAAACTTAAATCTTGGTTTGATTCTAATGACTTGCATATTAATGCGAACAAAACAAAATACATAAATTTTAGCCTAATTAAAAAACCAATTTCGACTAATTTATCATAAAGATAACTGCAACGATAACCTCTCCTGTGTTTGTCAAGAATTGGAATGTGTAGACACAATTAAGTACCTTGGACTTCACATAGATTCAAATCTTAAATGGAAAACTCATATCAATTCCATCTCTAACAGTATGAGGTTTTTTCTTTATAAATTTTATCATTTAAAGCATCTAGTTAATCAAAAATTTCTTAAGCAGCTCTACTATGCATGGTTCATCCAGAATCTACTACGGATTGTCTATTTGGGTGGGGACTACGAATCAAATATATCCATAGTCAAAAATCTCCAAAATAAATTTATTAAATTAATTCTTAATTATAATAATCGCAGTATTAATTCCAAGATTACAAATTACTAGACATACTTCCAGTTCATCATCTGCACTTTATAAAAATAGCTACAATCTCTTCTTAAATCCCAATTATGTGATAAAAGAGAAATAGTCAATCCTAGACGAACAACGTTATTTTCAATATACCCAGAGCTAACAGGGAGATTTTCACAAAAGTTTTTTTATTTAGCTCCTAAACAATACAATAATCTCCCTGTTGATCTGCAAATTATACCAAATGTCATCGTTTCAAAAAAAAGCTAAAAATTATCTGTTTTCAGTTGATAATTTAATTGATTCAATTTTTCTCTATTGTTATTTTTAAATAGCACCGACGACTTTCCCAATTTCATGTCATATCTACCTGTATTGTTTAAAAAAAAAATGTCTTGAATTTCTTTTCACTCGTATGGGATTCTAAATCTCCAGAGTGTTTATTTTGTACTTGTTGTTTTCTTGATAATAAAAAATAATAATAATAATAAAATCAACTATCTTGCATTCAGTATTGAGTAAGTGGAAACTTGAGGTCCACTTTTGTCACTCTAAAAAAATATATCAAAACTTTTCACTATTCCGTCCTTAATTCTAATTGATATACCCTTATTTACATTCGAAAAAAATACTGATGGGTTTGCGTAAACATTTATTGGAATTTTAGCATTTTAAGTAAAGTATGTTTCCAAATATTACCGAGTAAAATCATTTAAAAAAAAAAATGTCAGTGCAACATTAGATGAGATTGTTTTAAATAAAAGGTAATTTTTATGTTAGAAGTATTTTTCAATTGTTTTGAAACTTTGGGAAAACATACAAAATATTAAAAAAAATTAACTTTTAAAATAAATATATATAGAATATGGAATAACGCAAAAGAAAAATTTACTTAATAGGGTGATTTTCCTCTGAGCCTTAGCGGTTCGAAGAAGGTGAAAAGCTCCGAAATATGCTTCCGACAAAAAAAAACGGTTAAATATTTTAGTTGTTATGAAAAGTACTTATACACGTCATCTAAATTGTAAGAAAAACACATGAACCAAACTGCAGACGACTGCCAAATTTGGACAACATATTCTTTAATATGCAAGATATCATTCCTGATAAGATTTTTTCGACAATTTCAAAAGATTTTTCGATTTTCATGGTAGAGGTCTACCTTAAATAATATTTAAAACAACAAAATTGATATTTTCATTGCTTTTGAGGTACTAGGTCCCCAGACACACTTAACAGCACCTTAAAGTAGACACCATAATATCTAGGCGAAAAAACTTTCCATGCCATGACTTGATAAATATTCCACTTACGGTTCAAATGGATTTTTCTATTATTTCTCAGGGCGCTGTTTTTTTGCGTTCCTTTATTCCCCCCCCCCCCCCCCCCCCATGTCTCCTAATTTGTGCATCCTAATTCATCCTTTATTTTTTCTTTTTTGCAGCCGGGGGGGGGGGGGGGCATGTTCTCTTGAGATCAACAGAATAAGATACGAGTAAGGGAGTCGCCTAAATTAGTAACGAGCTCAGGTGGATTGGTTTTTATTGGTTTTTGTGGTTCAGTGTTGAGTAAATACTTTTCGTGGCCCTGGTAAACGTACAGCAAAAGGGTGACTTCGAGTACACTGAAATGTGTTTTATCTAATTTTAACAAAAGAAAGGATTAGTTTGGAAGTTTAAACCAAAATTGGCATCTTAAGGGAGAACGGGCGCGCTGGACCGGGGGTCTTCAAAGTAAAGTGCATCAGTGTTAATCCTATGGAGAAAAAAAGTATTTTCTCTGCCGCATTTCTCCGGCTGTATTGAATATTTTTGCAAACTGATTTTTTTGTGTGATAAATGTGTAGCCGACTTACAGGTCCCGACATTCCCCTTTTTTGAAATTGGTTCGAATATTTTTTTTAATTTTCAATAAATAATTTTACACAAAATATTCGAAGCAATTTCAAAAAGTGGGGAGATAGAGACCTGTAAGTTATTTAAATTTATTATTTAAAAAAAAACGTTTGTAAAAATATTCAATACATCCGGAGAAATGTGGCAGAGAAAATAGTGTTTTCCCATTGGATTAACACTGAGGCACTCGAGTTTGGAGACCCGTGATCCAGCACGCCCATTCCCCCTTAATGACTTATATAAACACATTTTGTAAGTGATTTTTCACGGCATAATTGAAAGTGGTTCTTTCAGGACACTGGTAAACGACAAAAGAGTGTACGGAGTACATTGGAACATTTTTATTTCATTTTAACACATGGAAAGGTTAGTTTAGAAATTTGAACCAGAATCGCTACGGTAATGACTTATCTTTACAATTATTGGTATTTATATTGGTATTTTTTTAGTTATTGACATTTGAAAAATTATGATGCATTCTCATTTGTAAAAAAAAATACGAGGGCTGTTTTTTTTTTCAACCTCCGATGGGCTGTAGCAAAAAGGCGGGGCAAGATACAAAAAAGATTTTTTTACCAAAAGTAAAGTACAATACTGCTTATTTCTCCATATAATCATCTTGGCGATTAAGGCATTTTTTATACCTGTAAACAAGCTTTGAAATACCCTCTTCATAAAATGTAGCCGCCAACGATTGGGAGGGAGTTGTAACGGTTTCGTTTAAAAAAGTAAATTTGGAAGCTTTACGTCAATTTTTTCTGTCCTCCAAGCCACTACTAGTCCATAATTCAGTATGGTAAACCTTTGAGTTTCCATAAACACTTGGTCAACTCGTTGAACAATACCGTCTGTAGCGACGGACTTGCTTCCTTGGTCCCCTTCTTCATGAACATCAGTATTGTTCAGCGAGTTGACCAAGTGTTTAGGAAAACTCGAAGGTTTACCATAAGTGAATTATTGATGAGCATAGTGGCTTGGATTGTAGCGCTTCCAAGTTGACATAAAGCTCAAAGAAACCGTCACAATTCCCTTCAAATTATTGGCGGCTACATTTTATGAAGAGGGTATTTCAAAGCTTGTTTACAGGTATAACAAATGCTTTAATCGTCAAGATGATTATATGGAGAAATAAGCAGTATTCTACTTTACTTTTGGTAAAAAAATATTTTTGTTCTTGACCCGTCTTTTTGCTACAGCCCATCGGAGGTTTAAAAAAAAACAGCCCTCGTAGATACTGAAAACAGGTAACGGCAAAGTTAGCTCAATGTTCAGAAATTATGTTTATTTTACAAAAATGCTTTCTTAACGATTAGATAGAAACAAACCTTTTATTTGACATCATACAAGAACAAAAGCAACTTTTTAAAGCATAATGTTTCACATAAAGTCATCATAACCTTAAAGCAATATCTAAATACTTTCTTTTAAATTGCCACGCTGTATTGATATTTAATTTTTTTATCAACTCGACACCTTATCAACTGATTCTTAAAAAAAAGCTAACTTTAAAAAGAAAAAGGTATGTACAACTGAGAAATAGATTTGCCATTTATACTATGTTTACGATCCAAGTGACACGCATTTTCCAGTTCAACATACAAATAGAAAATATCCAATCAATCAAGTTATTAGCTTCCACACTACGTTTATAACGTTAAAAGTGGAAGGTATTATAATCGTTCAGTCCGTCTGTTCGTCACCCACTTTCATAGTCCGAACTACAAATGCTACGGACAAGTGTGATACGTCAAAAAAACAGCGCATCAAAATTAGAATATATTCGAAATTAGAAAATTTCAGAAAAGATTTCGAATTCGTACTTCAATTATTTAAAAAACTGCAAAATTTAATGCTCATTTAAAAAGCATAGGAAGCCATTTTTATTAGAATTTAATCACCATTGTCATTCGCAACAATCGATCAAAAAAAACTAATTCTTTTAGACAATAAATTAAAAAAAATTATTTTGAGACATCGATCAGTTTGAAATGACGTCAAATATATTTCACTACGAGATTCTTTGTGCGTTGATATGAAATGTTTTCATTCTATTTAAAGGCGAGGAATATTACATATTTATTCTTTGAAATAAAAATTAATTTTTGCAAATGATAAGTAATAATTATTAAATTTTCGAAATAAAATAAATGAAACCAGCCAAATTTAGCAAGTAAATGTTTATTATATAATTAATGCTGAGTTTGGCGCCTTTTTATCTGTTAAACACAACTGTTGTGTGGAAGCTGGTTAAGTGACAGATTCTGTTACAAACATACTTGTTTAGTTCACAAAACAATTACTAAATATCTAACAATAAATAAACAGTCTCGAAACAAAAACAAGTATTTTTTTATCTTAAGCCGAAAACAAACTAGCCTCGGAAAGTTTCAAAAAATGGGAATATGAAAACAGTATATCCTTTAAATAACACATTTTTGGAAATTTTTCATCTGAAAATTGCCAAAACCGAAGCTTTAAATAATAAAACGCCACAATTGAAAAGAAAAGAAAGTTTTATCAGGCTCAGTAAGCATGTTTAGTAACATATAAGTCTGGGGTTTTTACCCTCCAAAGTAAAGGTCTTATAGAACACTAATGGAAAAACCACAAATACCAACAATAACAAAAAAAAAACAAAATATCGCGCGAATTACTTTAGGGAAGCTAGTCCTTTTTTTAAAAAAAAATTAATAGAATTTAATAAAACCACTTATATAAAAAAAAATGTTTAAGAAAATATAGCTTTCCGAAAATTCAGCTAAATTGGCTTATGTAAAAAAAATGGAATATTAAACTAACTTAATTTAGGAAATATGCTCTGTCTAACTGATGTTTTTGACTGCAGCAAAAAGTGCATAAATAACTTTCACTTGAAGAGCCAAATTTGCAAAATTTAACGGAGGCATTAATTTTAAAACTTCGGATGGTATTAAGACATTGAAACTTAAAGTTCCTATTTGTATTATGAAACCTTAAGGTATCCATACACGTTGAAAATGTCATTTTCGAAAGATATTGATATTTTTTTTACTTGTTTATATTATTACCCAGGTTTTCGTGTTTCTAAAACTGTCATCATTTTAACTGTGCCGCAAGTAGAACGAACGTAGTGATTAATTTAGTAAAGGTCAGTAGCACTAGAATCAACCAAGTGTGGAAACTTTAAATGCGATTTTAATTTTTAATTTTTAATTTCTCACATTTCAGTTTTTCAATAAATAGCTTCATTTGGAAAAAGATAACTCAAAAGTTATTGAGGAATTTTAAAAATTCTTTTTCTACTAAATTAAGAAATTGTTGTCTAGGGAATATACCTAAAAAAACTTGGAAGAAATATGTTTTTTATTTTGTTTTGACCTATTAATCATTTTGACACGCCGTAAGAAATGTTGAAAATCAGACTTGTCATTTTTCGACTGCTAACAAAAATTTATTTTTAAATAATTTTTTTGGTTTTAGGTATAGGCACTAGACATAAGTTTACAGTTTAACTTGGTGGTTTTATTTTCTTAATAGATCGAACAGTTTCTTTTCTAGCCTAATTGAAGTTTGACAAAACACGGCAAAAAAACATGCATAAAATGACCATATTTCAAAACATTTGGTATGTACGCCAAATTTTACTTGCTATATATAGTTATTTCTTTCATATACACACAAAAATAGTACCAAAGTTGTTTTCTAGTTCATATTTATAAAAAAGTGCTCTGAACGTGTACGGAC
The DNA here is from genome assembly GCA_019343175.1 of Oedothorax gibbosus. Classification (NCBI taxonomy): domain Eukaryota; kingdom Metazoa; phylum Arthropoda; class Arachnida; order Araneae; family Linyphiidae; genus Oedothorax; species Oedothorax gibbosus. Next base: position 40,683,807 of record CM033271.1, read on the forward strand.
ACTTTAATATCTTCAAAACATTTTGAAACTTAAGAGTTGGTAACGTAGATAAATGCTTTATATTCGTACTACATAGGTTAACTGCTTAAAACCCTTCTTTTGATAAGAAATTACCCTAAATCAGGGAAATATTTTTTATGTTACGCGTAATTACTATCTAATTTTAACTCAAAGAGCTCCACTTAAAAAAAATTATAATATTATCAATCATAGAAAAACCAAAAAATGCAAATCTCTCGAGTAAAAAAGTTGTAATGAGGCGAAACCACTAGATGAAGAGAAAAATCGAACAGTGTAATAATAGTTATTTATGCAACACTTTTTAAAACTAGTGGATTTTATTTTACGAGCAAGTGAAATAATGACACGTGTTTTAAAAAGTTTGCTTTTCACACGTGTTTCATACACTATTTTTTATAATTACGTGAAAAAAATCACATCTCATTGGTTCAAAAATAATTCACGTGCTAATTTTTTGTTACGTAAAGATCGGCATCGATAATTCTCTGGAACTACAAAAGGAAAACTAATTTTTTAGTTTAAAGTCAAACATTTGAACATGGATACTGATTCAAAAATACAAATAAATAATAACATTCACGCGCATAATATTTATAAATAAAGCAGATCAATAAATTTCTGGATTTTATGAATATTATGAAACAGAAATTTTGCTTGAAATGTTGGCATGTTATGAAAAGAATGAAAAAAGTACTTTTTTTCACTGCTTTTGGGTGAAAAAAAAAGTAATTTTTTTTTATCACTGTTTCTAAAAAGTATAACTTTTCGCACGCGTCTGATATTAAATTATAGTGTAAAAATCGAATTTTTTTTCACGCATTTATAAAATAGTTATTTATGCAACAAGTGTGAAAAGTAACACTTTTTAAAATTAGTGGATTTTATTTCACGAGCGAGTTACGAGCAAGTGAAATAATGACACGTGTTTTAAAAAGTTTACATTTCACACGTGTTTCATACACTATTTTTTATAATTACGTGAAAAAAATCACATCTCATTGGTTCAAAAATAATTCACGTGCTAATTTTTTTACGTAAAGATCGGTATCGATAAATCTCTGGAACTACAAAAGGCAAACTTATTTTTTAGTTTAAAGCCTAACATTTGAACATGGATACTGATACGAATTTTGAGCCTCTAGAAGCGATAGAAATATAGAAACTTTTCATACACCTTTTCGTAAATTTTTCTTGATTTTTCCGGAAGCATATTTGAAGTAACATCATTAGCTGCTATTTTTATCTCTTCTGAAAGCTCAAAATTCGTATCAGTATCCATGTTCAAATGTTTTACTTTAAACTAAAAAATAAGTTTGCCTTTTGTCCAGAGATTTATCGCAGCCAATCTTCTTTACGTAAAAAAATTAGCACGTGAATTATTTTTGAACCAATGAGATTTGATTTTTTTCACGTAAGTTTTACTTGAAATGTTGGCATCTTATGAAAAGAGTGAAAAAAAAGTACCTTTTTTTCACTGCTTTTGGGTGAAAAAAAGTAATTTTTTATCACTGTTTCTAAAAAGTATAACTTTTCGCACGCGTCTGATATTAAAATTACAGTGTAAAAGTCGGATTTTTTTTCACGCATTTATAAAAAAATATTTTTCCTCGCTGAACATCACGTTCCTGTTAATGTTGTTTTATGTTGGTCAAATAATACTAGTCGAAAAGAAAATGTGCAGGAGTATATTTTACTCTACCATGACAGTATACCTCAGTCGTCATAAGAAAGTTAATATATTTATTAATTCAGTTAATTTACAATCAGTTAATGTCAATACTATCTAGTGAAGTTAATATTAAGTAAAAATCCAAAAATTCTTTTGCATGCGAAACTAGCGGATTTTTTACCTAGTCTTACAGCATACAAACTCATACTGTTTAGTCTTTCAATAAATTAACAAAATAGTTATCATAACTAAACATTAGAAAAAATAACAGAATATTCCCTTTAACAACTTTCGTAAATCATAATTCCCATTTTATATACTCAACACTTTATCAACTAATGTTAGAACAGCCAAACATTTATAATTGTAGAAATATTTTTTTAAATTTCACAATTGAAATAAAAAACACTTTATTTCTCAATTGAAGTTTTTTTTTCACATAGATTTTTACGACCTATTCCCTTTTTCAGTTCACAAAACAAATGAAGAGCTTAGTGGAAAAACGTGCTAAATGACAAAAAGGTGAAAACCAGAAAATGGAAAATGAGCTTTAAAATTCTTAGTTTACACTCAGATGTGTTAAAAACGGTACTTGCAAACTAAAAAAACTATACTAAACTTAAAGTTTATGAAAAAGGTAATCGTAAAAAAAACAGTATGATGTTCCTTGACACAAAAATTTAAATTTTTTCAAAAATGTCACTTAGCACGTTCTTTCACTAGGCTCTTCAATTGCGAAATATCAGTCAATAAATAAAGAAACCGTAAATAAAATCTCGGGAACGAAAAAATGTTCTTTATTTAGCCAAAAACAAACTGGCCTCGATAAATTTCTAAAACTGGAGCACTTTTACGAAGAACGAAATCCTTTTTATGCCCCACGCAAGCAATTTTTTGAAGCTCTTCATCTCTCAAGAGACAAAATGAAGCACAAAATAATAAAGAAGCACATAAAATAGACCTTAGAAACAATGTAATTCAACTTAAAAACTATATAAAAAGTTAAGATTCTTATTCATTAAATGTTTTAGTTGGATATTTAGGTATTTCGTAAGTGTCGAAAGTTTCGTCCTATGAAGAAAAAATTTAATCGATTTATTTTGATAAAGCAAAATATACCATAAAAACTGTTTTTGAGGAACAAAAAGGGTTATGCATAAAAAATACAGCTTCCTCCAATTCAGGTTAATCCATTTATGTATAAAATATAAGTTCCTCCAATTCAGGATAATCACCTATATTAGGCACTCTTAATTGAAAATAAAGTTTTTACGACAACATCAACGTATTGTTAGATTTAAATGTACATACTTTTTTAAAAAAAGATTCATATTTAAAGGTTAAGTTAACACAATTAAATAATCAACACATTAGTTCATAGTATGAGAAAATTAAGCTTTTAACAAAATATCGCGGGAAAGATTTGTCTACCACAAGTCAAAATTTTATAGAATATATACCATAAAAACTGTTTCTGAGGAGCAAAAGGGTTATGCATAAAAAAATACAGCTTTCCTCCCATTCAGGTTAACCCATTTTTGTATAAATATAAGTTCAAAATATGCTTTGTACTTGGCTGGTGTTTTAAACTATTCAAAATAAAATGCAAATTCTTCAAAAGTTTAACTAATCTTCCCCAAAGCCTTTAGCTTTTGGAATTAACAAAATGATCGATTTTAATACTTTGATGACTTCAGGCGATATTTTAAAACAAATATTAAACTTCTAATATGAAAGCTTAAAGTCTTCGAAATTAGTAATAATTAGTTCGCAATGTAGAAAAATGCTTAACCATAAAAACTTTTATAAAACCCATAAACAATTCATAAATTGAAATGTGCAACTTAATTTTGTCACATACACAGTTACATTTTAATCCAGTTAGTTTTCTGCTACTAAACCTTCAAAAACTCACCAAGAAAATACAATTTAAAATTCCCATTCACTTAAAATCAGTTATTTTTTGCCTTAAATAAGCACAATATTTTATTGGGCGTTTTTGTAGCAAAACATGAAGTATAAAAATACTTCATTTAATTTGTCTTTTTATTGAATATCTAAAAAGTGTCATATTTCTGTATAATGCCAAACCATAAACTTTTTTGTGATGAATACCCTACGCCTGTTTGGTAACAAGAATAAAACAACGCAAAACCTAAAAATAAAATTAAAACCTTATATAAATTAATGCTTACTCTGTATCTAGCAAACACGCAAAACTGTTGAAAAAAGGTTGCTTTATGACAAAAATGGGCAGTTGAGGTTTCCATACCGAAAACTTAATAAACATTTTAAAGGAATATTTGTTCCCTCTTATAATCAGCCTTTAAGGGGACACGGTACCACTTTCAAATTTTTTTTAATTTTGACATATTCACTATAAAATTGGTGTTTTATTAGCTTAATCTATATTTAAAAACAATACATGACAAAAAAATTTTAACTATTTTAATTTTTTAATTATTTAACAAAAATTACATGTTTTTGAACTTTTTTTTTAAATGCTTACTAAAATGCTTTGAACTTTTTATGCTTTAGAACTTTTTTAAATACAAATATTTTACCCAATTTTTTTCCTCGTGTACTTTAAACTTTGTGTTACATACGAATTGGTATCCAAATTTGATTTATCTTCAGTAGTTGTTTCATAAAAAATATTTATCTAGAAAATCCCAATTTTTTTGGAGCATATTTGGAAAATTTCGACTTAAGTATTTTTTTTATAAAAAAGTATTACTTTTGAAAACAATTTTGATACCAATTCTCAATGTCAACATATTTGATAGACTGCATACAAAATTCCTTAGACTTTTATAAATAATTAAAAAAAGCCTTAGCGTTTTGAAAACCTTGTCATCAAGGAAAAATGAACACCGAGAAAAACACGTTTAAAGTTTTCATTCGTTTGCATTTTTATCCTACCTTTCCGCATAAAAAGCGGAATAACTTTTTTAAAATATATCTACACTTTTGAAACCTTCGTAGACTAATTAAGAAGATTCCAAACTTTAATTTTAGCAAATAAAAAAAATCGCAATTTTTGCCGTTTTTGAGGTACTGTGTCCCCTTAATGTAGGAGATGTTCCTTGGCAAGAGTTTATAGGAACAGGTACAGCTCAAAAATTCTTTAGCTTTATCATTTTTATCGTGTGTTAAATCAATCCGATAATATTCAATAACATACTGTGTGAATATACAATAGAAAAAAAATATTTTAACTTCAGGACATATTTTTTTAATTTGGTATATAAAGTCAAAAATAAGAGAAATTTAAAAAAACCAAATATACTTTAATACTTAGAATTTATGGTAAAATGATTAAGCATTAGATTGATAAGTAATTTAAATAATCGTTTTAGAATAATCGGTCGGTTAATCGAATAATCGTTCGGTTTATCGAATAATCATTCGGTTAATCAAATAATCGTACGGTTTCCATCCTCCAAAAATAATTTAGTTACCTTTAAACGTCCTTTACTGTTTACGTCCTAGACTTTTCGTTCCCTGTTAATGCTTTTTTTTTTATCTCGGTAAGAGCAATTTTACTCAAATCTGGTCCATGGCCGTCATATATTTTTTTTATTATATGATAAGGTATGAGCACCTAAATTAGTGGTTGTAAATATTAAACTACTTAAAGTCCACATTAACAGTTAAGTTCAAAAACCCTTTAAGTTTTGCAATTTTATGATTCTAAACCAGCCGGACAATGCGCAATACCATATAGGTTGCTATTATGTTATAAAAAAATGTAAACTAACTTTTGACTCATCGTTAAAGTTAATATTCGCTATACATGATCAAGATTAACTAGATAAAATTTTATATCTAACTACTTTTATATTAACCCTTCACTTTGGCATAATTAAGCATTAGCCTAATTAGCAATGTGAATAATTAAGGTATCCAGCCTCCCAAAACTAATTAATATCCCGTAGTGTAACACATGTTTCTTTCTCCACGAGGCATTTCTTTCCCTGTTAATGCTGTTTTAAGTTAGTAAGACTCTTTTAGCTAAAAAGACAACGTGCAGGGGTATTTTTTCCCGTCAGCTATAATCTAGTCGTCTACATGGCCGTTAGATTACCATAAAAAAATTTAAAAATCAGTTGTGTGTTTTTTTGCATTAAAGTCGCAATAGAGCTACAGTAAAATTCTACACTCAACCCTTTATGCACTGAATTAATATTTAATTATTTGCCGTTGCCTATTTTAAAACTATCTGTGCAATTAAAGTCCCTGGACAAATTATTAGACGCACTGCAAGATTTCATATAAAATATTAACTTTGTAAACACAGTGTTTCCGTATGTTAAAAATAAATACAAATATGTAGTCTACAACAATTCTTTTAAATAAAAATCAATAATATTGTAGTTTAAAAACACCATTATTGCATAAAAACTCTTAAAAAACATAAAATTACTTTTTAAAAAATACAGTGCGTCTAATAATTTGGCCAGGGACTGTAATTACAAGTGACGGTAAAAAAAAATTAGTTGGAACATAAAGTGCACTTGATGAATTTATTTTAATCTTTCCTCCTTTCCACTTATAAAATTTGTTGAATGTATAACTTGTTGAATGAAGATTTACCATTTTAGTCTTTAATGTTTTGAAACTGAATACTGCAATGATAAAATCCCCACTACCATCTATATTCCCTTAAACGAACAATAAAAAGTGAAACAACGGTCTTTAATGGGACTTATAAGTACCGTAAGGGCATAACGAATTGGCTCAGGTAACTAAAGTAAAAAAAAATTAATTAAGAGTTTATTCTACCGTTGTAGACTTTAGCCTACCGTTGTAGAGTTTATTTTACCGTTGTAGACTTAGATGTGCCAAAACCGTAAAATTCAATCAAAAAATTCCACCTTGTCACCATTTTCTCCCAAGAAACAATGAAAAGTAAAAGAGTCTTTAAAAGTGATACTTAAACGGTACTCATACTAAAAACGGCTAATTTTACAAAATTTCAAATTCTATTGAGATATATTTAATACAATTCGATTTTCATTTGGTTTGATTGTTCGCAATTTTTTCCCTTTTTGGCTGCAGTTATTATGTAAATGGGTCGGTCTCATGGCGACTATGGCGATTCCGAAAAATTAAAGTAAGCTTGATATATGTATCAAGCTTTGTTAAAGTGGAATATGTATTTTTTTTGTCTGATTTCATTACTTTATAACGTAACGCAAATCTTTAAGGGGGAATGTGCGCGCTGGATCGGGGGTCTCCAAAGCAAAGTGCATCAGTGTTAATCCTATAGAGAGAAAACTATTTCCTCTGACACATTTCTTCGGCTGTATTGAATATTTTTACAAGCGGATTTTTTATGTGATAAATGTAGCTGACTTACAGGTCCCGAACTTCCCACTTTTTGAAATTGGTTCGAATATTTTTTTTTAATTTTCAATAAATAATTTTACACAAAATATTTAAAGCAATTTCAAAAAGTGTGAAGATAGAGACCTGTAAGTTATCTACATTTATTATTTTAAAAAGACCGCTTGTAAAAATATTCAATACAGCCGGAGAAATGTGGCAGAGAAAATAGTTTTTTCGCCATTGGATTAACACTGAGGCACTTGAGTTTGGTGACCCGCGGTCCAGCGCGCCCATTCCCTCTTAAGTTGGAAGGTTGCTATGTGATATCTGTATGGTGGATTATTATGAGAACACGCGTGCAACTGACAGGTCGACAACTCAGCTGTCACACAACACAACCCAATAGCAACATCGTACACAAGCAAATGAGTTAATTGGAGCATTACCACGCTATTATGGAGACTTATTTGATAGATGGCGAAAAGAAATTTACTTCACAAGTTTTAGATTATCTGCAAATTAACTGCATGATAATCACTTATATTAGGCACTCTTAAGTGAAAATAAAGTATTAACGACAACATCAACGTTTCGTTAGATTTAAATGTACATACTTTTTTTTAAAAAAAAGATTCATATTTAAAGGTTAAGTTAACACAATTAAATAATCAGCACATTAGTTCATAGTACTAGAAAAATAAGCTTTTAAAATTTAATACGGAAGCTGTACACTCATTATCTAAAGTGAAATGCGAAAATACTTGATTTCTCGCTTTATAACAGACATTCAGCTAATCAAATTACTTATAAAATGAGCACTAACGGCTTTCGAGATTTAGTATAGACTTTCATAAACTTAGTTTCTAGTTATTTATGTATTACAGGAAATGCCTGTGGGGCTATCAGCTCAAATACCCTATACAAGCTCTCGTGACCGAGTACTTACGTTGTCGCAGACGGTTCAGTATTAGGCTAGCATGCAATAGGTTCCGGGATCGAACCGAGAACCCTAATAAAATTTTGAGTTCCAAATTTCTAATTAGTACCTCTTACCTCTAAAATCAATTACTGTTCGGTTTAGCTAAATTAAGTTAACGTTTAAAGTCAAATACCCTATTATTTTAAAAAAAATTATTTTAACTCGTCTAGTAAACTTCTAACCCACAGTAAGTGGAATAAAAAATATTTTAGTTGAGCTCCAACTTCTAATTAGTCACTGAATTGAAGAGCTTAGTGGAAGAACGTGCTAAGTGACATTTTTGAAAAAATTGAGATTTTTATGTCAATGAACATGTTAATCCATCCTTAAAAGATAACAAGTGTCCCCTTTTTCATAACATTAAAGTAAAGTATATTTTTTACCGTTTGAAAATCCATTTCTAACAGATCTAAGTGCAAACCAAAAACTTTACCGCTCATTTTCTCGTTTTCACCTTTTTGTCACTTAGCACGTTCTTCCACTAAGCTCTTCAATTAACATTAAAGGCTTTTAAGGCAAAGTACGAAGTCGGAGAAATTTTTTCAAGTTTATCTAATTACGTTAACATATTCTACTAAGGTGATGTTAATGGATATTAAACTTCAATAAATAAAGGTTTATCGCTTAAATTGACAAAATTATTTTCATTAAATTATCTTCATTCCATTTAGTATCAGAAATTTTTATATGTTTACACTTGAAAATTTAGTAATGGGTTCAAATATATATTTGCTTTTTCAAATTCACTAATTATGTTTAATGTATAGATTAAGAATTTTTGATATTTTAAAATTATTATCGTTAACATTATGTACATTAAGAATTATTGAATATTATTTACTTTAGATTAATTTTAAGTATTGAATAAAGTAAATTTAAAATGCATGTGATCTCATTTAATTTTCCTAATGTACGTTTACTTTAGATAGAACGTTATTTGCAAAAGGTAATCTTTCAAAAATTACTCTTTTCTTTTAGAAATTATCAAATATATCTTTCCTGTATTTGAAATGAAAATTACCTTATCGACTGTAATAAATCCATTTTTGAATTATTTGGGTGCATTAAGATATTTGAGAAACTTTATAATAGCATTATTTAATGGTGAGAAATAAATGGTATTTGAAATTAAATACCTTCATGATTCAAACCTACTTAAATGAATTTCTTCTTGATTTTAAGAATTTAGTGTAATTGTACTTGATTTACTAAATTATCTTCAGTAAAATAAAAATAGAATTTAAAAGAATAAAATTTCAATCAGTTATCATATTTGAATTCAAGTATAAAGTAAAATTACATAATTCATACGATAAAAAGGAATTCAGTGAAATATTTAAATATACATGCACGTAATGTGAATTTTTATTTTATTTAAAAATTTATTGAGATTTAAACATTCTTAAAGTTTAGTTTCTGAGGCTCTGAGAATCGAAAACCCAATTGAAGAGCTTAGTGGAAGAACGTGCTAAGTGACAAAGATGAAAACGAGAAAATGAGCTTTAAAGTTTTTCGTTTGCACTTAGATACGTTAAAAACGGTATTTGCAAACCATAAGAAATGTACTAAACTTAAAGTTTATGAAAAAAGGGAAACTTGTTATCGTTAAAGAAGTTAGTAGAATGTTCATTGACACAAAAATCTCAAATTTTTCAAAAATGCCACTTAGCACGTTCTTCCACTAAGCTCTTCAATTGAGTAGACTCGAATGAAAGCGTGATTTTTCCAAAAGCTGAATTCATAAGAAAATTCCCACATGACAAGCTTTATTTTCGATACAAATCACGTTCTTTGAACCTTCAAATAGAAAAAATATATGAATCTTAAAAAATGTGTATGGTATCATAATACATGAGGTGTTCAAACTTAAAATTTTAGCATTATTTCCTTTGACAACGTGAAAATTAAGTTTTTGATTGTAACCCACTTAATTTAATAACTTAGACTAATCTAAATTTTTCTTGTATAGATGTTTCTAGCAACTTTAGATCCACTTTTATTCGTAATAAAATTCGAATTTATATTTAGTTCTAGTGAATAAAAAAAACTGTCATCGCTCTCTGAAATAAACAAATCTTAACTTATGAACCTTAAAAGGCGTGCAATTTTTAAAAAAGTTATTTGCAGAAACTGGTACATATTTGAACATTTCCCAAGTCGTTTTCGGGTAAACAATCAGAAACTTAAGGGACTGTTTCCCATTTCCGATCAATAAAAGCACCTGCCTCTAATATATAAATAAGGGTTGGATGCATTAAAGGTTGAAGCAGGTAAATATATAAATACGGTACTTTGGAAACAAGAACTTTGAAAGCTTTTGTTTTGCGAATACATAAATATTCAGCTCTTAACTTTTGAAATACTTTTGCCTAATGAGCCTCCGGTATTTATTTTAGAAGAAAAGTAAAGTTTTAACGTTATTTACGCATTTATTTTTGTGTATTTAACAAATGAATTTCTTATTTAAAAACAAGTTGGTTTGGGTGAGTTATTTGGGAAATCAAATTTGAAATGAATTTGTCCTATTCTAGGAAAAAAAGGACATGGAGCTATTGAATCAATTTCACAAATTAAGTTACTTTAATTCAGTAAACTTATAACTATCAGACATAATTTTAAAGTATTTTAAAAGCTTATTTAACAATTAAATATGTTAAAATTTAATTGCGTTCTTAAGCGAATTAAATTTGGTAATCTGAATAAATTTACATGTTATATAGTAGTAAACAATATAATTTTTTAAAGAAACAAAATAGTTACCCAGGCAGATTAGATAAACTATCCAATGAAGAAACAACATTATTTCAGCAAATAAGTTCCATTCACTTACACGCATATAAAAACAAACTAAATAACATCTTATGAGAAAAAATTACATATTTTCTAACTTAATATTAAAGAATTGTCAGTTTTCCACTACAGGGTTATATTTATCAGAAAATATGCCAAACTTTTTTTAACAAAACTCGACAGTAGCTTTTTTACTGAAAAGAAAAAGATCTGAAAAAGAAATTCGAAAGATAATAAACCCGGCGAAAGAGATTGCTTGTCGTTGATTCGGCGGCAAAGACCATTTGGTTTTGCAAATGGATTTTCCAAACTATGTTATGCTGCTAAATCGGCGAAATTACTTGGGGTGGCGAAGCATCTTACACGGAAATGAAAGTGAATTTTTTTGTCCTGTTTATTTCATGTAAGAACATTTATTTCAATGTTTTTCTTAAGTTATTTACACCAAGCCCTTTATATAAACAGTTACTAATTAGTTTAGTTTGAATTATCGTCGCACAAGAGCTACACGAGAGCTACTGGCGACGGGCGTCGTATTTTAGAACCACAGTCAAGTGACGAGCCGACACCCGAGTAGGTACCCAACGCAACCGTTAAGGGCGACATCATACGCAGCGTTAGGACTTTGAATGATGTTTAACGTGCACTCCCTCCACACGGGGTATTATTCGTCGGACATTTTTGGCTGCACGGGCCGTTTATAGGTCGGCAGTTATTTTAGAGATGCCCGGACCCGAACCTGGGACCTTCCGCATGCTAGGCAAATGCCTAACCAACTGGGCTCCCTAGCCCCGTTACTAATTAGTAATTATCTCACCGATTTATCAGATTTGTCATTGAAATACAATTAAATAAAAAAAATTACAAATTTAGTTTATTGTTCAAATTGAGTATAAATACTGTCAGTCTACACTTTATTATCTCCATTTGTTTGTTAACAAATAACTATTCGCAAAACCCCAATCCCATTACGGTGCGAATTTTATACATACCATAGAACGGGACAATTTTGGCCTAAGGATAAAAACCATAGTAACGACTCTCTTAAATGTTTTTTACTCATATTATTTTATTCATAAGTCAAGGCATAATTGCCACTAAATGAAAAAGAAGTCAAATTTTTAAAGAGTATTTAATGAGAAGTTATTAGTTTGGGTCGAAGGTACCCCTTTTGTTAGTATGCATCCCTAATATAGATCCCTACTGGTAGATAGTTCGTTTTACAGTATTTCACTAAATATATTTTTAGATATTGGTGCAAATTATTGCTTTGTCATTATATTCGAGTCACAACCATTTTGAGATCCCTACTGGTAGATAGTTCGTATAGGGGTATTTCACTGGATATATTTTTAAATATTGGTGCAAATTATTGTTTTGTCATTATATTCGAGTCACAACAATTTTGAGATCCCTACTGGTAGATAGTTCATATAGGGGTATTTCACTGGATATATTTTTAGATATTGGTGCAAATTATTGCTTTGTCATTATATTCGAGTCACAACCATTTTGAGATCCCTACTGATAGATAGTTCGTATAGGGGTATTTCACTGGATATATTTTTAGATATTGGTGCAAATTATTGCTTTTTCATTATATTAGAGTCACAACCATTTTGAGATCCCTACTGGTAGATAGTTCGTATAGGGGTATTTCACTGGATATATTTTTAGATATTGGTGCAAATTATTGCTTTGTCATTATATTCGAGTCACAACCATTTTGAGATCCTACTGGTAGACAGTTCAAAAATGGGTATTTCACTGGATATATTTTTAGATATTGGTGCAAATTATTGCTTTGTCATTATATTCGAGTCACAACCATGTTGAGATCCCTACTGGTAGATAGTTCGTATAGGGGTATTTCACTGGATATATTTTTAAATATTGGTGCAAATTATTGCTTTGTCATTATATTAGAGTCACAACCATTTTGAGATCCCTACTGGTAGATAGTTCGTATAGGGGTATTTCACTGGATATATTTTTAGATATTGGTGCAAATTATTGCTTTGTCATTATATTCGAGTCACAACCATTTTGAGATCCCTACTGGTAGATAGTTCAAAAATGGGTATTTCACTGGATATATTTTTAGATATTGGTGCAAATTATTGCTTTGTCATTATATTCGAGTCACAACCATTTTGAGATCCCTACTGGTAGATAGTTCATATAGGGGTATTTCACTGGATATATTTTTAGATATTGGTGCAAATTATTGCTTTGTCATTATATTCGAGTCACACATGAGTCCACTGGTAATGTTCGAGGATTCACTGATTTTGTATGTGCAATGCTTGTCTTATATTAGAGTCACATTTGAGATCCTACTGAGAAGTTCATATAGGGGTATTTCACTGGATATATTTTTAGATATTGGTGCAAATTATTGCTTTGTCATTATATTCGAGTCACAACCATGTTGAGATCCCTACTGGTAGATAGTTCGTATAGGGGTATTTCACTGGATATATTTTTAAATATTGGTGCAAATTATTGCTTTGTCATTATATTCGAGTCACAAGCATTCTGAGTAGATTAATTAAAAGCTTTTAATTATCAAATTTCTACAATTTTTAATCGGCTTTAGATTAGTCCATAAATTGATCGATTATCATTGAAACTTTCTATTTAGCAATATTGATTTTTTTTATAACATTTCAAAGTAATTTTGTTGATTTATTTGGTATCACTTTTATTAACTTTTTTTAAAGTATAATATAACTTTGTCTGATACCAAATTTAGGAATTTCTATTCACAAGGTAAAATATATTTTATACTGTTTACTGAAAGATTGTTTGAAATGCGCCACCACCATATAAAGCAATTTTAAAATTTTAAAAGGTTTGCATACTTTCTCACGCATATAAACCAGCCAATAATCTGATTTTACTCTAAATATCTTCTAAATTACTATAAAAATAAATTAAGATTTACAAAATTATATTATAATATTACTAAGTTCACACGTACTAGTAAAAAGCGAATAACAAATTGTGCTGTTGTAAATATCAACGAAACAAAGCCATACTTTAAAAGGTAAAATAAACCGCCAGACAGCTGTTATTTGCATTTTTTGTGATATATAAATTTTAAAAAATATTTAACGATCATTTAAATACATATAAACCCCTCCTTTTAATGACACATTTGGAATAGGGGGATAAGCTAAACTAAGTACGCATATTTTAATTGTAGAAACGGAAACCACAAATACTATATTAGATTTAAAGCCTCTATTATGTTTCTTATAATACCCAACATCCGGATATAATTAGAACAGAGTGTTAAATCCCATGAACCCCAGAATTCTGCTTTAGATATTCAATGTAATTTGCTTTCTTTTGATTACATAAGTGAATCCATCGCTTTTGCTTAGATTCCAACGAAATATGGTTCATACGTCTTATTTAATACGATAAAACGGGAATAAAATATTTAGGATGACCAAACGGTTCATGCCCCGTGTGCCGAATCTCGTTGGGGTAGGGTGGTTTGCCGGGTAGGGGGTTCAAGTAAATTGCAATATGAAAAGGTGAGACATCCCTTAGCGATGTGTACAATGTAGCACATACACATCCCCTCAATCGTAAGCCCTTTCGTTACCTCTTGAAAGGCCTGTGTGTGAACTATTAATCACTTCCCCCCATTGTAGCGTCCCCTTCCGACACGCCTACTTCAGGGTTGGGTTCCCTTTCTAAACACGCCATAAAGATAAAACCTGGTCACCTCTTGAGGGACCATGTAGTGAAAATCCTTCCTACAATTTACGTGCAATTCCTTTAGGAATAACAAAAGAGACACTAACATCATCACATATACAACCCCCTTTTCCACCAGATTCCTGTGCTATTGTTAATTTCCGAACGGTTCACGGGGATTCGGTTCACGGGGATTCGGTTCACGGGGAAGACACCTACCAAACGTACTGCTTTTTGCAGTACAATTTAATTTGCTATTTAACTATCTAGCTAAAGTTATGCAAATAAAGTCTTCGTTTCATTTTTACAGCTTTTTCAAATAAAAAATATATTAAGTTAAATATGATTAATGAAAATTTAGTGGTGATTTCACGGTCGAAAAGTTAACTCGAACATGTATGGTCAGGCAAAAAATATTCAAACTTAGCCACTTACCTTCCGAAATTGCAGCGGCTGCCGGTCCCATGTTCCGGCGTCCCATGTGCCGATGAGGTTCCAGAACTAGCCGGATTTAAGTCCGGGAGCTTCTTGGGCTGCTCGGATCCCGGAGCCGTTCTCTCGATATACACTGTAGTGCTAGCCACGGTTGAATTTGGAAATGGAATCCAAATGCAAACAGTCTTCTACGTTGTTATATTTCTGTAATCAACGTCACAATTTGTTACTAATAAGTTATAATCCAGAGTTCAGTGCACATTGTTGCACTAGCCGTTGTTAACTTGTAAAACTCAATTCCAAAGGCAAACAGTCTTCTACGTTGTTATATTTCTATAGTCAGCTTCACAATTTGTTTCTAATAACTTATAATCCAGAGTTCAGTGCACATTGTTGCACTAGCCGTTGTTAACTTGTAAAACTCAATTCCAAAGGCAAACAGTCTTCTGTGTTGTATCACAAGCAGTAGTGAAATAGCCTCTGATAATAATGCAATATTCAAAGCACACTAGTAAGCGCATACCACATAGCTAAAAGCTTCTTTTTGTTTAATCACAAGCGCTCGTCAAAATTCAGTATTCAATAACTACTTGTAAACTTTAAGCACACGTAAACCAGAACCTTTTTTTTCATTAGTTCAAGTGAAATAGTTTTTAAGAAGTTATAAATCAAAGTTAGATGCTAACAGATTGCAGCCACGCTGACTTGTTAACAAAAAATAACGGCCACGTATAAACACATATCAAATGTAAAAAAGCTTTAGTGGTGTTAATCACTAGAAAAATTCAACTTCTACACGAGAAAGAATAATTAAAAGTTAAAGTTAACTTCTAAACTCTAACCACATGTCAAAAAAGATTGGTTGTCTTTTTGTCACCGAACACACGTGCAAATATTTTTATGAAACGATGGTTTAAAGCACAGATTTATGTAAGCCCAGGTTCTTTTTGAATCTTCTAAACACAAACCAAATGCTACATCCCTAGCACACGTGAAATAGTAAGTATGAGCCGATAATCATAAATTCTATGAACACGGTTATGCTAATTCGGTTAACTTGTCCAATGCAAAGTGTTGTGCTAGTCAAGCTGACTTTTTGTAAATAGAACCAAATTCACTAACACATAAAATTATTTTTACAAGCAAAATATTATACTTCAATTTACAATTAAATAGAAAATAATGTTTAGATTTCACAGTTAGAATTAAAATCAGAAAGAATTGATTTTTTATCCAGTAGATAGTTTTGGTTTGTTGAAATAATGTTGTATTAGAGCTACTAGTTTATTTAGAACGAAACAAAATTTGATTATTAGATATTCGCTGTTTGAAACTGAGAAAACACAAAATTTTATTTTTACAAACACAAAAAACCTAGCATAAAATTCAGCTATTTCAAATTTTTTCAGCCGATACCTCACAAATTTATTTCCCCAATAGTGCAAATAACGTTTGGATCGTCACATTTTGGAACATAATAAACAGAACGAGCTTATAACCACTGCCCTTGAATCTCTTAAATGACAATCGAATAGTCAAATTTAACTATACATTTAATTTAATAAAATATTTCGAATTTATTACTTTCGAATAAAATAAATATGAACAAAATTAGAAAAGTTCTATTTCACTCACGCGTCGAACAATATTTTGGCGCGCATCGAAATGGAACAAGTTTACCTTCTCATTTCAGACGATAATATGAAACGATTTCGGAACCCACGGCTTTTACCGGTAGCAGCGCCACACGTGATCGAATGGTGTTGGATGTTCGAAACAATCCTCTTATTAGCTATGACGTCATACGATGCAACAGTTGCCAATGATTTTTTTAATAATAATAGAGTAATTAAAATCGTTTTTAGCTTTGTGTCAAATTTAATAATTGATGTGGTTCTTTTAATCAGTAATAACGTTCGGAGAGGCATATAAAAGAATCAATCTGGTTGTTCGTTATTGATTATTTTTTATCTTTAGTAAGTATCAAAAGTTCTTTCGTAGAAAAAAATCCTAAATTTTGTCCCGCGCAGAGGAATGCACGTTAAATTTGCTCCAAAAGTACCGACGCTGCGTACGATGTCGCCCTTAAAAAAGTTGCATCGTGTGCCTACTCAGGTATCGGCTCGTCACATGACGGTGGTTTTAAATTAAGACACCCGTCTTCAATAGCCATCGTGTAGTTCTAGTGTGACGATAATTCAACTCTACCCTTACCCTAAATTTTGTTTTTATTTCAAAGTTGCAATTGTATACTTCACAATTTTTTACTTTTCTAATATTTCTAATGGTTATGGAATAAATTGTAATAGTTATTTAAGCAACTAGTGCCGAAAATAATACTTTATTAAGCGAGTGGCTTTTATTTCACGAGACCGTAAGTCGAGTGAAATAATGACAGGAGCTTAATAAAGTATTATTTGGCACGTGCTTGCTTACAATATTTTTTATAATAACGCGCAAAAAAGTATTTCTACCAATGAGTGATTTTCATGACATCATTTAGTTTCCATGGCGATATTCGAAACTGCAAAGTAGTAAAAGAAAAGTTATAAAATAATTTTCTATTTTGAATCAAAATAGTATTGTTTGGCGTGAAATTTGTGTTCTTACTTTTGTCTTATTTAATTTCCTTTAATAATTTTTGTAGTACTTGTAGTTTCCATGGAGATATTAGAAAATGCAAAAGTAATGAACCAATAGAAATAAGTGAGTTTCATGACATCATTTAGTTTCCATGGAGATATTCATTACCATTTTGTTTTTCTACCAATCAGAAACTCTTATTTAGTTTACCGCACTAGTGCCGAAAGTAATACTTTCGGCACTGTCTGTGACGTAAGCACGTAAAGTGTCATTTTCGCAACGATTTATGAATGAATATGATATAAAAAAGTGAACTTTTTTGCACGTTGTTATAAAAAAGTAAATTACATGGTTCTCTTTGGGTTAGAAAAAAATATGCGTCAAAATAACGAAAAAAAGCATTATAATGACAACAATGTGCCTTTATTTTATCAAGAGGACAACAAAACTATCGAAATATTTTCTCTGAGAGATTGTAAGTTTGTATCATGCTTCAAGTTCAATATTGTACACTTTTGAAGTACTTTTATACATTTGAATTTTAGTTTTGTGTTGCCATGTCATAGATAAGAAAAAATCCAATGGCGTACAACTTTTTTTAAAATGTTTTTCGGGTAACTAAACAAAAAAAACTTTAATTTTATTTTGAGTAAAAGGAGCCTCATCTAACAGAACTCTTTACAACCCAACCAAATATCGAAACGTAACATGCTTCAAAATAAGAATTAAATTGTGAAAGAATAAGGAAGCAAAAAATTTCAAGACCCAAACTCAATTTTACGAAAAAAAATATTTAAAAAAATCTTCAATTGAATTTGGAGTCACAAAAGTACGTACCGTCCGGAAATGAACAGCAAAATTTAAAGACGAAGAAAGATTTCTGCAATAGTTTTTAAACAAAATATCAAACTACATCAAATTGACCTTTTTAAAAATTCCAATAAAATAAATTGACAGTGAAATATAAAATTTCTACATCGATCTGACACATTTTGAAGATTTTATATCTTGGTATTTTTATTTCAAGAAATATATCTTCTAAAGTCATATTTAATAAACTCACATTCAAATTTCTCTTTCGTTTTTTAGTTTCTCATTTAAATAGATATTATAAAAAGGATGTCTGGAGAAGTATTTAAAGTTATTAATTCGTGCTTGTGTCGCTGACAATACTGCTCATTTTATGAAAATGTAAAAGTATCAAATAATTTAGTCAATTTTTTTTGGTAAAAATATAAATGTAGAGAAGAGAGAGGCACATTGGAATATGTTATGAAGAAATAATTTCACTAAGAAGACAAGAGTTTTCCCCCAAAAAAAGTAAAATTCACGTTTGCTAAAATTTAAATAAGTAAAAGCTTTTATAAAGGGGTAGGGAATATGCTGTACTTTGAAGGAGTTAATCCTGGAAGCAGTTTATCATCAGAAACATCTAGTTGAACATTATAGTTTATTTGTTACTATAAAATGTTCTTATCTTATAAATTAGTACTTAAGTTTAACTATCTATACAAAAGGCATCTAAAGAGTAAACTATCACATTTTTATGAAACCCCGTTCCCCGAATATCCTTTTGAAATAAAATAATTATACTCTTACTTATAATTCCATATCATTAAACAGTACATTACGAATTATGAGCGAAAAAATATATATAAACCGTAGTTGGAACTCCATATAATTATTTGTTTACAAATCATAAC
Source organism: Oedothorax gibbosus (assembly GCA_019343175.1). Classification (NCBI taxonomy): domain Eukaryota; kingdom Metazoa; phylum Arthropoda; class Arachnida; order Araneae; family Linyphiidae; genus Oedothorax; species Oedothorax gibbosus. The sequence continues at coordinate 40,703,029 of CM033271.1, forward strand.
ACAAAAAACTTACCTTCAATTATAATTTTGTCTAATTTGAATTAAGACATTTTTTCTAATGAAGAGTCTGGTAGCAAGACTCACATTCTTCAAAGTATAAGATATAGGGTCCGGCATTTTCATTGGCGGATTCTTCCATTTAAATTTAACATTATAAAAGTCGACAATGAATGCACTGGACCCGATATCTTAGTTATACTTTGGAGAATGTGAGTTTTGCAAGGACACTACATGTTGTTTTCACTGCTTTAGAACTCTTACAAACATGAAACAACTTTTACAGAATCGTAAGCCATTGAAACAGTAAAATATAAAAAATGGTGTTTAACACAAATGCATGCATTTTCCTCATGCAGCTCTAATAAAACATTAATTTTACCAAACCAACCCTAAACAACCTTACCTTTGTTTATATTTAAAAAAAAACTACAGTTTCATCGAATTTAAACTAATAATTAATTTAGAACATCTTTCATAAGGAGAAGTCACTACATGTTGTTTTCACTGCTTTAGAACTCTTGCAAACATGAAACAACTTTCACAGAATCGTAAGCTATTGAAACAGTAAAATATAAAAAATGGTTTTTAACACAAATGCATGCATTTTCCTCGTGCAGCTCTAGTAAAACATTAATTTTACCAAACCAACCTTAAACAACCTTACCTTTGTTCATATTTTTAAAAAAACTACAGTTTCATCGAATTTAAACTAATAATTAAGTTAGGACATCTTTCATAAGGAGGAGTCACTACATGTTGTTTTCACTGCTTTAGAACTCTTACAAACATGAAACAACTTTTACAGAATCGTAAGCCATTGAAACAGTAAAATATAAAAAATGGTGTTTAACACAAATGCATGCATTTTCCTCATGCAGCTCTAATAAAACATTAATTTTACCAAACCAACCCTAAACAACCTTACCTTTGTTTATATTTAAAAAAAAACTACAGTTTCACCGAACTTAAACTAATAATTAAGTTAGGACATCTTTCATAAGGAGGAGTCACTACATGTTGTTTTCACTGCTTTAGAACTCTTACAAACATGAAACAACTTTTACAGAATCGTAAGCCATTGAAACAGTAAAATATAAAAAATGGTGTTTAACACAAATGCATGCATTTTCCTCATGCAGCTCTAATAAAACAAAAATTTTACCAAACCAACCTTAAACAACCTTACCTTTGTTCATATTTTTAAAAAACTACAGTTTCATCGAATTTAAACTAATAATTAAGTTAGGACATCTTTCATAAGGAGGAGTCACTACATGTTGTTTTCACTGTTTTAGAACTCTTACAAACATGAAACAACTTTTACAGAATCGTTTTACCAAGCCAACCTGGTACCCGACTACGTTGAAATGACCATTTTTGATGAAATTTAAAATTTTTCTTTTATTATTTAAAATTATAGTGGAGATTTTTAAGAATCCGAAACTGTCTCCATATTGACTCTGCATAAAATATAACGGAATTTATGGCAGTTTTAATAACAAGCGACAGCTGTTTTATTTCACTTCCAAGCGGGACTTTAAATTGTTTTTCTGCAAAATGAAATTTTTGAAAATGTTCTTCTCAACAAACCATATTTCTAAAAAAAGCACTTAACCGAATATTTTGAATTTTTTGTGCATATTTTTATACTATTATCTAGGGAATAGACTACAGACTAGTAATTTAAAGCATTATTAGATAAATTATAACACTTGCTTTCATAAATGGTGGAAAAAAGTACATGAAAATCTTTAACTTAGCTTCTACAACTCATAGCTTTTTATTGGTGCGATAAATATCTTAGATTGTAATCTATTCTCTAGGTATCAAATGAAGATTTATTAATGTATAGTTGTTTTAAAGAAATCTTAAATATGTTTTTTAGTTAGAAAGTATATCGTAAAGGCGAAAAACATCAAAATTTACCTTCAAAAATTTAAATTACAAAAAATATATTAATTTAAAATAAAAAATGTCACATTGTTATTGTTATTAGTTGTGTTGGTGAACATAAAAATACATAAAATATATGTATTAAAATTTATTTAAAAAATGAGTGCCCAACGTAGTCGGATACCTTTTCCTTACTTTTGTTCCTATTTTTAGCCTACTTTTCTTTTTTTAATTCGAAAGAATTAAAAAAATGAAAAAGTAGGTATTGACATGCGGTCGATGTCCGTCTGTCCGTCTGTCCGTCTGTCTGTCCGTACCCCCCTTCCAAAATCGGTTCTAATCATCGGATCTTAAAAATTCTTTTTTGTTAGAAAGCTATAACCTCAGATACCCAACTTTCATACTTTTTGTCCGTCTGTCTGTACGTCCGGACGGACATAAATCTACTATCTGTCGGCGAATTTCCCATTGAATTAGCATTGAAATTCAATTTTGAGTCATTTAAATCACTGTAGGTATTGAAATGCGGTTGATGTCCAACTGTATGTCTGTCCATCTGTCTGTCTGTTCGTATGTCTGTCTGTTCGTATGTCTGTCCGCCTGTCTGTCCGCCTGTCTGTCCGTTTGTCTGTCTGTCTGTACCCCCCTTCCAAAATCGGTTCTAATCATCGGATCTTAAAAATTCTTTTTTGTTAGAAAGCTATGACCTCAGATACCCAACTTTCATACTTTTTGTCCGTCTGTCTGTACGTCCGGACGGACATAAATCTACTATCTGTCGGCGAATTTCCCATTGAATTAGCATTGAAATTCAATTTTGAGTCATTTAAGTCACTGTAGGTATTGAAATGCGGTTGATGTCCATCTGTCTGTCTGTTCGTATGTCTGTCTGTCTTTCCGTCTGTCTGTCCGTCCGTCTGTCTGTCTGTCCGTACCCCCCCCCCTTCCAAAATCGGTTCTATCCATCGGATCTTAAAAATTCTTTTTTTGTTAGAAAGCTATGACCTCAGATACCCAACTTTCATACTTTTTGTCCGTCTGTCTGTCTGTACGTCCGGACGACATAAATCTACTATCTGTCGGCGAATTTCCCATTGAATTAGCATTGAAATTCAATTTTGAGTCATTTAAATCACTGTTGCCAAATCAACAATGGCATGAGAAACTTTATTTATTTAAACATATTTGAAGCAAAATAATATTTTCATGAATCAGTTTGGAATGACGTCATAAAATGTAGCACAATTTGATTCCTTGGTTATTCATTAATTATCTAACAAGAAAGCGGCAAGGCATACTTTTGCATACAATTATGCTAAGTTTTAATTTACATTTCTTATTTTTTTAATGCAGTTTGGAGTTTCATTACTTTTGTTATTAATAAATATTTAATTATTCCTCGAACTACAAATAAATCGCGAGCAGACAATAAATAATGTTTAATTGATTTGCGAAATAATATTAAGGAAAATAGTTGATTTTGGCTTTTAGAAGTTTAAATTATTAGCTGGATGCTGTGTTTCGATTTTTTTCTAATATGTATAAATCTAGTGTAGAAACGGCTGTTGATGATATTTACTGTTAGAAACCTAGTTTTTTCCCGATTAGAACTTCAGTAAGTATTTAAGTAACAGAAAAGTAGGCTATTTTAGTTCTTTATGAACTTCTTGTTAAAAAATACTTCAATTTAACCCAGTAATTAAGGTAGTATTTCACTAAGGAGGCGTCACTACACGTTGTTTTCACTGCTTTAAAACTCTTACAAACACGAAACAACTTTTACAGAATCGTAAGCTATTGAAACAGCAAAGTATTTTTAAAAAAATGGTGTTTAAAACTAATACAACTCTCCTCCAGATTAATAGAATATCCAGAATATTTGAAAATTTTCTAGGTAAAATGCCCGGTTTATTTAAGATTATACTATGTAGAATCTCCAAAATATTAACCTTTATATTTTTAGTATGTTAATCAACGACATATTGTTCAAAAATGACATATAAACAAATAAATAATTTATACAAAAAAATTTCAACAAAAATCACAATATTAGAATAATAAAAAAACTAATTCAAAAATTAAAAATATTTGTAAATTAATGTTATGATTAGTCCACGTTAGAGTCAAAATTCAGCATAAATTATGACGTAGTGGAAGTAGTGATAGTGCTTTTCTTAGTTTGGAAACAAAATTTGGTTAGTTGCGCTTCAAAATTGGTAGAAAGGAAGACGTAAATGTTCTTACTAAGAATGTCATTTTGAAATTACGGGAAGAGGTACTTACCCAGCAATGGATAGCCAAAACGGTGAATTGTTCTCAAGGAACAAACGAATAACTTCGAAGCGGAAGGACAGATGTCTGAGAAGGATTACTACGAAATATGGGTTTAGGACCGTAAATTTCATAAACAAGAAGTGGCTAAAATCATGCGTGGATGCCTCAGTGAGTACTGCACGGCGAGAATACATGAATTAGGTTTTCGATCGCGTGTTCCCAAGGAGAGACCATTAAAAAGTTTACCATGAAATCGAGGATTTTGAGACATCCATAGACAGTCTTTCCATATAAATAACCCAAAAAAGCAACAAATTGTTCTTTTTTGTACTTTAGTACAATGCAGAGATAGTGTCCTCTTTAAAAGAAACCAAAACACCCGTCCCTTAAACATAAATTCACTCCACAATTTGCCTATCTCCAAATCCTCGAATTCGTGGTAAAACTTTAAGGTGATGGAATGGTAGGCATTCGGTATGGATTTAGATTGAATAGAGATGTTAACTTGTAAATTTGAAGCAAATATTTCACCATAAAAGAGTTAAAACGTCGATATGGGATGTTAGGTATGAAATTGAACCAAGAGTGCTACTAAATCTTTTAAATTCACCGGATATCGTGTTTTTTAATTTATCATATGAAAAATAAATACAATTCAAGCAATAAAAATGCGAAATTAAGTCATTAAACGTGAATTAAATTGATTTTCTCTATAATATTTTTGAGATAGATTTTTTGGGTACTTTTTAACAATCAAGTCAAATAAAATTTATTATTTGTTCTTTTCTTAGTGATTCATGATATTTTTACTTAATTATACTTGCTGGATCCTTACAACGACAAAATTTTGCAACAAATTCTTTTCAGTGAAATTTTGTGACTCAAAATGTCTTTTGTCTAAACTTTTGAAACAGACCCTTATTATATACTAGCAAATTTATACCCGTTCTTCGCACGGAATAAAAAAATATCAAATAGATTCCAAATATGTGTACCATATACACTGTTATAGGATCATAAACTTATTATTGTTTCCGTTCGTTATAAATTATAAAATCCCGTTTCATTGCCTTAAAATTCCAAAATGAAAAATACGCTGTAAAATGCACTCATAAATGCCATCACAATTCCCTCATAAATGCATAAAACCTTTTAGCTGATGTGGCGCGTTTTATGAGATAATTTGGCGAGAAAATAGATATAGCTACCCACACTCATTATACAGCTCAAACACAATGACCTTCGAACAACCGACCAGCTTATAAATTATTCATAAAAGAAATTGCCTATTTGGCGAATTTTAGTTAATAATTTGGCGAGTTTGGCAACGTATTTGGCGAAAAAATAAAGACATAACACACTAATAGCTCTAGTGCGATGGCCTTTATTAACCATCCTAGTTCAGTAATAGCTTAACTATACATTTATTGCTTAAATATGCATACATGCAGTCAACAGAAAAATCAATGAAAAAATCATCAAATAAACCCACAATAAAATCCGGGAATGAAGACTGGCGGAATTACGTCACTTGAAACGTGTCAATTATTTTTCAAATAATAAATTTAGTTTCTGAAAATAATGGCAAAAGAATAAAATAAACATTTTGAATTTTAAATGTTTTCGTTAAAAGTTTTATTTAATTTTTTCAGCCGATGGCATCAGGAAAGAGAAAAAATTATCGGATTTGAGCGAAAGTGGTGTATTTTTTTCAGAAAATTCGAATTTTCTCTAAAAATGGAACAAATATGAAAAAACTAAGCCTCAGGTGCACACGTTAGTATTAAAGGGAATCTATCTTTAAAATTTCGAATTCCTGTGGGCAGTATAAGTAGGTCTTTTACGATCCGATAACAGACACACACACAGACAGACTCTTTCTTTTATTATTATATATTTACTTATTAAACTAAAATTATCCTCTTCTAGAAATTTCTGAAATGATGCTTTGAGTAATAAATGAATATATTTTCAACACCAAAGAAAGTGCAGGAAATATTATCCATACATCAAAACAGAAAATTTTATTCAAAATAACAATTATAGAGTTGAAATATTTTATTACTAGAAATAAATCAGCAATACATAAAGACAAGTAACAAATATTATATCACAGTAATCTAAACATAATTATGTAGAAGAAAGGCACATAAGTTGTAAATAATATTTTTAATAAATAACTGCAAAATGAAACTGGAGATTTTAAATGCCTGAGCTGCTATGATTAATATAATATTCCTAAACAACCATATAGAAAATGATATTGCTCATTACTTAGAAGGTTGCATTACCCTGAAAATATTTTTTTTTAAGTTTGAAAAGTTATCAGTTTTGAAACCCCGCACTATTTAAAGGATAACAAGAAGAATTACATTAAGCAGTTTCAGTTAAGAAGTTTTATGATAAACTATATTTTTATTAATAAAAAAACTTTAAAGAGCAAAATAATAGAACATTTGAACCACAATATTTTAACAGTGTTCAAAAGGAATTGTGTATTTATTTTTAATACATAAATATTGCAAATTTCGCAAACTATACTCTTTGCAAATTTGGAGCAACCTCTAAATGAATTCCTCTAGACAACAATTATAAATAATCATCTATTTTTGTAAGTATTGTCCAATTCAGTCAAACCAAAATAAATAATTTTTAATAATATGTTATAGAAAATTTTTCAAACAAAAGTGTAAAATAAAAAATTAATACAAAAAATTTTTAATCTACGTACAGAATAAAATATATAAATATAACATATATTGCACTCAACTTAAACTACAGGTTAAAACTATAGTTGAACAGATTTCCTGCAATAAAGTAAAACTAATTCCAAATCACTGTAAAAAAAATCTTGACTAGCAATTTAAAATGCAAGCAGTGTGGAGTGGATTTTTTAGGGTCTTGTTTGGTAACATATATTTATACAATTCCAATGGATAAACTTCTAAACTTATGTTTAATAAAATATGCGGCAGACGCTCATAAAAAAATTCTCCCAAAAGTTTACCAATGCTGTTTGGTGGGTAAAGTGTTTAATAAGTATTATAATAAAAAGTGATTAATTATAATTAAATAAAGTTTCTTTTTTAAAAATTTCTAACAGATAACAAAACTAAATAAATATATTCATATGATAACATTAAAATTATAACATTATTTTTTTAATTCTAAATAGCGTTATTCTGCCTCTAAGAGAAAAAAAACTTTCGGGAGTATCTATCGCATACTTTTTTTCCAGGAAAAAGTTTCCCGATTGGAGTTGTAAAAAGATCTGTTACTAACCAAGATCTTTAAAAAAAATCCTAAAAAAATAAATATCACCAAAATAGAGAAAAAAAACCAGGGTCCAATGTTAGGACAACAACCCTTTTTTACAAAGTTATAGAAAATTGAGGGTGTATTTTCAATACTCATATTCGCTAAAGTATTTTAAGATATAACAAAGAAATACATAAGGCCTGGCGAATTCATTAACATCTTTTGATAATAGTAAACTCATTTGTACAAAATCGCCAATGAACAAGATGGACCCTATACCTTTGTTATACTTTCGAGAATGCAAGTTTAGCAACTACACCCTTCAATTTCACTTTAAATGAACAAGTCATTCACCTCCGAATGTTAACCCATTAGAAGACAATTTGAGAATTTTACTAACCCTTAAGAACGTGACCACAAAAAAAAAAAAGACTTGTCAACAATCGTTTGGTTGTAAATAAAAAAAACCTTTGTACACAACTTTCAAATATACCCTCTACCCCCACCCGGCCTAATCTGATCGAATAATCCTTAAAAGGTTCACAACTTTCTCACTGAATAAAAGATAACTTTGGGTTCTGTAAATTTGTATTTAATAGCACTCAGTAGTGGATCCAGGGGAAGGGGGGAGAGGAATAACAGAATTAACCCCCCAAATGAAATGACCTTGCACGAAATATAAAAAAAAATGGGTACATGCATGATAAATGGATTTTAATTCAACTGGATAAATAGTTGATTTTAATTAATTATAATTGATAATTAACTCATTTTAATTCATTTAATGGAAAATTGATTATGTCTATTAATTAAAAGCATTGAAAATAGGTCTTAGCCCTAAAAAAACTATTCCTAGATTTGCCACTGTGTGACAATTTGCCCTACAAAAGAATCAGCACTTATAGTTGAACTTATAGTTTCCTTGCACAGAAGCCACGACCATGGGCGGAGCTATAAAAGGCGCGGAACAATCAGATGAAGAGGAAATTTCAGCCGTTTTATTTTGTCTTCATCTGATAGCTCCGCGTGTTTTATAGCACCACCCGTTGTCATGGCTTCTGTGCAAGGAAACTGAGTTTAACTATAGCTCTTTATTTCTCTTATGTTTTGTTTATTTAGATGAACTAAAACATAAAACTTCAATTTACAAGGGATGTTTTCTAGCCAATAGTCTTTAATGAGTTAACATGATATAACTTCTCCATGTACAGTGTGACGTGATAAATAATAAATTAGCTATAAATGTGTTAAGTATTTTCCTAAGGCTATGTCCTGACTACGCCACAAATGCTATAAAGGCAACAAATGCAACAAAACTTGGCGGCTAGGCAGAGCCAGCCCCCAAGCTATTACATCGCTTGGCCCCCTTGGCGGTCGCCAATTTTAAGTTGCATTTGTGGCATTGGATATCGTAGTGAGGACATAGCCTAAGTAATTGTCTGTGCTATTTCCATCGTGGTGTGTGCTTATCTTTTGCCCTAGCACCTGTCCGACTAGAGTCTCCTTTTGACTTGACACTTTGTTTTTCAGTGACAGCTTCAGGAGTGGGCGTGTTGTCTTCGTCAATACTTTCATTTAAAAAAATAAAACATTATTGTTAAATTATCATCAGATAATTGGAAAATTTTCAAAAATAGATTTTAACACTTTTGACTGTCACTATGTATATAAATCGTTAAATGTAAAAATTGCAACTTTTTTTTTTTTTAAATTCATGTTTTGATGGATTTGTGTAGTAGTGATAAGCAGATAGTTTTACAAGAAGAAAAAATCAGTAATTTAACTATAATTTTAAGTTTCCATTTTTCTTGTAAAATGTGTGAAGACATGAACTTTGTGTTTAAAAACTAACTGATGCAACTAAATGTCTGACTCTAAAGATTTTTTTGCTAAATTGTGGATAGTCCAAGTTAGGAATTTTTATGAAAACTCTCATGTGATTTTTGACTGTGTAGAGCATCAAATTTTCTTAAAATTTGCTTTGGTTATAATGTTCTTATAGTACGCTATAAAACTTTTAATTTTAAGTTCACAATTGGTAGATAACTAAGAGTTTAAAATTGAAAACAACTGAATTTCAGCTGATTCTAAGTGTGATAAATAATCATTATAATGTAATGAACAACAATACAAAATTTTATGTTAAGATAAATTATTTGGAATAATATAAAAAATATTTATTTTAAATAATGTAGATGTTTACTCTGTTTGAAAATAATAAACAGGGTCATAAGGACAATCAAAAATTAATAAATAACTAAAAAAAATAACAGAGTCCTTATATGCATGACAATTTACTGATAAAGAAAAATATATACCGGAAGTAAAAATATAAATGATTGAGAGAAAAATTGCAAATAAGTAAACATCATAATCATAAATTACTTTAATTAATAACCTTATAAAATCATAACACAATTTAAAATAACGTGATAAAATTATATTACCATAATAAAATTCAAAATTTAGAACAATCAACTGTGAAAAAATATGCGGACTTACAGAACATCGAAATTTCCAAAAGAAGATTTATCTGGAGTTTTATTCCACTTTGCACTGTAATAAATAAAGTTCCATCATAAAATGAAAAGTTTTTAATACTTTATTTTACATTTAAAAGAAAAATTTAAAGAGAAAATTTATTTGACATTAAAAGATATCATTACTTTAAATTTTAAAAGAAGAATCAAATTGATGATTTGTATATTACTAATTTAACTTTAAAATATGACCTTAGATACTAAATTTGGCTAATTCCATGCAAAATTAATCTTTGTGTAGTGTAAATCATATGTGTAAAAAGTGATTATCTCAACAACTTTTAACATTAAATGAAAAACAATTAACAGAAGAGCTGATATACACTTACTGCAATTGAATGATGCAACATGCTTTATTTAATTTGATTTATTTTTCAATTTTAAAAAGCTTTCTTATATTGTGACTTACACTACAGTTACAAGGAACTAACGATTCATAAAGACATGGAATATTGTATCAATTAAAAATGTTATTGCACTTTGGAGGTTGTATTTAGAATAAATAACAACTTTTACACAATAAGTTATTTGTTAATTTCCGAAAATTTGTGCTGCAGAAATATTTAATAAGAAATTTTGTATTTTAAAACAAATATTTAACTTAAATTTTCAAAATAAAAATTTTACTAAACATGGAAATCATCGGTTCGTTACCAGAACAAGTTTCTTGGCTGTCATTAGCTTCTTCCAACATGTAACCAAGAGACAAGCCAATCACAACTGAGCAAATAATTCTGGTAACAAACCCTGGACTCTCACATGTGTGAATACAAGGAAATAGAAAATATAATTCAAATGCACTAACCTTGGATAATCCCCATTTTCCAAACAAATATTAAAAATGTCCTCGATCAGTTTCTGCTTCATGACTCTGTCGTTGGCAGTTGTGGCTGTTAAGGACGGAGAAGCATTCACTTCTATTAGCCATGGTTTTAAGTCGTCGCTTATAATTATGTCATATCTAAAACAGAACAAGTAGGTTTGTTACAGAATCTGTCACTTAAACAGCTTCCACACAACATTTGTGCTCAACAGAAAACAAACTATTTATACACCACAGAAAGAAATTCGCCAAACAGGGCCTTTAGCTAGTTGTAATTCAAACTTTTAAACGCGAAAATTAACTTTTTTCATTAATCTTCTTTCTCAGTTTTATTTTTATTTTAAATAAAATTTCTCGTACGTTTAACGAAATGGCAACAGTGAAAATATTGAATAAAAATGGAATTTGCATGTTATTTCAATGTAGATTAAATTTTTAGTTTTTTAAATTTTAAATACACTTCTAATTACATTTTTTTAATGAAATTTGGAATGGCCTAGTCGGATTTTTTGCTTCAAAATGACGTATCCCACTTGTTTGTGCGACTTGTGGTTCGTTCTGTGAAAGTGGGTGACAGACAGACGGACGAATGAACGATTATAATACCTTCCACTTTTTACGCTATAAACGTAGTGTGGAAGCTAAAATGAACATGATTCACGTCATGAGTAGCAACAGTTCCAGCGGCATAGTTTTCACTCTTAGTCCTTCGAGAATTACATTTGTTTAGAAGTATATAAAATGTTTTTACTTACTGAAACGAATATTGGGTACAAACTTTTCTTTCAAAAGAACTAAAGTTTTGGTAGGATTTGTGTAAGAAATACAAATTGGAATAACTATGAATAACTATATTTTATTGACAAATATATTGGGCAGTGATTATGAAAACAGTAGATTATTTACTTAATTATCATTAGGTTTAATTTGAATGATAAAAGAAATAGTTACAATTAAGTTAACAATATCAGGAAAATAAATAGAATGATAACATTTGTAAACAAACTAATACATAATAAATAAGAAATTAGAAATTAAGACTTCTACACATTACCCCGAAATGCGCCGACGCTGGAGGCGACTGTAAAAAAAAAGCTGCGAACGCCCCTTTGTTGACGGTCTTATAAAATTCATAAGTTAAAAACTCACTCCAGCAGCGGTTGCCAACGGGACAAATGCGCAAGCAGATTGACAAAGTGCATTGTACTAGCTCTGGCACAGCATGTAGAAACGTGGCCCAACATAAAGCATTTTTTGATTCGTGAATCACGTTAAATTGCTGTCCCACAATTTCTCTAAATTTCTTTGCATAACACAGAATATCATCTAAACCGAAGTTATCCAACTACATTAACATTTTGGTAACGATTTGCAAACTTTAATTTGATTGAAATATAACATATATAAGTTTAATAAATTGCATGAACAAAAAAAAAAGGAGTTGCACCTAAAGATCTCTAAAATATAACAAAGCAGACGAAAAAAAATGCTCCTTTTGAAAGTAAAATCAAAACAACCAATGAAATGGCAGAAAGGGCAAAAATAAAAAAGTAGAGTCGCATCATCTTAAACAACTCCATCATAAATATTTCTACATATTGTCATTTCTATTTTTAAAAAAAGCCATATTTGTTACTTATAGACTTGGAATAATCACATTTGCTCTTATAATTGCTGGTGCTTTAAGAGGGTGATTCAAGTATGGATTTATGATGAATGATTCTGTACGGAACATTGCTGGGACTTACCATTTGAATACAGTAAACTCTCGTTTATCCGGAATGCTAGGGAAATCGACTCTACCGGATAATCGAATTTTCCGGTTAATCGGAAGTCACCAAATAGGGTTACCAAAAATGCCGATTTTTTCGGAAAATACGAGATAATGGTTGCATCTTATATGCAAATAGGCGATGTTGCATTTATATTAATATATAATAGACTACAATATTTTGATTAAAAAATATTAATATATTTATTAATTAAGAAAAAAATCAATCGTTACTTTCAAATGCTAAAAATCTAAATACATAATCGTCCAACACCATGTCTAAAACCAGTAGGATATTTTAAATGTAAACCAAAACACTTTTTGCGCCAAATGGTTGTCACCAAACAAAATGTTTTTTGGAAAAAAAATCTGAAAAGTTTTTGGCGGAAATCGCATTTTTTGGCGAAAAATATTCAATTTATCGCTAAATTCCGTCGCAAATCGGAATTTGAAATTTTCGGATATTTGAGCTTTCGTTATCGAGAGCCGGATAACGGGCTTTTACTGTATAAAATAAACTGTTTTGGATGGTGAAAGAATTCACTTAAATATTATTTTTGTGTTATTCATTTAAGAAACTACAACTTCTCCCATAGCAACGGTGTGAAACATTTTTCCTTTCGAAACATAAGTTAAAATTTCCTTAAATAGAGCTTGTTCTAATTTATTAAGTTGTACTTTGAAGATTAAATACTTTCTTGGTGGTTATTGTATTGCTTACATTTATCTGAGGAACTGTTCATTTGAAGGTTGTCGTCTGACTATATTTATAGCATAAATTACATTTTTTAAAGACACTTATTTTAAAGCAGTTTAATTAAATACATACAATTACATAATAAATTTCAAGTAATAAATTTCAGTGAGTGTAAATGATGATCAAGAAAGTAAATTGCATTTTAAAAATAATTATGCTTTCACAAACCATATTTTAACTTGTTTTACACAATTATGACAACTTACCCATAACATTCAAAGCAATGCCGATCACTCACCATAACACTCTAAAATATTAAAAATTCAGTTTAAAAATGTATAAAGCAAGTATTCAAAATGTTTCAAGTAAAAAACAATGCAATTCAATATACTAACAGCTACAGATTTCAAAGAATGTTGTATCAGCCAGCGTATATTCTCAAAGAGCTTGTCAGTAACCTGAAAATATTATAAAGATGTTTTAAAAAATCCATTTTATGAAATGGAAAAGACCAATATCTGATGGAGCCAAGACAAAATTTCCTAAAGAATTTTCCCCACAAAATTTTTGATGAAGGGACACATAAAAAAGTATTGAGCAAGCATCCTGTCTACCTATTTTAATAGCTTTTGGATTGGTTAAAAGGGAATACGTCAACAAAATAAAAGTTGGGACTTAAACCTTTTTAACAGAAACTGACGCATTTGTACATTAGATTTTTTTTTAAAGAAAAAAACATCACAAGTTAATCTATTTAAACTATTAAAATTAATTTAATAGTTTAAATAGATTAACTTGCTAATAACTATTTAAATATGGATATAATAACTATTTAAATTAATGGTTTGAACATATTATTTAGTTTTGAACATAATAAGTTATAATAGAATCTTATTGAATTATTCATTGTTAAAGCTTATAACTTATTAAAAAAATTAAACTTTAATTTTCAACAACAAGTGAACATTTAGTTCAATGCTTTAAATCCTTAGAATAAATATAAGGATTCTTAAATTTAGATATTGAAAATACCTCTTTCCCCCTTGTTCCTTCAAGATATAATTGTAAATTGGATATAGCCCATTTTCCACCATGCACACTGTTGTATTCATCCTGAAAAAATTACAATTAACTATCCTAATTTCTTATTTTTATAAACAAAATTAAAAATGACACAAAGCTCATTAATATAATTAGTAATAAATTTTCCCCAAACAAGACATAAAAAATTCATTAGTTATAAATTATTTCTAAAAACTTTAAAATATAGAGGATTACATATTCCTTCATATATCCAATTAATACTTATTGTAACATTATTTTCATTATCATCTGAACGTTATGGACAGAAGAATATTATTCTACAAAATTTTCACAAACTGTAATATAACTCTGGCCACAATGCTAACAATTAAATCTTTTAATTGTGTGGTGCAAAACAAAATTTCATTGTTATTATACCCAGTAAAATATTTTACACAACATAAACGTGAGAAAAGAGAAATACTTACAGCTTGCTTTTGAATTGAAACATTAGTCAAATGAACAAACATATTGTCCAATTCCTTGATGTTACCTGAATATTTTACATGGCAAAACCGACAAAATCCCAAACGATATCTAGACAAAAAATACATATAAGATCTCAAATACACTCAATATATATATATAATATTATATATATATATAGTATAATATATAGTATATAGTATAATATATATATATATTATTGTATAAGTATATGTATAGTATATGTATATGTATAGTATAGTATATTATATACTATATATATATATATAGTATAATAGTATAGTATAGTATACGTATAGTATACGTATACATATACATATACATATACATATACATATACATATACATATACTATATATATATATATATATATATATATATATATATATTAATATATATATAATATATATTTAATATTTTTGACACGGTTTTCCAACAAACATAATAAAGTAAAGAAATTTTACAAATTTTACTTAAAATAAATTAAGATTTTACATATTTTTATACAAATAACTACAAATCAAAACAAAGTGCATTATATCCTTCATTCAGATCAAAAGGAATAATTTAGACACATTTTTTAAATTTTAAACTAAAGGTAATTAATAATCAAGTAAATTGTGTACAACTAAATATTTATAAATAATTTTTTAAAGCATATGAAATTTTTTAAAATAAATTAAACTTACATATATGCTTTTAAAGGCCTAAACGATGTTACAAGCACGTAAATGCGCAAATCAAATTTTCTACCTCCTATCAATAAAGGCTTGTCAATGTATCTTGATATGACATAATATTCCTTTACAACTGCAGGATTAAAACTAAAAACAAATCAAAAATCACATTTAAGTAAGAGTAAATATACTTTTGTATTCAATGCAAAGATATTGATTATATTATTTTCCTAAAAAGTTATTTATAACAATACTACCTAATAGATAAAGTAATTAATTTTTAAACAATAATAAGTGTAGATTTAGTAAGCTTAGCTTTAATAAAGCAAGAATGCAAATTTTAGGTTAAGGTTGATATGGTTGGATAATAATATATCTTAGATACACATCACTTAAAAGGGATGTTCAGTCCCATAGAACTAATGCGGTAATATTTAGTTTTGAAATCGCAACTTCTGCAAAAGTATTGCTTTGTCATGTAAGCATTTTTCCCCCAGGTATGGCAATCGTCATAACAGCAAAATAAAAAAAATTTGAGAGGGGAAAATAGCATCTGCTTATTTAACTATTAATTGATAAAGTTTAAAAATAGTGTCAGGATATTTTGGGGTAAAACTAAAAAATGAATAATTAAATAACCAGATGATATTTCCCCGTTAATTTTTTTTTTTTTTTTTTTTTTTGCTGTTATGACAATTCTTATACCTAGTAAAAAATAGTTACATGGAAAAGCAATACTTTCGAAGAGGTTGCAATTCAAAACAAATGCATTGGTCTAACATTTTTTTCCAAAACTTTCTTCATCATATTTCGTAAGATCAATCACAGTACTCGGCAACCTTTTAATGATGTCATATAATCTATTCAGAAGAAATTTAGGACAAGTGCAAAATGTTAACTTTTTTATGTATAACCCGAGTTATTGGTTAAAATAAAATTAAAGTAAATAAACAAATAAACATAAGTCATTTAATGTGCTTGCATTTTAATGAATTTTTATATCTTCTTTAATTCAAAATTGAAATGAAAACCTGGACTTATTTTGAACAGAGCTCTTTAATTACAATTGAATAATACTTAATTAAGTATTTTATTACATTAAAGTTACCTTGTGCTATCTCTAGACCACCGCTTTAATTGAGAGAGTTTGTTGATAAGAAAAATTCCAACTCCTTGAGCTGAAATGATAAGAACCAAAATTTTAAATTCCCCAACACTGAATAAATGGATATCTTAGTAAAAAAAGTTGTATATCAAACAGAAGAACACATCCATTAAATAGAGAATATTAGTTGATCAAATTGGAGTTCAGCTAGCTTTGATTCATGTAGTTTACATGCAAAGATTTATTTAAAAAAAACATTATACTTAGTTATTTGACACTCTTTAAAATATATCTTAAAGAAACAGTTTAAATTTTTAAGTATGAATCACCATGATTAATTACGAGCTCAAAAATATCCGACAAATCTGTTATAAATGATATAAAAATCCTAAGCAATGGATTGAAGTGTTAACTACAGTTTAAATACTTTTTTTAAAAAAAACTTTGTAAATACTATATCAAAATAAAAAAAATTTAAATATAATTAGTTTATACTTTTCAAGCTAGAAATTACATTTAAGCGTCAAAAAAGCAAAGCATTTTTCCAGTCACAATTTTTATCGTATTTTACATTAAGCAAATTTTATTGATTACAACAAATATCATCCAATAATTTGATTTAAAAGTGTGAGTGAAAATGGATTACATTTTCCACATGGCTTCATGATCCAAGTACTGGATGGGTTTTTCCGAAATTCCTCCACGAACATATTATAGTCAGCAGGTAAAATAAATGTCACTGGTATAAAATCTAAAATAAAATTTATTTAACATATATATTTATTCAATAAGAATAATCCAACAATTTTTAAGATAATAATAACTTATAAGAATTATAACTTAAGTACTAATACTATTAACTAACATTAACCACTTAAGAGCCAGTAACGTAAGATAATAACTAATAAGAATAATAATTTAATTATTCAAAAACAGATGTATCTATTAAATATATCTGCGTATTACAAGATCTGCAACCAATATGATAACATATCCTAATCGCAAAATAATGAATATGGTGTGTTTTAGCAAAACCAGCTTTTTGCAATCAAGATTTTTTTTTTTCAGATAACATTTCTTTTTTTAAAAATTCAGGATTTTGGAACAAACACCACAACTTTTTTTTTATTATTATTATTGTCATAGCCATGGTGCCCTATAAGTCTGGAACACAATATTTTTTGAAAAAATGACAGGTTATTTTAAACAATTTGAAGATACATTTGTTACTATAATGATAAGGATTTATATTTATAACTAAAAAACAACGATCTCAACGAACTTATAAAACTTACATATTTATTTACTTTTTAAGGAAAATTTCAATTAAATTAATGACACATCCTACAGTTGACTTAAAACTAACCTAAATGAACATATTTTCCATTTTCGTCTTTTTCGGACAAGGGACTATTTTCTCTCTCCAACTCACGGCGATACCTTTTGATATTGCGCACCATCAAGTCTTTTCTAGTTAGTTCATAATGGTTAGGATAGTGGTTAATTATTCTGAAAAGGGGATGCAGGATTGTTAAGAATAACAAGCAAAGAAAATTAGTTGTTATAAGGAAAAATGATTATTTCGTAAAAAAAAAATGCATTATAGAGACAGTTAACACACAGAAATTTGTTAGTCATTATCATCCTTATATTGGATCATTTATTTCTTAATGAAATGCGCAAAGGACGGTTTATTAAAACGTAATTGGTTAAAAAAGAGCATGCAAACTGTTAAAGATAATTTTATAATAATTTATTTACATAGCAAACTAGGGAACTGTAGTGATAAGCAGACATTCTAGATTTGACGATTCGTTTTACGTTTTATGTTGTCAAGCAGTGAAAACACTCAAATATGGACCTCAGTAAAAATATTACTTTTCTTAATACATAAACCATATACTGTGCCAAATATTCTAGTTTGCTCACAAACTTTTCACTGTAAAAGCCAAACAAAATTACTAATTTGGTAACTTACTGATTATCAGATAACCTGTATCCAGTCTCCACACTAAATATGTTTCTTACAGTTAATACAGAAGACCTGAAATCAAATGACGATGAATTTAATTTAATTGATGATCGAATTCGTTGTTTGAATAAGGAAATAACTCAATTACTCCAATAATCTAATTTTTGGGAAATCAAAAAAAAACTTTCTAAATCCTTCATTACTGAATATTTTCTTTAAAAACATTTCATGACTCCATCTTATCACAAATTCACTACTTAGTTACTTTAAATTAATTATTTTGACTTTTAGAAAAAATCTCATTCAAAGTTGAAATTGATGGAGTTATTTCTCAATTTGAAGTAACAACATTTTTTATTTCTAAAACTTAGTAATGGTCAATTTTAAGGCAGTAAGATGTTTATTTTTTTCACAGTTAGTAGTTAAAATTTCTAATGATGAATTTGGTTATGATTCATAAATTTATTTCTATACATTCAGATAAAACTTTGAAGAGCAAAAATCCAAGGTCTTTTTTTATCATTAAAAATTCATTACTTAATAAGCACCAGAATAGTTAAATGCTGGGTAATTTTAGTGTAGTATTCAGTTGAGTTTTACAACCCTTGACACACCATGATGGTTAATTTAAGATATTACAATTCCAAACCATTTTCTTTTTTTTTCAGGAAAATATATTAACAAGAAATGTAGTAAGTGAGATTTTAGGCTAATATTATTTGACTTAACCTATTTATAAAAAAAACTAATAAAACCGGTATTTACCAGTACACATTCCAATCATCTTCGGGCCCAACGGGGGTCCATCCCCTTTTCTCGAAATTGGAAATGAGCACTGACTTATCCATATCACAGCAGTAAGTGACTTGCTGGCCACTCATGGTCACAGGAGTAGTGGTTTCTTTTCAGTGTCCTGTTTAAAAAAAAATAACAAAATTATTATTATTATAATCTCTTCCCATTCTGATATCAGCATGAGTGGATTCCCGATTGTATCAAGTGCCTTCCAGGAAAAAGAGGTCCTTCCCATAGTTTGTTTTAGTTTTTAGTTTAGTTTGTCAAAATAAAAGCCAGGGCCGTGGTTAGCCTAGTGACTAAGGCCTCGTCCTCGGAATAGGAAGGTCCAGCGATCGAGTCCCGATACCACTGAAGACCCACCGAGTATATGTGGCGGTCATGACGCAGTTTCCCACGGGTACAGGTCCCTGGAGACTATTTCCCTCCCCTTCAGGGACATGTCTAAATTGTGGAGGTGGCGATAGATGGCAGCATCTGTCACTTACATGTGTGTGTCTGTCTTACTTGACATAGGTTTATAAGCAGGTCTCTGACCAAGCACACAAACCTGAATATATGTCTACCAACCAACCAAATAAAAGCCACAGAAGAAGAACTGTGATATCTGAGCCATTCCCACTTTGGTAATTTTTGACATCTTGTTATGCAATGAGAAGCATACATTTGATAAACATTCTGGTTTAACTTGCCCCTGTTAAAATTGCAGCAACAGCTGTTACAACGGTCGGTCCCAATTTAATAAGTTGTGTTACATTGTAAACAACGGAAATGTCCAAATATAGAAAATATTCCACTTCATATTTCATGCTACTTGCTAGATATAGCAACCTAAGTTAAATTTTCAAGCATGCCAAAAGTCACCAAAGAGACCGGTCATTATATCATTAATGTACCCAAAATTATTAAGAATTATTCTAAGTGTAAAAGTTATAACTTAAAAATGATGAAGCTTGGTTTGTTTTAATAAAACAAATACCAGAACAACTGTGATATCTGAACCATTCTCACTTTGGTAATTTATGACATTTTGTTATGCAAAGAAAAGCATAAATTTGGTAAATATTCTGGTTTAATTTTAATTCAATTTGATATGTAAAACCCTAAAAATTTCTAAAATAAAAGTAATAGGGAACCAGCTCCATATCATGACTAAAAGTGATTCACGCTTCTTGGCTTGCAAGGCATCTTTCACGGTATTGAAGCCAAACATGATTTCATTTTTAAAGCTTCATACTTGCATAAACATTTTAAGCAAATATGCTGATATACTATTAGTTGTATTGATGTTTTATAGTCAAGAAAAAATTATACCTAGTGTTTAAAGCATAGTTAAAAGAATGAAAGTTGTCAAGAAAGAGTTTGAAAATATTGAGATTTTTGTCGAGGAAAAAAATATTTTGTGAGGCTTAAATTACGACAGACAAAATTAAAGCCTCTAGAAAATAAAAATTTACAGTTTGTGTCATTAGGTTATTTCAGGAGGCTTTAAAGGGAATGTCAACAGTGCCTTTTTTATTTTGATTTGATTTTTTTTATTTAGGGTTGCCAGGCAACGAAAATGCACAAATTTTATCAACATTCCTCTTCATATTTCATACATTTCAATAACTTTAGCAACTCTATGTTATATTTTCAAGATCGCCAAATCGAAACCGACCATTATATCATAGCTCTACCGTATCAGTACTAATGCAATCCTAAAATAGTTTATTTGAAAAAAAATAATGATGTAGGGCTGTTATATTTTTGGAATTTTAGTTAAAAACTAAAATGTTTGATAACATCGGCTGTCAAACAGCCAGCGACCACAGAAAATAGTAGCAAAAAGTATTACATACAAGGATTACATGATCAAAAGTTTGTAGTTAAGAACCTAAGCTTAAACAAAACTTACGGTTTACTACGTGTTTTTCAAATAGAAACATGATTTAGTTTTTTATTTACAACCAATACTTTCATATGATAAGTATTTTTATGGATCATTTTCGAATAAATAAAGATAGAATTAATAGTTTTAGAAACCAGAACTCCGATTTGTTTACGTTTCTCCTTTTTTTAATAGAAGAAAGACGGTTAACGTTAAAATAAATTAAATATTTTAAATTTAGTTATTATACAAAAAACAAAATAAATTATTTCAAAGTAAATACTGTAGTTGTAAGAGTAAAATTAAACAACTGATAGAAAATATTTTGCTTATGAGGGCTATTATATAGAATACGTAAATTATCGAGAAAGTTATTTTTAAAGATTTCTAATTTGGCAACAAACAAAAATACAGAACCAGAAAGCAGAAATCCAGAAATAGAAACTAAACGAAAACGAATCACTGAGAAACTGACGTGTTTATTTAATTTTAAGCTTAATTTGATATATTTTTGTTACTCGAGTTTATAAGTCTGATATATATGTTAATTTTAAATAATCAATTTTTACAGCTTTTAATGTTACTTTCGCAATTTAAAGTTTTTAATCATAGATACTGCTTGAATTTTAAAAAATAATAGCATATACTTTTTACACTTTTTATTTAAACTTGAAAATCGTCACATAAAATATTAGTTAAATAACTGTTTCTGGTCGCTTTGAAGATTAAAGGCATGATAGCAATGTTTTCCCATAAGAAAAAGGCTTTATGCTTACTTTTAATCTTTGGTAAATAAGGTTTCAATTATTATTAATCATAAGTTCTTTTGTATTTTTTTATATGCTCATGTACGCATTTTAAATGTATATTTTTCCTTACAAAAATAAAATATATGTATTATCTAACCGCCATTAGGTACTTATTTAGCAGAGCATTTAATGCTGTTTAGCAATATATAATAATGTTTTAAAATAATAGTTATAATTTCCCACATATAAATCTGTGCTAACCCTACGAACATTTTTTTTTTCAGGTTTTGTTGTAACGTTTCTTTTTGAAACAGTGGAGGCCAGTAAAGCTTCAAAAGTGGCAAAAACAGTGGCTAAGTATGTTCTCGTCATTCTAATTTAAACCTATTTATTTAATGAACAAATTAAAACTTTGTACTTTAAATTGTAAAACCTCAAATTTATAGCTACTAAATACTTCAGAAGAATCTCCACAAATGCTTAATGAACTGAACAAAAGTTTTTTTTAATAATTATTTAAATAATTTTGCCATTTTATTGAAATTGTAAAATGCATTGTGATTTACTAATCCTTTAATGTCTTTTTTAAAATATTGAACCAATTATATTTTCTACTTGACTTTGAGCATAACGAACTGGAACATTGGGATCAGATTTACTGTACGGTCCCCCTTGGCGCAATGTTTTCGGATTTGGCGATAAATAATTTTTTCTGGCAACCTGTCTGACTTCGATTGAAGATTCGAATTATATGACTTCGCACCGATGCGTTTTCCTGCAACCTTATCGGACCGTTGGTTGAGTTTTCATAGGAAATATTACCATACGATATTTTCTTTGAATTGTGGTTTTTAAAAAAAGTCGCCAAAATACGGACTTTTGGCGCGATTTTGGAAAGTTTGCCAAGGGGGACCGTACAGTAAATCTCCACCGGAACATTGTATTCTTGTCCTTGGTTTAAAATATTGCATTGAGTGTATATTTTAGCCTAAGCTTAAAATATTGATCTCAATATAAATATTTTGTACTTTTCCATCAGCCCGGTGCAAATTTCGCCAAATGTAAAATAAGTCACCAAACCCCAAACGAGTTGCCGTATTCTTCCAATAAAAAATCTAATGTTACACAATCTCTGCTTTATCCTTTGCTTTGGGACATTTGCGCTCAGCTAACGGAAAAGTACCAAATAAATATTTTATGCTATGGATTCAAGCTTGGCTGCTTAGTTCGTTATTGTTTATAACTTGTTTTATTGCATAATATTTTAATATTTTGTTCTTTTTTTATAGCTTTATTGTCATTATTTTATTTAATGCTTTTATATTTCATCATTATTTGCATTTTAATTTGTTTTAGGTTTAGGTTACTGCTTTTATGTTTTGCTTTCAAATGACGCATGATTAACAAAATTAAACTTGATTTAAAGATTTATTTCATTACAGAATTTGATGGTAAGCCACCTTTAATGACTTATTTTTTTAAAAAAAATAAACTTAATATGCATAACAAGAGGCTAACAATAAACCTTTTCTAGGTCATAAACAATATTCTTATTATTATAAACTGAAAGTTTTATCCACCAATTACAGGAATTGCATTTTTCTACTTGAAATTTAAAAAAAAAAAATAGAAATTCTATAATAATTTTTTAATGTGCTTGGTATTATAATATGCTTTTTAAATGGGTAAAATGCATTTCTATAAACTAATAATAATTGTTAAAATTTATATTATAATTTTTTTTAATGTGCTTACATTTAAAATGTGCAAAATATTATTTTAAACTTTGAGTAACCTTGCCAAGCTATATTTTTTATGTGTTTTATTCAAAGTCAATTAAATATATATAACATTTATTTTCATGTTTTAATAAATATTTTTCATTCCTTAAATTAGGGGAGTGATTGACAAAAAACTCAACAAACACCATTCCCGTAAGTTTTCTTGTAGTTTTGTTTATATTTATAAACTAAAAGTTACCCAACTTAAGATTTTAATAATATGCTGCATTGAAATTAGCTCATGTTCAAAGGATGTGCTTGTGTATAAATTTAATTTCAATACTGACTTTAAAGGTATAGTAAGTTGTTTAATTATATATTTCAGCATTTTTGCTTGATTTTCTCCACCTTTTTTTTTTACTTTTTTTTTCTTTTTAAATTTCGTTTATTCAGGGGAAGGGGTATCGAGAAAATTTTTTTGTTTATTATGAAATGGTGATGAAGAATATTTTTAAAGGATTCAATGTCAATGCAATTTTAGTTTTAATCAAATGTAAGCAAATTTCATTTAAAATTCATTAATAACAAATTCAAAATGAAAGGGGTGTATAGGCTCAGTTCCTTCTATCCTTCTGTATCTATATATGAAGTCCTATATAGATGCAGAGCATGTCTACATTGGGTCTGGTATTGTATCAATTTCTCTATTTTCCATTTGACCTAGTCTTCAATTCACATATCGGCAAAACTATAATCTATATTTTTTATATTAGCCTACATTACATAAACTTGAGAGCACCTTCTTTAATTAATGTATATTTATCCCCAATTAATTAATGTGCATTAAAATATGCTTTTTCAATTGCAGGGCGCTGGTTTCCAACATGGCTCATCGTTCTTTTGGTTCTCGGATCTGGATCCGGAATCATTGGATGTCTAGTGTGCGCATATTGTTTCTGGCAGAGAAGAAGTACACAATCACAGTCGTGTTTTGTTTAAAATGAGTGGTATGGTTAATATTTTTAAAATTTTGTTTACTTAACCCTTTATGGTTGGTTGGTAGTTAATTATTGGATATTATTACCATTTATTGGATCACATTTAAAAGTGTGTTGATTGTAGGCTAACGCTCTTTTGCAGATCTCTCTAGTGTTCATATTTACTTGAAACATTTATGTTATTGCAAGAAAAAGATAGTTTATTAGTCTTTTTGTCTCTGTCCAACATTAAGTTT
This sequence comes from Oedothorax gibbosus, assembly GCA_019343175.1. Taxonomy (NCBI): domain Eukaryota; kingdom Metazoa; phylum Arthropoda; class Arachnida; order Araneae; family Linyphiidae; genus Oedothorax; species Oedothorax gibbosus. Next base: position 40,727,938 of record CM033271.1, read on the forward strand.
ATTTAGTTTCGATAAAACTAAATTTTTAATAGCTTACATAATAAATCAAATTTTATATCTGTAACAAATGGCCAAATTGTCAGTGTTGCGGCTTTTTTAGAAATGCAGCCCAGGACATTTAGCTACAATTCTATTGTATCAGAAGTACATTTTCAGCAAATTAATTTTCTTGTTTTAAGTATATAGTATAATATAAGTACATGTAACTTAGGATTACAACCTGATATTTTAGACTAATGATGCAACAAGACACAAGAAATTATTTGATATTATTTTTTAATAAATTTGTAATTTTGCAGTGGTATAGTAAAATTTTCAAAAAAAATGGTGTCAAAAGTAGCTAAGCATTAAATAACCATTTTTCATTAACCTATCTAGAAGTACAAAAAATTTCAATTTGATGAAATAGTTTCATAATGTCCAAAACTGATTTTTAAGGAAATATCTACCAAAAAGCTAAATCTAGTTAATTACCTTTGCACAAATTATCACATAATTAAATATTTCTGTCCCATTATTTTTAACTGATCTATTTAATTTCAGTAACACCAGAAAGAAGTCTCTGCTGACAACTGATGAAAAGATTATAACTGATTGTGTAAAGCTTATTATTAATTTTTTTTTTAAAATGCATAATTGTTGAATGTAACATTCGGAATTCATGTATCGTCATTTCGTTGATAATACTGCATTAACATTTTAAGGGGGATTGTCAGTCCCGTAGCGCTAATGCATTAGTTTTGAAATCACAACTTCCGCAGAAGTATTGCTTTACCATGTTAGCCCTTTCCCCCCAGGTATGAGAATCAACATAACATCGAAATGAAACAAATTTGAAACGAAAATGTTATCTAGTTATTTAATTATATATCTTTGAAGTTTTAAAATGCCAAAAATATACAGCAGATGGTGACTATTTTAAAATTTTATCAATTAATAATTAAATAAACGGATGTTATTTTCTTTTCGATTTTGTTTTAAATTGATGTTATGTTGATTCCCATACCTGGGTTAAAATAGGATAACATGGCAAAGCAATACTCTTCTGCAGAAGTTAAGATTATAAAACTAATGCATTATCTCTATGGGACTGACAGTCCCTCTTAATACTACATGGTTTTAACATGTACTAAAAACTTTTTGTTGTTTATTAGTTTCTAAGATTTTGTATTTTACAATTAGAATAGCTATTTTTACTTGAAATATGATTTTTAAAAAAGTTCATTTTAATGACAACTCCCACCAAACTTTTTTTATTTAATCGTTATGATATTTTTACTTTTTGTATTATTATTTTATTTAGGGAATTTATCTGTGTTATTTTTAGTTTCTTATGCATTTTTTACTGAAAACGCTTATTTTCTACTTGATTTTGAATATTCATAAAGTTGAAGCATTTTATTTTAATTAATATTGTATTATAAATTATTTTGTTTTATTTGAATACTCTGTTATACTCTGATACACAAAGTCTTGATTACCTTTAATTAATACTACTTTAAAAAAAAGTCTGTTGATTACAAATTTAATGAATATGTAAGTGCATATTAAATTATAAAATTTGGAATACCTTTGAAGTATATTTAACATTTTTCAAAGTAAAAAAAAATCGAAAACAGCCTTAAATAAATGAATTAAATTGTTTAGAAAAAATACAATCTTATAAATAAAATCGAACATATTCAAGATGTAATAACAAATATTTGGGTAATTTTTTTATTGAGAAAAGTTGTGATTTAAGAAAATTTATCAAGGATCAAATATTTATATTACATACAATGTTTGTAAAGAAATTGTTTGTAAAGAAATGTTTGTAAAGAAATTTTAAATCTTGAAAGGTATATGTTACATTTTAAAACATAAATGCACTTGACATATTCATTAAATTTGTATATTATTTTTTTGTATATTGTATATTATTGTTAATAGCAACGGCTTTTATGTCCATTAACACTTAACTGTCTATAAAAAGCTATTTCATATGCATAATTGTATTTCAGCATATTTTTCAACTGTAGATTTGTTTTCTTTAATTTTTTCCCCTTGGGAATGAATATATTGTATCTAATATAAATATTTGATCCTTGATAAATTTTCTTAAATCACAACTTTTCTCAATAAAAAAATTACCCAAATATTTGTTATTACATCTTGAATATGTTCGATTTTATTTATAAGATTGTATTTTTTCTAAACAATTTAATTCATTTATTTAAGGCTGTTTTCGATTTTTTTTTACTTTGAAAAATGTTAAATATACTTCAAAGGTATTCCAAATTTTATAATTTAATAGTACTTTAATGAGAAAATAATTATGTATTTTGTAATTACAATGTAAGGAATTTGTTACACATTACTTATTGTTTTAAAAAATTTAATGAAAAGATTTTATAAAACTTTTGACCATGCCAACTTAAAACAAAAAATCTGTACATAATCTTCCTTAATGATATTTTAGCATGTTCATATCTGTCAAAAGTATTTATGAAACACAGAAGAGTTCAAATATACTAATGTTTTAGCTTAATGTTTGTAAAGAAATTTTAAATCTTGAAAGGTATATGTTAAATTTTAAAACATAAATGCACTTGACTGTGAAGTAGATTTATAAATGTATTGTTAAATGCTAAAATGTACAGTCCCTGGACAAATTATTAGACGCACTGCAAGATTTCATGTATCAATCAATGATGAACAAAATACCTTTAGAAGGACATTTATGTTCCTAAACTTAAGCTATTGAATAGAAAATACTATCTGCTTTACTTAATACATATATAGACATCTTTTTTAATGATATGGCATTCTTTGGTATGTTTTCATCATTACTAAAAAATTACAGTGCGTCTAATAATTTCTCCAGGGACTGTTTATGTTAAATGTCAAACCTTACATGCACTTCAAAGGGAAATAAATTTATAAATGTATCAAAGAAATTGTAATGTTCAATAGGTGTAAGAAAAATATTTTCATCCTTATTAGTAAAAGCTACAATAAAAAATACCGCTTGTACAGTATTTTATCTTTATAATTTACTTTTATTTCACTAAGAAATATTAGAAGTTTGGTATCGTGAACATTTTTTAAAATGTATTTTTGTTGTTATATATTTGTTGGGGATTTGAAAAAGCAACGGAGAAAATGTTATTAATTCAAGCCACATGAACAGTGGAGTTAAAAGTAGCAAAATTTTTAATTGTTATAGTAAAGAAATACCTATTGTATATAAATTTTATCACGGTTTACATACATGATGTAAATGATAATTTTTGAACAACTTTTAACTGTTTAAAAATTTTAATCAACCTCATTTCTGTAGTGAAACACGCGAACATGAATGCAGTATTTAGATTTTGAAAAGTTCCTTGTCTCTAAACAATCAACAATACAGTCTGCACCTTCATGCCTGTTATATAATTTTGCATAAATTTTTTAACTTTAGTGTAAAATATTTTATTTTCATCTAAATTAGTACATTAATCATTTGTTAAAATCCTTGTGGCTCTACGATTGCTTTAAGCATTATATTTGACTATCTTTCATTACAAATTTATTCTACATTATCACATTTTCAAAATTTCCCATTTTGTACATTTACAAATTTTGCCTGGCAATTATTGCTGGTAGCCGAATAATTTGGCCCGATTTCAGGCAATTACTGTAACTTGTAAGTAAGATATCAAAGTATACATTTATGCCGAAAACCTGTACTTAAATTTCATAAACTTTGTTAGCATATTAGTATTAAAAATGTATGTATTACAAACATTACACAGGGCAACAGCTGCTTTGTTGCCTAGGATTTTAGAACTAAATTTAGTTATATTTTGGTTGCTTATTCTAAATATGAAATAAGTTTTACTGTAACAACTGTACTTTTAAAAAATTTGAAAAAAGTGTTCAAAATAAAATAAAAATAATTAATGTTGAACGTTTTTGTATTGTAATATGTTTGTTATGCAGGTTTTGAATACAAATTAGGTTTCCTTTTTCCTATAACTTTTTGTTTTTGTAATAATATTTTTTTTATTTGAAAGAAGTTGCATCTTTTTGCTTTCAGAACAAGTTGTGTTATGACAAAACGGCTAAGAGGGGTAAAAAAAACTCAAACCAGAGTCATGTTCAGCATAAAAAACTGTGTAAGGAGCACATATTACATTTTTAAAAACGTTCAAAACAATTTTTTTATTATTTCGAGAACTTCTTTGACCCCAAAATGTGATTTTTGTAAAAAAATTATTTCATATTTAGAATTTGCAACCTAAATATAACCAAAATCAGTTCTAAAATCTTAAGCCCAAACAAAATCTTTTTGTTGTCCTGTGTTATGAAATGTGTTAGTATTACGTAGTTTAATAAATATTTATCTATATGAAGAATTATATGTCTGTTTTAGGTTACACTTAAATATATCTTTAAAATAGTGTTTATAAAAAAAGTATTTGTTTAAAATTATTACAAATAAAATTAAAAGAATTATTCTCATAAGTTTTGATAGGTGAATTGTATATTGTTTAAGCCAGGATCAGTGCATTTTAATTCTTGATTTAAAATTGAAGCAAAACATACTTTCATAAACAAACATTTGTAATTTTTGTTGATGCATGCTATTTTATAAAGAAATTGTTATAAGAATTTTTAAATGTATATACTTCTATTTGTCCGTTTTAAAAAGAATATTGTATTTGTAAATTTTCTCTAATACTATATTTTACTATTAACTCTCAAAGGAGTATATATTTGGAATTTCGAACAATTTATATATGTTTGGATTCACTGGAGTTGGAACTTACAGTTCAAACAAAAATTTAATGTGTCAAATTTTATTCAGGAGATATTTTTTTCAAATAAAAACTTTTTAAGGAACTATTTTGAACAATTTTTTAATCATTTAAATGATACGACCTATTATAATTCATGCGCTTACTAGAGCAAAATTGTTTGGTAAATAATGTTTAAAAAACCCTGACCAATTATCTTGAAATTGAATCATTTATCTTTGACTAATCATAAATTAAGGTGTTTTTTTAAAAGAATTCATATATTTAAAATATAGTAATTAACTCACTCCATACTTTTAATGCACTATTATAACTTTGCATTTTCAGAATGTTGTTACCGTTCATTAAAATGTTAGTTTTCTTTCAGAAAGTAAGTTCTCTGTTGATTTTTATCAATGTACTAAAGTGATATTTGTTATTTAGTATTAAAAACACATAGCATGCATTATTAAATGTAGAACATAACTGTTTTGTCTGCTATGTAATTGATACAAATGTATGCTAGTCATTAATATTGTTTAATAATTTTCATTTTTACACTTAGTTAAGTTTAGTGTCTATAACATAAAAGTGTGTATTTTAAAATTTGAAGGGATAAAATGAGTTATGAAAAATGTATGTCGTAATTTTATTTATGACGTTAAAAAAATTATTTTATATCACTTGCATCTAATATTTTCCTCCAATTGATTAATCTTAATAAGTATCACCATAAAAAAAATTTCAAAATCTCAATATTGTTGTTTGTTTTAGACTTGTAGAAGGATCAAAAAATACATAAACAAGCAGCACATTTAACAAAATGATTTTAATTATTTAATGAGACAATATTTACATTTTAATGGCACTATGTACAGCGTAAATGGTGACAATACTCCAAGGGGTACATCATAATGTATAAAAGAAGTTTTCAAAGACCCAGATTTTTAAAGAAATGTTTAAGAATGGTGTCAAACATGTAATGTTTTCATATTTATACAAAAATTTAAAATACAACAATGTATTCCAGATTTGTAAATATCGATTAGATGTTTGTATGCTAAATTTTGTTCAAGCATTCTAAAATTAGGTCGTGAAGTTTTGCACGAATGGGGGAATCACCATCACTAATCACATGCGTTGAATGGTCCTCAACTTGAATCAAAATGTCATGACTTTGCTGAAAAAGAAATGTATTAATCAACAATATCTTGATGAAACACTCCACGTTTTTTAAATGTATATTACAAAAAAAATTAATATGCATGGTTTTTGTTGAATCCATGTTGCACTAAATTTTACAAGGGAGTTTTAAAAAAATATGTACAAATCAACATACATAGTTTACAGTATGTACACTTCGTGACAAAATTTTCCGAATTAGTAAACTGTAAATGAATTTTTAAATCAAATTTCAAATAAATATGGTTATTGTAGATTCCATTAAGGGATTGTGTTAATTATAACATCATTGGATGTTATAATTAAGGATGTAATAAAATTTTTTAGCCTACGAATTATATTGTATATTTAAATTGTTTATTATATGTTTTAAATATATAAAGGAGACATTAACCTCTGCAAAAACTAACTTTTACCTAAATACATTTTTCACTATTTTGCAATTTTATAGTAATAAAAATTTTTGATAAATAATTGAAGAGTTTAGTGAAAGAACATGCTAAGTGACACTTTTGAAAAAAAAAAGTAATTTTTTTTTATCAATGAACATGTATTACCTCCTTTAAATATAAAAAGATTCTCCCTTTATATAAAGTTTAAGTACATTTTTTACCTTTTGTAAGTGCCTTTTTTTTAACGTATATAGGTGTAAACGATAACTTTAAAGCTCACTTTCTCGTTTTAACCTTTTTGTCACTGAGCACGTTCTTCCACTAAGCTTTTCAATTTTAAGGTGAGTTTAAAGGATTTTTAACTTCTCATTTTTTAGTTTAGTACGATTACTTACAATATCAATTATAAATCCAGATACTCGTTCTTCAACTTTGGCATCTGTGATACCTTCCTGTAATAGTTATTTCAAAAAATCAGATATTTCAACAACATACTACTGATGACTAAATTTTAAATTATGACATTATAATAGTTATTTTTTCAATTGCATACATTTTAAAATTACAAAAACAATCAACAGGATTATTTGTCCAATATTTGGTAAAATATCAATTTTTTAATGTTAACTTTGCATAATTTAAAACGGGTCTCAGTATTATAATACATTTTTTAAATGTATCAATTGCTGGGGGGTGTGAAAACTCTGCACATACTGAACAGAAATATCTCATTTCTGTTTGAATTAACAGGGAATTTGATGAGAAGTATTTAACTTTAAAAAGCAATAAAGGTTTAAAAATAAACTATGACTGTAAATCAGTGTTTACGCTGCGATCGCTTTTTTCGCAAAATGCGAAAAGAAATCGCATTTTGCGAAAATCTTGACATCATCTTTCGCTAAAATGCGAAAATAAACAGAGGGGATGAACGGATCCGAACGTTCCTTTTATGGACACGTTAATTTGGATCCGTTCATTCCAGCCAGACACATCATTATTGCCGCCGTTTTGAACTTGTGTTCGGTGGATCCGATCTTTCCTTTTATAGACACGTTCATTTGGATCCCTTCATTCCGGACCTATCCATCATTATTTACACCGTTTTGAACTTGTCTACTGTCTATTCATTTGGATCCGTTCATTTCATTAAGGTAAAAAGTTTATAATAAATTATTTTAAAATGTGTTTAACTTGTTTTTCCTAAATTACTAAAATCATTTGAAAAAAGCTAAAATTAAATTTTTGATTTTAGCTAAAATGCTAAAAAATTTCAAAACCCAGCTTAAACACTGCTATAAATAGATCTAAAAGTATTTATAGCTAAAAGGTAAAACATAAATGTTTAAAACTAAAATAATTTCTAATCATTAAAAACATTTATCAACAATATTTTTAATAACCTTGCAAATGGTAAATTTAAAAAAAATAATGCCGAAAATAAGATAATTCCAAAGTAAACTTAAACTTATGTTTATTAACCTATTGCCACCAACTAAATATGTAGATTCTTAGCAGTACCATACTTTATGAATAGATAGTAATTTAGAAAGGTTTTTTAGCATTTAAATTAAGAACTAATATTTTAAGTAAACTAAAATATCATAAAAATAAACTTACTTTATTTAATTTCTGAACTAAGAGTTGAATATCTAGAGAATCGCATGCATAAGACTTTGGGTAACAATGTTCATTGACCAGTTGTTTATCCTTTGAAGCTACAACTTCTGGATCTTCAGAAAAATTCTTAACAATAAAAAGAATAATTAGTTCAACTTACGTTTAAAATAAAATCTTAATACTCTTGCATATAAAGGTTTGGTGATTTCATACTGATATATAGTATATTTTAAGTTTTTTATGGGCATAATTTTTTTTAATTAACTATTTTCTTTCAAATCCCTAACTTTTGTGATTATAAACCCAATTTTTTAATACACTTAACTGTATAGCAAATTTCTTCTCAAAACTTTGAGCCTATCCAGAAATAATTTCTAACACCGTTCATGGATATTCAAAAAAAAAGTTCTTTAACACTTTCTAATAATTCAAAATCTTAAATTACATTACTTATTAATTCCCATAGATGTAATGGTTTGTAATATGTTTACAAATTAACTAAGATCAACTTTATTTTATATTTGAATACCCCATTTAATTTAAGTTCTTTACAGAATATAGGTTTGCAGGTTTCTGTCTCACCAATGTTAAAAAAATTGAAAAGTAAATATTTCCAATATCTTATAAAAACCCATATTTTGACTTTCAATAACCTAATATGAAATATAAGGTTATGAAAGAATTACGATTGGGTGAAAAATCTAAAATAGAAATTTTGTGTTTTCTACACATTTTCAAAGGTTCTGATTCCGCAAAAAAAAAACATGCTGATCTTCCTTTCTGAAACAACTCTAAAGATCGCACTAAAAGAGCTGCTGACTTCAAATTTGATACACTAGTTCCTAGAACCTGTCGAACGTCATAGTAAGGCTTTTGAGTTTAGGTTAGGTTAGTTTGAATTATCGTCGCACTAGAGCTACACGAGGGCTATTGGCGACGGGCGTCGTATTTTAGAACCACAGTCAAGTGACGAGCCGACACCTGAATAGGCACCCAACGCAACCCTTATGGGCGACATCGTACGCAGCGTTAGGACTTGGAAGGATATTTAACGTGCACCCCACGGGGTATTATTCGTCGGACATTTTTGGCTGCACAGGCCGTTTATAGGTCGGCAGTTATTTTGGCGATGCCCGGACCCGAACCTGGGACCTTTCGCATGCTAGGCGAGCGCCTAACCGACTGGGCTCCCCAGCCCCCTAAGGCTTTTGAGAAAATCATGCATGTACAAAGAGTAGCTGACATAGAACTTTTTAGGATTTATGGTTATTGAAATTGCTTCAATAACCTTCATTTAAATATGATACTTCAACCTTTAAATGTATTGAATTATTGAGTGGTAATTAAAAGTCGTACACACCCCAAGTTTTTAACCCTTTCAGTCCCAGTGATGCCATTTGGCATCATCATGTTTTCGATCATAATTTTAAAAAAAATAATAGGGCTGACATCTATTGGAATTAATAAAAAATATTTTCTAATAGAAAAAAGTTTGTAGAATCGAATGATGTGCTTTTTGATATCATAAATGGCTATAGACGATCCGAAAATTTTTTCTAAAATGATGATGCCAAATTGTCATTGGGACTGAAAGGGTTACAAATTACCTTTAAATCAAACTTGTTATCCTTCACTAGAACTTGTCCTGTAAAGGTAGAAATGAAAGTTCCTGGTTTGCACTCGATTGGATTCAGTTTTCCTGCAAGCTCAGAATCCATGCTCATCTGCTCCCACTTGCGTTTAACTGGAACTTTGACGATGTCTCCCCGTTTGAATGGGATTAGATTGCAATCCTATTATGACATTGTAGTTTTGAAATTAGTTATTGATATTGATTAAATATTATTCTTGTAATTAGCATGAAATATATCTAATATAGGACTATATAAAATAAACAAAACTAAAATCTTATAATGCTTAGAATTAAAAACTTTTTTTCATAAAGATTTAAACTGTCTTAAACATTTATATAGTTCAAACAAAGTTAATTTTTGCCACACACATTGAAAAATAAAAAAAAAATTGGGTTAATCAAAACAGTAAGTTACCAAATGAATTATAGATTTCATGTAAAGTTATCAAATAAAAAAACAAGTTTCATTTAACTAAAACTTCATCAAACACATTAAACTAAAGGTTTATCCTCAATGTTCAAAATTTCTATCCTTCATGTAACTGGGCACACAATATAAATAATTATTTAACAAATTTTTAATTATCTTCAAGTAAAATTCTTCAATAAATCAATTAAAATCAAACCCTCTTAACTGGGACCAAGGGTAAATCGGTTAAGCAACACAACATTAAGAATTCAAGAAATTTCACTTTAAGGATATAAAAAAATTAGACCGATACAAGCAGAGATCCAACTAAACAGAGTTAATTGGATCTCTGCCTTAACCGGTTAAGAGGGAGTCTACTGTATATACAGGAACCAATAATAAAACTTACTGCTTCCACATGAAGACTTTGATCAGGTCTATGCCTGTACATGGGTGCAGGGATGATGTATTGCTCTGGTAGTAGAAGGTGGGTTGGTTTCAGCTCACGGATCAACTTATTGGCTTGATTGAAACTGAGGCTTGTGTCAATTGGAAGGTAAACCACCTTCAAAAAGTAACATTGGTATTAATATTTGTAGTATTTAAAAACAAACACTTTATCATTTGTCGCCCTCGTAGTGTAACGGTTATAGCTCTGGACTGTAGAGCTGGGGTCTGGGTTCGATTCCCGGGTAAGACTTGGTTGTAAATTGTACTTATCTCAGTCTTATAATTGGGTGTAAATCTGTTAGGCTGTGTGTCACATAATAAATAAATCATCAAAGCATATCGTATTAGATGGATAGGACACCTTTACAGATCAGACGACAGCGAACCAACTAAAAAAGTAACTTTTGCAAAAACAGATGTTGGGTTGTTGTTGTTGTCGTGTCCATGTTGTGTGCAAAAACTAGATGGATCCGAAGCTGCCGTAGACAGCTTTCGCTAACAGATGGAGCACGAAAGAGAGGCCGACCACCCACCAGATGGCTCGAAAGTGTGGAAAAAGACCTCCACTTGATCGACGCCACTAAATGGAGGTCAATTATTTCTGATAGGAAAAGATGGCATAAACTCATTGAGAGGGCCCTGGCCTGTCCTAGGCTGTAGTGCCGAAGAAGAAGAAAAAGAAGAAAAACAAACACTACACAGTATAATTATAAAGTTAAATAAAAAAAATAATTTAATATTTTAAATTAATATGGACTAACATGGTCAACAATTTAATAAAACATAATAAACTAACATGGGCAACAATTTAATAAAACATAATGAACTAACAATTTAATTTTTTAAACATGGTCAAATTATTTAAACTTTTAATGAATAGATTAAATCATGTGATCCATGATACAATAATTCGGAGAATTATTTTTATTGTAATGAATATGTAGTTCTGTATTTTAAGAATTAAACTGAAAGAATATTTTATAAGGTGCAAATCAAATTTGTTTTAAATGAAAACATTTCAAAATTCCCTATAACAAATTAAATATACAAGTATCAAAGATTATTTGAATTTAAAGTAAAGTATATCTACTTTACTTATATATCTTTTTAAGGCAATATACTTTTCTTAAAAAAGGCATAAATATACTTTTAAAAATATATCTTACTTTCATAGCTAGTGGTTGATAAGGCGCAAGAGCTTCAACATGGGGAAAATCTGGTTCTAAAAAGCATATAATTGTTAATTGAGTAATTAAACTAACTTGCTAACTAATATACTTCACTAACTTGCAAATATATACAAATGTGTTGTAGTAGAACAGACCAATTAATTATTAAATATACACTGCTCAAAACAATTAGGGGAGCACTTTGCGTGCTTATATGAACACTTTCAGTTCCAACGTTTTATTTTTTATTTTTAAAATCTAAAATTAGTGAAATAGATTCATTATGCATCCAGAATGAAATGGTAAAAAACAGGGGGGAGGGGGATCTTAATTTTGTAACAAAAATTTAAGGGGAAAAAATTGAATCATGACTTTTGAATAAATTATAACAATAATTTTTTCAAAACTTTATTTGTTAAAAAAAAGTTCAAATCAATTTTTAAACATCTAAGAATGCAAGTGTGAAGAATTTAGGGTCCATCTATTTCGTAAAATTTATTGGGAGTGAATTTTATTTTATTATGTTTATCGTATTTTCATTTAATTAAAACAAACATTATTTACTTCTTCAAAAGACATGATTCTTCCATCTACCGATAAATAAGTACAAGATCAACTTAGTGAGGAAAAAAAAATTGAAAGCTGATGATTAAAAATGGAATTATTCGGTGTGAAAGGGTTTACACCATGCATTCCCCTAATTCTTTTGAGCAGTGTAGTATCAAGTTTCTCTGTTTTTCCCCCTAATAATAGAATAACTACAGTAACACTAATAATAGGCTCCTATACAGTCTTAGATGGACACCAACATAAAATAAGTACTTTCAGAAACTGTCTTTAAAAAAACCTTGTCACAATTTTTAAAATTCAATTACAGTTCATGAAACAAATTCTTTAAATACTTAATAAACGGTTGAAATAAATAATGAGTAAAAAGAACTCTTAGACTTACCCGTAAAAATGATAACATTGTTGGGATTGTTCCCCCAAAGTTCCATGAAGTGAACACAGTCGCCGAACCTCAAAGAGGGGTGACCAGCAAATACAACGCAAGGGGATCGGAATTCCTGACTAAATGTTTCCTCTGAAGAAAAATAATTAAGTACATTTTATGGATGCAAAAATATCTGTGATTGCTTTGATAGATAACATTTGGCAAAAGATCTACTTAAAATAAGGTAAGAAAATCACCAAAACAATTTTAGTAAAAAAATCTATTTCAGAGTTGTGGTTGATCAAAAATACATATCTATTCCAGTTCTGCCAGTTTTACTGTAGCCCAGTCTTATTACAATTAAAAGAAGAGTATGCAATTTTTATTTATTAACTCTGACGCTAATTAGTATAACAGATGTCTGAATATTTTGTTTTTGTTTAAGATATGAACTTAAAATATATATAAAACGAAGAATCTTATAAAGGGTTACCACTGTCATGACAACCAACAGAAATAAGCAATTAATTCATGACACTTTCTAAAACCACATTTAGAACTAATATTTTTAAATTTATTCAAAAATGCAACTGAATACATAAAAAAAATATCCTAGATAGATTATAATGGATATGGGATGGGAATTAAAAATGCTACCTTTCAAACTTGAAAATGCTTTCAGCCGTCCACCTTTTACTAAGTGTGCATGGGGAAAGGGTTCTTCGGGAGTGTAAACTTTACATTGTTTACTGAGAGTTAACCTAGAAAAAATATATAATCATTTTCAATGCTTTTGATTCAAGGAGATAATGTTATCATGTTTTATTATTATAAATTGAAATAGTTTTTAAAATTATAATTAAAGAAAAATTAATATCCCACACCAAATATGTATAATGATATTATTCTGGTTTATTTTAAAAATGTTTGGTAATGTTACCTTAAGGCTATGTCCTGACTACGCCACAAATGCCACAAAGGCAACAAAACTTGGCGACTTGGCAGAGTCAGCCCTCAAGCAATTGCATCGCTTGGCGACCTTGGCGGTCGCCAAGTTTTGTTGTATTTGTTGCCTTTGTGGCATCTGATGTCGTAGTGAGAACATAGCCTTATAAATGTTTCTTACAAAACTGCTTAGTTTAAGTTGCAAAGTTTAAAATCAAAGGGCCTATCCTTGATAAATCAGGTATAATTTTCATTAATCTTCTCTTCACATTTTAATAATCAATAAAAGTATTCACGTATTATAACCTCAAAGTTAAAAATTTTTTATAATTTCAGAAAACCAAGTTTTTTCTTTACACAATCCAATTACACTGTTTTACAGCACTATAAAATTTATACTGTAAATAACTGAAGTATATTTGAAGATTTTATACACTTTTAACAACTGAACAAAATACAGATATACTAATAATAAAATATTAAAAACTTTAAAACCTAAAAACTAAATTAATTGGCTTACCAGTCAGCAAGGATATTTGAATATGCCAAAGAATTCTCTGCTACTGGAGATAAGAAAAACATTGGAACTGACAAATTTCCAGTTGATTCTAAGTGACCAGACAGACACTCAAATAAATCAAAAGTAACTCCTGATGGATAACAGGGAATCAAAACGTTTCCTCCATTTCTGACTGTTAGAGCTGAAAATATATTATAGAGCTATAAACATATTCAATTTCTTTAAGTTTATTCATTTTTTTTAATATATATTTATGTAATTTTACAAGATATTATCTGAAGAAAACAGTTTGCATTTTCCAAAGCATAACTAAGATATAGGGTCCGACCTGTTCATTGGCGACTTCGTCTAATTAAATTTACCATTATCAAAATTCGCCAATGAACGGATGGAGCCTATATCTTAATTATGCTCTGGAAAATGAGTTTTGAAAATACACCCTTTAACTATACAGAAATTCAATTTAACATATTAGGTTTTTTTTAAGTTGGTATTCATAAAGCATTAATAAAACAGTGCATAAACTGCAGTCAATCAATATTATGAAATATTTTGTTATGGACTTGTAATGGACCGGTAAGAGCTAGTCATTCATGTAGCCCTTGCAATTGCATTCTTTTTGCAATCAATATTTAGATTTATAGGCAAGAAAGAAAATTTGAATTCAAAATTTTATTGATAACGACTATAAATACTGAGAGTGTCCGCTGCATCAGTCTCTTACTAACCTATTGAGATCCTGTTGAATTACATTAACTTTTTGAGTATAGCTCAGGACAGTTTTCTTAGAGTTTATAGTGATAATTTATATTTTTTTGATGTGATATTCATATTTTTTCGTCACCTCCACTAATTTGCAATATGGTTTTGATAAATTAGTTTTGCTTTGCCTTCAATTTTATTGCAACTGGTCTGTCTAAATTCAAACTGTCCTGGAAGCATGGTCATTTCATGTGCTAATTCTTTTGGCTTTTCACTTTTTTTTTTTTAAGTTACTTATACTTATAGGTATACACTGAAATTATAATTCAATTACTTACCTAATCAATTACCTACAATTTTGATCTTAAGATTCAAATATAAGGGAACCTGGGGAGCCTTGCCCATGCTTTCAGAATTTTATTTTTATAAATTTTATTTTTACACTACAAATTTCATATGATAGCACATATTAAAGGAAATTTTATTGGCAACAAGGATATAATAAAATCATATAAATACTGCAAGTTTTTCTTTTCTAAATTTATTGTTTTTTAAAACATAGATGCCTGGGCCAAGCCTCCCTTTATAATGGAGGCCCATACAAAAATACATAATTTTAAAGTGCACAATAATAAATATTTCAAATTATTTTTGCAAGCATTAAATGTAAAAAAAAATTATATTACAATTCGACACTCTGGAACCATTTATTAAAAGTCATGTTTACTATAATTTGTAGAGTAATACATGTTTATAGTATTTTATCTGTAATAAAAATTCTAAAATTGCTCATATCCAGTATTTTTTTATTTATGTTAAATACATTTTATACAGTTTGTACACACATTAAATAAGATAACTGCCTGAATTTGATTTTTTTTTAATTTTAACGACACTAACTGGGAAAAGTCAAAAGTTAATCTGCCCCCCTCATCCCCTTCGCCCTGCCCTCCAAAAAAAATCAGATAATATTTTTTATATTAACCTGGAGTATTATTATACTTGAATTAATAATTTAGTTTTTGCAGATAAAGTTTGATATTTGGTCATAACTGACAAGTTAGTTTTAGTTGGGGTTTTGGTGTTATTCTAAACAGGTACAAAAATCTATTACCTTTCATTAAATTATTATTATACGTAATTACAAACCATGTGTTTGATAAAAAATTATTTATATATTTTCGAAACTAGTTAAATAATTAGCCTTGGTCCAGTGGCCAACCCTCCCCTACATAGAGTGGGCCAAGCCTCCCCACCTATCCATTTTGTAAAGAATAGCACATGGAGATTTTCAGCCTACTTCATTGCACAAACTGTATAACTTAAATAAAACCTTAATATAACAGTATTTATAAAATACCACATACTGAAACGTAATTCAATTGGACTGTCCGAAAAAATCTTTTCAAATTATGTCTAAAATGTTTATTACTTTTTGGGATAAGAAACTTTCTTTTTTTATTTTCTCCTCACTTCTAAGAAGTAGCTCAATGAAACTAAGGTGGCTGTCTGCTGACAACGGTAGCTTTGAGTACCATGTATTGAGAAAATGCTAAAATATTTTTAAATACTAAAATTAAAAGGTGGGACAAGCCTCCCTTATGGCCAAGGCTCCCCAGGTTCCAATTGCATTTTATTTTTATAAAGCTATAAATTAATGAATTATACATCCATTTATTACACAGAGCTGGCCTTTGTTTTTGTACTTTGAATATAACAAAAAAATAGTAACTGTACCTTCTAGCAAAAAATTATCAATAACTTAAACTGCATAACCTTACCAACAGTTACACATAATTCTCCAAGCATAGTATCAGGATTAGCCAGAGGTGTTTGAGTCAAACTAGTCAAAATAAGGGCATTAAAATTCTTCAGAGGAGAATGTTCCATGGGTTTGGGATGTGTTGTCAGTGTTGAAGATGAAGAGATGTAACCAATCTGAAATAAAAATGTATAAACTTAAATAATGTATACTTTAACAGTGTATGAATAACAACATTCAACTGGTTTGTTTCATCTAAGGTGAATCATTGTGCTTTTATTCCTGGATTAAATTGGTGGTTTCAATGATTGGTGGTATCTATAAATTCTTCCAAATCCAAAACTTTACCTCTTTCCAGAATATTACGTAGAAATATTGACAACTTTCAACTCAATCTATGTAAAATCTTTTCCAATTATTAATTTAAGAGAAATGTTCAGTCATTGGTCATAGAGCTAATGCATTAGTTTAGAAATCCCAAACGTTATCAAAGTATTGCTTTTAAATGTAACATTTCTTTTTACCAGGTATGAGAATTACCATAAGAGCAAAATAAAACTAAGTTGAAATGAAATTAGCGTCAATTACCAAACTGATACATAAACTTTAAAATAGTATTGTCATGTTCAGAATATTTTGGGGTAATTTAAAATAGTATTGTCATTTTCAGAATATTTTGGGATAATTAAAACATAAAAACCAATAATTAAATAACCAGATGATATCTCCCCTTTAATTTTATTTCATTTTACTGTTATGACAATTCTCAAACCCTGTGAAAAAATGCTTACTTGGCAAAGCAATACTTTCTCAGAGGTGGGGATTTCCAAACTAATGCATAAGCTCTATGGGACTACCCATCCCTCTTTAAGTTAATGCAATGTTTTAATACAAATACACAAAAATTACCTTTTCGTGAGGAGTCCATAGAATCCAATTGCAACTTCCCAGGCAATATCCAGAACTAACAGCAGATATCTTCAGAGCACCAAAAACATCCTAATTAAAATTTCAAAAACAATTTTTGCAATTTCAATTTAAGTACATTGGTTGAAATTTTTAAAATATTTTTTAAAAAGTAGCAGAATTTTCTTAGTGATATTTAATACCAAGTGTTATGATTGAAACTGAACACTATTAACACCATCATTTACAAATGAAAACATTAGCTGTAATAAATTTCAATTCATTTAACTTAATTTGCCCCACATAAATTGTTCAGGACAATAGTCTTCATCTGTCTTATTTTTTTTATTTAGATAAACTAAAGCAGAAGGCCAATTTTTGGATGGCAATTTTTGCCAACTCTCGTTAATGGCTGAAAGTTCAGATTACCCAAAACCAAATTGTGAAACATAATATAAAATATACGAAATATTCAAGATAGAGCATTACAATTAAAGTATTTAAAGCATAAAATTAAACCACTAAACTTTTAATAAGTTTATTTTACTTTTCAATAAAAAAATATATAAATTATTAACTTTCAAAATACAGTCCCTGGACAAATTATTAGACGCACTGTATTTTTTTTAATAATGATGAAAACATACCAAAGAATGCCATATCATTAAAAAAGATGTTGATATATGTATTAAGTATAGCAGATAGTATTTTCTATTCAATAGCTTAAGTTTAGGAACACAAATGTCCTTCTAAAGGTATTTTGTTCATCATTGATTGATACATGAAATATTGCAGTGTGTCTAATAATTTTTCCAGGGACTGTAAATATACTAAAAAGGAAATTTTGATTTCATAAATTGTTTTAGGGTGCAATCAAAATTACCAGCTTCTGTGCAAAACCAACCACTTGCACTTTTGACAAACTGCTGTTGACTTCTTTCATGGAATAAACTTGTTTCCAAGTTCTGGGCTTCAAAGCTTCATTAAGTGGATGGGGGAGGTTCCTGAAATCATGAAGCCAGAAAATGTTAGCTTCTCTTGAAGGTAAATGTTAAATGGCTATAGCTAAAAACCTGTATACACAGGGCCGGATTTCTAAATAGGCTGTAGCCTAGAGCGGCGAATTTTTGGGGGCGGCAAATTTTATGACCAATTAAAGCGACATTGGGCATAAAAAAATTCTTATAAAGATTGAAGATTCTAATATTTTTAAGATAGAAAACAAATAATTTACATTAATACTTAAACTGTAAAAGTATATATAGTACTAATAGTTAGTAGCAAACATGGCTGTTGCGAGGGCAGTTGCACTCTCTAGAATATGCATGATATATGAACTATTTGCACCAAGAAATAACGCTGTTTGCTGCATGTGTGTAACGATATATTTTTAACTTTCAAATTAAAACTACAATTCAGTTAGTTTCATTTACAATAGTTATGTATATATACATCAGCACACACACAAAAAAAATAATGTAAATAAATTAGTATTTATCTGAATGACTAACATATAAAGTCATATTTCAAGTCTGTCACAAATTGAATTTACTAAGCGTCTTATTTGATTCTGTATACTTCCCCTTTCACTCCCGATAATTCTATCTGGAATCATCAGTTTGCAATTTTATTTCTCACTAAGTTAAACTCGCACTTATTTCAAATAAGATTGTAAGAATTGTTAGATGGAAGAATCATGTCTTTCGAAGAATTAAATAAAGTTTGTTTTGATTCAATGAAATTAGAAAACCCTGGTAAAATAAAATGTATTCTAGAATAATTTTAAGAAATTGGCCGTAAATTCTTCATGCTTGCATTTTCAATGTTTAAAAATATGATTTTTAACAAATAAAGTTTGAAAAAACTATTATAATTTATTTAAAAAAGTGATAATTACAATTTTTTCCTTAAATTTTAGTTAAAAAATTCAAATTTTTCCCTTCTGCTTTTTACCATTTCATTATGGATGCTTTATGGGTCTATTTCACAAATTTTAGATTTTTATAATAAAAAATAATAAGTTGGGAATGAAATGGTTAAAAACTTTACTAACTTGAGTACATGTGGCTGCTTCCATCTTGTGGCTGAACGAACTTTTGGAGTTCTTTCAATAAGTGTCACGAGCTCTTCCATAAATTGCCTGAAGTTATTACAATCAAATTGAAAAAAAAATTATAATTATTTAAACACATTTACATTTGATCTGTTTTGACTTCATACAAATGTTTGTAGAAAATCTTGAAAAAATGTTATCTGTCAAATGTTGGCATGATTACTTGGGAAGTTATCAAAATTTACCTGATTTATAATAAATCTAGAAATATTAAATACACACTTATATCAATACAAGTCACAAGGAAACCATTAAAACTGCTCAGACATTGACATAAGAACTTTCCGTATTATATCACCTACCTAAGCTTTTCCAAGATATCGGTAAATCAGAATAAGTTCAGGAGGAATGGCCACTTAACTTCAAGAAAATTTATAAACACTAGTTGTTTCATCCTTAAAAAGTTTTAATGTAAAAGCACCAGGCTTTTAAAGTTATTTAAAAGTAGTGTAAGTATGCTCCATATAGGGGAAAAAATTGCAATATTTATTTAAAATCTTGAAAAATCAAAAATTTCTCAATGCTTTTAAAACCACATGAATTATAATGGATATTTTTTACAACCCAAAAAACTTTGCTTATAGTATGAAAGCTACAGGTAAATCTTCAATTATTCGGAGAGGGTGGCGAATAGAATGTTCAAAAAAATTTTTATTAAAAAATAATCAGTTAGTCAATGCAAAGTAATCTTCGAAGCCGAAGCTCTTCAAGTGATCAAAATGGTGTTCCTTGATACACCCAAGAGTTGAGAACAAGAGTGTTATTACATTAGAAAATTAAATTCATTAGAATTCATGCACTATCCTCTTTATCAAAAGTAATTTTAACAGTTTTGGTAGAAATTTAAAAATTTTATAGGGTAATCTTCCAATGAAGTTTCAGTAGCAAAAAATTTGAATCCAGTGCCTTCAGTTATAAAAGGCAAAGCCATCATGCTTTGATAGTTGGAAATCAAAATTACATCTACTTGAGAAAAATCCACGATACGGTCCTTAAGAATAAAACAATATATTTGGTACAGTTTAATTTGTGTGAAAAAATAAAGAAAATGAAAAAAAGTGATGTTTTCTAGCTGTTTTTGAAGTATTTTTACAAATAAATTTTATAACATTATTGGAATTCTAAAAATGTGAATAATTTACACATCATGACAGTACTATATCTTGTCAACAACTTTATTTATAATGATTTTAAAATAAGTTACTACTAAATCTAATTAAAACGTTAATCCGAATGCTTAAAATTCAAATTATGAAGAAAGTTCCATCTCTTTATAATAAATATTATTGGTTAAAAACCACTAAATTAAGATGTTTGAAAATTAAAATGAAAAAGATATACGAGTAAATAAAAAGAATTTATTTTAATATGAAAATTTCATTATGTCATTATGAAATCAAGCATCAATATTTTTTGCAATTAAAAAATCAGAATTATTAATGTAAAAATTCAGACCAGCTATCACAAATAACTCTCCATTACATCCCAACTGCAGAAAAAGTAAATTTTAAAATCACATAAATAATACTTACAAATTGATAAAATTTTATATTATTGCAAAGCCTACAGTATACTTTTTTGAAAATTGCTTTTTTTTAATACTGTCCTGTCATCGGTCCAATCTTATAGCAAATAAGAGTACGGGGAAAAAGAGCTGATTTCTAGAATCTTCCCGTTTCATTTGGTTGGCAATGGCGACAGAAACCGTTATCCTTCAGGTCCTTCTTTCATTACAAAGTGGACTCGTTCATGTCTCTGGCATGAATCTGATTGCCGCCAAACAAAGTGAGTAACCGATTTCAATCAGTTTGGATACTCCATTGTTACCAAGAATCCTGATGCAGACAGATCCCTATGAAAAAGCTCTTTTTCTGTATCTCATATTTATGCTATCAAAAATAATATTTATGGATAATAAAAAAGTAACAATAACTGTAAAATAATATATTTATATAAATTATCTATATTTAAATTAAAACATAGAAAAATATTTGAGCCAAATTCTCTATTTTTAAAATATCCAGATTAAAAACAATAAAATCATACATTATGTATAAGGTAAATTAAAAAATACCCCATCAATTTGAGGATCACTCGATTTCTTGAGTCCATTGGTAAATTAAATAACTTAATTAAGAGATTTGAAATACTTAAATTAATAAGGCATATAATCAAATTGTAATTTTATTTAACAAAATTTTATTCAATTAAAAAAGTTTCAATATAGAAGTTCATGAAGAAACCAAAAAAAAATAGAATGTTAAGAATAGTAAGTGAAATGGATGCATTCATTACTGGGCTATTAGAAGTATTAGCAAATGGAAATGGTTACAACTGAATAAAGAATTATAATTATTAATATGAAATTATTATTCATTATGAAATTAAACACAATATTTTACTTGAAGCACCATTGAAAAAACAGAATTATTCATTTTTACCTCAGGTGGACAAAACTCAGGACAGCTATCCACAAAAACTCTCCCATTACAATCCTTCAATTCCTGTCAGAATAAAGTAGAATTTTAAAATCACATAAATAATACATTTACAAATTGATAAAATTTTATATTATTGCAAATGCCTTACAGTATACTTTTGTTTGAATCAAATATAGCTTTTTCTTTTAAATACTTCTCTGTCTTATATGTATTGTCCAATCTTCATAGTTTCAAAATATGAAGAGTTTAGGGAAACAAGTGCTTGATTTCGTAGAATCATTCCTGTATTCATTTGTGCTTGGGGGACATTGAGCGACAGGGAAACCGGTTTTCCTTTGGTCCTTCTTTCGCAGTACAAATGGACTCGTGTCCACTGATCTCTGGCATGAATCAGGATTGCTGCGAAAGAAAAACAAGTGGTAACCGATTCCTTACATCATTTAGGCGATGACTCACCATTAGTTACCGAAGAATCCTGATGCCAGACAGATCCCTATGAATCAAGCTCTTTTTTCCCTGTTACTCTTCATATGTTTGCTATCATATTACAATAATATTTTATGTAATAACAATAACTAATATAACAATATATATAACAATAACTGTAAGAATAATTATATTATATAGAATTATCTATATTATAAATTAAAATTTTCATAGAAAAGAATATTTGAGCCAAATTTCTATTTTTAAAATTATCCAGATTAAAAACAATAAAATCCATACATTATGTAATAAAGTAAATTAAAAAATATACCCCTTCAATTTGAGGATCACTCGTATTTCTTGGAGTCCATGATGGTAAATTAAATAACCTTGAACTATAAGAGATTTGAAATAACAATAAATTAATAAGGCATATATAATCAAATTTTAAAAACAAAATCTTTACAATAGATAAAGGAAAGTTTCAATATTCATTGAAGCTTCATGACAGAAAGCCAAAAAAAAAAAAAAATAGAGGAATGTAAAGGCCAAATAGTAGGTGAAATGGCTTGCCATTCATTACTGTGTTGCTATTAGAAGTATTAGGGGCAAATGGAAATGGTTACAACTGAATGAAATTACCATTTACTTCCCATTTCTGGATTGCCTAAAGTAAGAACACAGATTTTGTTACATTTACAGTCCCTGGACAAATTATTAGACGCACTGCAAGATTTTATGTAAAATATTAATTACCGGGTGATATTGTACCGTTTTATTATTTTAAATTGATTTGTTTTTTATTTTTATATTATCCAATCAATTATCGATTTATTTGACATAAATAAAACAGCATTAATTTAGAAAAGCATAAGTTTATTAAGTTTTAAAGAAAAGTGAAATTAATGTTAGTAAAAGTCAATATTTAGTTGAGCCACCTTTAGCCGCTATCAAAGCTTTAATTCTGCGCGGCATGCTATCAATGTAAGACTGTACTGTCTCCTGCATTTGAGGATGATGATTCCACACATAAATAATCTTATAATAAATAATTAATATAGATTAATCTTAATCATAATTATCTTAAAATAAATACAAATATGTAGTCTACAACAATTCTTTTAAATAAAAATTAAAAATCAATAATATTGTAGTTTAAATATACCATTATTGCATAAAAACTCTTAAGAAACATAAAATTACTAAAAAAATACAGTGCATCTAATAATTTGTCCAGGGACTGTATAAATGTTCCTTAAGGTTTAATTGGTACTTTCCCATTTCATGGGCGCCAATATTGCCAAACGGAATCTTTGCTGACAAATGTAATTTTTGGTGACAAAACACAGTAGACACAGATAATTAGGACCACTGTTAAAAGTTACCATTGGAAATATTCCGTTTTGCGGGTGTTGTACATTTTTGGTGACTTTATCCCTTGTACCCGCGAAATTGAAAAGTACCATTCTATTTAATGATGAAAACTTAAATCGGTATTATAGTGAAGTGACTTTCTCATAAAAAAAACAATATTTTTCGTAATGACTGACTTTCATAATTAAACTGTAGTGAATTAAAGAATATATAAAATTTGTGGTTGCCTTGGCGACAGATTGGTGAGAACTTGCAGAAATTGTGACTATTTAACATCGTTTGTGCTGGATCTTACAGAATTCTACCGTTTTGACTTGTACGTTTGTGTTTGTCCTAAATAAAAAATGTCTCATCCTAAGAGCAGTTCTTCAAACACAAAATAGTACAGTCTGCAACTTGAAATAGCTTTTATTTGCAAAAAAAAACACTTGTTGACGAAAACTTTCCCTGTGGCAATGTCTGGTTTTAATTGCCAGTACTACACATATCGATGTATAATGAAAACAAGTAAATACCTATAAACAAGTGGTAAAGGTAGAAACATCAAAGCTGATGTCATGTCTAGACCACAATCTAGCATGACGGTTGTCCCTTTGAAGGTCAAGATATTGCATGGTTTATTTGGGTGGGCACTCAGGCAGTACTGAAATATAGACAAAATGTGTGCATTAACGAAAGTTAAATAAAAATAGGTAGTGGTTGTTATTGTGGGAAAATAAAAAGGGCTAAAAAATACAAATCTAGGAACAATAATTTATTTTCATTCAAAGTATGTACCAGAGGGATAGAATAACATGGGTTAATATTAGTTGCTGGCATGAAGAATTTTTTAGCTTGGCGATGTTAAGTTTACAGAGCGAATAGTGGACTTTGCAGGAGACATACAAAGAAGAACATTTATTAAATGATAGACAAAAGATATCCAAACTACAAGTTGATGGAAAACCTTAGAATGACCAATTTGATCAACAACTTATTCAAATATATAGCTTCTTTAGTCCCCTCAGAAAGAGTCACTTTCGGTAGAAGAGATTGCTACTGTCGCTTGCTTACGACTTTCATAGGAAATCACACTTCCACTCAAAATAAAGCAATATCCTGTATATGACCTGCGGCTCTCTTGGAAGTTCCCCCAATCAGAATCTGTATACCAAAACAATGATTTATCCTCTGTATGTCTATATAACAGACCAAAATCAATAGTTTTAATTAGGTACCTCAAAACACGTTTGGCTGCAGTCCAATGCGATTTATCATAACAGGACAAAAATTGACTGAGTATGCTTACTGTGTTTGCTATGTCTAGGCGTGTGTAAGTAGCAAGATACATTAGTTCGCGATAGGGAAAATCATCTTTTCTGATATCTATCTCTGCTTAAGATTGTTTTTCAGTAACCCTGAAATTAGTCTCGATCAGCTTCTGGGTGCATGTAACGTTAGTTTAGCACCCCCATTTTTTTATGAGGGTACAGGGTTCCAAGAACAATTTATTTATCTCTTTCGAAAAAGTCAGCTCCAGGCCAGCGACCACTAGGATTCTACTCAATAACATATAAATAATGAAGCATACATAAAATGACAACAAAGCAAAAAGTGACCATGTCTCTTCGTCTTAAATACATTTAGGTAGAGATTTACTGTACGGTCTCCCTTGGCAAACTTTCCAAAATCACGCCAAAAGTCTGTATTTTGGCAATTTTTTTTTTAAAGGGTTGCCGGAAAACGTCATTGGTGCAGTCATAGAATTCTAATCATCAGTCGAAGTTAGACAGGTTGCCAGAAAAAATTATTTATAGCCAAATCCGAAAAAATCGCGTCAAGGGGGACCGTACAATAAATCTGATCCTACATTTACGCATAGGACACGGCTTGCTCTTTAAGGTTAGTTTTTTAAAAGTATTGTCAATCATACTGTTGGGCAGTTTTACACCAGAAAAACTAGTTATCGCCCAACCCTAAGAGAAAGACTAATTTTAGGTCAGTGTTGGAAATACTATTCATTGAGATTGTAAATAAAACTATACTGGATTGTACAGTTTCCTTCTACAACGGTGCAGTTGTATTAAACTAAGTTACATTATTTTATGCAATCGGTGATGCAGAGTTTTCTAAGTCCTTCCAAGCTTATGGAGACAATTTTAATAATATGACTTCCAAAGATACATTAAGATTTCATAGTTTTATACTTCTATCATTAAAATATAATAGAGAACATAAAATAGTTTTGTTTATTAATGACATGACACACTAAAGTAATTTTTGTAATAAAAATAGACTAGAAACTTTTTTAAGCAGTAGAACTTATCAAGAAATGCAACTTACCAACTTCATTTTAAAACTTAAAGATAGACTAAAATCAATAAGGAAAAAAGTTCATAAAAAAAGATAAAGAAAATAACAACCAAGAAAATAATTTTGAATGTTATTTATAAAAAACAAATATAATAATTCATTAAAATTGGCTTTTATTTCAAGTTTAACCGTTCAATATGTCAATGTTAGATTTCAGCCGGTTTTCTCAATGGTTTTCAACTGAAGACAAATACAAAACAAAATATTTACATCTAGGCAACTTAAAATTAACTAAACGGTTGCAGTTATATTACTAAACAAATGGAGATATCAAAATTTAGAAAAAATTAGAAATTCTACAATTTTAAGCTTAAATCGTAGCTTATTCCTTTTTTTAGTATTGATACAAAAGCTTTTTTTATAATTTAATACTTTTAAGTCATATTTAACCGTAACACACCCTAGATCAACGTGTTGACAAAAGTACACTCGAACCAATCACCCGCGGCCACGATACTTTCGCTATATTTTAAAACAGCTGAGCTTTGACTGCGTTCGTTGACATGTTATGAAGAGACCGGTATTGACAAACTTGTAATTATATTGCCCTGGTAATTTAAAGCTACTTAAAACATGCATTGCTCAGGTAAATAACGCATTTTTTCCTTTATCTTTGGTTTTGTAATTCGATTATTGTGTACCGTCGCGTTGATATATCCGGTACCTGGGGCGAAATCTAAACGAGCCCCCCACTATTAGTGCTATTTCATTACAAAAAGAACCTCAAGGTGAAGACAAAGTTGCTTCGGCTTTTATATAATATTATTTGTTATAATCTAGATTGCTAATAATACAATAGTAAAGCAGCTCCTTCTAGCATTGGATTGTTATTCATGTCAAAAATATTTAGTTCTGTTATTATGGTATGATGCAAGTACAGAATCAATGAAAATAATCTTTTTTCAATAATTAATAAATTGCTTTTATAGTTATTTTCCTGTTTCCCATATTGCTGTCGACGGCATATGCCTTTTATGACAATAGTAATGATGTGGTTGAATTAAACCCTGCTACATTCAACTCAAAAGTACTCGACAGTGATGAAATATGGATTGTGGAATTCTATGCACCTTGGTAAGATCTTAATTTTGCATTAATTTTTTTCAAATACCTTCACTTTCTGTTTTTATTTTTAAAAAAAAATTAATGCATTGACAATGATTGTCTTTTTCTGCCAACTCCACTATCAAAATTGTATCTTTCTAACTTTTTCTCTTTAAACTTTATTAGTATATCCATCAATATAAATGCATTTTTCCATTAATTCATTGTCCTATAAAACTAGTTACAAATTCCGTTTTTCGTGTGTAGTCTGCTGGGTAGAGATTTACTGTATGGTCCTCCTTGGCGAACTTTCTAAAATCGCGCCAAAAGTCCGTATTTTGGCGACTTTAAAAAAAAACATGTTTCAAAGAAAAGATCGTATGAGAATATTTCTTATGAAAACTCAACCAACGGTCCGATTGGGTTGCCGGAAAACGTCATCGATGCATAGTCATAGAATTCGAATCTTCAGTTGAAGTCAGACAGGTTGTCAAAAAAATTATTTATCGCCAAATCCGAAAAGTCGCGCCAAGGGGGACCGTACAGTAAATCTGATCCGTCTGCTGTATTGATGTGGTCGAGACATAATTTATCGAGTATAGAAAAAATAATTTATTTTCATTCAGCATTTTAGATTCCGCTCAAAACCTGAAACATGCCCATTATAACACCATTGAAATAATTGCATGATATGCTACTACACTTCACATTTTAACCACGTTTGGTGATGGGGATTTTGAGTGACTGGTATGCGTTTACCGGAAAAGTAACCCGTCAATTGAGGCATCTAGGGAGCAATGCAACACTAATTTCTGGTCTTTTCCTTTCTGGTCTGGTCCTCTTTGAAACAAAATTCTGTCAAATTTGAGCTACTGTTTTTAATGTACGGATTGTCTTTTTTTTCTATATTTGATTATTGTTTTGGTTGACTATCGCTAAAATGTGGTTTATCATTCTTGTAAAAAATGGTATGATGTAATGTGTATCATCTCACCAATAGAGGGCGCTACAGCGCTAGTTATGTAACTTCGCCCATGATTGAATCAGAAATAAATTTGTCTTGAACCAAAAAGGATGCTTGATTTTTGCTGAGCATCCAATCCAACCGTCACTAATTATTGATATTTACACTTCAAAACGTAAATATCTGTAGTTTAAAAATCAGTTTCTCCCTTTTAGGTGTGGGCATTGTCAGGCTCTTGTGGCAGAATATTCCAAAATGGCAGCCGCTGTTAAGGTTCGTCTAAGTTTTCATTATTATGTATATTTTGATGTCTTAGCTTGCTTGATAATGTACCTATTTTATTGTTAGTCCTTCTGATTACAATGCAAACTGCGAAAGCACTATCTTCCCCTACCCTCTTGTGTGATTTTCCAGGAAACTGTGTGAGGGTCGGTCTTTGTTTTTTCCCAACCATACTTTAGTTTGGAAAGCGATTTCAATTAACCACAAAGCAGAGCTTCAACCGAGGCAGGTTTAGAATGGCAACACAGTTTTCTAACCAAACCAAATAAGGGAGAAAGTGTAGAAAGTGCTTTTGAGTTTGCGTTTTAACCCTTTCAGTCCCAGTGATGCCATTTGGCATCATCCTGTTTCTGATCATAAATTTAAAAAAATAATAATGCTGACATCTATTGGGATTAGTAAAAAATATTTTCTGATAAAAATATGTTTGAAGAATGTAATAGTGCGCTTTTTGATATCATAAATGGCTATAGACGATCAGAAAAAAAAATTCTAAAATGATGATGCCAAATCGTCATTGGGACTGAAAGGGTGAATGAGACGGACCATAACAATGTATAAGAAATATACATATTGCCGAAAACTAATTTGAATGATGTTGATATAATACCTAACCTATTATAAATGACTTTGTAAGGAGTTTTCTTAAAAGATCAAAGGAACCTTATTAAACCAAATTAGTTTGATTATCAGTGAAATATATTAACTTTTCTTTTCCTACAGGGGCTTGTAAAAGTTGGTGCAGTCAATGCAGACCAACATCAATCCTTGGGTCAAAAATATGAAATCCGAGGCTTCCCCACCATCAAGATCTTTAGCTCTAACAAGAACAAGCCCAAGGACTTTCAAGGTTTGTTTAGATATAAAATATATTGAAATTTATTTTTTTAATGAATTTTTACAAAGAAATTAGCTAATAAAACTAGTTAAATTAGTTTGGTTGTCTTAATAATATTTAAATTTGATACTTAATTTGCATAAAAAATTTAGAAATCTATCCGATTCATGTCATAAAATAGTATAACCAAAATATGAATTAAGGACCAGAATTAAAAAGACAAAAGATCTTTCTAAAACAAATTTAGTTTTCAATTATAGTGAACTTTGTTCATGTCACAAATTACATGTTTTGTTAGAAAATTTTAACTATCTAAAAGAGGTGTCAAGGGTCTCTAGAAACTTTTTTTAAATTCCTTATTCTTTTTTTAAAATTAAAATCTGTACAATTATTTACTTTCTAGGTCCAAGAACTGCCCAAGGAATGGTAGATGAACTCTTTAAGGAGTTGAAGATTCAAGTTCAGGACAGGTTGGGTGGAAAGAAAAGCGGTGGGAAGAGCAGTGGCGGCGGTAGCAAGTCTAGGAAAGAGGTAAAGTTTTGTTTAGTTAGGGACAAGTTTTCAACTTTGATTAATAATCATAATCTCTTTCATTGTGGATTGGTGTTGTGAAAATCATCTTAAGTACTTTTAAGGGTTTTTTTTCTGTTAAATGTATTATATTGTAATCATTTTAACAATGAATTAAAATATCCTTATTGATTTTTTCAACTGGGCTTTTTTTATTATTTCGCATCTTAACTGCAATTATATAGGTGAGTTAGTAGCTGTGACCATAGGATAATTTAGACCATTTTAATAAAGTCATCCAGGATTTAAGAATACCCTTAGTCACAATTACCATGCGATTAATTTTGTAATTGCTGCAACTGGCCCTACATTCTGCAATAGTGGAAGTGTTCCCTAAATTTAACAGTTCTTTAAAAAAAATTCCTTTAAATACAGACCTTCTTCTTCAGTGGCGCGACAGCCCTGGATGGGCCCTGGCCTTCCTTAAAAGTCCTTCCCAGGTCGACCTGTTCTTGGCCAACGACCTCCAGTTCTTTACTTTCAAAACTTTAAGGTCCCCCTCCAGGCAGTCGACCCACCCGAGTTTGGGTCTGCCTCTAACACGAGTAGCTATGGGCTTAGCAAGGAAGATTTTTTTGTAGTCCTGCTGTCTTCCATTCGAACTACATGTAAATACAGACCTATCGAAAATATTAGACCGAAATGTAATTTGTCAACTATTAAAAATGCTATTGAATACTGTATTTTTTCATAAAAGTAATCTGATTAGCTTGTGGGAATCTTTTCCCTCATTTCACCAAATTGACCCTAACACCATCTTTATTTAGATTTTAAATTCTACTCTCTATTCCTACAATCACTCTAATCTTTCGCAGGGTGACCCCAAAGATGTCATTGAACTGACCGACTCCAACTTCCAAGAGAAAGTCCTTGACAGCAACGACATGTGGCTGGTAGAGTTCTATGCCCCCTGGTGTGGCCACTGCCAGAGATTAGCTCCTCACTGGCAAGAGGCGGCTACTGAACTCAAGGGAAAGGTGAAGCTGGGCGCATTGGATGCAACCGTGCATACTGTCATGGCTGGAAAGTATGGAGTAAGTGTTGGGTTATAATTAAGAAAGATATGTTAAAGTAAATGTTTACCGTATGTTTACTTTTATTAAAACTTTGCCGACCGACCGTCGATTAATCGATCCGTGTAAAAGATTTTATTAAATTTCGTTACCCTACAATAACACAAAGCGTACAATTTTACCAGAGTTTAAGAAAAGTGCATGCCGCATATATTCCCGTGCGTAAGTCTAGGCCGAAACCGAGCCAGTTCAGTTTTGAATTATCGTCGCACTAGAGCTACACGAGGGCTATTAAGAAACCGAGATGGTGTCTCAGACGATCTGCGTCTGAGCGGGCGGTGAAAGGGCATAGTATGTTAGAACCGCTACTGGTCGGTAAAGTGTTAATATAGTCCGTTAAAGGGCAATGGTAGCAGTTGCCGTATTTCCAAACCGAAATCTTTTCTCTGTGTTAATCCAATTTTATTTTCACTTTATTAAATATTTGAGAAATGGTTTTTTATATAATAAATGTAGCTGAATTTACAGAGTTTTATGATGCCACTTTAGTAAATTGGTTTGAATATTCTGTTGTAAAAATTATTCAAATCTATACCTATTTCAAAAATGATTATCAAAACATGAAGTCAGTTACAGTTATCATATAAAATAAAGTTTGTCAAAATATTCAATACAGTTGGAGTATTTTGTTTAGAAAATTATCTTTTACCTTATATTAACCCAAAGAGAAGACTTCGGTTTGAAAACGCCCCTACTGCTCCCACTCCACCTAAAAAGGGCCCTAATGAAATTAAATGTATATCTTGGAAATGTTAAGTTGCACTTATGGGACTAGTTCAACATGGTAATTATTGTATGTAAGATTAAGGGGGGGGGGGGGGATTCAAAGATTGACAAAACCAAAAAAATCATGATTGCCTTTTCTATAGGTTTGTTTCCTGTTGACTTAGTGATTCATTTCATTAATTCTACTTTGGTCATCAAATAATAGCTTTTCTAACTACTTGTAACCTAGGATAAACATCATGGGAATATTAAAACTTAGCTTAGTTCTATAATTTCCAAAAGCACTTTTAGTGCTGTGCTCATTTTCTTCAGGCTTTAAAAGTAAAAAAAATATTTTAATGAAATACGGTATCTGTTCTGTGTTGATATGGGAAAATTTAATATTTGTGCGTTTCCAGATCAAGGGCTTCCCAACCATCAAGTTCTTCCCTCAAGGTGCAAAAGATGGCTCTGCTGAAGAATACGATGGAGGCAGAACTGCTTCTGATATTATTTCTTGGGCTTTGGAAAAACAGTCTGAATTTACACCTGCCCCAGAAGTTGTACAGGTATGTTATCAAACAAGTACCACTATTGCATGTTAAGTAAAGTCTAAATGTACATAGCTAAGATTTTAAGCAAATGAACGATTGAAATTTATTAAAAAGATACTTCAGTTAGAAATCAAAGTGTAGTTCTTTTGGCATAAATCACTCATTTATTAGCTTCCACACTACGTTTATAACGTAAAAACTGGAAGGTATTATAATCGTTCAGTCCGTCACCCACTTTCATAGCCCAAACTACAAATGCTACGGACAAGTGTGATACGTCAAAAAATTCAGCGCATCGAAATTAGAACACATTGAAAATTTCATAATTTGAATTTGAAGTACTTCAATTATTTAAAAAACTTCAATATTTAATGCTCATTTAAAAAACATAGGAAGCCATTTTTATTAGAATTAAATCACCATTGCCATTCGCAACAATCGCCCGAGAAACTTTAATTCTTTTAGACAATAAATTCAAATAAATTTATTTTTGGGACATCGATCAGTTTGAAATGACGTCGAATATATTTCACTACGAGATTCTTTGTATGTTGATATAAAATATTTTCATTCTATTTAAAAGCAAGGAATATTACATATTTATTCTTTGAAATATAAATTAATTTTTTTCAAACAATAAGTAATAATTATTGAATTTTCGAAATTAAATAAAAGAAACTAGCCAATTTTAGCATGTAAATGTTTAATATAGAATTAATGCTGTGTTTGGTGCCTTTACTTTAATACCTGTTGAACAGGAGTTCTGTTACAAACCTACTTGTTTTAGTTGCATAACTTCTAAAAAAATTACCTTTTAATATTGTCTATGCAAATTTATGTTATGAATAAAGCAATTGAGGAAAAAAAAGTCATGACTTCACCCACCACCTACTTAACACCAGTCCTAATTAAAAGAATAAACCCAAAACTACAGAATTTCAACATTTAGTGAAAGAAGATATGTATACAAAAATCTACCTTGGAACATGATTTACTATTTATGTAGACTTCCTTTCTTCCAGTGGTAATGACTTCAAAATCTTAATAGAAATGTTTACATTTCAAATTTAAGTACATTTTTACAAAACCATTGAATCATTCATCTAGAAAGGGTCATGTTTAAAGAAAGGTTTTCATATATGTTTCTTTTACCAAATCCAAACTAAATAGAATATCATGCTTGAACAATAACCAGTTAAGAGACAACAGTATATGCATGGGACTATACTTTTGGAAGCACTACACACTTAAGTTAAGTGGTGGGAATGGTTATCCAATGAGCAAAGCTTTGTTTGAGTTACTAGTAACAATTTCCCCCCGCTTCACTCCAATAGCGTTCAGTGCGGTAAATACCCGTCTAATAAAGTTCAGCTGTGATGCCACAAACCCACAGTGATAGAATATTCTATACTACCCATTTAAATACAATGCAAACTGCCTAGGCAGATGTCTAGGCCGGATACTTTAAGTTTGGCCGTACTTTTACTAAGCTGTAAGGGATGACTTATGACTTTCTTGGTATGGGGCAAGTTCGCCAAGCACTGCGACCTCAAGTATATTGTACTCAACCCCAGAAATGCAACAGGCACAAGAGACACACAAAGAAAGACGACACAAACACATAGACAAATAACAACATTTATTGACGGACGCAAACACCCATGCCTTTACCGGGATTCGAACCCAAACCCTTAAGCTCCAAAGGTTAGCTCCCTAACCGTTTGTGCTACCAGGTCGGCTTTTATTAGCGAACACAAACATCCATGCCTTACCGGGATTTGAATCCAAACCCTTAAGCTCCAAAGGCTAGCTCCCTAACCGTTGTGCTACCGGGTCGGCAAGATGTAAGGGATACTCCTTTACATTTAGTGTGATTAAAATATCCTGCTTCTCTATTAAACTTCTCAATTATGTGGGATTTCCTAGGTAACAAACTCGGCTGCCCTGAAAGAAGCGTGTGAAGACCACCCTCTCTGTGTCATCAGCATTCTTCCACACATCCTAGACTGCCAGTCAGCCTGCAGAAATGACTACATCAACATTCTGAAGAAAGTAGGCGAGAGGTTCCGGAAAAACCAGTGGGGATGGGTGTGGGCGGAAGCCATGGCTCAACCACAGTTGGAGGATTCGCTGGGCATCGGTGGATTTGGATATCCGGTAAGTTGGATTGGCTGTGTTTTGTGCATTAACGGACTTACCAACTGTGGCTCTGGTGTGATGTTAATGCAACCAACCTGCTGCATTTAACTCTATAGTAACCTTTTTCCAGATTTTGGGTGTCAAGACTAAGTTCATTGTTTCTCCCTTTTGATGATCTGGCAGTTGGTAGTAACGACACAGAAATTCGGCAAGTAGTTAAAAATCTGGTATTGCTGGGTTAAATGCGTAGAGTTGGCAGGTCTTCTTTAATAACCATAGCCTCTTGCATTAAGATTCCTAAAACTTTGCAAGTTGGCAATTGCAGCCAATCAAGGGCTGGAGTGCTCCATGATGAAAAGCCAAAGAATAACAGCCTTAGCAGGAAAGAGATTTATACTGCAATTGAAGGACTAACGGGTCACTGCGCTCTCAATAAACACCTGAGCATATTGGGTGTAAAAGATGACCCTCTTTGTGGGAAAGAGCCCCAATGGCTTAGTGGTAGTGCTTCGCATTGCCACGCCACAGGTCCGGGGATAGAATCCCGGATGGGGCGAGGTTGACTCATCCCTTGAGTCGGTCGATAAAATGGGTACCAAGCATGCTTGGGAACTAAACGCTTGAGGTTCCGCGTGAGGCTGACCACCTTACCGGGACATATGCCTAGCACCCCAGAGCCCTAGGGTTACGAAAGCTGAAATGGGCATGGCAGGCCTTGGCCCAGTAATGGGCTGTTGCGCCGAGGAGTTTAGTTTTTTTTCTGTGAGGGAATGCCAACAGGTAGAGTTCTTTTTATGTTCTCTGTGAATATGACAAGACTCTACTCCAACGACTGAGAAATATAGGCATGAAGTGGAAATATAACAGTAAATTTTGTGATCTAATGAAGAAAAAAGGGAATTTCAATAAATATTGTCTGCAATTTTTGTGTCCTAATTTTCAGGCAATGGCTGTAGTAAACGCCAGAAAGATGAAGTTTTCTGTTCTTAGAGGGTCGTTCAGTTATGATGGAATATCTGAGTTTATTCGGTAAGTATTTTTCTTTATTTAAAAAGTTTTGAAATTAAATTACTACTGTCAAAATGTATATGTAATAAAGACGTTTTTAAAAAAAAATTCTAATAATTCCGACATTTTGCAGTGCTGTATCTGTGGGCCGTGGTACCAGCTCACCCATCAAAGGAGCAAAACTTCCCGATATTACAGATTCGGAACCTTGGGATGGTAAAGATGGAGAGGTAAGTTGGTTTTGAACTACTGCCTAAAAAGTTTTCAAATATTTTCCATACCATTGTAAGAGCTGGAGTACCCACTCAGTAAAGCACTGCTACATTCATAAGTAATTTGGTTAGTTAAAAAGTCTAACCAGAAATCTCTGTTAAAGAGACTATAGTGCATGTTCAATATTTGCTGTTAGTTTTTCTATTCCTGATGCTGGTCCTCATGATGTGAAGTTGTCTCTACTTAGAGGGTTGCAACTTGAAGGGGCAACTTTCCGTAAGTATTGTTTTGCCATGTTAGACTTTTTTTCCATCGTATGAGAATCAACATAATCGAATGAAACACAGTTTTTGAAACAAAATGTTATATAGTTATTTGAGTGCTTATTTGTGGTAAGCTTCTAAAGATGCAAAATTTACAGCAGATGGACACTTTTTAAAAACTATTAGTCATTTAATATTAAATAACGGATTTATATTTTCCTATCAATTTGCTGAGTTAAATTGATGTTATGATGATTCCATAAATGGTGAAAAAGGTTACAGACCAAAAATTCTTTTCAAAAATTGTGATTTCAAAACTAATGCATTATCTCTATGGGACTGACAGTCCCTCTTAAGTATCTGCCTCATTACTTGGATGGTTAAAAATTAAGATGCCCATCTCCTTTGGTCTTATGTAGCTGTATTGTGAGGTTAATTTAAACAGTATTGTTTGTTTTTGTGTTGCTTTACCGTATTGAATGAAATTGGGCAAATCGCTTTCTGGACCCTTTTAAGTAACACACGGCCATAGTGGGTCAGGCATACTTCATTATTAGGGGTGGAAAGAATAGTTATTAGTTGAGGCCTAAGATTTTGCTTACAACCTAACGATAGCGAACAAGTCTTGAGTTTTTGGTTGTGGGTATGGTTCTTAAAAGGTTAATTCCTTGCATGCCAAATGTCCTGGTGCGGGCACAAGCGATTCCGAAAGAACTGCCAACATAACAACGGTTTGTGGAGCTAACAAGTCCAAATAATACCCTGTTTATAAAAGTTGTGTTGGTTGCGTACTTGGGTGTTGGCTTGTCACTTGACTATGGTTCTAAATTATGATGCCCATCACCAATAGCCCTCATGTAGCTGTAGTGCGACAATAGTTCAACCCAACCCTTAAAGGGTTAATTCTCTGTTGTTCAACAAACTTTCATTAAACAAAACATTGTTCTAAAAACTTTTTGTTTACAGTTGCCTGTGGAAGAAGACATTGATCTCAGCGACGTTGACCTATCTGACGACGAAGACCTAAAGAAGAAAACCGAACTATGAAGAACGTTCTCATTCTATTAGCAAAATTCTTGGACATTGTAAAAAGACTTCATGGTTTCATACCTCATTTGAATTGACTATCTTCTAAATGTGGCTCCTAAAGACGGTTATTGTACTAAAAGCCACCTAAATGTGAATACTTCTGGTGTTCCGTTCCTTTGTCATCTATGCAACTGGATTGTATTGGAATTGTAGGATAGGATTACTAAATAATTCTATTGTTAAAACGTTGAGATATATTTCCAGCACTAATCAATCAACTTAATGTTTTAGATTAGATGCGAATGCAATAAGACCAGGTTCTGATATTGTTATTAACTTCCACTCTTGAGAATTTCCTGATTTATATTTTTCTAGTTTTGTATACTTAAACTCAACAGAGCTGGATATTTTCTGTTCATGGCATTGTCTTGCATTAAAGTATTTTTTTTGTAAAGATTGTATCTTGTTTTCCTTTGAATTCATTTATGATTGTAGTGTGAATTACAGCTCTGTGTGACATCACTTCACCCAAACATCTGTAGGTCAACTTATACAGTTGGTTATTTCTGGTAATTCTTCTTATAATTTGATGTTAGTTTCTACCACATTATTATTATTGTTTCCTACAATCTCGCCAAAAACAATAAAAATAACAAATCTTCATCAATTATTAATTTGTTAAACCATTGCTGTGATCATAAAATTGCAAAAATTAGGCATTCTAAACTTGGGCAACTCCGACAATATATAAATTCTTAATAACGCAGTGATTATCAAATTTTGGAACTCCAGTTATCTTAAAATTAGGATACTCGAGTAATTCTAAAATCGCAAAACTCCATGACTTCTATAAGCATGCTACTCCAGTGACCTTAAAATCATCCAGTCGGGCACTGCAGACTCCAAAGTTGGCAGATATTTTTTTTAATGCTCCTAGGTACTGTTCATTTGCTCCTAGATTTTTAAGTTAGTAGCACAGATTGGATAAAAAAATTTAGGAGAAATTTCGAACTCTGGTTTGAGCTGTAAATGATTTCAGTAAGACAGGCAGACCCATGTTCAAACACCACTTTTTTTAGAGTCGGTTACCTTCCAAAACGCGTAGAAAACGGAAAATCTCCATTTTGGATTTTCGACCCAATTGCAATACTCTCATTTCCTTAATTCATAATCTGTAATTGAAAGTAATACTGTTTGTACGATCTGTTTTAGGAAGACGGTGCCTAGCCTAGCGAGCCCCCTACTAGTTCATTATTAATCTTATTCATTGATAGTCGCCACATATTGGCTCTGCTGGTGAGTCGTGACAGCTTTATTGGTGATATAGAAGCCATTCACCAGTACTTCGTCCAGTGAATTGCTATTGGCTTAGAGACATCTAAATTGCCTTGGGCAGTGAGAGGAAGCTTTCGATAACTCTACAAAACTAAAAAAAAAAATTGTGCCTCTTCTGTATTGATTATGATAACAGATTAAGATCTTTAAACATGTATTCCCTGGAAAATAGGAGAGCTAGGGGTGATTTAATACAGTTATTCAAGTTCATAAAACAGGGAGACATGGAGGGCTTAGGTTTTACCTTAAATAGCCGGACCAGAGGACATGATCAGAAATGAATAAATCATGCTTTAGAAGGAAGGGAAAAAAAAACATTATTT
Organism: Oedothorax gibbosus; assembly: GCA_019343175.1. Lineage (NCBI taxonomy): Eukaryota > Metazoa > Arthropoda > Arachnida > Araneae > Linyphiidae > Oedothorax > Oedothorax gibbosus. The sequence continues at coordinate 40,766,365 of CM033271.1, forward strand.
TTACAATAGAGTTGTCAATGAGTGGAAATGCTTTACCAGATTATGTTGTGTATTCGGAGAGAGTAGAAGATTTCAAGGAAGAATCTTGGTAATCATTGGAAACTGGTAAACGTAAAGTATTAGATTTATTTTGGACCAACCTTGCTGGGACTCTGGTCTGTTGTTGGGCGACAATTTTTGTATTTGTATAAGTTAATACTAAAACTAAGTGACTAATTAATACGTCATTGGTGGTATGACACGGAAAGCTCCGCTCGCTACATAATTAACCAACCAAGACCTTATTTTCATTCCTGTGGAACTGTTACCACTCAAGACGTGAAGCATGCTCATTAAAACTGCAACGCCTCCGGAGGAAAATGTATTCATACAAAACCTAAGCAAGAGAGCGCAGAATTTTTTTTCTATTGTTTAACTCGTATCGAATCTCACAAAGGTTTTTCGTCTAACACTAATTTGCGACTTTCGAAGAACAAAATTTTATCGCTAACAAGCATATTCGAAACTATATTTTGTAAATTTTTTATTCAGATTCCTTTATCAAATATTTTCTCGATAAGATAGCGTCTGTCTGACGGGGGAAAATCGTTGGCGAATATGTAAACATTCGTGTATTGTCTCTGTGTAATAGCTGGATTAGATCATTTTGGACACGATAACCACAGTAAAGGATATGTAGCAAGATATCGAAGTCCTTTACCTTTAAATGTATTTATAGAAATTAAAAAAAAACAATAGAACTTTTCCGCATAATTGCATTTAGTTTTGTAACGCAACTCCAAAAAAGAAATTTTTAAATAAATTTTTGAAACATTTTAAGCATCAAAGTTAATCATATTGTGCTAACTTTTTATATAGTAGGGATCAGTAGAATGAATTTTGGTTTACTTGAAGCAATGTAAAACGTTTTTACTTTGTACTATAGTTAAACTCATAGTTTCCGTGCACAGAAGCCACGACCATGGGTGGAGCTATAAAACGCGCGAGCAATCAGATGAAGAGGAAATTTCAGCCGTTTTATTTTGTCTCATCTGATTGCTCCGCGCGTTTATAGCTCGCCCGTGGTCGTGGCTTCTGTGCAAGGAAACTATGAGTTTAACTATAAACTCAAGATTCAGAAGGGACTATATACACCAAACCCAAACAAAAATTAACTTTTGCACGTCAAGCACAGGTAATTGACCTACATATATGCGTTTGCTTTAAGTTTGTTTACCGCATTTTAACCAAAACCAGCAGGTATTCCTAGTTATTTATCATATTTAGTGAATGCAAAAAAATTCTCCTAAGAATTGGAAAATAAAGCTGATATAATTAATAAGAAAAAAAATTTACTTTGCAAATATTCAAAAAACACCATGTTTGAATAGGATAGAACCACACGCTCTTTTAAAAAAAAACTAATGTTCTCTGTCCCTGTTATTTTAAAACTGACAGCTCTTTTAAGTAAAATTAACTCATTCAACATTTTTTTTACAGTATCTTATATCGTACATAGTTTTACAGTATCTTATATCGTACATAGTTTTACAGTATCTTATATCGTACATAGTTTTACAGTATATTATATCGTACATAGTTTTACAATATCTTAGCAAACATTAGGTTATTCGTGATTTTAAGACTTAATGTTTAATAAATCAGAAAATAATACAATATATATATATCAATTAGTCAACAAAAAAACAATTACTGACAATAACACTTTTTTTTTATTTTGAACACTTATCACAAAAAACAAAGGTTCTTACTGTTCGAAAAAAGCTCATACAATTGGAAATACCCAATGTTTTTTAAATTAAAAATATTCTTAAAGTATTGTAATTATGGCCCATTCAAAACCTCCTTCACAAGCATTTTACTCAAAGTAAACATTAAAAAAATCACCACATTTTATTCCAAGTTACAAAATTAGGTTTTCAAAACAGGTATAAAAACACCAATGTATTCTTCTCTTTCGCATCTCCTTGACATCACCAATGACGTCAACACCTAACACGTCACGATCCTTCTGAGGATGAGGAGGAAAATCGCAACATGACAGAAAAAACACACAAATGTATTCTTTTCTTTCGCATCTCCAGACGTTTGACGTCACCAATGACGTCAACCCCTATTACGTCATGATCCTTCGGAGGATGAGGAGGAAAATCGCATCATGAGAGAAAAATTCTTCCATCCTGGCATCTTCACGTTGACAGGTAAGTTTCAACTTTGACTCAAAAACTAAAGAATCCAAATTTAATAAAGTTTACAGAAGAAGCATAGATGTTTATTTCGGATATCATTAAGTGCGTTTAAGTTGACCTGTCTTACTTCATCCACCCCTGAAGATAAAATGGACCCTTCCGTCATATGTTGATTCCCAGGGAATGACTTATCTATTTATGTTAGATTTTATTGGCGTTTTTAAGGTTTAGTTAAGACTTGGGTTGAGAATTTTTCAGTAAATTATAACTATATGCAAATGAAAATAGTTAATAATAATTTTAAAAATTTTAGATATAAATTTTTGACGCATTTTGCACTTATTTTAGGATTGCCAATTAACTGAAATTATTAACGAAAATCTTATTATCAGTCAAAGAAATATAGTTTCGCTTTTACATGTATATTTTTATATCAAATTTATGAAGGGTTAGTTGCAAAACTCACATTCTCTGAAATACAACTAAAATATTGGGTCCATCCCTTTCAAAGCCGACTTAGTCAAATTAAATTAACGATTATCCAAAGTCGCCATTGAACGGATCGGAAACTATATCTGAGTTATGCTTAGGACTTAGGAGAGTGTAAGTTTTGTAACTAGACTCTTCATATTTATTCAAATCTATCGATTAAATACAATAAAGTAATGCGTAGTAAAAATTAAGTTTCTAGTGTTAACAGGTGGTTTGATAAGTGCGCACTGAGGCCCGCTGAAGTATAAAAATAACTTCCTAGTTGTCCGTTACCACTGGAAATGCATAATATTCAAAAATTTTAAATATTTTTTTGTATTGTTGGTTGCCAAACTTCCTGTCATCACAATAATGTAATAATTATTTTGGATAGTTTTTCCCTTTCGTGGACGCAAGGGATAGAGTCGCCAAAAATGTACAACCGGCGCCAAATAGAGTTTTTCTAATGGTAACCTTTGACTGTGAATACTGTGGTACTTCAACTGTGAATACTGTGGTACTTTAACTGTGAATACTGTGGTACTTTAACTGTGAATACTGTGTTTTGTCGTCTGAAATTTCCGTTTGTCACCCAAAAATTTAGTTTGCGATTCCGTTTGGCGAGATTTTCGCCCACAAAATGGTAAAGAACCTTAGTTTGATAAAACTAATGTAGTGACTACAAAAATAACGTTTGGGATAAGCTAGTCGTCATCTTCTATATAATTTTCAAATATATATGTGATATATCGAAGAAATCTTTATAAAGTTATAATATTAACCACACAAATCTCCATAATATTCTAATATTCAGTTCTTTCTTAATAACTCTCAGTTAATGTCTTGCCGATCCATCGAACAGTTCCCACGTTTCAATAGGCATCAATACATTCTTTCTCACAGAAATTGCATACGCAGCAGACTTTGTTTTGACTTCTTATCCACTCTTCTCATGACCATTAAAAATAGTCACTTTTTAACTAGAATCCGACATGTAAAATTGTGTGCTTTTGGCGGGCCGAGTTACGGCTCCGAACTCCGTCCCGTTATATAATTATATAATGTACTTCTTACAAATTTTTTTGTGCAATCTGTTTCGATTACATTTAAACCTTCTTCTTCGTAGTCAAACTGTTTTTATTTGCTTACCTGCAGGAAATTATTACACAAACGTATATTTTTAAGTCCACATGCAAGTTTCAATTTTTCACCCAAATTACAAACGATAGAAACAGTTTTTTTATGTACATATTTTTCTGACTCTGCAGGTGCAGCTGAAAAAAAAAATCCCCACTTCTGATTAATCAACCACTATCCACATTAGCATGTTTCACGTCGTGAGTGGCAACAGTTCCAGCGGTATCGTTTTCATTTTTGGTCCTTCTGGAATTACTTTTTTTCTGTGAATAATACAATATTTTCTTACCTTCTTGAAACGAATGTTTGTAAAAACTTTTCTTTCAGTTGAAAAAGAGCTTTTTTCTGTTCGTGAATCTTGTTAAATTGCTCTGTCCCATAATTTCGTTTAATTCTCCACCTGGAACAAAATATCATCTAAACCTAAGTTTACCAACAACATTGACATTTTTGTAATGCTTTGCAAATTTGCATACTTGAAATTTTAGTTTAGTTTAGTTTGAATTATCGTCGCACTAGAGCTACACGAGGGCTATTGGCGACGGGCGTCGTATTTTAGAACCACAGTCAACTGACGAGCCGACACCTGAGTAGGCACCCAACGCAACCGTTAAGGGCGACATCGTACGCAGCGTTGGTACTTTGGAGGATATTTAACGTGCACATCCTCTACACGGGGTATTATTCGTCGGACATTTTTGGCTGCACGGGCCGTTTATAGGTCGGCAGTTATTTTGGCGATGCCCGGACCCGAACCTGGGACCTTTCGCATGCTAGGCGGACGCCTAACCGCATACTTGAAATTTCTTCGAATTAAAACCGATAAAATTTAATAAATGGCAGGAATAAAAACAAGTTGCACGTAAAAGACTAAAATTGAAAAAGAGTAGACGTAAAAAAAAGCTCATTTTGAGTGTTAAATCGAAAAAAACATAATATCGCAGGAAAAGAAAAGAAACTGTAGAGTTCCATCATCTGCAACACTCATTTTAAATTTTTGGTTTCAGTTGATAAATGAAAGTTCAAGATGATTGCATGACACTGACACAAAATTTGCATAAGGGGTAGGTAGATAGGTTGGTACATGTACTTTCCGGTTTGTGTGCTTGATCAGAGACATGCTTATAAACCTTCGTCAAGTATAACAGACACAGACAGAATTTTATACTGACAGAGACAAAGAAAGTACACCCATGGCGGAGGCGGGAATTGAACCCGCACCCGGTTCAGTGCGCAGACCGTTAGCGTAATGGGCGGCGATCAAACCCACTATAGGCCAACCGGGTCCCACATCGCAAGTGTGCCCATTTTTCGAAAACTGTCTATCTCCAAGCTAAACCTGAATCCTTTTGTTTGTTTTTAAACACCAGTTTTATCTTTTCTGCCTTCCACTTTTACAACATTTTTTCGTTTCATTGCAGGTTTCCTACTTTTGTATCTCGTAGAAAATGCCTGGTGCCGTCCGAAAGTTGGCAGGGGAGGCGGGAGGGGTAGCTCCATTGCACTGTAAGTAATAAAGCTTCTCTATAGCAATGTTTAGGTTAAAGCTATAAATACATATTCAAAGAAAAGGTCTCACCAACAACTTGATAATGATTTCCACAACTAGTTTAAAAATGTCTTCTTAACTTGTACTTGGTAAAATGAATGGTGAAATTCATTGTTGTAGTTACTGCAGCTTATCTGCCCACGTCAGTATGTGTTTCTTATTGTTTTTTTTCACTCAAGTTTATAGAAATTAAACACATGGAATATTTTCAGGTATGGTGGCAGAGGATATGGGAGTGTCTATTTAACATCGGCTAGATGGGCAGGTACTGATAAACATATATTTAGTTTAAGAACTTTTATTTTACATTTCTTGTCTGCTCGTATCCCATTTGAATCGCTAATGTGAAAAGCATTCTGTTTGGGGAAATTTCCATACAACTAATTCCTTCAGTAAAACGTTGAAGAAAAAAGAGCGCGATGGGACACTCTTCTATGGAGGAATGTTTACACTAAGTAAAACTTCAAGCAGCACAAGTGGGACCCAAGAATTGTTTAAAAATGACAATATTACAATATTGTGTTGTTTCAATACAAACAAGAATTGTGCTGATGACATACGAACACAAATTTGAATTGTTCCAACACAACTGGCGATCGCGAGAGGAAACTATTATTATATATCCATTCGCGATTGACATAAAAACTGTAAACTATATTGTTTTGTAAAATATGTATAACAAAATTATATCATTCATTCTAAAGTACCGTTATACATATTTTTTAAGCTTTAGTACAGCTATTTATCCGAAACATTAAACAGCATATATGCTGAACTACATTTCGGAATAATACATAAGTGCTGGATGCTGCCTTCAACACAATTTTTGTGCTAACCATGCAATATTGTTTGGTTGCAAATTTTTTTTGCATTGTTTCAACACAATTCGTAATGACTGGGTAAAACACTGTTTTTTTTTAATTAGTCAACACAATATTCTTCATATCGAACACAGGCAACGTGAGATTTTAAAAATGTAAGACTGTGCTTTCCACTAGTCAAATAGAGAGTAAAATTTTAGAAAAAAAAACAAAAGATGACGCCGAATTATGTACAAAAAAAACTAATAGTAAATTAAAAACTAAAAGTGATTAAAAGTTGCTATAAAAGTTTTCACGATATCAAAATTGCTTTAACGCAAAATATCTTATGAATTGCTGAAAAAACTTTGCAATTATATTTAATAAGGATACAATAGGATTGTTATGTAGGTACAATGGACAATCTTGTATTCCATGTTTGCTTCCAATTCATCGAAATAAAAAACTGATACCGATGACAGAATACAGACAATTTAAGTTTTTGATAATCAATTGACTAAACTCAACCTTAAATTCAGTAACACGACAGCCCATAGACCTGATGTGTCTTTTTCAGCATACGGAACCAAGAAATAGGTGCACTGCAGCAATCCAAAACCCCCATTGTTCAGTTCCCAACTAGCTTGGTCGCCATGTACTAAAATACCTATTTATGATTTCAGTTCTGTCACCGGCAACCAAAGTTCTGATCATCATCTTTTGCATCATCCTTGGAATATTCCTGCTCGTCGGAGCCTACAAGATGTACGTCTGGTGCATCAAAGATCCGGGAAGACGTTGAAAGAGACGTCGTAAAAGATGTCTTTTTATACATTCCTAAGAGTTATTTTGTACGTCGAAACAAAGTTTTGTACGTCATTTCGCGGAAAGTACAGTAGCAGGCACGAGCGCCCTTAGGGATATGCCAGGCTCGCGTAGCAGTGCAACGCACAGGCAACTTCAAAATAACATCCACGCTAGGTGGCGCTGATTTACTACCGTGTTACTACCAGTCATCTAGATTATGACAAACATCGTAGTATATAAGCCGAAGCAACTTGATCTTTACCCTGAGGTACCTTTTGGTGAACAAGTGTTGTTGTAATATCTTTGACAACCCTCACGTGATCCGTAACCCTTCTACCCTATTGATTCCTTCCAACCTGTACTCGAAACGGATGCTGCTAAATGCACTTAATACTGCATGTAACTACAACAAAGTAGCCTGCATACAGTTCATACGTCTATGAGAGGAGTAATGTATCAGACCCGAGAGATGCGCAGACAACCTAAAAATAACATCCACGCTAGATGGCGCTGATTTACGACAGCATTACTACCGATAATCTGGATCATAACAAACATCGTAATATATCGGAAGCAGCTTTGTCTTCACCCTGGGGTACCTTTTGGTGGACAAGTGTCGTGTATATAGCCAAGTTGACACATTGGCACTCTCGCTTCGAAAGCGGCCTCGAGCTGACTTAGAATGCACAAAAACTATGACGATTAATTTTGCAATAAAAATTAATAAATTGATGGGATGCAAGAAGTAAAAATTGCTGATTTCATTTATTATTATAAAATTCACCTTGTAAGAAATTATGTGGACAAACAAAATTCATCAAATTTATTCTAAGCAAAATGCGTTATAACTATAAACATTTGGCGTAACGTCAAGTTTATTTCAATTTAATACCGACTTCGTACAACATTATCGATAATCAACGTGCCATTTCATGACGATTTTAAGAATTTTTAAGTTTTACTTTAATAAACTATTCTAAAGAATGAAAAGTTCGCACATGGCCTCGCTTCAGATCGCGTCTCTGATCGCGGATGTTGATTTTGGGGCGGTTGTATGATCTGTCTGTGTAAGGTATTATGGGAACTAAGGCATCTCTGCTTATGATCCTTTTGTGCCAACCACAAATCCATGAAGTAATGCAATGGTAGAAGCTGCTCTAAACAACGACGCCGAAGAGCTCGTTTGGCATGGTAGAGGGCAGCACTAATGCCACGCTCTCTCATTCGAATCCTTACCAGGCTATCCACGAATGTAATTTTATGGTATTCCCTGATTCCAGTTGCCAGCCGTAATAACACTAAATGTCATAATTAGAATAATACTGTAATGGTTTGTGGAATATATTTTTAAAATTAAATAATTTAATTTTTAAATTTATCTTATAAAAATCATACTAAGGGCCAAAATGTAATATCATACTAAGGGCCAAAATGTAATATCAGGCGCTTGGAAGCTTAAAGAAGTTACAATACTCTGTAGAAAAGAACATTTGGTAATTTATCCAATTCGCGGGAGCAAGCGATAAAGTCGCTAAAAATATACAACTGCCGCCAAACGGGATATTTCCAATGATTTACCTGTGTATATTGTGTTTTGTAACCAAAAAATTCCGTTTGGCTATATTTGCACCGGCGAAATGGTGGAAAAATACGGACTGTTTCAGTGCGAATTACCACAATTTCTTTGTAGAAACTGTAGAGGACATAAATATAAACTCTACTAACGAGACGAAGTCGTGACATCCTTGGTGAAATGGCATCCTGCGTTCAACTCGTTTATTAGCATGGCGAATGCACGCTGATGGCTATTGGCCTAGTGATCAACAAATTAACGCTAGATTTCCTCGGTCAATGAAAAGTGAGCGTTCGCCATCTCGCCAAAACTACGAGTTGTCGCGACTCTTCGGTATTAGTAAAAGTCGAAATTAAGTGTCTCTAATTTGTGTGGCTTGCTTCTGCTTCAAAGGACCTAAGTGTTAGCCCAGGAAACGCTAAACAGGATGTTTTTAATTTCAATTGGGCAAACGATAAATTCACCAAAAATGTACAACTGTCGCCAAACGGAATATATCCAGTGGTAACCTTAAACTGTGATTTGTCGCCATAAAATTCCATTTGTCCCCATAGATTCCGTTTGGCAAGATTTGCTCGCGAAATGAAAATGTACCAACTAAACTATGTCACTGCCAGCAAACTATTCTATATAGAATGCAATACTGTGACCATTATAGTATAAAGTACATTCAAGGACATACATATCGCTACATGCATGAAAAAAAAGATACTGCCGTGTTTTAAGAACATAATAACCTTGTACCGTACCTTAATGATGGCTTCACGGTAAACAATATCTTATAAAAATAGAACAACTTTTACGCGGGTTATTTATTTTATTTTATTTTATTTTATTTCTATTATTTTATTATTTATTTTATTTATTATTTATTTTATTATTTATTTTTATTTTTTATTTTTATTTTTTTTTTTTTTTTTATTTTTATTATTATTATTTATTATTTTTATTTTTTATTTATTATTTATTTTATTATTATTTATTTTTATTATTATTTTATTTATTTATTTATTTATTTTTTTTATTTTATTTTTATTTTATTTTTATTTATTATTTTTATTATTTTATTTTTAAAGAATATATATTCGATATATTTATCAAATATTAACAACTATGCCACAGTCAAAAACACATTTTTAAAAATGTAACCTTATTAAAAGTATACAAAATCTTATTAAAAGCATACAACGGTTGTCAAATTTATGTGTTGTAATTTTCAACCGTATTTTAATAAATGTTTGTATTTTTCCTGAAATATAAAGTACTTGGAATGTGAGAAAACAAAACAACATATCCACATTTAAGTATAAAAACTGTCCATTTTGTACTAATATACTTATAATCAATACCTTTGATATCTTATATTTAAATATTACGAAGTGCAAATCAAGCAGGGTAAAAAAAATTCATATGAAATTTTTAAACATTGTAATACATTCTGGTATCAGATGATAAATGAATTCCTTATTGTCTGAAAATATTGCACAAATATACTCAATATGCAATATACATTTCAGTATGCAATATACATTTAAATATGCAATATACATTTTCAATTATATGAAAATAGTTTCCTAAACTACGAGAAAAAAATTTGAATTAGTTTTATCATTACTTTTGTTCATTTATGTAAAGATTTTATGGCTGAAAGCATGAGTTACATAAGAGAAACTTTTTCAAAAGTTTTTATTCTAGAGTTTGAAAGGATTTGATTATTGTCTTAAATGATTAATTAATTGCATTTATTTAAACTTCACTTAAATACTTAAGATCATCTCTATTATATCATCAAATTTTCTATGAGAATTCTTGCTAATTTTATAAACAAAAATAATCTTTTTTAAAACTATACCTTACTAGAAACGACCAAAAAATTCTATTTTGAAACTGTACCTCAATTGAAACGACCAAAGAATTCTCTTTTAAAACTGTACGTTAGTAGAAACGACCAAAAAATCTCTTTTAAAACTGTACCTTAGAAGAAACGGCCAAATATCGGACGAGTTCTGATATTAGTGAGATTTTTTTAAACTCTTTATACAAAACTTTAATTCAATAATTAAATAGGTTAAATATTCTTATCCAAATGCGAACCAGTGTTGACAAAAAATAAATAGCTGGGTTATAAAGGCGCTAATATTATGCATAAATTTTTTTTAAAAATCTAAAAAAAAATTTAATACAGTAATATTTATAATTCATTTACAACAATGTATTAAAAAAAACGGAATTTTGCTTTTAGAATTTATGCTTATAAAATCCGATATTAACCGTGCATTGCCGTGCGTACACATAATATACATAAATTTTAACGCAGTTATAACTGAAAATAATGTAATATTGAATATCTTTACCTTAGTGTATAGTTTTAAATTTTTGTTTAGAAACGAGACAATTTTTAAAAAGAGTATTTCAATTTATACGTAATTAGGTTTTAGTATTGTAATTGAGTACCTAAAAACACTTTTTTATTTAACAAAGAACTACGATTAAATTAAAAATACAATAGCGAAATTGAACCCATTAAAATATATTTGAAAAAATAATTGTTTAGTATTATTTATTTTAAATATTTTCACATAACAGATTGTGAAGTTAGACGATTAAAGTTTGTTTGGTTTTACTTATTTAAATGTCAAATATTCAGAGTCGGAATAACTATGATTCAAAAAAACGATGAAACAAATACTTTTTATTTCATCTTTTAATATAAGAATAAATATAAATAGATTCCATTTTTTTTACACATTTCTTTCTAGTTGTTTTTATTCTTGCGAATAGCATACTACAATGCAAAAAGTAGCTTTGTTCCTTCATGCTTGTATGTTTTCCTCCGCAATGTGTTTTGTATTTAATTGAAATTATATTTTTCATCATTAAACCATATCAATTGTACAAGAACGTTATAAAATGCTAATAAGCCATTTTAACGTTTCTAAGTTTTCAAAAAGTGACTTTATGTAAAAAAAAAAATGACCATTGTACTAATAACATGAAAATAAAATAATTGTTATAAAATGTGTTGTTTGCTCATGGTAATTTAATTTCCTTTGTTAATTTTACTCTAAATTTTTGACTTTATTACAACTAATACAGCATCTCCAGCAATTTTAAAAGTATTTTAAATGATAGTTGTTTTGGGTTGTTGGGTTTTTTGTTCTATATTAGCGTACTCAATAATAGTATCAGTGTAGGTTTCACAAAACATAAAAGCTTAGAGTTTAGATCTAGTTTTTAATAAGTGTGAATATGCACATAAAATTTTATTATTTTAACACATTGATTTATTTTGAAGTAGTAATGAAAGTTATTTTAATATTATTAAAAGAAAAGTGCACAACTAACATTTAAAATAAAAAATAAAAATATCCATGTATTTTTTATAACGTTCGAAAATATTCTAAAAATTTTCATCACATTTACAATCTAGTTAACTATAAGTTAAAGTTCATTCAAATAAATATTTTAAACAGAGCTTGAACAAAATGAAATGATAACAAAAATTCAACTAACTTTTTCTCGAAAATCTTTCACATAAAAAATTGTCTGGCAGTAGGAAAATACTTTTTTAAAAAAAATAAATATCTGCACAACTAAAAATCAAAATTTATCGAATATATATTTTTTATTTTATAATTTTCTCTATTCATTATTTAAAAATTTAAAGAAAATAATTGGGCAATCGTGAATTTTCGTAAGTTTAAATCTGAAAAAAATAAACTTTGAAATTTTCGAAATACATATGAGGATTATAAAATATTTATAAATGAGTTTTTTCTTCAATTTAAATGAGTGACTCGTCTAGTTAAAAACTCTCATCTAGTTGACTCATCTAATTAAACTCTCATCTAGTTGACTCATCTAATTAAACTCTCATCTAGTTGACTCATCTAATTAAACTGTCATCTAGTTTAAAAGGGTTAAAGTGTACATTCCGAAAATGTCATGTAAGAATAAACTAGTTAAAGAAAAAATAAGAAAACAAAATAATTCAAATCAATTTATAACATAAAAATAATGATAAAGTTGAAAATGTGTGCTACAAAATGAAAATGTATAAACGAAATTTTTTACACTAAATCTCCTCATTATACTTTTAGGCTCTAAAATAAACACGAAGACATGCAAACTTAAAACTGTCAACTTAACTGTTAAACACTTAAAATATTAATGAAACACTTTGGCCATTAAGTAAATTGCACTGTTCTTATCTAAGTTGATAATCTATTCTTTACTAAATATTTATCAATAAAAAATTTCATTGATATATAAGGCATGTTAATTTTACATAAAATTAGCCATAAATTTGTCAAATGGTCTGCTTCATGTGACGTAATTTTTCTTCCTACTTTCATTCTTGAAATTCCTTGGATCAATTCTCCGTTGTTTGCTCTTTTTCCACGTGACATTGATTCACCAAATAAAGCTCGAGAGATAACTTATTTTCATTCAGCATTTTGGGGCCCGGGTGGCCGAGTGGTTTGGACCATTACGCTAGCAGTCTGCGAGCTGCAACGGGTGCGGGTTCGATTCCCGCCTTCCCCCTGGGTGTACTTTCCTTTCTCTGTGACAGTAAAAATTGTTTATGTGTCTGTCTTACTTGACGAAGGCTTGTATAAGCCGGTCTCTGATCAAGCACACAAGCCGGAATATATATGTACCTACCCCTCCCCCTACATTCAGCATTTCTGTTCTCTCAAAATGATGTTTGGAGACTACTTTACAAATTTGTATGGGAGCTGCGAATTCTCTGTATTTGAACCAGCAATACTATAAAAGACATCCCATTAGTGCTAAATTTTTCTAGGAGATTGGTTCTCTCTTCTTAAGTAACATCAAATCACCATGCAAAGCTTGGGAATGAATTTATTTTCATTCGGCATTTCTGTGGCACTCAATAACTGACGCAAATACATTATGCTTTGTGACCTGAAAGAGAAAAAAAACCTCATTAGTGTATAAATCAAGCCTCCTTTTCTAAAATAATTGAACCACCAAATTCAAAATGACTTACCAATCGTGATGGTCTCAATTATGTGGAGTAACTCTTTTCTTGCAAATTTGTCCAGGAGATAGTTGCTCTCTTCTCACGTAACATCGAATCACTAAGCGAAGCTTGGGAATGAATTTATTTTCATTCAGCATTTCTGTGGCACTCAAGAACTGACCCAAATACATTATGCTTTTGGACCTGAAAGAGAAAAAAACCTCATTAGTGTAAAAATCAAGCCTCCTTTTCTAAAATAATCGAACCACCAAGTTCAAAATGACTTACCAATCGTGATGGTCTCAATGATGTGGAGTAACTCTTTTCTTGCAAATTTGTCCAGGAGATGGTTGCTCTCTTCTCACGTAACATCAAATCACCAAGCGAAGCTTGGGAATGAATTTAATTTTATTCAACATTTCTGTGGCACTCAATAACTGACGCAAATACATTATGCTTTTAGACCTGAAAGAGAAAAAAAACCTCATTAGTGTATAAATCAAGCCTCCTTTTCTAAAGTAATTGAACCACCAAGTTCAAAATGACTTACCAATCGTGATGGTCTCAATGATGTGGAGTAACTCTTTTCTTGCAAATTTGTCCAGGAGATGGTTGCTCTCTTCTCACGTAACATCGAATCACTAAGCGAAGCTTGGGAATGAATTTATTTTCATTCAGCATTTCTGTGGCACTCAAGAACTGACCCAAATACATTATGCTTTTGGACCTGAAAGAGAAAAAAACCTCATTAGTGTAAAATCAAGCCTCCTTTTCTAAAATAATCGAACCACCAAGTTCAAAATGACTTACCAATCGTGATGGTCTCAATGATGTGGAGTAACTCTTTTCTTGCAAATTTGTCCAGGAGATGGTTGCTCTCTTCTCACGTAACATCAAATCACCAAGCGAAGCTTGGGAATGAATTTATTTTCATTCAACATTTCTGTAGCACTTAAGAACTGACGCAAATACATTATGCTTTTAGACCTGAAAGAGAAAAACCTCATTAGCGTATAAATCAAGCCTCCTTTTCTAAAGTAATTGAACCACCAAGTTCAAAATGACTTACCAATCGTGATGGTCTCAATGATGTGGAGCAACTCTTTTCTTGCAATTTGTCCAGGAGATGGTTGCTCTCTTCTCACGTAACATCGAATCACTAAGCGAAGCTTGGGAATGAATTTATTTTCATTCAGCATTTCTGTGGCACTCAAGAACTGACCCAAATACATTATGCTTTTGGACCTGAAAGAGAAAAAAACCTCATTAGTGTAAAAATCAAGCCTCCTTTCCTAAAATAATCGAACCACCAAGTTCAAAATGACTTACCAATCGTGATGGTCTCAATGATGTGGAGTAACTCTTTTCTTGCAAATTTGTCCAGGAGATGGTTGCTCTCTTCTCACGTAACATCAAATCACCAAGCGAAGCTTGGGAATGAATTTAATTTTATTCAACATTTCTGTGGCACTCAATAACTGACGCAAATACATTATGCTTTTAGACCTGAAAGAGAAAAAAAACCTCATTAGCGGTGTATAAATCAAGCCTCCTTTTCTAAAGTAATTGAACCACCAAGTTCAAAATGACTTACCAATCGTGATGGTCTCAATGATGTGGAGTAACTCTTTTCTTGCAAATTTGTCCAGGAGATGGTTGCTCTCTTCTCACGTAACATCGAATCACCAAGCGAAGCTTGGGAATGAATTTATTTTCATTCAACATTTCTGTGGCACTCAATAACTGACGCAAATACATTATGCTTTGTGACCTGAGAGAGTAAAAAATTAATATTAGTTTATAAATCAGGCCTCTATTTGTATATCTTCCTAAAATATTTGAAACAGTATATACACGAAAAAAACTACTTACCTATCGCTATGGTATGAATGATGTGTAGTGGTTCTTTCCTTTCGAATACTTTCAGGTCGTAGTATTACTTGCAGCTTTCATTCCTGCGATTTCTTCAATTAATTCTCCGATTAATGCTTTGTTCCCCCGCGTCATTGTTTAACCAATTCAGGCTCGACAAATAATTTATTTTCATTCAGCCTTTCTATTGCCAATTAAGATCTGGCACATGCCCTTTTAATACTTAGACCAGCAACTGCCCAAAATACCTCCCTTTTGTTCATTTATTCAGGATTCCTTTCCTAAACTAATTGAACCAGTAGGTACAAATTGACTTACCAATTGCGATGGTCGCAATGATTTGCCGAGGCTCTTTCCTTTAAAATTTGTCGGACGTACTTTTACTTTCATTCCTGCATTTCCTTTGGTCGGTTCTCGGGTTGATGATCTCTGTTCCCAAGTGACATTAGTTCATCCAACGGGGATCGATAAATGATTTATTTTCATTCAGAATTTCTATTGTCAATTAAGACCCGCCACATGCCCATTCTATATTTGGACCTGCAATTGTCTAAAACACCTATCGCACGTTAAGTATCCTTCAAAGTCCTAACGCTGCGTACGATGTCGCCCTTAACGGTTGCGCTGGGTGCTTACTCAGGTGTCGGCTCGTCACTTGACTGTGGTTCTAAAATACGTCGCCCGTCGCCAATAGCCCTCGTATAGCTCTAGTGCGACGATAATTCAAACCAAACTAAACTAAAACTTCTCTCCTTTCTTCAATAATTCAGGACTCCTTTCCTAAACTAATTGAACCTCCGAAGAGGTTGGACTTCTTTTTACACAAATAAGAACGAATACAAACACATAGCTAATAACAGTTTATAGACAAGACAAACATCCATGCGCTTACCAACCGGGATTCGAACCCGGGACCTACTTGTTGAGATTCTAACGCGCTTTCCACTATGCAGAGTAGGCGGCAACTAGTACGTATAAATAGATTTATCAATCGCGATGGTAAGAAGATGGATATTAGCTATATTCGCCAATTTTTCTAAGAACAGCCAATTCTGTATATATATATTTGCACCTGCAATTGTCAAAAAGACCTCCACTTTGTTCATTAATTCAGGCATCTTTCATTAACTACTTAAACTAGCAAAAAGTGCAAATTTACTTACTAATCTCGATGGTCTCAAGGATGTGCGAAGTGGCTCTTTTCCTACAAATGTTTTCTTCTTTATTCCTATTCGACCCTTTTTTCCGGTCTAATTGATAAAATTGAATAATAATTTTAAAGTTATAAAGATATAATTTTAAAATATTTGCTTAACAGCATTAATTTCATTCATTGTTTTTTAATTCAAAGATGTAAAATATTAAATTAAAATTCATAATCAAACAAGAGACACAAACCAATTCAAACCAATAAACCTGCTCTATTTATCTTCAATTAATAAAACGTTTTTTAAAATTTCAAGTTGGCATGCATTCATACAAATACAAATGGTTTGTGTTTCAACGTTAGACTTTCGCTTAATGATGCGAAAAGCCCAGGTTCTAGGCCGGCATCGCATATGTAAAAGCCAGACCTTAAAAACGGCTTTGTAAACCAAAAAGTCAACGAATAAACTTTTGTGGTACGCCATATAATATACAAAAGTCCCGACCTGACGTTACTAAGTCGCCCTAAAATCGCATTGGGCCAATATGTTAGGCCCGTCACTTTTGACTGGTTTAAATTATTAAAACTCTTGCCAGTTCCATTGAAAATTCGATAGGATTAAATTAAATTATAATAATGGTCAAAAATTAAAATGTTTATATATTTAATGTTATTTAAAATAAAGGTTTTTATAATTATCAACAAACCACTGAGATTAAATTTGGCCTCAGTTGGACTGAACTGTTAAAATTGACATACTTTTATTTATTTAAGATTTTACATTTGTCTAGTTTAATTTATTTTACAAACACTTTTTCCAAATTACCTTTGCAAAAATCTTTTATTTAAAAATAAAAAAATAAATTTAGCCAATTTCATTATAAATTATATTTGTGAAAATTTTCACAATCTGTTTAAAAATTTAAAAATTTAAATGGATTAATAAAAACAGCTGAAAAATAATTTTAGGGTTTCCGTAAAAGTGGAGAATTATTAAAATATGTACAAACATTTGATAGCAAAAATTCCACAATGACTTATCTAAATACGACTATAAGTACTCATATCCACAATTCTTTTTTAAAATCCTGAAAACAACACATTTTTATGAAGATTAATCATAAATTTAACTTTGACACAGCATACACATTAGATTAATGAAAAAAGTTTAAAGTGTTATTTTAGTAATTTCATAATTGCATTATAACTTTCTTGGCGGCGAAATGAAGTTCGTAAAATAAGTAAAATTAAGGAAAAGCTTTTTAATTCAAGTAATTCGATAAAAAACAAAAAAGTTTCTTTCGGATGGTTTTAAAGCTAAAGAAAAAAATATTTAATTTAAAGCTAAACCATAGTTTACACATAGCAAAAATAATTGAATACATTTTTTTTTAAAGCATAAGAAATTAGTATTAAAAATTTTCAGAAAGCTGTAAAAAGGCAAAGAAAATAAATAAAAATATATTAAAATTTGTTCGTGTTAAAACTAGATATATACTTTTTTTTTACTATAAACATAAAAATAGAGATTGCAAAGTTGAATTTTAAAGTGTTGAAGTTCAATTTGGCTAAATGCAAAATAATAGTTTGGCGATGCCACAAAATTTGTCGCAAGGATTGCCATAAAATATGCGGATACTAATTGGCAAAATATTGCGGACAGATTATATAAAGAATTGCGATTGCAATTTATTGAAGTTGCAAATCATAAACACAATTATTGGCAATTCGGATGTCATTAAATGAAATTTAAAATGAAAATGAAATTTTATTTTCTTTTTAATTTTATGATAATTTAAAAGAAAATAAATTTATAAAGGGAAAAATTCTTAATTAGACCAGATTTAAAAAACTAAAAATAAGAATAAATTTATTTTAAAATTAAATAATTTTTAAAATCTAGGAAATATAAAATTGGTTAAACTTAGAATAATATATAACTTTAAGTTGAATATTAAATTAGAAATCTAATTAAATGCTAATTCGAATCAATTACCCAACGGTTAGCATATACAATTTGAGGACAAATTACTAAATTTTCCGGGCACATTATTTGTTTCCACGCCTAGGTTACTTAAATTCATTTGAATACTCAATACTTTGTTATAAAAATAAAGCTGAATTTTATAAATTAATTTGTTATATTTATTTTAAAAGGAACAAGGCTAACTAAAATATTTCAATGAAAAAGTAGGAAGAAGGAGCCTTGAACTAGCATGAATTGATGCAAAAGTATGCGCAAGCATTCCCGAGTTGGAATAGCAAGATCAGGGAACAAATGTATGTAATATTCCTGCTTAAATCAGAACTGATTAAAATTTATTATCCAATAAAGAATTCGTAGTGAAATATAAGAGTCTTTCAATCCTATGTGTCCAAAATAAAGTGATTTAAATTGTAAAAGATTGAATTTTCAAGTGTTCAATCAATGGTGATTTAATTCTACAAAAGATGCTTCCTATGCTTTTTAAATGAGCATTAATTGCAGTTGTTAAAAATTGAAGTACTTTGATATTGAAGTAATATTTTCTAAAATTTTCAAAGTATTCTAATGTCCGGATAGCCTGAATTTTTGAGACGTACACTTGTCGTAGCATTGTAGTATTGGACTATGAAAATGAGGACGGAACAACACGATCAATAACCTACAGACGATTTAAATACATCCAATTTTTACGCTTAAACGTAGTGGAAACTAACCATACAAATGATATGAATTTAATTTACCGTTTGTAGTTAAAAATATACAGTGTAAAAGATGAAAGAAACTTGGTATTGAGAAAATGTATATACCAAATAAAGTTAATTTTAGTATTTGAATGAAAATTGCATTTCCATCCTAATGTTGCCTCATTTTGCAATAAATCGTCGGGGCCTGGATGCTGAGTGTTTGACCATTATCTAGTTTTCGGCTTTTTAACGTTGCGGGTTCGATTCACGCCTTCGCCCTGGGTAATATTCTTTCTGTGACAGTTAAGAATCCTTTCTGTATAGTCTTATTGCCGAAGCTTTCATAAACGGGTATTTGATAAGGCAGGAGTCGAATTCGTAATGTACCTCTCCCCTGCAATAAATCTTGATTTCTCACAAAGCAAAATGGTGTGTTCTAAAGCTTTACCCAGCCTTTTCATTTATTAAAAGAAAAATAGTATGAACCTCTAGGCGGCATATATAGAACTACATTCACAGTTTGGGAACTTCTGCCATAATAACACAGAATAAACAGTGTTACGAGCAGTCAACAGGATATAAGTTTAAATTAAGAGGGATTGTCAGTCCCATAGAGCTAATGCATTAGTTTTGGAATCACAACTTCCGCAGAAGTATTGCTTTGCCATGTTATCCATTTTTTCCCAGGAATGGGAATCAACATAACATCGAAATGAAACAAATTTGAAACGAAAATAGTATCTAGTTATTTAATTATATATTTTTGAAGTTTTAAAATGCCAAAAATATACAGCAGATGGCTTGATATTTTAAAATTTTAACAATTAAAAATTAAGTAACTGGATATTATTTTCTTTTCAATTTTGTTTTAAATTGATGTTGTGTTGATTCCCATTCCTGGGGGGGCAAGTCCGATTAAGCGAAAATCCAAAACCAGAGGAATGAAATTAATTAAGATTTGGATGTACATTTGATTGCACATTTATTCATTGATGATATTGGTATGATAAATTAATACACATTTAAAGAAATTCACCATCTTATTTAAATGATTTTCAAGTAATTTTTACATTTTGAGGATAAAATAAATGGTTCAGCTATGATATAATGGCCGGTTTGTTCATTAGCGACTTTTGATGAACTTTAAAATTTAATGTAGGATGGCTATACCTATTGAGTTGTGTGAAATATGAAGTGGAATATTTACCACATTTTAGGCATTTTCGTTGCTTGGCATTAATTTGTACACATTTAATAATTAAAAGTTTAAGTGGAAATCTGATTAAAGGAAGATCGGTTAAGAGGGAGCCTACTGAGACTTAAGTTGCGTATAAATGGGACAATATTGCAATATATTGCGTCGATTTTACTCACACACTTTTTTTACAAGAACTACAGTCCCTGGACAAATTATTAGACGCACTGTATTTTTTTTTTAGTAATTTTATGTTTATTAAGAGTTTTTATGCAATAATGGTATATTTAAACTACAATATTATTGATTTTTAGCTTCCACACTACGTTTATAACGTAAAAAGTGGAAGGTTTTATAATCGTTCAGTCCGTCTGTCTGTCTGTCCGTCCGTCTGTCTGTCACCCACTTTCACAGAAAGAACCACAAGTCCCACAGACAAGTGGGATACGTCATTTTAAAGCAAAAAATCAGATTAGGCTACATTCCAAATTTCATTAAAAAATTTAAATTAGAAGTTTATTTAAAATTTAAATAACTAAATTTTTTTTATCTACATTGAAATAACATGCAAATTCTATTTTTATTCATATTTTCACTGTTGTCATCCACAAGTCCCACAGACAAGTGGGATACGTCATTTTGAAGCAAAAAATCAGATTAGGCTACATGCCAAATTTCATTTAAAAATTTAAACTAGAAGCTTATTTAAAATTTAAATAACTAAAAATTTAATCTACATTGAAATAACATGCAAATTCCATTTTTATTCAATATTTTCACTGTTGCCATTTCGTTAAACGTACGAGAAACTTTTGTTAAAATAAAAATACACTTTTGAAAAAATATTTATTTATGTGATATAATTCGGTTTGGATTGTTGTATTATCACAATAGAGTTCTTTTAATGGTTCTATATATATGTATGTAGAAAGATGCATAGAGAATTCTAACTTAACATTAAAAAAAATATGCTAAGTTTCGCTTTTATTTTTAAAGCATCAATTGTACAAATTATAAATTTTTTGAACTGTAAATTAATTTAACAAATTATAAATAAGTGAATTTTCGAAAGAAATGTAAATGGGAAATTGTGGCGACAAAAATATTTATTAAAAAAGATTACATCATTATTCTTCGAACTTCAAACAAATTTAGCAAACGATAAAGTCTAATTATTAAATCTGAGAAAGAAGATTAATGAAAATAGTTAATTTTGGCGTTTAAAGTTTGAATTACAAATAGCTAAAGGCCCTGTTTTTATTAGAATTAAATCACATTTGCCATTCGCAACAATCGCTCGAGAAACTTTATTCTTTTAGACAATAAATTAAAATAAATTTATTTTTGCAACATCGATCAGTTTGAAATGACGTCAAATATATTTCACTACGGAATCCTTGTATGGTGATATGAAATGTTTTCATTCTATTTAAAAGCGAGGAATATGACATATTTATTCTTTAAAATATAAATTAATTTTTGCAAACGATAAGTAATAATTATTGAATTTTCGAAATAAAATAAATGAAACCAGCCAAATTTAGCTTGTAAATGTTAAATATAGAATTAATGTTGTGTTTGGCGCGTTTTT
Source organism: Oedothorax gibbosus (assembly GCA_019343175.1). NCBI lineage: Eukaryota > Metazoa > Arthropoda > Arachnida > Araneae > Linyphiidae > Oedothorax > Oedothorax gibbosus. Next base: position 40,788,353 of record CM033271.1, read on the forward strand.
TCCTGTTAAAACACAAATATGTGGAAGCGAGTTAAGTGACAGATTCTGTTACAAACCTACTTGTTATTTAAAAGAATTGTTGTGCACTACATATTTGTATTTATTTTAAGATAATTATGATTAAAATTAATTTATATTAATTATTTATTATAAGATTATTTAAGTGTGGAATCATCATCCTCAAAAGGAGACAGTACAGTCTTGCATTGATAGCATGCCGCTCAGAATTAAAGCTTTGATAGAGGCTAAAGGTGGCTCAACGAAATATTGACTTTTACTAAAATTAATTTCACTTTTCTTTAAAACTTAATAAACTTATGCTTTCCTAAATTAATGATGTTTTATTTATGTCAAATAAATCGGTAATTGATCGGATAATATAAAAAAATCAATTTAAAATAATAAAACTGTATAATACCACCCGGTAATTAATATTTTACATGAAATCTTGCAGTGTGTCTAATAATTTGTCCAGGGACTGTATACTATACTTCACTTTTTACAAGAACTATAACTATACTTCATACTTATAGAAAAACCCACTAGTGTAATTAAATTTATTTATTTTTAAATAATACTAGTCTCTCAAGATTTAATTTAAATAAACAAATAACATACCATTATAGCCGACATTAAACATCAAGGTAATCAGCGTCTTTTCATGCCACACTTAGCCATTTAAGTACATTTTTTTACAAGACAAACTGAACCGAGCAGCTTAATACGCAAGAGTTTACGACAAAATGAATAAAATTCGGAAAAATAGAGTAGTTTTATTGTTGCCTATCATTGTTGCAAAACACAGATGAAAAATTTCCTTAGAGACTTCCTGTTGTAAAAACCTTGAAACTACCATTGTTGGGGGCCCGGGTGGCCGAGTGGTTAAGATAGCTGCCTCCGCTAACAGTCTGCGCACTGTACCGGGTGCGGGTTCGATTCCCGCCTTTGCCCTGGGTGTAATCTCTCTCTCTGTGACAGTAAAAATTCTTTCTGTGTCTGTCTTACTTGACGAAGGTTTATAAGCGGGTCTCTGATCAAGCACACAAGCCGGAATATATATGTATCAACCCTACCCTACCCTACCCTACCATTGTTGAAATTTTATCGAAAATCCTTTAAAAGAATAATGGGATAAAATTATTAATTTACATGATTCTAAAGTCAGAATTATATTGTTTATAATTGACGAACTGAAGTTACGCCTTCCCAACTAAGCCTCATTTTTTGACGTTTTATAAAAAAAAAAAAACCTGAAGATACTAAACAGTCTTTATGCATTATGATAAAGAAGTTAATATTTTATTCATGTTTAATTGCGTATGCAATTAAAAACCACCAAAGAAACACTAAAATAGAATTATTGAAGTTGCAAAAAATTTTATAAATTAAAAAAAATTGGTGTTAGTTTAAAAAATTAGAACACGATTAGGATCCGGTCGGGTAACTTTTGTCCAAGCATGAAATACATAAGAAACTTACTTTTTGACATCCCTAAAGGCTGTTTTATCGAATTAAATAGTAATATTAATATGTTTAAACATAAAAATAACAAAGTTTTAAGATATATAGTTATTAAAAATGGTATATAACTTAACATTTACATTACAGTGCATCGTAGAATGACATTACACGAATACCATTATTGATTGTCGCTTAAAATAAAAGTAAACTTCAATTTTTAATAAGGGAAAATAACTTATTTTCGGAAGCAATATTTAATAACAAATATCTTTATAAAAAGCAAACGATTTATTATAAAAAGAAAAATAACATATTCGTAATTAGACATTTGAAAATGTTTACGTTTCGACGTTAGCGATTTTGAATGTGGTACGTTTCTTGCATTTTATCTTTATCTTTTTAAAGTTCAAAATCGTTTAATTTTTTTTTAAAAAATCATCTTAAAAATGGGTAATCATAAAAGAACGACTTCTTCAAAAATAGTTAAACAGAATACACTTTTACTTACATATTTGAAAGTGCAAAGTTCCATAAAGAAATCCTTACATCTTAGACCAAAGTTATCCGCATTCATCTGCAAAAGTTTCAAAGTGACCAATAATTAAATATAGCATAAAAATTATTCAACTTAGATTAAAACAAATAGTGTAATATTCATTCCCATAAATAAAAAAAAATAGTATAGAGTATTTTATTTAGCTATTTTCAATATTTTTGTAGGTGTTCCAGACAAAAGTTGGAAGAAATAGATTTTGTCATTAAATGCTCGTAAAAATACAATCGTCATTTGTAGTATTGCCTAAAATTGTCACCTTTCCAAAAATTACGTGGAATAATTAACCAACGAAGCACTCCATGTCAGTCAGAATAAATGGTTTTAGTCAGTATGGTTGGAAGATAATATATATATAATGTAGATATGTAATAATAATATAGAACAAAAATTGCTCTGGAATATATCTGAGATTTACAGAAGTTAACTGATTACGATATTAAAAGTACTTACAAATTGAAATTATGACAAGAAATAAAGGTTAAAGAATAGGCTATGATCTGTAACGAAACTAATGAGGTGTAACACAACAAAACCTCAGTTACTTAATTTTTTAATCTTTCTGACATCACCAAGAAAACAAAATTATTGGTTGAAGTAACAAGCGATGTGTATATTTATGTATCTCATAAGGGAATCCAGTACCTTGAAATTGGCAAAATTACACTTTTTATTTTATTATCTGTAAATATAATATAGGCAAAAGTCTACAATTCACCTGAAAACATTTAGCAATAATCCGTGTACCAAAGAAGTTATGAGAAATTTGATTCAATAACTTGGTAGTCCCGTAATGTCAAAATGAAATTTTAAAAGCATATGTCCGGACGAGATTATCATATTTTGAATTATTTTAGAATGCTAATGCTTTTTAACTATGGCACTTTAAACTGCTTTCCTAACTTTTTTAAATACAAAATAATGTTTTTAATTAAAGTATGGTTCCCTTTTTATTAATTTTGGTCTTTCGTTTTTTGTAAACAATGCTCAAAGTTAAAAATTCGTTCTTTTTTCATGAAAATTTCGATGATTTTTTTAGCTAATATTAATTTTCAAAAAAGTAGCGTATTTTAACTAAAATTGAAATGCATAGTTCTATTAGGATATTAATAAAGAACCTCTTATAAATTTGTGATTAAATAAAATTGAAAAACCGAAGAGGAATAGGAATTTTAAAACTTACATCTTTATGAAGAAAGAGAAGATAATTGCAATTTGGCTCCTTTAAAATTTATCCTTGGTGATTTTTAAGTAGTAATCGTGGTTTTAATATATTAACTCACTATATTTTTGTATACTCGTACTATCATATACTCAATACATGCATATTTGAAAAAAATTAAAGATAATTACTTTAAAAATTCCATCAATTTATATTTAATGTTTAACAGATGAGGATCATAAAACTTTTATTTCATTGAAAGGATTAAATTCCATTATTAAGTTAAACTATTGTTGTGTAGTAATCGAAATTGAACAGTGTTACAGTTCTATGCGTCTTAAATCAAAACAATTAACAGTTTTAAAACCCATAACACAACAATGAAGTATCAGAAAGATTATACTGCTATTAAATAACGATAATATTTTGTTCACGATTTTATTGAATTTTCTTTAAAAATGCATTTCTTAATATAGAATTAATTGAAGTGTCCTGAACGGTATACTTAAAATTTAAACAATCACAAGTGCATGTCCACTCAAAACTGTCGACTTAGTTGCTAATCCCTGAAAAATTAAGCTAACACTTTGGCCATTAAAAGAAAAAAGTATTTGTCTTGTACATTGAGATTACAAGTGTTTTTTTACGTTGCTTCAAAGAAAAAGTATTATTTATACAAAGATTATTGAAATATTATTTAAAAAAAATTCGGAGAACTGTACACGTGCCTTAATAAAAGGCCGACGTTTTATGCTAAAACATTAGACATTCTCTTATTAATGTGCAATTTTATTTATTTTCAATTACTTAACATAAAATATAAAGTATTGGAACCTGGGGAGCCTTGGCCATGTTTTCAGAATTTTATTTTTATAAATTTTATTTTTATACTAAAAATTTCATATGATAGCTCATATTAAAGGAAATCTTATTTGCATCAAGGATATAATAGTGTAATGTAAATAATGCCTTTTTTCTTTTCGAAATTTATTGTTTTTTAAAACATAGACACATGAGCCAAGCCTCCCTTAATAAGGGAGGCTTGGCCCATTGTAAGGGAGGCATGGCCCATACAAAAATGCATAATTTTAAAGTTCACAATAATAAATATTTCTAATTATTTTTTTAAAGATTAAAGGAAAAAAATTATATTATAATTCGACACTCTGTAATCATTTAAAAATCATGTTTACCATAATTAATATTTAGAGTAATACATTTTTATAGTATTTTATCTGTATAAAATTTTAAAATTTTCTATATCAAGCAATTTTTTTAGCGTCGTGCTTGTATCTGAAGGGTTATGGGTTCTGTCCTCGGCGGTGCTCGCAATTCTGATGGTTGCTGGGTCGGCGCTTGTATTCGGCTAAAGACCGCCGTGTTGCTAATGGTAGCTGGGGCACGTTAAATATGTCGTGGTCACAAAGTCCTCCATGTTCCCATACCAAATTAATACCTCTGGGGGTACCAGATTAAGGGGTTATCGGCTTCCTGTAAAACGGATGTGTCATACTGATGAGCAAAAGTCGGACTTCCTCCCTTGTGGCTCTCAATAAAAACGAAAGCCGCCCCACTTCGCCTTAAAATCGGGTAGTTCTCTACTCCGGCCTCGGTTACTGGGTGGCATTAGAAACAACAACAACATACATAATTATAAACCATGTATATTTACATTATTTATAGATTTATATAACTAGTTAACTAAGGGAGCCTTGGTCAAGTGGCCAACCCTCCCTTTCATAGAGTGGGCCAAGCCTCCCCACCTATCATTTTGTAAAGAATGGTACATGGTGATTTAAAGCCTACTTCATTGCACAAACTTTATAACTTAAATAAAGCCTTAATATAACAATATTTATGAAATACCACAGACTTAAACTTAATTCAAGTGGTTTGTCTAGAAAAATCTTTTCAAATTATGTCTAAAACGTTTACTTTTTAGGATGAGAAACTTTCTTTTTTTTATTTTTTCCTCACTGCTACGGAGTAGCTTAATGAAACTAAAGTGCTGACAACAGTGCTGACAAAGTTTGCTGACAACAGTAGTTTTGAGTACTGCTGTAGTATTAGAAAATGCTGAAATACTTTTAAATACTAAAATTAAAAGGTGGTCCAAGCCTCCCTTATGGCCTCCCCAGGTTCCACTAATGAGATGGTAAGTATTGGGATGGAGTCCGAGATGGAAATTTTGTGTTTTCTACACGTTTTGAAGCGCACCTATTCTAAAAAAAAGTGGTTCTTAAACATTGGTCCGTCTGTCATTCTGTCAAAAGTTTCTTATCTTACAATCACTCTATTGCTCGAACTAAAAGAGCTACTGATTTCAAATTTGGTACACGAGTTTCGTTGTGTACCCGTCTGGCGTCGTAATATGGTTTTCAAGAAAATCGCACATGCTTAAATATTAGCTTCCAATTACTCTATTGCTCGAACTAAAAGAGCTACTGATTGGTACACGAGTTTCGTTGTATACCCGTCGGGCGTCGTAATATGGTTTTCAAGAAAATCGCACATGCTTAAATATTAGCTTCCAATTACTTATTGCGACTAAAAGCTATGGATTGCACGTTTCGTTGTATACCCTGAAAAATTTCAAGATCGAAACATGCTTACAAAGCTAGCTTCCAATTTCTAGTTACTGAACTAAAGGCTACTGGTTGGTACACGAGTTTAGTTGTATCCGTCGGCGTCGTAATATGGTTTTCAAGAAAATCGCACATGCTTAATATTAGTTATCAATTACTTATTGCTCGATAAAAGGCTATATTGAAAGTCGTAGTATTACACCTCAGGGGGTGTTTTTTTAAGAAAATAATGTTTTTAGTAATACTTCCGAGCTCAAAAAGTGTTAGGTACAAACATAGATACCATAGTTAAAGTATTAGATTGGTCCATTATTGCACATCGTTTAATGCACACATTAACATTGTATGTACAAAAAGAAACTAGGAAAAATACAATACGTTTAATAAAACCATTTATTGTTCAACAAGTGGAATACATGCAGCATAACATCAAAAAGTTAAACGTATAACATGTATCACAATATAATTCCAAACAAGATATAGATCACAAAATATGAAATGCATATTTTAAATACACAGTACTCCAGGAGGTTATGCCAGGTATAAATTTTGCTTATTCTGAACGAATTCTTCAAGACAAACTAAACCCCTGACATAAGGTAGGCTACACTGCAATAATTTCATTATATAATATATGTATTCAAATGAAAATAGTAAAAAACAATTAATAAATTTTTTTAAAAAAACTATAAAAAAAATTTAAAAACAATATAATGTCACTTTGACTGATTTTAAGAAGCACTGTCAGAGAGATAACATAAAATGTATATATAAAAAAACTCTTTTTTAAAAAAGAAAACCAATTTATGTTAAATGCTTTAGAGATACTACTTTATTTATTTGTAGGAATCAGCTAATTTACGTTTTAGGGCGTATTTTGTAAGAAGAAAAAAAAATTATTTAGGTTCACCCTATGACTCATTAAATACTATTCCAATTATGTATTTCTTGTATCGTCTAGATGTGCTTACAGTCCCCTTGAGAGACCACAATATCAAAATAAAGTTATTTTTCATGTAATAAACCCTAACACTAAATCGTAAGACTTGGGGACCGGATGGCCTAGTGGTTTGGATAGCAGACCATTACGCTAACAGTCTGCGCGCTGTAACGGGTGTGGGTTCGATTCCCCCCTTTGCCCTGGGTGTACCTTCCCTCTCTTTTTCAGTAAAAATTCTGTCTGTGTCTGTCTTACTTGACGAAGGCTTATAAGTGGGTCTCTGATCAAGCACACAAGCCGGAATATATGTGCACCTACCCCTAACCCCCCCCCCCCCCTCGTAAGACTTATTTATATTTAGCGTTTTTCTAGGTAGGTTTTGAATTATCGTCGCATTAGAGCTACACAAGGCTATTGGCGATGGGCGTCGTAATTTAGAACCACAGTCAAGTGACGTTTTCCTAGTCTTGGCGTGATTTTTCAGAATCAACAGAAATTTGACCATGCAACATACATACTTCATAAAACACCGTATAAATAAAAGTTTTATAAGTGCATATAAGTGTTAAATTCGTATTTGTTACCTTTGTTTTTAGAAGGAAAGATGCAAATTGTAAGAAATTTGTGTTTTTCTTCCTTTTCCGAATTTCTCCATTATGAATCAACATTTTAAATCAGTCGTTAAATCATTGAAACAATGTGTTTGCAAATATTATTTATTTATTTTTGCAATAGAATCAATAATTTAATGTTTGCATGTTCTAACTGATAAATTTCTAAACTTTAAATGAAATTTAAATCCAGTATGAACTTTTCTTCGCTTAAACATTTAAATTTCCAACATGTTTAAATTGATATTTATTGTAAGATAACAACTGCAATCTTGACAACAACGTTTCTATTTAAATGTATTTTCTGATAATATTAAACTCCAGACAGCACAGCATAAAAACTCTTAACAAATGCATCTTTCTCTCTTACAGTGATTATAAAGGCATCGTATTATAGAAGTTCGTGTATGCAGTAAAATGGAAGAACAAGATTTTTAAGTGCATCACAAAGATCAAAGGTCGGCGTCAAAAAGTGAAATTATATTTCACATCACAAAATGAATTATTTGATCAGCAGAGCATTTGTGGGAAAAAAATCAGTAAAGCCACAGCTTACACTCTTAAAAAAAACGAGCGGTTTTAACTCAGTCTGAGTTAATTTCCACTCCTTTCCGGTGCCGAAAATGCACTTCCCCTATAGGAGTGGATTTCACTCTTTTCTTTTAAGAGTGTACACAACTTATAAGGCCAGAGACTAATAAGGCCTTTTATTTGTGTGTGATTAAAATAAACAAAACTTTCTGGTCATTCGGCAAAATGTATGGAATACACTTAATTCCCATTTTAGCACACAAAAAAATCGTTATTGAAAGAAGCTATGAATATTAATTGCAATTGCTCATTTTCTGAGCTGAAGTACAATATTCCTAACCTTTTTTTACAGGATTTTATCCAAAACAATTCGTGCAATTTATATGGATAGGCAAAATTTTCATACTTATAATTTTGAAAGATTCAGTTGTTTGGGAGTCATTTTTCTCTAGTTAAACGCTTAACCTAAGAAAAAGATTTTAAAAAATAGAAGGGAGTGTCCACAAATTGTGCAAGGGGAACTGGCAAATACTCTAAGAAGGACTACAGTCCCCTTTCCGTTTTCTAAATTTGTAGAAATCCCTTCTTTTAAAACGGCTCATTGTCATGCAAATATACCTACTAAAATCAAGTATCGATTAAATCGATTCAAAGTAATGCTCTGCTGAACAAATCTAAAGATAAAGTTTAAAGCTCATGAAAAACAGCTTAAAACTACTCGATATAAAGTTCGATGTTGATTTCTATATTCTGCATGCAAAAGTTGCATAGGATATATTTCTTACACGTGCAGAATAAAAATACTAATAAAGTAACAAAATCTAAAACTATCCAAGAGTTTAACTTTCAAAAATTACTCATTGAAATGAAATACATAGTATAAATAATATATATTCAAAAAAATCAGGTCGGATTTAAAACATTTTTACACACCATAGAATTATTTAGGCTGCATATATACATTCAAAAAATTCAATCCATCTGATTAAATTAACCGAATACACTTGCAGAACAAAAGGACTTAAAGTAAAATAGCAAAAATATCGTGAGCGGAAAACTATATTGTGAAAAATATTTCATACTATTTAGAAATATTAGAATCCGTAGAACGTAAAATGCAACTTCAAAGAAAAGAATTTTTGCAATGAGATTTCGTTGTTTAAACATAAATCGTTGTTCAAACTTTTTCGACAGTTCAAACTTTTTTTAAACTTTGTTCAAAATTCCTTAATTCATTTTAAATGCATCTTGACATACTTAGTTTAACTTTGCGTTATTTTTTTTTTGGGGGGGGGGAATCTAAATTCATTATGTGACGCAAGCAAAAAAACCCTGAAAATTACTCAACAAATAATATATTTTCAAACTTAGCAAGTTATTCGAGCCTGATATTACAGTCAATTAGAATGCACCTTAAGGGGACGCATTACCCAAAATTTAGGGCTGCCCAGAAAATAATTAAACATGCTCGAATGTTGTGAGCTAAGGATATTGCAAAAAAAAGAAGGATTCTATTATAATGGTGGAGGTTTATTGAAAATGATATAGTGGTTTGGTAAAATGGTTTTTGAAATTTTATGTTGATTTTTTTAAATTTTAATTTTTTCAGCTTGTGAATGGTTAAAACCCTAAGGCTTTTAGGTAAATTAATGTAGAGCTCCAATTTTTTTTTCCTGTGTTGAAACATGTGCGTTTAACAAAAGTTGGTATGGTATAAGGTCTAGTGTGAATAAATTTTTTTTTTAAAAATGCTGAAGGTGAAAATTTACAAAAAATCTTATTTTTTAGCCATTTTTATACATAAAGCTACAAAACTTTTTTTTTAACTGATAGCTCAATATCCATACCAACTTTTATTAATAGATGTTGTGGGAAAATTTTGAAAAAAATCCATTACAAAATTCTTTAAATTGTAGGAAGAGTAGCATTTTGAAAAAACGTTAAAAATTTTCAATTTTTTAATTTTTTAAAAAAACTTACGTTTTAATATTTATTATTTTTTCGTATATGTTTATTGAATGTTAGTTCTTTGTAAAAATATTTTTATTTGAATGCTAGCAATAAAAGTACAGGATTTAGTTTTTTGGGTACCGCGTCCCCTTAATATTCATTCCCAAGGCTCCTCTTAAAATCTCAATATGAGTGATACGATAGAAAAACCAAAGACGCGATAATCTTCATTAGTTTTTTTAAACTTAAAAGATTGTCAAAAAACCAACAACAAAAAAGAACGATTTTCGTTGTTTTTCAGTAGATTGTACCCTTGACGGTGTCATACTGCTCCTTTTTGGTGATTTTGGAACATAAAACAACGAATAGCGCCGTGGCTCCGATGCCGATTACAGTCATAAGTAAGATGGCAGCCAAAGTCTTGTTAGAAGTTCTGCCTAAAAACAAATAAAAAAAGCCATTTATAACCTTAGAAAGTCTACTAATTACATAGATATCACAATTAAAGTATTAGATTGGCTGATCACGTGACATCCGATGATAACGATGGGTTGGTTGGTTGGTTGGTAGACATATATATTCAGGTTTGTGTGCTTGGTCAGCGACCCGCTTATAAACCTTCGTCAAGTAAGACAGACACAACAGACAACACACACACATAAGTGGATCCATCTAATTTTTAGAGACAGAGGCCAACTAGAGGATCCCCAGAATTGGTTTGTCACCCCCAGAGGTATTGATTTGGTATGGGAACTTAGAGGACTTTCGGACCCAACAGATTTAACGAGCACGTACTCCGCATATACTCGGTAGGTCTTCAGTGGTACCGGGACTCGATCGCAGGACCTTCCGATCCCGAGACCGAGACGCTGACCACTAGGCTCACTACGGCCCATAACGATGGGACGCGCATGGAGGCTTTTTAACAGCTGGCATAATGGCCAGTGTTGCTGCCACTTTAAGGAGAATAATACTACGAAAAAATACCATTTAATTCTAAAATTACAAAACAAAAATACTAGAAAAGGATTTAAAGTCACTAAAAAGATACCAAAATGCAGCTCGTATTTTTACGATATTTTTTGTAATTTTAGAATTATTCTTAAATACTGATATACTCTTTAAACTTTATAACTAAACTTTAACATTAATATTTAGAATTATTCTAAAAATTACAAAAAAATATCGTAAAAATACTAGCTGCATTTTGGAATATTTTTAGTGACTTTAAATCCTTTTCTAGTATTTTTTTGTAATTTTAGAATTAAATGGTATTTTTTCGTATTATTTTTCTCTTTAAAGTGGCAGCAACACTGGCCATTATGCCCTGTTAAAAAGCCTCCATGCGCGTCCCGTCGTTAGCATTGGAGGTCACGTAATCAGCCAATCTAATAGGTACTTTAATTATGATATCTATGGCTAATTAATAGTCAAATGTTAAATGACCAAAAATGCTTCAAAAGTTGTCATATTGTCATTACTATTCTACTGATTTAACAGCATGGTTAACTTATATTTAAGTATGAAATCAAGAATAAATTTGGTGCTTTTATTGTTGCACCAAAATTTTTTTGTTTACGAAATAATGAGGAGTCAAAAACACATTGAAATACAGTATGTAATACAAGATTTTTATTGTTAAAGCTTTGTTTTCTAATAGTTGTATAAGGGGAACAACTGTGATATAAATGGCCGTTCCCGATTGGGCGATTTGACCAAGCAACGAAAATGCCCAAATGTGGTAAAAATTCTACTTCGTATTTCATACAACCTGATTGGTCTAGCAACCCTACGTTACATTTCAAGTTCGCCAATCAACAGTCCGACGATTATACCATACCTGTACCATAAAAGGTGAAAAACTATGTCCTAACAATGTGAACATTAACAGGCGCAATAGTGAAGATAGGAAAAGCAATAGTAAAGTAAATCCTAAATAAATGAGCATACAAAATAATCAAGTCCTTCAAAATTTTAATAGTATAGTCATTTTAGTGGCATATGACATTTTCAGACCACCTGTCAATCTTCACTCAATATTTTTTTTCTCCAATGGGGCTGCATAATTGGCGCCTTTGCAGACTCGGCATATTTCCCAGAAATGAGAGCCATTTTTTGTGGCACCATCTAGGCGGCTCTCGCTACCAATTTTGACGCACAGATTACAATGAATCAGAGCTCTCTGTGGATGTTAAAGTATGCCGAGATTCAATTTTTCCGAGAGGACCCAAGCCAAATGGACCCTCCAGGGATGTTTTCCATGCCACATAATCATATAACATGCGTGCCCAGGATTTTTCCATCCAGAAAATCCGACGACTCAGCCGGGGCTCGAACCTTCTCGAATCTTGGACTTACGAGGCGGACACGTTAAACCTCTCAGCCACTGAGCCGATTCACTCAATATTAAAAATTCAGAATTATATCGGAGAGACATTTCAAACTTATTTCATTTGAAATAGTGTGCTTTTTGAGAACATTTTTAATTTTCTTACTTGCAGATGAATATGACCCTCTGGGAGGCTGGGAAGAGTAGGGTGCCTTTGAAAATCTGCAAGAGAAAAAAATGACTTGCATTAAAAATTTTAATTGTCAGCAACTCATGTTTGATATGACTTTAAAAAAAAAAGTTATGAATACCTAATAATAATACCTAATGAACTACCTAATACATAATAAGTATCGCGACAATAGGGTACTTGACAGTATCGCTAAAGTACCTTCCAATATTAATTAAATTATAGTTTGAACCCAAATATAACAAACGTATATATTTTTTTGCAAAATAAATCTTTAAATAATGAATAAAAATCATTTTCAAGTGGCTTTTTTTTTCATCGGTACGTCACGTGATCACAAACACGTCGATTTGGTTGACGTCACTAGTATGTATAAACAAACCGGTGTGATGTTTTTTTTGTTTGCAATTAAACTGGTTTTAATCTAACTTACTATTAAAATAAGAATTAAAAGATAATGGGGTGGAGTTTTTCACCTAGGGGAAAAAAGTCTAATATTTTGGCTTAAAGTAGGGTCCGAAATGGTGTTTCAAAGTTTCTTTCAGCCACTGTGATAGCCATAATACCAAGTGAAGCCAAACCAAACGTTTTTCGGGAGTGCATTTCTTCCCCTCCTAATTTAAAATTCCCATTTATTCCCCTTTTTATGGGGTATTTTAAAAAAAAGACAAAAATACTGGGTCTAATATTTATACAATGGATAAGAATATTAATTAAGGCGTAAGAAGAATTAAGGCATAGAATATTTTAAGCCAATAACAAAAATTTAGTCGAGTACCCTATTAGTAGCTTTGGGAGTTTTGGCGAACGTTTCCTTTCACCACCCGTGCATTAGCCAGAATAATTACATCTATGTAAGTGGATTACCATATCACCAGTATTGTCATGATTCCTTCTACTTTACTACAGGGACTCTATCCTGAAGTATAAGGCTTTTTCACTTACTTGCTTCCCCCTCAAAATGATGTAATTCCCGATTATTTCCCGATGTGCTCATCCATCTCTGCGGTTGTGTAGTTGTTGTGTCGGTGAGACAGTGTATCATAGCCGCTAATATCAAGAATACCTAGAAAATTATTATTATTCTTGTTATGAATCAATATAGTATATTATGTATTACATATTTTTATATCATTAATTTGATTGTGTAGAAAATATGTTGTAACATGGATTAGTATGGATAAATTGTATGAAGATATTATAATTATAAGTAAGTTTATATTAGAGTTGATTATTAAGGGTGATGTAGTTAAATTAATATTAAATATAGATTAAAAGTATATTATAATATATCTGATATCAGAAAGATATTAATGAAATTAAACACGACATAATATATAATATATTAATGTATATTTAATATATTTATTTTATAATATTGAATATTTTATATCACAAAAGGGAGGAAAAATCCTGCTTTTTTTGCCATAGATTCGTTTGGGGAAATTTAGAACGCAAAATGGAAGAGTAACAAACTTTTTATTTCCATAATTTATTTTTAATGATAAGGATAAAATATACATTTATAAAAGCAGTTTCAAAAAGAATCTAAGTATAATGACTTAAATGAATCTAATAAGTTTAATGGCCCATTAGTCACAATGGTCAGATCTGGCAAATTATGATAACAATCTTACAAATATAACAAGCATAGTTAGTCTAATGAGGAATTATACCATGGGGAACTTAAAAAACAAACAAATTGTTATGAAACAAATGAAATTTCACTGTAATTACGACCATACAGCCATATTATTTATAAGTATTGTTAGCAAATTAAAAACAACAAGTTCGCGTTTCTTACAAAAGAATTTAGCATTCAAAAAAATTTCATTTATTTTATTTGTTAATTCTTCTGGGCTGCATATTTTGGCTTTTTTTTAATAGAACTTTAACACAGCCAATGTACGCATAGCTGTGCTAATACCCCGGTTAGGTAATGACATCAATAGCTAAATATGCTGTTAATGCCTATATAGGTCATACTCCTAACAGTGAATCGGTTCAGTTTGTTATTTTGTGAACAATAAAAGTTCAATTTTTAATAAATTACAAAAATAGATTAGGTAGCAAGTTCAAAATAGTATTCAGCCTTCCTTCATGTACGTTAATAAGAATAGTTTAAAAACCTACAAAACAGAGCAGAAAAATTCAAGTTCAACGCTATTTTAGGTTACTTGTGCACTTGTATTTCTAGCTTTACATTATTTTTTTTAACTAAAATATAATTAGAATAAGTTGACAATTAAAAGTTAAAACAGCACATACCCCCTGAAAAGTTTCAGGCGGTGAGTTAGTGGAAAGTAAAAGTTCTATTTTCAACAATTTTTCAACATTCATCTCCCCCATATCAATACCTACTTTGCATATTTATATTCTTTCGAATACAAAAAAAGAAAGTAGGCTCAAAATGCTTCAGCTACTTTTTTTAACACCTACTACTGCAATCACTTTTTTAAAAATGATTGTAATAACTTAGCGTGGTTTCTGACACTTAATGTTGGCTTCACGGTGAATAATATCTTGTAAAGGAAATACAACTTTTACAGGGCATTCGGAAATATTAATACCGTATTATTTGCAGCTTAATGCTTGTTTGTTTTACAAATTCAGTTTATAGAATTAATTGGCTTCTTGTCTGGTAGCAAAAGTCTAATATAGTAAATAAATGATTTTGTACGATCAGAAAAAAATTATACAACCACTTATTTTTTAACATCGATTGCAACTACTTTCAAAAAGTAAGGTTATAGCTACAATCACTTTTTTTAAAAAAAATGGTTGTAATACCTTAGCGTGGTTCCTGACACTTAATGTTGGCTTCACGGTGAATAACATCTTATAAAGAAAATACAACTTTTACAGGGCATTCGGAAATATAAATAACGTATTATTTGCAGTATAATGCTTGTTTGTTTTACAAATACAGTTGATAGAGTTAATTGGCTTCTTGTCTGGTAGCAAAAGTCTAATATAAATATAGTAAATAAATGATTTTGTGTGATCAGAAAAAAATTTATATAACAACTTCTTTTTTTAACATCGATTGCAACAACTTTCAAAAAGTAAGGTTATAGCTCTTCTATATGTCACGTAATGAGGGCTTGACGGTAAGTAAACTGTTACAAAGGAAAATCAACTTTTACAGAGCATTGGAAGTGATTGATAAATACACTGCTCAAAACAATTAGGGGAGCACTTTGTGTAGTTTTGTTACCTTTTCAGTCCCAACTTTTTATTTCTTTATTCTATAAATATAAAATTTGTGAAATAGATTCATATGCGTAAAGAATGAAATGATGAAAAAAACAGCGGGAAAATCTTAATTTTTAACTAAAATGTAAGGCAAAAAAAAATGGAATTATAACTTTTGAATAAATCATAACAATAATTTTTTCAAAACTTTATTTGTTAAAAATGGTAAAAACCAATTTTCATACGTCTAAAAATGTAAGCATGAAGAATTTCGGGGCAATTTATTTACTAAACGGTTTCAGAGTAAATTTTATTTTACCATGTTTTTTATATTTTCATTTAATTAAAACAAACTATTTAATTCTTCAAAAGACATGACTCTTCCACCTAACTCATCCCTCATCCAAAAAGAAAATATAACTTTAGAAAAATGTATAGAGAATTTGATAAAACTTATTTGAAATAAGTGCGAGCTTAAGTTAGTGATAAAAAAAATCGCAAGCTGATTCCAAATGGAATCATTGGGGGTGAAAGAGTTTAAACCATGCACTCCCCTAATTGGTTTGAGCAGTGTATTTCTTTTTATTGCTAAATAATACTTATTTCTTTTACGAAAACATTTGACAGAATTATTTGTTTGTCTGTTTGTTCGTCTTACTATTTATTTGCCTGTTTGTTTGTCTGTCTATTTATTTGCCTGTCTGTATATCTGTCTATTTGTTTGTTTGTCTGTCTATCCTAATTCAAGCTGATTCCAAATGGAATCATTGGGGGTGAAAGAGTTTAAACCATGCACTCCCCTAATTGGTTTGAGCAGTGTATTTCTTTTTATTACTAAATAATACTTATTTCTTTTACGAAAACAGTTGACAGAATTATTTGTTTGTTTGTTCGTCTTACTATTTATTTGCCTTCTTGTTTGTCTGTATATTTATTTGCCTGTCTGTATATCTGTCTATTTGTTTGTTTGTCTGTCTATCCTAATGAGACACAGTCGCAACTTTATTACGTTATAGGCTTAATTTATTACTGTTCATTTTTGAAATTGGTAAACATACATTGATATTCAATTGCGAAATGGTAAAAAGTGAAAAGAAATCAGCCACTTAAAACGTTGCAAAATTGGTTGCAAATTAGTTTTCCTAACTAAACACATTTGCGGGTTTATTGCGTTCCTTGATTGCACTATTGAAACTAAATGACATTTCGGGTATGCAAAGTTTTAAAATTGAAGCGTTCTACATATTGAATATCGAATCGAAACTACTCTTAGTTCTTTATTGAAAGTTTCAAATCAATGGTATTTATTTCAATGATTCAAATAGCACTGATGTTTTTTATGAACTACATTGCAGCGAGAAGTATTGAATTGCCATAATTACTTCAATTACAACTTTTACGTTAAAAATCAAAAATTTAAACAATAGAACTAATTTAATTAATTATTGAAATGTATGCAGTTATTCTTTTTTATGTTTAGAAATACCAAGTAAAAAAATTAAAAGTTTAGTTAAATACTGCAAAATTTTTAATAAGCATAAAATGCCTAGGTTTTCGAATATGTAATTCTTCACTTCCCTTTTGAATTTTGGAATGCTCACTCATTCAAAATGAGCAACAATTTGACGTGTTACAGTTGTCTATGACAGTTGTATTTTTTTCTTCAAAATTGCACGAGAACCGTATAAACAAAGCCTTTGTTTTAACCGAAAGTTTTTATCATGAAAATGATGATACGAAAGCTAATACATTAAAATTACTTTTTTTAAAGAAGAAGATAAATATAAAGAGAACAATTCCGTAATATAAAAAATAGTTCCTAAAGTACAATTTTCTCACCTGCAGAAATCATCAAGAACCCTCTCGAAAAATCATGTCTACCCATTTTTGCACCAATACAAAAAGTCCGTTCCTAGAACTAACGTTTCTGCAACAAGTTGACTTTTAGTAACAAAGTATTCGAAAAGGAATGAATCCCGATCTCTGATCCCGGTGCGGTGTGTGCGTTTATTCCGGATTTTATTCTAATCTGCGCAGAAATTTGGCGCGTTCACTTCCAAGACTTGAAATAAGAATAGGCTGTGTATTGGCAAACCAAAAAGGAACTAACATTGCTACCCAAGTCAAGTGGGTTTTGGCGCCACTATTTGGCGAATTTTACAGATAAGAAAACTGCATAGTTCCAAATAATGCTTTCGATATTCAGATATTCTGAAATCACTGAAACTAATTTTTTAACGAAACAATTTATATATCGAACATGTATGTGTGTATTAAAGCACTACAACAAAAAATAACTTTCGTTTAATTTACAAGTTGACGAAATTTACGGATCAGAAAACATTTGTATAATTTCAAACAATACCTTCGATATTAGGATATTCTAAAATGGGGCTGTTACACGCTGTGGCAACAGCTCCAGTAGTTTGTTGTCATTTGTTTACTGGAATTTTTTTTTTTGGTATTCGAAAATGAGTTTTCTCAGAATATTTTACTTATTAAATTCTTTAAATGCCAACTTCTTGCTGTGCTGTTGGTTGTTCAAAACATTTGTTAAAGAAATCTTGCATAAAAAGAATAAATTCTTTTCATCTATATCGATCATTTTAAGAGTGAAATCGAAGCAACCAATTAAATCCAATACGGATACAAATGGAAACAAGTGCGTAACATCATCGGAAACATTCCCATATCGTTAACTAACTTTTTAACGAAACAATTTATGCATCGAACATACATGTCCTGGAGAATTGCAACAAAAATAATTCTTTTTTATGCTTCCGATTCATAACGATAAGTTGCCACAAGTAGCAACCTTTTTACAATTCTCTAATTTATCTTGGTCCCCTATTAAAACGATTTTTTTTAATATTAGAAAGCCTACATACTTCGTTCACGTCGTTGGTTGACTTTATTGACCGGTTGCCATTCCAACAAGCGGGAAATTATTATTTTTTACACAGTTTTATTAAAAACGAAACCACGCACCGCTTTAATTCGTCGGCAAAGGTGTTATTCGAGTCTTCGCCCTTTATCGAACTGCAATTTTTTATTCGAAATTTCCCCTTTTTTTTCGATGTTGTAGGCGGCAAATGTGGGTGGAGAGATACGGCTATTATAATGCATTGCTATTTTTATGTGGGCGGGAAAATGATAAAATAAAGTTTGTGCAGGCGAGTTTCATTCGCGGTAATTCAACAACTTCCTCGATGGTTGAAAGTGAAATTTTAAAGCTAGGTTTTAAGAAGTGGGAGGGCTTAAAATGACATTTACCTACACACCACTTTCTTAGAGTAAGGCACCGATTACTTTTAAATTTGTGTGAAAAATTACCTAAAGCTCAAAAATATATAGAACCCCGCCGTCTCGTCTATGCAATTTACTTGAATTATTACCGCAGTGGTTTCTAACTAAATGATGGCATCACGATGAGGGATATCTTGTAAAGAAGAAACAACTTTTACAGGGGCATTTCTCTTGTCATACCTAACATTATTCGTAATAAATAAAAAAATACTTTTTACTAGACTCTATTGGACTTTCCGACTCGCCTATGAATAACTCTAACACAGAGTAAGAGAAGTATACACACATAAAGCAAGTTTGTTTTATAGTAGAAAATAAGGTCACCGCTCTAGTTTAAAACCATACCCTTTTTAACTTCCACACTACGGTTATAACGTAAAAAGTGGAAGGTATTATAATCGTTCAGTCCGTCTGTCTGTCACTCACTTTCATAGCATAAACTACAAATACTACAGACAAGTGTGATACGTCAAAAAAATTCAGCGCGTCGAAATTAGAAGACATCTCAGAAAAAAATTCGAATTCGAAGTGCTTTAATTATTTAAAAAAAACTGCAAAATGTAATGCTCGTTTAAAAAGCATGAGAAGCCATTTTTATTGGAATTAAATCACCATTGCAATTCACAACAATCACTCGAGAAACTTTAATTCTTTAAAATAATAAATTAAAAGAAATTTATTTTTGAGACATCAATCAGTTTGAAATGACGTCAAATATATTTCACTAAGAGATTCTTTGTTTGTTTTTTATATGAAATGTTTTGGTTCTATTTAAAAGAATATTAGATATTTATTAAAAGAGTTAAAAAGAATTTATTAAAGAATTAATTTTTGCAAACGATAATAATTATTAAAGAAATAATTATTGAATTTTCGAAATAAAATAAATGAAACTAGTCAAATTTAGCGTTTAAAGGTTTATAATAGAATTAATATTGTGTTTGGTGACTTTTTTCCTGTTGAACACAAATTTTGTGTTTTGAGTGACAGATTCTGTTACAAACCTACTTGTTTTGTAATAAGGTTTAGATTTAGAAGTTTGACTCGTAAATCACTTTATAAGTAATAGCCATTTGTATATTGCTTCGGCATTTAAAGTCATTAATTAAGCAAACAAGCACCACACCGTTTATGACAAGAATCACTGCAAAATCTTCAAATTTTATTAAGCTAATTTTTCGCAAATATCAGTTTCTCATTTTACAATTTAACAAACCATTAACAAATCAGAAGTTAACTTCTGATTTTTTTTTAAAATTGTAAAAAGAGATTACTATTTTAAATTGGTAAATTTTTACTTCTAAAACTTAAATTGTACAAGTTTTTCAAAAAAAGAGTTTCTGGTTAGGGTTGATGAGATGAACAAAAAAAGTAAGTCGAGTTCAGTATAATTAACTTCGCAAGAATCAAGTTAAACAGACAAAAATAACTACTTCTAAAATTTTAGTTATAGGGTGACCTGGGGTAATTATTGGACACGGAAAATCGGGATAATTATTGCACAGGGCCTAAAACCAATAATGCAACCCAATTTATTGCGTCTAACTAACCACAATTTGTTAATTGTATATCCAGCAATGCTGTGATTAATTATTGGGAGTAGATAAGTACTTTTTCTCTAAAAATATATTAATAACCCAAAGCGCTTGAAAAACAATGGTTTAAACTTTTGATCAATCGATGCCAAATTGTGTATAATTTTGTTTCCTTTTACATGATCTTTAATTTTGAAATGTTCAGTCTTAGATACGTTTATGAAGATGGTTTGTTCTGAAAAGCACCATTAAAGAATGAATTGTAACATTATAACGAAACGCTTCGAACATTATAACGAACGCGAAACACATTAACGACGCTTTTTTATAATTCTTAAAAGGCGTAAATTTCCTAAAATATTAAGTTGGTTGGTTGGTAGACATATATTTTCAGGCTTGAAATATTAAGTTACCACCTAAATCAACATTAATTATTAAGTACAGCATTTTGATTTATTTTTATCTAGGCCCTAATCTTTTTAACCTAACCCTAGACTAGATTCTAGGGTTAGGTTGAATATCGTCGCACTAGAGCTGCATAAGGGCTATTGACGACGGTTAGGTTAAGTTTTCGTCGCACAAGAACTATACGAAAGCTATGGCGACGGGCAGACGACACCTGAGCTGGCACCCAACGAAATGTTTATAGCTTATTGTACGCAGCTTGTGCATATTTAACGTGCACGCCCTCCACACGAGGTACTATTCGTCGGACTTTTTGACGGAACAGACCGCTTACAGGTCGGCAGTAATTTTGTCAATGCTCGGGACCGGACCTGGGACCTTTCGCATGCCAAGCTCTGTACCGACTGGGCACCCCAGCACGAATTTTTTTTGTTAGGTCAGAGTTCATAGTCACTTATTTATGACTTTGACGCTTAATTGTACTAAAGCGCATCCGCGATAAGAATGAGACAATTCGATTGGCTAAACTAATGCGAGAATATACACTACCAGCAGAAAGTACGTAATGCACACTTTAAAATAAGATAAGATTTTAATTGTTGCTCTGCAAGGTTCACCGTACAGGTTCATTTATCGAAAGCTATTCGAAAAGAAATTGTATAATTCTATAATTTCGATGCCAGAAGATGCAAGAATGTAGTGTTTAAACGTTTTAAAAAGCGGAAAGTTTCAAAAGCAACAATATATCGTCTTTTAAAACAGTATGACGAGCAAGGAAACATAGAAATTCCTCGAAATTTTGTAAAAGGAATCCGAAAAAAGAACCCAACTCTTGTAACGATGGTTAAGAAAATCGTGGATAAGAAACCTGATATTTCAGTGCGCCAAATTACCCGGAAATTGAAGATATCTAAGTCTTATGTGCATAAAATCATCAAAGAAGATTTGAATTTAAAAGCTTTTGAAAAAAAAACGTTTCCAAAATAAATTAGAGATCAATAACAACGAGCAAAGAAGAACTGCTTAAAAATTTATCGTAAATGATTCCATCTGGATCAGGACTGAAACTCGTCATTGATGACGAGTCTTATTTCATGTATGATCCATGATCCCAATGCTCCTGGTGGTAGTAAGTACTACCATTCTGCCTCACCAGATTATGTTCCTGTAGAATATCGAATCAAACCTAAAGAGAAATTCGCCAGAAAAGTGGTGGGGTGGCACGCCATGGATGAGGATGGGAATGTGTCCAAACCGGTGTACTTTGAGGGAACTGTGAATCATAGAGGTAGGAAGGAGGTAGAGGTTCTCCTTCCTACCTCTATGCTGTGAATGGTAGAATTTACTTGCAACATTGTATAAAGAGAGTACCGATACCCTTTATCCTCCAACATCATTCGAATGTAGATCCCGATATGGCTACCAGTCATTACGAAATAAGTGATCAAATATCTGAGAGACCGTTTAACATACCACAAGCAAGAGGGATAGAAAAATTCTGGGGAATTATGAAATGCAAATATTTCTACGAGAAAAAGGAGCCCAAAAACTTGGCCCAATTCAAGAGGGTACATCATCGTCTCCTTAAATCAGAATCGGAAGAAACTGTACAAAATGTCATAACGACGACAAGAAAACTTCGCAAAATGGGACTATAGGTGTATATTCGTCAATATAAAGTATCAAGTAATTAAAAATGTTTGTCAATTTGATGCAAATATCATTTATGCAAGTAATATTTTATTGAATTTAAAAGAAAATCAAGTTGTCTTATTCTTATCGCGGACGTGCTTTATAAATTCCTTAACTAGTTAATTTAAAATTCGATATAGTATTTGCAATGTGTTGTATGTGTATAAACTTTGAAAAGGGGAAAAAACAGAATAAAGAACAAACACTGCTAATCAAATTTTATTTCCATTATACCATCATTCTTTTACCCATAGATAATATGCTAGGCGCCACTTGTTGAATCGGCAGAAAAAATATAAGAGGACAAATTAAAGGCAAGGAACCTTCCTCATATGGAAACATACTGGCATGGCATAGGCACAAAACAATCATTACTGCAAAAGTCATCAAATAAGCACATATATTGAGAAAGTAGAAAAACTGCATCTAAAAGCTTAACTACTACTATTACAATGAAATCTTTTTAATAAGTAGCATTAAAACGGTTCAGAAATTATTCAGTCTGTGCATTAAAGGAAAATTGAACTTAAAATATTGTGTATGTTACTTTAAAAGTTTTTTTCTTTCCGAAAAAAAATATCCCTGTAGAAGAAAAGTATTTATTAAGAAAAAAGGGTATTATTAATATACAGAGTTGGTCACAATTAAAGTTACAACTTAAAATCTCTGTATATTTAAGACAAAAAAAAAAGGAATGGAATATTGTTTAAGCAGAGAAAAACATGGCAAAAAAAAAATACTACTTACACAACACAGTCATGCAACATTGAAACAGAAATTATAATGCTTACAGTGCCACCTGACAGAAATTTTTGTAACTAATTTTATTATTCTATATGTTATCACTTAGTTTCATAATATTCCTTTAAAATCATTCTGATTAGTGTTTTTTATATAATGTTTTGAAGTTGTAACTTTAATTGTGGTCACACCGTATTAAGACAGTTACCAATATTGAGAACTTATTGAAAAGGTTCCATTATTCCTAAAATTACTTTATATACTGCACACAAAAATTAAACAATTTTGAATAACGGTTGTATTACTTTTAATAAGGAAAACCAGTACATAAAAAGTTGTATACATTCAAACAAGTGTTACCAGTATCCATGCTATGAATAAGCAATGTAAAAACTTATTTAATCAAAGTTACAATTTAGCATGTCAAGTTGGGTGAACAAAAAATTATTGATACATTTATGACTTAAATTAAAATTAGTACACACTATTTGCCCTATTGAAACCAATAACAGATTTTACCCACATAAAACCCATTTTAAACATTCAGTATTAAACAGCTTTTTTTTATATCTAATTAAACTATACTACTGCTTTTACAAAAAAAATCATTTTTAATTTACCTATTATTTTAAGAAGCATTATCTAAACATTTGTAATTATTTAAATACAAAAAAATAAGCATCTTTATAAGATTTGATATAAACCAGAAAACACAAAAAGCAATTACATATTTTAATATATATAGTTTTAATTTTTTTAACAGAATGTGAGGAACTGAAGGAAGAATACTTGTGGCATGCCCAAAAGATTTATTTCGTAAAAATTACCTGAATAGAACCTCTTACCACACTTACCGAACATTTCATTCAAATAACCTTTTCTAAATAATTTAAGATTCAAATAATGCGTTTGGATTATATAATTTCTTTTCTGTACAGCATCAACTCCATATCTTGTTTTCTTTCAATTTCGACATTTGCTATATACATTTAATGAAAAACAATATCCATTGCCTGGGAATGAAAATTTTTTAGAAATGTCATTACATTGTATTTAAATTGAAACGAACACTTGTAAAACCTACAAGATGATGTGAAACACGATCTGTTTTCTCATACATATCTTTCCAAAAACACAAAGATACAAAGTTTTACAAGGCAAGGAAGCAAAAATTGCTGCTATTTATTATACTTCTCTAAAAATTGTCTATTTCAAGTCGCTTTGTTTAAATTTCACATAGTACATAAAAATTGTCCACTAGGAATTGTTAAGAAATTAATACAGGCACTTGCCTGGCCATTGGTGCTTTTGCCATGCCCTCGAAAAATCGCAGAAAGAAACTGATCACCGATTGCACTTTTTGAACACAGAGAAGGAAACATCACATTATTATTCCTCAGATGATTATTTAAAGTCTATTTTTCATTGCCTGCAAGGCAAATAAGCTATTGTAGAGGGGGATAGATGACACTAAATATGGCTTTCGAGATTTTACGCTGTCCATGCAAAACGTTTCCCATCGATTTGGTAATAAAGAGTTCACTCGAGCAGCAGAATTGTAATAAAGTTGTCCAATCACTAAGACGGTCAGATATCCCCACCTTTCGAGTCTTTTATTTAATACTCCGACCGTCGCATTTATTTCAGTTTGTTTTTGTACAAATTTTTTTAAGTTTTTTTTGCTTAAATAGTTTTGGGAGTTTTTTTACTAGGTCCACACTGAAGTTCGCTCACTGATCCTAAAATTGGAATCTTTCGTTTAGTTATAGTGCTGATACATAAAAAAACAAACAATGCAAAGTTTTTTTTCCTTTGTTGTGTTTTTGATGTTCTTTCTTTGACCCACGCGGGTCCAAGAGTCTCTTGCATAGCCGCAACCCGTGGGGCATTTTTGCGTGGGATGGGGAGATAGAACCAAAAACTGCAGGGATGATCATTTCCACCAAATAAAAAGCTGTTCTTTCCAATTGCGTATCTCGTCCTTTAGTAAAGGTAGTGCAGAAAAATTGCAAATTTCTAAGAAGGGCAGGCGTATTTTTTTATAATAATTAGGTGATTGTACAGAGAAGCAAGGAGCTACAGAAGTTTTCAAGGAACTAGAATGAGTAAGTCACAGCAAATGACGATTAACTATGTGGCTTTGATAAGAGGCTTGATTTTTGTTGAGTCACGAGAAAAGGCAGAGGAACATTGGACGCAGGCCACAGACGCTAGAGTGCTGAATACTAAATTTCTTCCCCTGAGGGTCTTGACTGAAATATTGAAAAAAAATCACATAAAATTTTATATAAATGCAATACATATCAAAAATACCTTCAGTTATTTCCCAAATATGGCAATAAATGAGCAGCTCGGAAGCCAAGGGGTACAAGTGACTTATATGTTGATAATAAGAAAAACGAGGTTTGTAGGGTCTCAGGGAAGTAGATGACATTAGAAGATGTACTTCATTCCCTGTAGCAGCACCATACAGTGATTCACTGATATCCTTAAGGCCTTATCAAACGAGAGCTCGTTCGTTCAGCGACGTCCGTACGCCATATCAAAAACTGGTTTTTGGAGCAGTTTTTGCACGATGAGCATTTTCGAGTCGACTCGAAAAAATCCGGCTCATTCCTGCTGTTCGAACGGCTGCTCCAATCAGAAACGAAGTTTAGTCATGACGTCACGGCCGAGCCTCCTCCTCCTCCAATACTGCGATAATACTGCTTTTGAGTTTGTGATGTCACGCATGACGTAGCCGTTCTCTTGTGACGTTTTTGCTGTCCCAAAAAGTTGTTCGACGAGCTACGTTCGTACCGTCTGATAAGGGCTTTAGAGTAAAACAATTTGACTCCAAAGCAACAAATTAGTGCACTTAACTCCAAAGCTAAAAAAAAACTGCACTTGTACCACTTGACTTCTAGTATTCTCAAATAAACTGCAAATAGTAAGTTAAAAAAAAAAATCCGAGCGCCATAACCCCGGCAAATTATACAAGGGCTTGGAAAATAGTACACAAATGGTTGCAGCAAACTTCTAGAAACAAGACTCAAAATAATAGGGACTTCATCTCAAATTACACATTTCTTTTTTAACAGATTTAATATTTACTAAATATTTTTAAGACCAGCCTTATTCAATAAAGGGCTTCAATTAAAATAATCTTTTTAACAAATACTATCAAATTAAAGTTAAACCAATGCAAAACTTTTTATAACAATTTTGCACATTATTAAATAATTCAAAAAGTCCTCAGAACACATTACCTTGATAAAAAGTTCCTCGCATCCAAAAAATGCATTACTTGATTACTGTAACACAAAAAGTAAATAATTATAAAAATCTAAAACTGATCTAAACATTGCCACAAAAAAAAACAAAATAAAAGTTTCATAGAAAAATAATAAACAGCATATAAGTATAGCATAATAGAAAAAAACTATCCCATCATATTGAATAAAATGTAATATATGTTTTAAAATATATAAACCAAAATAACAATACAAACCAAGTCGATTATTAATTTTAAAATATCATTACAAATTTCAGAGTAAAAATTATAACTATTACTTTAAAAATTGGTCACATGATATATAATTATACATAGTATTTGAATTTAATTAAAGCACACAATCAGCAAGCTTTTATGAAGTTGAGAATAAAGAAATTGGCAATCTTGTTGCAATAGGATAAATAGAAAAATTGGGCATAGAAGGTTTAAGATATAGACAGGAGAAAGTACTTTACGTTGATTACAAAATTTTAAATGAGACTTGCTAAGAAAATTAATAAACAATTGACAGAATATCAGTATTCAATAATACTCCTTATAGAAATTAACTTATTTTAAAACTAACTGAATACAATAGAATTTTACGCAAGAGAAAAAATTTTAGATAAGAAAGACAATGATACTTGATAATACATTGTAAATAAATAGTGACAAACATGATGCGATTTCGATGTATTATATCTTATTCTTAAAGATAAGATCTGCCCTACAAGTGAATAACAATAAGTTAAAACAATTTTGAATTCTTGTGGACTTGAAAAATGCAGGCACATATGAATAAAATATTTTTCATTCATAGAAAAGCTATTTTAATATTTTTTTTTCAAGCATGATAATATGAAAGGATAAAAAAATTTGATACTTACCAACGCTGCATTTATTTTATTATTGAAAAGCAGAAATACATACTAAAGTACAATCATGTTTATAGACTTATAATTTCATAATACACACTTAAATATAGACAATTGTAAGGGGGGTTTTGGATGGGAATAACTTCTTTCTATCGTACAGTTTAAGCCACCATTTTAAAAACCACAACAAGTCATTTTTACTTGTTAGGCAACCAGAAAATATTTTTTTAAAAATTAAAGAAAATATGAAAATTTATGTTTACTTTTAATTTTTTGTCATCAAAAATAGGGGCTTCAACTGTACATGTAGAGAAATATGCTTCGTTGTGCTCATATGCAATGCTACTCAAGTTATAATGACTCAAGAATGTAACTAGACTTCGACAAAACACTGTATGATATGAATGTAGTATAGGCAAGTCCACTATTTAACAAAATAAAGCCACTGGTCTGAATCAGGGCTCGAAATTACCAGCTGCTAGTTGCAAAATGAGACCGACCACATCCTACATTTTTGCGATTTCAAATAAATTTAGTCGCAGTTATCAAGCCAAGTTTTTTTTTACTTGTTACTATCAACAGTAACAACTTTTTTTTTACAGTAACATGTGCTGGATAGAACGAGGAGAGAGGCTGCAAAAACACATCTCACCCAGAGTACCCACCTAACCTTTCTGTAGGAAAATAGGCAAGAGGCCTTAAAGGGTATGCAGTTGTATTTACCACAGCAAACCCTTTTCATTTTCCAATTTTAAGAAAAGAAAAAGTGCTTTACTACCTTAGGATTGCCTAACGAAATTTTTTAAGTTGTTTACTTTTATGAATTATAAGTGCTTGGGTTTTTGGAAACTTTAAGTCTAAAATAACAAATTCAATAAAGTTGTACTTATTTATGGTTTCTTAAAATCGGGTATACATGGTTTCTTAAAATCTTTCCAAAAATAACGATCTTAAAAACATGGTACTCCAGCTATCGTTAATTGTGATTCCTAGAATTTAGAGTTAGAGTTTTAATGAAATTGAGAAAAACTCGGGCAATTCTATATAGATGCGCAACTACAGGACATCTTAAAACTAATAGTTCCAATTCAGATAACTACAGTTTGTGGATAATTTGAAAAACATGCCTGCTTACATGCATGTCCTATAACTTGATGAATGCCTACCCGACAGGTTTGGTTCAATTGTGGTAGAGTGAAGATGCCTTACTTAGGGACCCCACTTGGGTTAATTAAAAATATAGGAACTTTTTCTGCTCTTTAACAAATTTCACCAATCTGACTATTTAAATGTTATTAGCTTTCAATACTGTTTGCTATTGTACACTGAAACCACGCCCTATACTACATCCATACCATAAGTCACCCTCAAAGTGTGAGAGTAGCTGCATAATGTGCCATCAACAGAAGGTATGCTCCTCCACATCACCATACTTGTATACTCTACCTCAGTCTTACGTTGTTCGTCTTCCTCCTGACGCTTCTCGTAATGCAGGAAATCGTCGAATATGGAGGTCGTGTGGCGGAACGTGTGCATGATTTTCAAGACCTGCTTCCCCTTCTCAGGCGGCACCTCCTGAGTGTCCCTGGAGTTGGTGACAGGCTTGTTCTCGTTGTTCTCCAGCCGGATGTGGCGCAACTGAGAGTTAGGGACATCCTTCACATATATCCATTTCACTTTGAACTGTCCCTTCCACTTGTCCTGGGCCCAGACATTGGCCGTGCTGCCGTAGTCCACGGGCGACACCATCTGGGCCATGCCACAGAAATGCCCCGAACCGTTCACTGAATAGAAGAGGTACACCAGGCCTTTAGCGTCGCGGAAGGCCTGGTCCAGGCGCTTGTTGCCGTGCTCGGTCGAACACCAGATCGAGTACTTGATGGACCGGTGGATGTCGTCCTCAGAGTACGACTTGATGATGAAGAAACGAACGTTCTTAGGGTTCAGCTCGAAATCCTTGGGGTTGTAGTTGTTCTCCATCCTCAGCTTGTCCAGGACCGGGTGTTGGGGGTAGTTGTCACCGCCGGCGGTCGCGTTCTGCGCGACAGCAATCTGTTGTTGCTGCTGCTGTTGGGGAGGCGAGTTGTACCCGGGTCCAGAGGGTCCATTGCTACGATTGCCCCGGGGAGCGTTCCAGTTCGGCGCGTTTCGAGATTGCAGGGTCGGCGGGGGACCCATCTTGCCACCACCAGCGCCATTGTTGGCCCCACTGCCATTTTTGCTCTCCCATGTTCCGATGTCCATGCTCGAGGTATTATGCTTGGCGCCCCCGGCCAGAATGGCAGTGGGATTGACTGGTTTCGGCTTGACCTTGGCCTGTGGCTTGGCAGGCTGGCTCGCCACGGTGGCCCAAGACATTTTCTTGGACCCGACCGGCTGTCCTCCCGAAACACCCGTGGGAGCCATCACCATGTTCTCGGTCGCTCCAGAGCCACCGAACTTCTTGCCTATCTGGTGTTCCGCCATGATGCTGCCGTGCAACATGCCAGGCTTGCCGTACGGATCCTTGACGAACTGTGAATCGTTTTTGTGGTCGGCGATCGTCAGTCCTCCCATCCCCTGTTCCATGTGCTTGAGGGCGTTCCTGTCAAGCGCCTGATCGTACGTATCCCTGTAATAATCCTCCGGGTACGTTCCGTGTCCCGTTTTGCGCGTGCCTGGCATGGCAGAGTTGCCCCATGTCGAGTAGTCACTGCCCCCGCCACTAGGAAAGTAGTTGAAGCTCTGGTTGTAGCCACTAAAGCTGTTTTGTCCGAACATGCCGTCCATGTAGTGGGACTGCTCCCCAGAACCCATCTGTCCTCCATAGCCACCGAGGAAGGTCATGGGGTCGCCCCCGTTGCTCCAGGCCCCTTCTCCAAGTCCCTGGTTGACAAAGGAATAGGACATGGAGGCATAGTAGCTGGGCATGTACGGATCGGGCAAGCTGGAAGATGACATGGGTGGATTGTAAGTCTGAAATAAAAAAAGAAAATTAGAAAAAGTTCCGTAAAGTTCTAATCCAGCTCAAAATGAACTCGACACCAATTTCAATATTTGAAAAAATAGTTTTTAACACTCCTTGCTGAGTGCTGACAAAACCTAGCAAACCTTTTTTAACTACCTGATAAATTCCAAAAATCTGAACCACAAACAAGCGACTACGTCAAGGGCAGAGCTGGATGTCAGACAAGCATCAATTTGATATCTTCCTGGCCAAATGCAACAATGGGTGAGTTCTTGAAAAGCCGTCTTTATCCACATAACTATTTTTAGAAATAATTTTTAGAATTGGTTTGTTTCAAGTGACATATTTTTTACCAACTTTCATTCCTGAATTTCCTTCTATCAGTGCCCTGTTGCCACATAACATTGATTCCCTAATCGAGGTTCAAGAAAGAATTTATTTTCAATTGGCATTTCTTATGCTACAAAAGACGTGAAACACACCCATAAATGCCATAAAATTGATGAATGCATAAAGCATGAATTTAATTCTGCCCAAAACAATCCTTTTACAGCTGTATTAAAACCAAATGACATCAAAATTTGACCATATTCTCTGAAAAGAACAATTAGTTTATAAATAGACAATAAATAAAATTCACTTCAGCAACTAAAACAAAAAAGTTATAACATAATTTAAGGATTTTTAAAACAAGCAATGCTTTAAAGTAAAATATTTAATTTATAAAACTTAACAAATCAAAACTTATCAACATTTTGACAATAACATGTGCTGGATAGAACGAGGAGAGAGGCTGCAAAAGCACATCTCACCCAGAGTACCCACCTAACCTTTCTGTAGGAAAATAGACAAGAGGCCTTAAAGGGCATGCAGTTGTATTTACCACAGCAAACCCTTTTCATTTTCCAATTTTAAGAAGAAAAAGTACTTTACTACCTTAGGATTGCCTAACGAAATTTTTTTAAGTTGTTTACTTTTATGAATTATAAGTGCTTGGGTTTTTGGAAACTTTAAGTCTAAAATAACAAATTCGATAAAGTTGTACTTATTTACTAACCTTACAATTTATATTCTCACACATATTAGATTAGGAAAATTTAAGTTCACATTTCAATACATAGGTTAACGATTAAGAAACTAAGAATTACTAGCTTCAGATAACTTATGTTTATCTTCATATAACCATTAACTTAAACAGTCAACAACAAGATGTTATTGAAATGGCATAGAGATTTTCATGAATAATTTTCATTTGTATTAAGGGGGAATGAGCACGCTGGACTGGGGGTCTCCAAAGCAAAGTGCATCAGTGTTAATCCTATGGAGAAAACAATATTTTCTCTGTCACATTTCTCCGGCTGTATTGAATATTTTGACAAGCGGATTTTTTTTATGCGATAAATGTAGCTGACTTACAGGTCCCGACCTTCCCACTTTTTAAAATTGGTTTGAATATTTTTTTAATTTTCAATAAATCATTTTACACAAAATATTCAGAGCAATTTCAAAAAGTGGGAAGATAGTCACCTGTAAGTTATCTACATTTATTATTTAAAAAAACGTTTGTAAAAATATTCAATACAGTTTGAGAAATGTGGCAGAGAAAATAGTTTTTTCGACATTGGATTAACACTGAGGCACTTGAGTTTGGAGACCCGCAGTCCAGCGCGCCCATTCCCCCTTAATGAGTTTAAAAATGAGCTTTTTGTCACTAAACAAATGGTCTAATGAATTTGAACACATTCAGGCTGAGTTGAATTATCATTTTAAGGGAAAAAAATTATTATAATTTACATTTAACCATAAATGTATCAAGAATGAAGAATTCTTCAAATATTCTACGTCCGAGCTGCCAGTTTTTGATATGTTTATAAAGTTTTAACACATCCAATAGATTCATTAAAATGTTTGAATGTAGCCAAAAACTACCGTCTCAACCTAAATGGAAATAAAGAATTGAGACCTAGGACTACAAGCAGATTTAAATTAGGTATACAATTAGTATCTTATACCAGGCTATTAATCATAATATTTACGCTCGACATAAACTGTTCATTAGATGAAAATGGAACTTATAAAAATCCTTTATATACAGACAATATGTAAATCTTTACCTGATGAGGTTGGTTTCTCCAGGATTCAAACTCTTCATCCTTCACCATATCTTTAGGTCCATTTGCAACTGAAATAAAACATTTCCATTAAAGAAAAAGTGGTTAAATACGTGCAATTAATAGCAATAATTGCACAATTGATTGTTATACAATAATTTAAGAAAATTTGTAACCTCAAATTGTAAATGTGTGCTTAAAAATGTATCAATGTGTCAAAGGCAAGGAACAGCATTGGACATAGAAAAAGAAAAGTTTCTTTACAAATTTGCCACATTTACAGAACAATCTTAGTATATCTTTTTTATGCTTTGGTCTAATTATTTTCTCTATGAATGCAGAAAAACTGAAAACAAACCCTTCAATAGGGTACAGTTAAAAATTCAATAATAGGGTATAATAAGCTTTGCTCAATTTAGTGAGTAAAAAAAATCCAAGCGATTTGCTTACTCCTTATTGTAGCCTTTAACAATTGCAGGAATTGAAAATATGCAAGTCATAAACATAAGGATAGAATACTGTAA
The DNA here is from genome assembly GCA_019343175.1 of Oedothorax gibbosus. Taxonomy (NCBI): domain Eukaryota; kingdom Metazoa; phylum Arthropoda; class Arachnida; order Araneae; family Linyphiidae; genus Oedothorax; species Oedothorax gibbosus. Next base: position 40,821,249 of record CM033271.1, read on the forward strand.
ATAAGTACGAAAGGTGATCAGATCGATACACACCTTTATTCATAAATAACCTTTAAACAAATACTAACTTTGAAAAATAGTTATCCTAGATATAATTTAACACTGGTTTACTAAACTAGTCAACAGATGATTATTTGACAGAACTATAAATAGCGAGAAATAGCTCGCGCGAGAAAGCAATTTTTAATTTTAGTCTTGCAATTTCAACTTTGAAAAGTAACGGAACACCATTCAAGCATTTAATAAGAATGAAATTGAGGAAATACCACTTACCCGCGCTGCCTTGTCCTTTCATGCGCTGCATGTCGAGGGTGGAAACAATAAACGAAAATTAGAAAAGTTACGATCAATATACACTATAACAAAATTAAGGACCAAATTTTATTTTTAAATTTCTAATCTTTTATGAAACAATATATCAACATAAAATCCGCAAGATTTAGCAGATAAATGAAGTGAGTGAAGCCATCTTGAAATTCCGGACGTGTAGTACCTGATCAACGCTAGCAGACATTCCCCAAAGGAACAGAAGATATATCCAATCGGTGAAGCTACACACAAAAAAAATTACTATCACTGCGGAAGATAGTTATTAGCAGTCTACACACTTGTCTTGTAGTCAACAAACACTATTTGTGAGTTTATAAAATAAATATTCACGCACCACAAAATACTTAACAATGGCGGCTTCGCATGTGCCCCACAACTCCCGTGAAACGTCATACGTCACGTGATTTTTAAAGAAACTGTTGTAAAAGTTAAAGTTGTTATCAGATTAAATTTATTTTTTATGGGCGTGGCTCATCCAACTAATCATAATATTTTTTTATTAATAAGTAAATGAAAAATAATTTACTGATGCTAAATTCTCATAATATACCCAAAGAAATAACATTGTATCTTTTCATTTTGGCAAGGTACTCAAGCTCAAGATCGGCACTGCTCAAAGTTCAATCATGCCACGGATTATACCTTCGCAAGTTATGTTCTCTCGCTAGAGTTACTGGAATATCTTCTTAATGAGTGTTGAAATATGCTCCACTCACCTGATTGCTTATGGCTTAAAGATCTCTCAAGCAAAACCTCCTTCTTTTTAATCTCATCTAATCGATTAGATAAAAAGTGCATAAACAATATATTTGTCAATGGCTTTAATGAGTTCATATTCTTCAACATTTATCCTATTTTAAGTGAAATAGGGAACTAACCACTGTTCTGTGTGAGGTTGACCACCTGATCGAAAACCAGGGCCTTGGTCAGGAGAGCTCATATAATAGGCACAGCAGGTAGGCCCTGATCAACGCTTAGGCCAACAACGCCCGGACCTTCGGTCCAATATTTTAGGGGGCCCCAAAATTGGCTTTAAACCTATAAATTTTGCTTCTTACCTGAAGAGTGCAGGGGGATAAAACCTTTATTGCATAAGAATATGTCTGCATCAGGCTTCTTTGGCGACGATAGCGAGTTATCACATAAACTAGTGTAAGGAAACCGGTTTCTTACTTGGTTCTTCTTTTGCGGCAATCCTGATTCACGCCAGACACGAGTCCCATGCTTGTACGGTGAGAGAAGAAGCAAGGGAGAAACTGGTTTCCTGTAGCCAATGCCGACCAAGCAGATCTGATTACGGAAAGATTCCTGTGCAATCAAGGGGTTCTTCCCATGGAGTTATTCTTCCCCTGGACTCTTCACCTATCAATTTCGTATCATTTCATGGCCAAAGTAATTTAAATTATTTTTTTTCCTTTCTAAAAAATTAAGCACTATGATTTGAAGTATTATTAAATTTGATGATTGACCTATTACTTTAAAAGATCTATTTTTTCAACTACTATCTTTTTTTTTCCATAACTAGGGGCTGCGCCCCTAGGCTGGCAAGCGAGCAGATTGCTGTGGAATCTCACTAGGCTCGCAAGCTCGTACCGCTGAGCAATCTCACTGGCTCGCAAGTTTGCATTCTTGGATTCTTCCTCTCCGCCCCCTGCTCGCTATCGCTCGCCAACCCCCGGGAATTGCTGCGCAATTCCATTAGACCGCTTCGCGGCCGGCAGGGGGCTACACCCCCTGATCGCTATCGCTCAATAACCCCCGGGAAACCTCCCATTGGCCGCTTCGCGACCGGCTCGCTGCGCTCGCTCACATTCACATAAATAAGATTATGTGCTAGCAATTAAAAAACAAATATGGAGCAGTACATAAATGCAAATGAAGTAAAAAAGTTATAAAAGTCACACACTAATAATACAAACGATTAAAAATATGCAAACGAAACTTAATTATAAAACACGAACAAATGACTTAAAAATTCTTCTTTTTCAAATGCAACAATCAAAAAGATTAATAATACAGGCCGGCACAGCAAAAACTGAATACGAACAAATAATAAAAATACAAAAAAACGCGAAAAAACAATGATAGCCACCTTCCCGGCGCGCCAAATTAACAACAAAATAGATAAACGCGCCAAATCTGATGCGCCAGTAAGCCTCGATGGCAACCCGATAGCGACCAACAACAAAAGATAAAATAGTAGCAAATAAAAAATCGCAGACCTTTTATCGAGAAAGATTTAACGTGATATTTTTATCAGTTAAAATATCACGCTGTTAAATCTTTTCTTTCAACTTTTTTTTCTTCGCAGGTGGCTTTTTTTTGTTGTATTTAATCTTTCGTATTTTTTGTATTTTTATATTATTGCTGTGTGTATTATTTGAAGAAGCCGTTACTAAGCAGAATATTTGGAACTTTTGTAAAAAAAGGGAAATTTTGTGATTCCACTTTAGCCGAATTAACCTAATAAAATAATTTTGTTGTGAAAAAATAATAATAAAATGTTTGTTTATTGAATTCTTCCACGTGTAAAGCAACTTTTGTAAAAAAGAACAGGTTAAAGAACTGTTCTTTTTGAAAAACAGAGCAGAGAGCAACTGTTCTTTAAAAAGAACGTAACAAAATCACGCATTTCTGATCTTTTTCGCATGGTGTTTATGCAGAAAAGAACTAAGTTTTCGTTTTTGGCTGACTTATTTTAATTTTTAATTAAAAAACTAATTGGAAATTTAAAAAAAAAGGCATCGAGGTATAAGGGAGACACACATTCCAGAAAAAGAATGAATGATTTAATGAATATTTCATGCTGTTATGGATGCGAACGTTTTAAAAGCCTATACTTTAACATAGACTAATTTTTATTTTTAATTAAAAAACTAATCGGAAATTTGAAAAAAAAAATGCATCGAGGCATAAGGGAGACACACCTTCCAGAATAAGAATGGAATTCTAAGATGAATATTTCATGCTGTTATCGCTCCGGACATGTTAAAGAGCTTACTTTTTTTAATATAGAGAGAAATATCAGTCCGAAAAGGGCCCATAAAAGTGTCCGGGTCTTGGGCCCTGCCCTGATTTTCGATCAAATCGTTTTGAATTTTGACCCTAAATTCCTTTAAATCAGCTCTAAAACGCATTACATAGCAAACAAAATCCTTGTTTTGATAAAAATAACAGGTAAAATAGCAGAATTAACGAATACCTGTTTTTGGAAATCATCTTTTTTTCGCTTTGAACTCGTGGTTTTTATGCAGTTGCGTTAGGTGAAAGGTGAGGTGTCGGTCTCACCATTTATTTAACTGCGGTTCAGATAATGACGATGTCCGTAGCCCAATAACTCAAGTACACTACGTGTCCAAAAAAAAGTCGCACGCTTTAATATTTTATTGGACCACCTTTGGCTCTAATTACAGCTTTCATTCGCCTTGGCATTGATGTAACGAGTTTCTTAAGAGTATCTATTTTTATTTTAGGCCATAATTTCATCAAGAGGTCCCCTAAATCCTTAATGGATGTTGGTAAAGGAGTATGTGCTCTTAAATCCCTTTCAAGAACGTCCCACAGATTTTCTATTGGGTTGAGGTCTGGACTTTGTGGTGGCCAAATCAAGTGTTGAAATGATATATCATGCTCACTAAACCAAGATTTCACAGAATTAGCACGATGTATTGTGGCCTTATCATCTTGAAACACACCAGTGGAGTCAGGGAAAAAATAGTCCATTGCTGGCACAAGGTGGTCATCCAAGACGGTTAGATAATCTGCAGCCTTCATTTTATTCGAGCACAAGACTGCCGAACCTAGTCCAGCTGAACAGAAACTTCCCCAGATCATTACACTGCCTCCAGAAGAGTGCACAGTGGGAACGATGCATGCAGGGTCCATTGCTTCGTGGGGCTCTCTTCGAACTCTTACTCGACCGTCATTTTGAAATAGCGTAAATCGGGATTCATCCGACCACATGACCTTTTTCCAATCATTAACAGTCCAATTCTTGTGGTCCCATGCGAATTGCAGCCTTTTCCTTCGATTAATGTCAGTTACAAGAGGCTTCCTTACTGCAACACAGCTTCTCAGTCCTGCTTGTTTAAGTTCTCTTCGCATTGTGCGCCTGGAAATAGGCTTGTTTCCCTCATTGAAGAGTGACATTGAAGTTGAACGGTCGATATCTTGCGATTTTTCTTCACTAATCGCTTCAGAGAACGCCGATCACGTTCGTTCAGGATGGACTTCCTACCGCACATTTTTCGTGAACTGGTAACCTTAAGCCATCTTTCCAACTCTTAATAATGCGTTGAATAGTTCGCAATCCTACGCCAGTAACTTTAACTATGTCTTTAGATTTCTTGCCACTTTGATACTGGCCAATAATCTGCCCCTTTTTAAACTCTGTCACATCACTTCCCCGAACACGTCTACCGCTTTTATCCATGTTGATTTCGAACTAAACAATATTGCATTGTGAGGTCCATAATTCGAGCTTACGTCGAACAAAGATTTATGCAAATATCTGTAACACTCAGCCAATGAACACCTTTTTAGAAAAGGAACGCAGAAAACTGACCAGCGACTTTTTTTTTTGGACACGTAGTGTACTATAATGTTAATTCCCCACCAATCCCTTAAAAAAAACTTCTGAAAAGCCCGAGGGCCGCATTGTAATGTTTGTTTAACATCCAAAAAAACCACAGCTCTAAATTTTTATCTCTTTCTGTAAGTTCAATTTTCCTTAAAATGAAGTATTTTTTATATTTAGCAATTGAGCAGAAAGCTTTCCAGCTTTCATTTCCGAACTTGCTCCGATATGACAATTCTGAATTGAAACATACTATTACTTACTATTGACCCATTTAAAGTCAAAGGTGCATACACCCAACACTATAAATATTTTTTTCATAAGTTGTTTACCTAAATCAGTGGTTCCCAACCTTTTCTGGACCATCGCCTCTTATTTTAGGTTCATTAATATCCATCTTTTAATTTCCATGTTATGTCTAATCATAATTTGAGTTAAAGTGTAACTATAAAACAGTTTTATAACACTTACTACCGTTTATAAAAACAACCAAAGAGGCTTTATCCGATCACTTTTAAATAAAATAGAAAAAACATAAAACACATATCTTTAAAGAACAAAAGTGAAATAATTAGCTTAGATATTTTTACTGGTTTCTAGAAATTTTAAGAGAGTTTAAAGTAAACAAGTAGGTTTGTAACAGAATCTGTCACTTAACTCGCTTCCACATATTTGTGTTTAACAGGAAAAAACGCGCCAAACACATTAATTCTATATTTAACATTTACAAGCTAAATTTGGCTAGTTTCATTTATTTTATTTCGAAAATTCAATAATTATTACTTATCGTTTGCAAAAATTAATTTATATTTTAAAGAATAAATATGTCATATTCCTCGCTTTTAAATAGAATGAAAACATTTCATATCACCATACAAGGATTCCGTAGTGAAATATATTTGACGTCATTTCAAACTGATCGATGTTGCAAAAATAAATTTATTTTAATTTATTGTCTAAAAGAATTAAAGTTTCTCGAGCGATTGTTGCGAATGGCAAATGTGATTTAATTCTAATAAAAACAGGGCCTTTAGCTATTTGTAATTCAAACTTTTAAACGCCAAAATTAACTATTTTCATTAATCATCTTTCTCAGATTTAATAATTAGACTTTATCGTTTGCTAAATTTGTTTGAAATTCGAAGAATAATGATGTAATCTTTTTTAATAAATATTTTTGTCGCCACAATTTCCCATTTACATTTCTTTCGAAAATTCACTTATTTATAATTTGTTAAATTAATTTACAGTTCAAAAAATTTATAATTTGTACAATTGATGCTTTAAAAATAAAAGCGAAACTTAGCATATTTTTTTTTATGTTAAGTTAGAATTCTCTATGCATCTTTCTACATACATATATATAGAACCATTAAAAGAACTCTATTGTGATAATACAACAATCCAAACCGAATTACATCACATAAATAAATATTTTTTGAAAAGTGTATTTTTATTTTAACAAAAGTTTCTCGTACGTTTAACGAAATGGCAACAGTGAAAATATTGAATAAAAATGGAATTTGCATGTTATTTCAATGTAGATTAAATTTTTAGTTATTTAAATTTTAAATAAGCTTCTAGTTTAAATTTTTTAATGAAATTTGGCATGTAGCCTAATCTGATTTTTTGCTTCAAAATGACGTATCCCACTTGTCTGTGGGACTTGTGGATGACAACAGTGAAAATATGAATAAAAATAGAATTTGCATGTTATTTCAATGTAGATAAAAAAAATTTAGTTATTTAAATTTTAAATAAACTTCTAATTTAAATTTTTTAATGAAATTTGGAATGTAGCCTAATCTGATTTTTTGCTTTAAAATGACGTATCCCACTTGTCTGTGGGACTTGTGGTTCTTTCTGTGAAAGTGGGTGACAGACAGACGGACTGAACGATTATAAAACCTTCCACTTTTTACGTTATAAACGTAGTGTGGAAGCTAAAATTGGCTGGTTTGGTTATGGTTGGAGAATGGTTTTACTGTGCAAAGGTACAACATTTTAATTTTCCCCCTTTGAATACTCATCACCCCCTGAGTATTTTTTGCCCCCTTGATAACACAAATTGCCCACTTGGGGGCAGGTTGGGAACCGAACCGCTGACCTAAATAAACAAAATATAAGATAAATAAAGACTCTAGTGTGGAACAATTTGCGTAAGACAAATTCAGTTACACGAAAAACAAATTTAAAATGTTATTTTTTAGTTATTATACTTAAAAGTTAATTTTTATTCCCTAATGAAGGTGTTAATGGCATTCAGAAATGGGGTGCTAATGCGTTAAGTTGGGAGTTTTTAATTGTTCACTAAAACTATGCTTGTCAATGTTATAAATATGAGCCAAACTTCTTATCCATATCCACACATACTACTGTGAGTAAAGAACCAATTGTTTTAGACGCCTGCATTTAAAAAAGTTTTTTTTAACGTTACGATATAAATATTGTGTTTTGTAATGTTGCCTTTATTTGTTCAGTACAATGCATATATTTTTTTATGTCTATAAAAAAAATAAAAACTGTTCCGATTTTTATCACAAGGTTGTATAATAGGTGTATAAGGATAGGATTGGAGTGAACTTCCGGCCAAGTACAATATTTTTCCAAAACATTGAAGGTGGACATTTCATTAAAAAAGAAATATTTCCGAAAGAAAATGACTCCTGTCAATATTGCTCTGCAACAACCCTGCAAGTTCCTTTCTTCCATACAACCATTTATAAGAATAATCTATAGATGTGCTCCGAGGCAAAAAAAAAAAACCACAATACTATTAAACACACACATTTTCCAAAACACATTTTTTTAAATATATTCAACAATTAGCTACAATCATTGTTCACTTTAATTTTTATTTCTAGATTTCTGTTATTAACATATACAGACATAATTTTTTTTATCTAGATACCAAAGATGTGCACAATTTAAAATATAGCAGTTTCATGAATCACATACAACTCCAAATGACTTGAATACTTTTTTCTGTATTAAAATAGTAACAGCAATCTTTGCAGCATGCAAAGGAGACCATTTATTTTCTCAGGATATGAAATACGTAAAATTTCCCAAGTTCGGGAAAGGAACATCACAATCAGAGGAGTCTTTAACTTGTGTTTTCAATGAATCGTGCGATTAAAAATTATCGGTACATATTGCTTATTATGGAAAATTAACATCAAAATAGACAATATTGCTGAATTGTGGTTTGTCTTCTCGGTATGATTCTTGCTCATTTTAAATGTTCGTTGACAACCGGGCATTTGCTTAAACATTAAGGTCAATTGCTTAATTTTATTTCTTATTAATGCAATTGCCCTGTTTAGAGTGAATTAAAAAAATTATTCAATAGATTCCTTTAACAAAAGAATGCAGATATATTTAAGTAAATAAAACAAGTAGCCATGTTTTGAAACAAAAATATCAAATCCTTTTCCCACAATATTTATTAACTTTTTTTTGTTGGTGACTATTATGAAAAAGAGTCACCAACATAGGACCGTTGATGGGTAAGTACCAGATTTTTAAACCTCACATTACATTTTCATACATCTTGTTAAAACATCACAATAGAATCATGTAAATCAAGAGATGCACCTAATAGTTTTAGTTGTTCAGATAATAAGCACTGAATACTCAGAAACCAAACCAAATGCAATTGAAACAAGTTGGTTTGTAAAAGAAACTGTTACATTAAAATGCCTCCACACAAAATGTGTGCAAAAAGAAATTATTGAATTTTATACATTATAATTATTAAATTTCAAAAGAAAATAAATGAAACTAGCCAAAATAAGCATGTAAATGTTTAATATAGAATGAAATGTGGAAGTGTTCTGAAAACAGATTTAAAAAAAAAAAACTTCTTGATTTTTTAGTCGTAGAAATCACAAAATGAAAATTTAATATAATATACATCAGAATTCAATTTTATATATGGCACAAAGCAATAAAGCATTTGAAATTGGAATAAAATGACTAATCATCAACTAACTGTGAATATTTGGCTTTCATATTTAACAAATTTAGGTATCGGTGCACCTCATTATAATAACTCTATACACGTTTTTAAAGTTTTCACACACAAAAGAAAACCTAGATGACACGAAACAGTGCATGATTCACTAAGCATTTTCTCATACATATCACTCAATTGGTCCTCGACAAAAGTACTTAGGAAGTCCGTCTCTGTTAAACAAGTAGTTTGCTGCTCAAACCATACTTTACAAGCTTCATCTTGAAAAGTTCTTCACTCATAGGCACTTAGGGTCCTGTACGAAAATAAAGTTGCACTTTAAAATACAAAAACGGCTTCAAACACAACTAGCTGCTTTTCTCGTCATTGTCCGATTTCTCCGATCCAGAGTCACTACTGTCGTCACTGCCACTCCCACTGTCGGAACCACTGCCGCTATCGGAGTCGCTGTCACTTGAGCTAGAGTCGTTATCTTCCCCTTCCTGGAAAAATTTGCAGTTTAAGTAATTAGATGCAAGGTGTTTTGTAAACTAAAAACAAGGCACAAATACTTTATTTTAATTATGACCTGTTTTTATACTGTTTGGATTAAAAACTTTGAGAGGGAAATTGTAAACTATATCATTAAAAAAATAGAAATCCCCCAAAAAATTTCTATCAAAAAACATCGGCTTCCTCATATTTTTTTTTACAATTAGAGCTGATGCATTGGTCTAGCCCTAAACAATATTAAAAACCACTGAATAATTCAAATTAATTAATTTAAAAAAAAAAGTAATTATAGATTAAATTACCCTAAAGAAGAAGAACAGAAGTTCAAAAAGGACAAAAGTTGTAGTATCAATATCAAACAATCGAAAGAGAAACATTAAAACAAATAGCTTGTAACATTAAAATAAAAAAATCCTTCGCAATATCACCAACGCCAGGAGTTATTGCAACCAAATCAGAGGAAAACACAGGAAGTTTTGGCGAAAATGGAACAAAGTGTTAGGCGCACCATTTATCTATAAGTTTGAAATGTTTTAGGAAATGATTTCTCTAAATTAGAATGTTGCGATTGAAAAAAATAGAGGAATTTTCAATTATTGTTATCAAAATCAAGGAGTACTAGGGGGGTTCTTGACATAAAAAATCGAAGAGTTTTTAAGGACTTTCAAGGACCTGTGGGAACACTGCAATATCTCAATTCGGATAAAACAAATTCTTCCAAAAAAAAAAACCTCAATCATTACCTTTTTCTCCTCGTCATCATCTTCATCATCATCGTCGTCATCATCATCTTCATCATCGTCGTCGTCATCATCATCGTCATCACTGCCGGAATCACTCCCAGAGTCATCAGATCCGGAGCTGGATCCTGATCCGGATCCAGACCTGGACGAGTCGGATTTGTCAGAATCGTCGTCATCGTCGGATGAGTCGTCCCCTGATGAATCAGATTCGCTTTCTTTTTTAACTGATTTCTGGAAAAGGTAAGTATGTTAACAGTTTTCTAGGAATGATTAGTACATTAAAGGTTTTGTAGGAACGATAAGTATATTAACGGATTTCTAGAAAAGATAAGTATGTTAACAGTTTTCTAGGAAAGATAAGTAATAAAAATAGAAATTGTAAGATGTTGTATAAGGTATGATAAAAAAAAATGAGCAGCATGGCATGAAATTTAATGAAGTTGTGTTGCATGTGGTTGTGACCAAAAAGACACTATACAGTAAAATGTTATCACTAATTACATGAGAAGGAATGATTGGTTAAGATAAAGATTTTCAATGAAATAAATTTCAAAAATGCAAATTTTAAGAAATATTATACTTTAGAATAGATACTAAAAAATAATAAGCTGCTCATTTATTGTTAGGATCAAAAAATAGTAAACACAAACTACACTAAATGATAGGTAGGTAGGTTTTAATTATCGTCGCACTAGAGCTACACGAGGGCTATTGGCGACGGGCGTCATAATTTAGAACCACAGTCAAGTGACGAGCCGACACCTGAGTAGGCACCCAACGCAACAGTTAAGGGCGACATCGTACGCAGCGTTGGGACTTTGGAGCGTATTTAACGTGCACTCCCTCTACACGGGGTATTATTCGTCGGACATTTTGGGCTGCACGGGCCGTTTATAGGTCGGCAGTTATTTTGGCGATGCCCGGACCCGAACCTAGGACCTTCTGCATGCTAGGCGAATGCCTAACCGACTGGGCTCCCCAGCCCCCACTACACTAAATGAAAAATTAGGGTGTATAACACTATTCTAATTATACTATCCACAATTGTTTCGGCTAATGATAATCTAGTGTTTCAGGACATAAAGTATTTCAAAATGACTTACATAATTTGATTAACATAATAATGTGAGATAACTGTTGTTACAATAGAGTGCTTAAAGTAACAAGAGATATAAAAAAATGTCAGCATCAGTTCATCATCAGTCAGTATCAGCTCAGACATCATCACATTGGTTAAAAGAAATTATAATACAGTAAACTCCCGTTTATCCGGAATGCTAGGGAAATCGACTCTTCCGGATAATGGCTGCATCTTATATGCAAATTGGCGATGTTGCATTTATATTAATATATAATAGACTACAATATTTTGATTAAAAAATATTAATATATTTATTAATTAAGAAAAAAATCAATCGTTACTTTCAAATGCTAAAAATCTAAATACATAAATCGTCCAACCCATGGTCTAAAACCAGTAGCATATTTTAAAATGTAAACCAAAAACACTTTTTTTCGCCAAATGTTGTCACCAAACGAAATGTTTTCTTGGAAAAAAAATCTGAAAAGTTTTTGGCAAGAAATCGCAATTTTGGCGAAAAATATTCAATTTTATCGCTAAATTCCGTCGCCAAATCGGAATTTGAAATTTTCCGGATATTTGAGCTTTCCGGTTAATCGAGAGCCGGATAAACGGGCTTTTACTGTAATAGAATACATACCACCTCAGCGCCCTTTTTGCCTTTCTTTTTCGTGGTGGCTTTTCTGTACTTTTCATATTCTTGGAATTCTGCAACTGTTAAACCCTAAAGAAATACAGTAGTACAATGAACTTAACTTATATCAGCTAAGCCCTTTGATTGAGAGACATTTGAAATTCTCAACCTATTAATATTTAAAAAGTATTTTTTAATTGCATTTTTCTTATAGTAATAAATTTAATATATTTCAAATTAAACAAGTCAATACTTTGTATTTAAAAGTGCAATAAATTTTATAAAAGTTTGAGTAATAGAAGAAAAAACAGTTTTAATACACCCGTATCCAAAATTATCTTAGTTCAGAATTGTTGACACTTGTTGCTAAAAAATATTAAAATTAAATGAAATTATTTTTTGTTTCATTAAGATTACATGTTTTAAAAATCGCTGACAAATAATACATACTTTTAAGAACTTCTGCATATCTTTGTTATATTTCCTCATCATTTCCTGAACACGTGCAGCGTAGAGTTCTTTTTCTGCGGTTGACATGGTCTTCCACAATTTGGCAATTTCTGTCATTCGGTTTTTAGGGTCGACATGTACGAGCTCGCTGAGCTTTTCTGATGAAAACAGCCCATATCCACTTCTATAAAATAAACAGATTTTAAATTAGTAACCAATTATAACTAAGTAATAAACATTGAGTTATCTTTTTTTAGGAAAGGTATAATAGAATTATCTATATTTATTGACAGAGATGGTGCAAATCATTTTCCAATACCCTTTCGAAAGCACCGCTATTAAGGATTAGTTTTAAACATCAATATTTTTAAAACAAATTGTCAGAAATCTACATAAGCTGTTTTTTTAAAGAAATGGCAGGTTTATGAACCAAACCCCCCTCCCCCACCAAAAAAAACCCCATGTATTTTTATTAAATATTAATATCTTTTTAAACAAAAAATAGATGGATTTTTAAAAAAATTTGTACAGACGTGTCGTCATCAATATATATTTGTAAAGAATTTCATAAAGTTATACAGCCAAATGTGTAAAAAATTCTTAATTTTACCACTTTTCTTTTAAAAGAAAAGTTTCGTAAAGAAACTAGTTTAGAATAGTTAAAGGCCATTAATGTAAATATAAAATTCAAAGCAATTTAAAGATTTGAATAATTTTAAATCGTTCTAATTTATATATATTAGGTTGATTCAGGCAGCGGATAATCAGGAGTTTAATTTATATGTATTTGTATGATTTTACAAACACCACAAAAACTCTGTAGAACATTAAAAGATAAAGATTTTAAATAGAATTAATGATGTTATTCTAACTTCAAAACTTACTGAGGTGGGCGTTTTGGTTCTCCTTTGAATAGTTTCTTTTTCCCAGATGTCTCATGTTTCCTAAAATAAAATATATGTATCACTTATATTGATTTTGTCCAAAGAGTTTTTTTTTGTATTACTACTAATTTAAAAAATCAAAAATAAGGATAATAACATTGTAAAATTTAAAAAAAAAATGATTTGGACCACTTCTTTTGAAGCAATCAACACATACAATTTCTACAAACAGGGTTCATACTCTATCTATGATAGTGAAATTCAGGAGTTTCTAAGGAGTTTTTCAGGAGTGCAGCAATGTAAATTCAGGAGGTAACAAGGAATAAAATTGAATATGTTTGTTTATTATCGTATTAGTCTAGTGACTTCACTGCACTTCAAAAGACGAACCAGAAGGGAAAAAAATCTTCTGAAGAGTTTTGCGGTGCATTCCGGGACATTAACTATTAGCACAATGTCTGAACTAGATTTTTCTACTATGCGTGTAGACTTATTCCGAATAAAGTAAAGTCGTCAATTTTTTCAGGAGAGGGGGGGAAAATATCAGGAGATGAGACACAAATTTTAGGATTATAAGGGCCCTTAAAAGAAAAAATTGAAATTCAGGAGTTTTTCAGGAATTTCAGGAGGCGTACGAACCCTGTATAAATACAAAGTGTAGTATCTTTAAAAACGTCCTTTTTTTGTAGGTTTAAAAAAAAAGGTCCTTGTAAATTTTGCAGATATTGTTGCTGTTACCCCTAGAACAATATTACTATTAAAAAATAATAGGAGAAAGAAGTAGAGTCAAAGTTGAAAAACATACGCTTTAGATGTTGAGCCATCATCATAAGCTTTTTTTGCTTCTTCAGCTATTTTCTTGTATTTTTCCTGCAAAATAAGTTATGACATCAGTTGAAACGTAAACTTTAATTAAAATTTCAACGTAAAATAAAATATGCAGTTGACATACTTTTAAGAAACATACTGGACACATAAAAGTCATTTTTGTTGTTTTTAAAATCATTCTTTCTTAAAATTCTAAACTAATTTTTATCATCTTAAGATCAATTTAAAAGGGGCCAAATTAATATAAACTTATTTTAAAGAGTTAAAAGGATTTAGTAATTGAAAAATCATAACGACTCAAACTAAAACAAATATTTTATTTTTGCAATTTCATACCTTCTTTTTCTCTGCAAGATCATTATAATCTTTCGCAAGGAGTTTCATAACATTCTGCTTGGACATATCAGGATGTTTCTGCTGCGCTACAGCAAACTTCTCTTGTTGATAATAAAACATGGCAGATAAAGGCTTCTTTGGTCTAGCACCGTCGATGGCTTCTAGCTCTGAGGTGTCGTTGTTGACATTTTCAATGACTATGTGGTTATTGGCGGGTTTCTTTTTGCTGGCGGGTTTAGTTTCACTTTCGAGCTTTATTCGCTCGTCATCTGGTAAGTTGCTCAGGTAGGCAGCGTATTCTTGTTTGTACTTGGCAATGGCCTAGAGTGTGAAGGACATTAGTTTAAGAATAATATTTTTTTGAGTTGAAGTATTTTCTTGAAAATTAATTAAGGAAGCTCAAATCATAGGAAGTTATTAAGCATATTAAAAAAATGAGGTTATCTGGAAATTTTAAGAAGTGCTGTACTTCCTACAACAATATGATAGTTTACAAGATTACATATCAATGACATAATATAAAATATGTGCTGTAAATAAATAAACTTAAATTCAGGCATACTACTTACAATTAATACACAATTCAACATTGGACTAATTTATTTAAAGACATGCAAAAAAAAAACCCTCTTGAAACATTCTTTTAACACCAAACAAAACAAATCAAAACTTATTTGAAAATTTGGTAAAACTGAACCTAAAATAATGAAATGTCTCTTTTAAGGGATATCTTAAGAATAATTATGGAAGCCTTGTTTTTTCCCCTTTTAGTTTGACTATATACTAGTGGATGGAAGTTTGGGTTTTATGGCGGTTCAATTGAATTTACGATCGTTAAAAGTCGCCAATGAATGGACCGGGCCCTATATCTGAGTTATATTGTGTGGAGTGCGAGATTTGCAACTAGACACTTCAAATTAACTTACAATCTGAGCTTGCTTGTTTAGACTCTCCCTTTCAGCATCTGATAATGTCTTCCACATTCTGGAAATCTCCCCCATCTTTGATTTTGAGGGAAGGTCCTTCAGCTCCCTCAGCTTGATGCGAGAAAATAAACTGTACCCTGAACTGAAATCAGAGAAGAAATTACAATTAACAATAAGCTGAAAACTGGCAAATTTATGAAATATATATTTAAAAAAAAAATTATGGAAAAAAGGGGCAAATGGTATGGCAAAATTATATTGGGTGAAGCTTGGGTAACCACTTGTATTGGAGGTACTCAATAAAATGAATGCAACTATTAATGGGATTTAAAAAAAAATTAAATATATTCTTTTAAAAATTTAGGTAATATTGCTTTAATCTCCAGAGTGTTAGATACGGCTTTTTCCGTATATGTACCAGTCTTCCTAGCAATAGGCATAAAATTTTTATACAAAATTAATTTTTATTGATATTCTTTTTTTTATTGGAAATGATTTTGAGATTATATCTTAAAAAAGAAACCAAATTTTGTTTAATAATAGATAAATCAATAATTTTTAAAAAAATATTTTTTAAATTTATGTACAGAAAAAACATACTTTCTTTTGCCATTTACAACCATTCGACATGTTGATATCACTTATTGCATTTAATTTACTGTTTTATAACTTTTAAACAAGTAGGTTTGTAACAGAATCTGTCCCTTAACCCACTTCCACACAACAGTTGTGTTTAACAGATAAAAAGGCTCCAAACACATCATTAATATTCTATATTAAACATTTACATGCTAAATTTGACTAGTTTCATTTACATTGTATTTCGAAAATTCAATTATTATTACTTATCGTTTGCAAAAATTAATCTACATTTTAAAGAATAAATATGTAATATTCCTAGCTTTTAAATAGAACGAAAACTTTTCATATCAACATACGAAGAATCTCGTAGTGAAATATATTTGACATCATTTCAAACTGATCGATGTCGCAAAAATAAATCTATTTTAATTCATTGTCTAAAAGAATTAAAGTTTCTCGAGCGTTTTTCGCGAATGGCAATGGTGATTTAATTCTAATATTATAAAAATGGCTTAATATGCTTTTTAAACGAGCATTAAATTTTGCAGTTTTTTAAATAATTGAAGTACTTTGAATTCTTTTATGAAATTTTTAATGTATTCTAATTTCGATGCGCTTTATTTTTTGACGTATCACACTTGACCGTAGCATTTGTAGTTTGGGTTATGAAAGTGGGTGACGACCAGACAGATGGACTGAACGATTATAATACCTTCCACTTTTTACGATATAAACGTAGTGTGGAAGCTAAAACAAGGAGGATATACTTTCAACACTAGTTAGGTTTGCACCCTCTTCAAAACACTGCAAACAATAAACGGGTTTGTAGAAAACATAAAAAAAATATTCCTTTCTTACTTAGGAGGTCTTTCCGGCTTCCCGTCACATCTGTCCTTCAGCTCCTTTTCAGCTTTGCTTAAAATAGCTTTCCTTGGTTCTGGATGGAAATCAGGATGCTCACTGCGATACTTTTCTACCTCAGCCTATTAATATAATTAAGTAACATGAGCTGACATTTAAATCTTTATGTAACTGCAACTTTCACATTTAAACAAAGATAATTAGTACAGTTCTTATTTGATATCAAAACAAGGTAATTCATGTTACATAAAAAAAATTGTAGTTAAAGTAACTAAACTTGTTAGTCATGTGATAGAATTTCGATTGTTTTCTTAATGAATTAAAAGGCTATAAAATTGGTCTTAGTAACTTAACATTTTAATTAAACTATATTTTATAGAATTATAAGTTCATAAACTTTTAAAAAGGATAAGAATTTTGTGAATTCCTTTTTACGGATTATGTACAGTGTATGGAGTTTTCAAAACCCATGCTAAGCTTTTTTTTTAAATCAAAAACTCAATGGGCAATATAAAACACCTAGTTACTTTTGTAGCTACAATTTAAAATTATATTTAAATAGTTAAAATGTAATAAATTTAATGGTCCAACACAAATATTAAAGCCAAGTAGACCCTTTTTTGTTCTCAAATACCTTTTAAAATTTAAAAAAAAAAATTCATCAATACCCCATAACGTTGTTCATCTTGGAATGCTTTTCTTATCCACTTTACTTTCTTAGTGTCATTCAAACTGCTCCAAATCTTTCGAAGCTTCTCCATTGCTTCACGACGATCAATCTAGATTATATTGTCAAAAAAAATGTATGATTAATTGACACCTAATTTAGAAACACAACTAGTTCATTTAATAATGGCAATAATTTAAAAAATGTAATTAAAAACTAAAAACTTATATTTTTAAATAAAACTAACAAGTGGCGTGCAGAATTACCATTTCTGCAGTGCAAGTCACATGTTATAAAAAGCGATTAGCACTACAACTTTTAACATTAACAGAAAAAAAAATTAGCGGAATAGTTTATTTACACTAACTGCAACTAAATAATGCAATTTGTTCTACTTAATTTAATTTTTTTTAAAAATTTAACAATTTTTCAACTTGTAACTTGCCACCAAAAATAAATCCTTAGTCAGATGGAATTAGCTAAGTGGCAAAATCTAAAATTGGACAAGTAGTGCATACTGTGTTTGGCAAGCAAACTGCAGTAACTAGGCAAATGACTTAGACCATTGTTGTAAGCACTCAAATAACTCTAAGCTAAAAAAAAAAGTATAAGGACTGATTATTTCTGAGCGCCCATTTTATTGTTTTGGCTACTGTAGTTTACCAGCCCACAGCAGCATAACACTGTGTTATGTCAGTATTGAGCAAGATACGAGTATAATTTGTTGAATCATTGTTGGGATTTCTATGCAGGACCAAACCTGCAAATAGTGTATGCCGCAAACCTTTCTGGGCCGGATTTCTAAATAGGCTATAGCCTAGAGCAGCGAATTTTTTGGGGCAGCAAATTTTACGACCAATTAAAGCGGCATTAGGCATAAATTTTTTTTTTACAAAGATACTAATATTTTTAAAAACGAAAAAAATAATTTACATTAATGCGTAAACCGTAAACCAATATATAGTACTAATATTTTAGTAGCAAACATGGACGCTGCGAGGGCAATTGCACCCTCTCCCCCCGGATTTGGAAGTTATGAGACCAGGGTAAGAGTGAGGATATTATAAGTGATCAGTTATCAGAAAATGAAAATATCGGATTTTCTATTTCTATATTTTCTAATTATATTGCATTGCATATAAACTTATTTTCCCTCTTTTATATTCGTTGTGATAATTTTAAACAGCCACATGAGCACAAACTACCCTACTTTGCAGCGAACCAGATATCTTTCCCCGAAGGGGGAGAATATTGTGACAGAAAGACAAATCGATCGTAGCCTACAAGCAGCAAATCTTTAAATCCGGCCCTGTGTGTAGTTGTGACTTTTCACAGAATTCTTTACATTGTTAGGGCCTATAGACACACCAATAGCAAATTACATACCTCACTAAACTCTGCTTTCTTCAGACGATCAGCAACAAATATATTGAAGGCATTCTGAGGTTTGTCCGGTCCCTCGGCACTATTGGCCTGCTGCTTCATCTCTGGTGTTGGAAACTGCTCCGGATGGCACTTCCTGAAACAGACGAAACCATTAAAATTTAAAACTCAGACCGCCCATTCGACAAGTTTGGATTATTTAAAGCCAAGTATTTGAGTGAATAATGCATATGAACTTTTTATTATTGGCAGCTTCTTTTTTAATACTCTGCTTCTTTTCAAGGGCTGGGAACTGTTCTGGGTGGCTGTGTCTAAAAGGAACAAACGTAAAAAACCTAAACATGCTAAAAAATCATAAAGTAAATCTGTGTATTTTAAAAGAATCAAAACAAAAGAAATAGAAGACTAAAATAAATGAAAGATCTTCATAAAATATAATATTATTATAGTATATTAATATTTAAGAATATTTTTAGTTATTTTACACGATTTTAACAAATCAAACTAAGATGTTTTAAAATTATATTTTATGTATATTACTAATATGTTGGATTGAATAGATGTTAATAGGTACCATAAAAAAACCTCCATTTCGATAATATAATTTTTATTTTATGTAACAATTTTATATTTTCAATTGAAAAGTGTTCAACCCAGCAACGAGTTTAACGTTTATTTAACATCAGATAACGCAACAATTATATTAAATTTATAACTAATAAAAATATATAAGTTTCTTCTGTTTTAAAATTAAATTTTGAAAAAATAATAAAGGAAATAATAGAAGAAAGAAACCATAATAACAAAAAATGAATGAAATTACCTAAGATTAAAATGAGTACACTATGTTTAAACCAACTAACAATTAATCACTTACTTGAACTTCTCTAATTCCTGTTTGTACAATTCATTTTCCTTTTCATAGCCATCTCTGTACTTTTGCTGGAAATAAAGTAACATTTTTAATGCATATTCAAAAAATTATCTATGTTGTACTGTGTAAGAGCATGTATTTTTTTTTTAATCTAAATTTTAAAAATAGGACATTTGGGCATTTTTTAGCATTGTAAAATTAATTAAATACTTTTGCTAAAGTTAACAAATAAAATTATTTATTTACAACCAAAAAATACTGAATTTATAAAACCATACTACAATTTTAAAACTAAATACAGTAGAGTTCTGTTTATCCGAATCCCGGTTATCCGAAATTCGGCTTAACCGAAAGGCTCTGTATTTTTGTGTGTGCTAAAATATGAAATGCATATGCATAAATAGAGAAATACACAAAAAATAAATACTACTTACAAAGTTGTATTTATTTCTCAAAATATGCAGTAATGTTTTATTTTTTGCTACTCAATTTTGGTTCGTTTTAAAGCAGCCCTGTCCCGCCATCTTTTAAACAAGAGAACGTCTGAAGTAGTGGCTTCATCTTGCGATTAAATGAATCTAAGGGCCTGATCTAAGATTTTTGTAGCTTCCGTATGCGAAATACTGCATTTGATATTTTTTAATAAATATTTTGTATAAAATTATTTATTGACATTTTTAAACATTAGAACAGATTACAAAAAGTGGGGATATAGAGACTCGTAAGTTATCTAGATTTGTCTTTTAAAAAAAATTAATAATATTCAATACAGCCGGAAAAATGTGGCTTAGAAAATATTTTTTGTCAATCAGGCTGATTTGCCCTTAAAAGGGAATAGGCGCGCTGGACCGGGGGTCTCCAAAGCAAAGTGCATCAGTGTTAATCCTATGGAGAAAAAACTATTTTTCTCTGCCTATATTGAATATTTTTACAAGCAGATTTTTTTAAATGATAAATGACTTACAGGTCCCGACCTTCACACTCTTTGAAATTGGTTCGAAGTTTTTTAAAAAAATTTAATAAATAATTTGACACAAAATATTCGAAGCAATTTCAAAAAGTGGGAAGATAGAGACCTGTAAGTTATCTACATTTATTATTTAAAAAAAACGTTTGTAAAAATATTCAATTCAGACGGAGAAATGTGGCAGAGAAAATAGTTTTTTTCCCATTGGATTAACACTGAGGCACTTGAGTTTGGAGACCTGCGGTCTAGCGTGCCCATACCCCCTTAAAAGCAAAGCTAAACAATAACCTTTTTCTTTTCAGGTAACTGCTGAAATTTCTTTGAAAGCAATTTTGCCAGATCCGTCATGGACATTTCAGGGTTGTCTTTGCTGTACTTTTCTCTCTTTTCCAGAAAGTAACGGAAATAGGGAGTAAGCGGCTTCTTCGGCATTTCAGGATGTTTCTAAAATAAAAATATTCTTACAACATTTGGTTTATAATAAAGTTGGGATCACACATAAATAACTTTCTGTAAAATTCAATCTTTGTTGTACTCCTAGAACCTAGAATTTTCAAGTAAAAATTAAGATTTAGGGGTATTTTTAAAGATTAAAATCGAAATTTAGGGTCCTTTCAGGGGCTAAAACCCTTTTCAAATTTACGGACATATCAGATTGATCTTTAACACGTTTCAGAACTATGATGGTAGTATTTATAACAGTAAAACACTATGCAGTTATTGGTGACCGAATTTATCTTGTAACTCTCTAAATACAATTTTAAATCGTCAACCTATACTAACAAATGAATATGCAAAGTATTTTATGTTTTGCCAAGTGTTTAAGTGGTAAAAAGATCTGAAATTAAAAAGATGCTTCAAAAAGCACATTTTTTATGCATAACAAATAATTAACAGAAATGTGCAAGTATGAAAGTTAAACAAAAAAAAGCCATCCTTGACACTTAACTTACTTGTTTCTTCGAAGATGTATATGAGGACCATGGATGTTTCAGCCATGCCTTTGCATCAGTCACCATGTCAGTTAGAGTACGGAAACGTCGAAGCTGCAAGATAAAAGTGCATGCATTAACAAATAACTTCATAAAAATCTAAATGGATATTCAATGGATTTGGCAATTTGAATTTTAAAGTTACATCAATAAAAAACATGTTTTTAAAAGCTAAATTGAGTTTCTCTCTTTTTAAAAAAAAAGTAAGCTCTTTTAAAGTGTCAGCAGCCATAACATGATAAAATATTGATGTTACAAGTCCAAATTATTTTTGGAAGGTGTGTCTCCCTTATGCCTTTTTTTTGTTTCAAATTTCCGATTAGTTTTTTAATTAAAAATTAAAATAAGTCAGCCAAAAACGAAAACTTAGTCCTTTTCAGCAAAACACCACGGTAAAAAAGATCAGAAATGCATGATTTTAATTTTTTTTAAAAATAACAGGTTTATTTAAATAACTGAAAAGGCTCTTTAAATAACTACTTAGACATTTTAGACTCATTAAATAAGGTACGGACACAAAGGATAGGGTTAGGTAAGGTTGAAGTATCGCCGCACAAGAGGGATTTTAGCGATGGTCTCTGTAATTTAGAACCACAGTCAAGTATCGAGCAGACACCTGAGTAGGCACCCAAAGCAGCTTGACATCAGGCCTTTGGAGCACATTTACTATGAAGAAGGACAGTAAGAAGAAGGCGGAACGGAAGCTAGTTCTTGAGAAGGCCCTGACCCACACTGGTCTATCATGCCAATGGAAGTTTAGTTTAGTTTAAATTATCGTCGCAGTAAAGCTACACGAAGGCTATTGGCGACGGGTGTCGTATTTAGAACCACAGTCAAGTGACGAACCGACACCCGAGTTGGCACCCAACGCAACCGTTAAGGGCGACATTGTACGCAGTGTTGGGACTATGGAGCGTATTTCAACGTGCACTCCCTCTACACTATTCGTCGGACATTTTTTGGCTGCACGGGCCGTTTATTTATAGGTCCATGCCAATGGAAGAAGATATTTTGGCAATGCCGGACCCGAACCTGAGACCCTTCGCATGCAAGGCAAGCGCTTTACTGAGATATTAAAAAACAAAGGCTAAATTAATTTGTAGAAATACTAAAGGCTACCGATCAGTGCACTACTTCACTCACGATCAGAATTTTTGTAGAAGGTGATGTGCATTTGAAAATAAAACTAGTTATAAAAAAAGATATGACATATTGGAATTGTTCGCTTTCCTTGGAAGGACTTTCACGGACTTCGATAGAGCTAGTTCATTTCGGCACCACAAATTCAACAATTGATAATAATTACTTACTTTAGTTACAATTTGCATCCACTTTTCCTTGCACTGAGCTGCTGTGTACTGACCAAATCTCACTTTTTCCCAATCCAACTTATCGATGAGAGTAGTGTATTTCACATTGTCGTTCCGAGGTAAACAGGCAGATAAGTTCGTTATGAGTTGTGTCAGCTCTTCAGAAGTCCAATTAAAAACAAGCACTAGAATTCGGTAGAGAGAATTATTAGAATGTCAGTATAGAAGAAGACAGGATTCTTTCAGGGAAGATTCAGTAAATTAAATACTTTAAATACGAACCATTATAGAAAAATACAAAAATCTTAAGCCCTTCAAAATTAAATTTGGGGAAAAGTTTAGCCTTAAGCTAATACTAGCATTATTTTCTTATTTATTTTTTATTGCTAATTAGGTTTATCAGGTTTTTTTGTATTATTGTTACATTATGACATAACTATATTGCCTTTCCTTTATTGATTGTCTTTTTTTTTTTAACTTACTCAAAAAGTGTAAAATAGGATCCTGTAAATTTAGTTTCAACAGTTTACAGTTATTAACTTAAGGAATCTGAATATTTAAGTTTTTATCAATTGATTCTTCAGTAGGTCAGTTAATGTTAATAGTTAGTGGTAAAGAAATTAGAATTTTAACAAGTTGATAAAAATGCATAAAAGTTAAAACTTGCCTTGTTTTGTCCCTTGATTTTCTTTGTCATGGTTTTCAGAATCATTAACTTTATGACTGATTGTAACTGTAAAATAAGATATACACTATTAAAAATTAAAAAAAAAATTATGATATTTCATGTTACAGCCTACATAAAAGACACTACACCATACTTTTAGTCCATATAAGACCATGGGCAACTAAAAATAAATAATTACTATATTAACCTCTTCTCTACCAAATTAGCTTTGTCATAGCAAAACATCGAATAAAACTCCTCTTATAACAAATGTGAAACATTATTTATCATAAGCTTTCAATTGTTGTAAAGCCTCTTTTATACAGAGTCGGATCAGATTTACTGTACGGTTCCCCTTGGTGCGATTTTTTTGGATTTGGCCACAAATAATTTTTCTGGCAACCTGTCCGACTTCGACTGATGATTCGAATTCTATGACTTCGCACCGATGACGTTTTCTGACAACCTTATTTTTTTTTAAAAAGTCGCCAACATACGGACTTTTGGCACGATTTTGGAAAGTTTGCCTACAGTAAATCTCTACCTACAGAGTCCATTGGAAAAAGTTGTCTCTCCTCCTTTGAGGAGACATGATAACTCCAGGGGTGCCTACAGGGGGGGGGGGTCAACGACGCAGAAATGCGTCGTTGAAATTTTAGGGGGGGGGGGGGGGAGTCGAAAACATTAGAAAAATGTTTAAGTAAATGTATGTAATTTTGTAAAAAAAATCTAACAAATTCTTGTTATTTCTAATCATCTGCCCCCCCCCCCCAAACAGCCGATAAAGGCTAGGTTCTCCCCCCCCCCTCCCCATCCTAACCTACCAGAATAAAAATTGGTAATCAAAATCATTAAGTACAGAAAAGAAGAACCTAGATAATGGGCTATGGCGCCCGTCTACCAGACTAATATCTCTGACATTTATTTCCCATAAACAACCCATCACTTCTTTAAAGCTTAAATAAAAACACTTGCAGCTGGATTTCTTATGTCATAAATCTCACACAGTTTGTATAACATACAATTCGATGAAATGATCTCTCGCATATTTCTTTTAACCAATGATATTCGTGCAATTTTCCCGCCAGATCTTAATAGAAGTACTATTAGATTGTTGTTTTAGAAAAGGAGAGAAACATCACAGATACACCTTTATTAAATGCATCTATTTGGTCTATGAAGTTTAATAATGCACTGCACTAAAAGTACTCTAAGAGCTTATTTTAAAGTGTTATGGCAGTGATCCCGGTAAGATTTTCGTAATTATATAATTTGAATAATTAAAGCTTGTTAACCCACTGAGGGATAAGTAAATTGGCTGATGTGTAAACTTGTTTTCATGAGTTCTAAACTAAAATTTTATCTAAAAATTTAATTTCTTAAATTTTTTGATTGAAATATGACTCCTCCATGCTTTAAATTTTGGAATTTAATAAAATTATTAAATTTAGGAATGGGGACTTTTCCTGATTAATGATGATTGTTGATTTTAATAGATAATTTTTGAAATGATAACAATTGCAGAATTGCAATTTTTTAAAAACTAAACTCACATAAGTTATTTAATGAATAAAACCCTTGATTTGATACATTAAGCACTTAATGCTTAAACTACATTAATAAACCGAAATGCTCACACTAATTATTTGAATTAGTAGTCTTAATAAGTGTAATAAAATCTATTAATTCGCCAATAATTGCCTTACGATCCTTAGTTTCAATTTTCAATATCTAAGATGAGGCTGGCCATCGCCTGGCAATTGCAGTTTAACCATTCATTCAGTCCCATAAATTTCTGTTTTCAAGTGGTGCATTCACAAGTGCCAAAGAAACTACATTAACTACTTAAATTATCATTTTACTATCATATTTTTTATACATAGGGAGCGTCCATAAATTACGTGAATTGTTTAGAGGGGGGAGGGGATCGAGCCGAATTTCACCAAATATCACGTGGGGGAGGGGGGTTCTCGTCAAATATCACAGTTTTTCTCCGTAAAAATTCAAATGGCGCAAAAGTTCCAGTAATTTTTTTTCTGGATTTAAAATTGGCAAATCTTACTTGATACTATTTATCGTGGCTCTGCGAACTGTACTAAAATGTTTTAGGGGAACGACCCGTTCTTTGATATAGATTCGATTGGCGTTCGCTTCTTCTCTTTATTAGTTTCAATTCAGACCCCACATGTTCAAATTATTTTCACACTTCACAAAGAAAAAGTGGACAAAATATGCATCGTTTGTGATTTTGAAGTACTTTCTCACCATCATCACACTTTTGACTATCCAAGTTTGGGGTTGGACCTCGATTTGTTATGTGTTTTGAAGAGTCCCGGGTATCGAACTTCCAAATAAACAGTGTGGGTTGCAGAAAAAAAAGGCGGTCTGGCGTCATTTTCATTGGTGACTCCATAGTCCATTTACAATTTTGAATACTTTAAATACTAATTTTGGAAAATGTAACGTGAGATTGCGAGGATGGGGGGATCGAGCCAAATGTCACGAAATATCACCAAGGTAGGGAGGGGGTGAGTAAGTATATATATAAATTAAAGGGGGAAGCATTTTTTAACAAAACATTCTGGGGTAATCGGAAGGAGGGGGGGTTGAGGGCGTTTGAGGTGTGGGGGGGGGGGGGTGCGTCGTTAGCTCTGGGGGGGATCGGCACCTCTGGATAACTCTGCCGTGGGCAGGTAAACTGCAGCATGTATCTTGATTAATGACTTGGACTTAGTATATTGAAAGAGAATTGATTATTTCAGGGAAAAATTGGTCCAATTCATTGTTGGGCCAGTTTACCTAAGCATGGCACAACTGTTCTACAAACCCCCTCCCCTTTTATGTAGGTTTTATCATATTGTTACAGTGTTCTGTTGCAAACTTCCTAATGGGCCTCCTTGAAAAAAAGCTTGAACAAAACAAATCTCCCACTATCTATAAGACCCCATCCTATAATTTCCAGTGGCGAATCCGAAAATTGGGTTAAGTGGGCATCAGACATATTTCCAACCTTACATTAAAATTTATTAATTATTGGAATCCGAAAATTGGGTTAAGTGGGCATCAGACATATTTCCAACCTTACATTAAAATTTATTAATTATTGGTCAAACTTATAAATAAAAATCTACTCATCAGTTTTAATTAATTAAAACCCATTAATTATACATGTATTAATTAAATTTTATTTATCTAATGCAAGGTAATTTCACTTTGAGGGGGGGGGAGGAGGTAAAACCCCTTAGATCCCACAATTGATAACTTTTAAAAAAATTCCCAAAAACTTTACGTTTTACCACACAAAAAAATTTAGTGCAATTACAAGCTAATTTCATTTTTTTTAAATATAAAATTATATATGATAGCCCCCAATACATAGATGCACCAAAAAAAAAATTCATAAAAAAAAACCAAAAAATATTTTTACAAACAGCAATTAGATTCAGAATCGAGGCTATTTCCAGAAAAATCCCCCCCCCCCCCAAAAAAAAAAAAAAATTATTTAAAAAAAATAAATCTCAACAACCCCCCCACCCAAATTACCCCAGACCCCAACCCAACCCTTGCCCCCGACCTCGCAACCGCACTTTTCCCCCACTCCGAACTTCCGATCGATCCCCGGCCTCCGCGACGACAGCCCACCGCCAGAACCGGTTTCCCCCACTTCTCCGGGCCCATCGATTGGCTGGGGCGGCGCGCGCCAACGACACCCGGCCGTGCCCCGGCTGCCCGCAGCGACCCGGCGCCCGCGCGGCTGACAGGGTTGCTACGGGGCTCGGCGGACGGGGAAGCCGCAGATTTTCTGCTGTGCGGCTGACGTCCATCTTTGCTCGCGTGCAATGGTGGGAGGGTTTTAAGGTGGTTGTCCGATGACTTTTGGATGGGTTGGTGAAACATGTTTTCCTTAATATAAAGACATATTCTTCATTAATGTAGATTAGGTGTTATGATGGGTATTGTTTGGATTGCATTTATTTTGTTTCGGATTGGAGTTACGATTGATTTTTTTTTGTATTTCAGACAAGTTTTTTTTCTTTTAAATGGGCGATTTTTTTTCGATAATAAGGACATTTTGGGAGTTGTGTTTTGATGCAGATTAACAAAGAGAACGGAACACAATGACATCGGCGATCTTTAAAAACTTACATAACAGGGGTTTCCGGTTGGTTATTTACCTTTTTAATTATATTGACATACAAAATAAAACGATCGTGACCCCAAGCCAAAAACCACACATCGATCAAATCAACAAGAACGGCAAAAACTAAATTCTAAAACACCCCACATGATGTGACACGTTTCTGGTATCGTACAAAATATCAAACATAAATTGAACACAAAATGAAACATTACCGTCATTTTCTTTCTTGACTTTGACCTTACTCGGGCTGGAATCGTGAAGTTTGGCCTTCTTGGCCGAGCTTCCCGTCGCTTCGGCGGCCAAGACTGGTCCGTTGGAGGCCGCTTCAGAGGCGGCGGCTGTAGGGAAGACCCGCTTGGATGCCTTGCGTCGCCCCGTGGTTTCCGTCGTCGCCATTTTACCGATCTCTTTTTCTATATGTTCTTTTAGATGTTGTTTCAAATGTTCGACGATCGAGAAGAAGAAGCACGTGGACAGCGGTCAGAACAAAAACAAGAATTTTTTTTTTTTTGGTTTTTGTGGTTGCTGGGTTGAAGAACTCTTTTGTTGTGTGTCGTCGCGGAGCGGGTGACGAAGGGGTCCCGGAACGGAAAATGTGGAACGTACGAAATCGATGGACGCGTGGGGAGCGGGGTTGCTGGGTTTGGCGTGGAATGGCTGGTTTGGCGACATAAATTAAATGTCGTATTATTGGTTGGGGAGAAAATCGTCGCACTAGATCTACTCGTGGGCTATTTGCGATGGTTAGGTAGGTAGTTACGCTAGTTTGAATTTTGGTCGAACTAATCTACACGTGGGCTATTTGCGACGGTGGCGTCTTACTTTAAAACCATAATAGTCAAGTAACTAGCCGACAGAAAATTTACTCAGGTGCCGAAGTAGTCACCCAATACCCAACGCAATAAATATCATATTATGACTCGTCAATATGAACTTTAAAAAATATAAAAAATCAAAATTATCTCATGTTAACAGAACTTCCTATTAACCTTGAGGAGAATTTAGAATTTTAATTAATGAATGCTTAGCGAGTTTTTCAAATGTATACAAGCGTACTGACACACAAAAATTATGAAAGGTAAGCCTCTGATGTCAAACATTTCTGATAAAAATTTAATTAAAAAAATCGGATGGTTAGAACGTCATTTTTAAGAGGAAGGGGAGGGGGTAACGACAGAGGACAGACAGAAGGCTAAAAAATTTTGGAAAAATTTCGTACTTTTTCTAGAAAATATAAATATTATCTTTCAATAATATTAATTGAATTAGCCATAACATTAATAAAAATGGCATATTTTGACATTTAAAATGTTTAAATTACAACTAAATGGCAGCGTTTGACGATTTTCCCTAAAGTATATAAATCTTGTGGAAGCTGCTCTAGGTGGCAGTTACTGTTAAACTTACTTGTTGGTTGGTTGATTGACATATACATTCAGGTTTGTGTGCTTGGTCAGATACCCGCTTATAAACCTTCGTCAAATAAGACAGACACAACACACACATAAGTGGATCCATCTAATTTTTAGAGACAGAGGCCAACTAGAGGATCCCCAGAATTGGCTTGTCACCCCCAGAGGTATTGATTTGGTATGGGAACTTGGAGGACTTTGTGACCACGACGGATTTAACGTGCACCAGTCACCATTAGCGTACACGGGGGTCTTTGGGGGGCAGCGGGACTCGAACTCGCAACCTGAGGTATACCAGCCCAAGACCTTACCGACCAGGCTATCCCGCCCCAACTTACTTGTGTTTTTAATAACATTTTCAGTGAGTATTAAAGTGGCAGGAAAGTAGGCTATTTTAGATCTTCATATTTTCTTAGTTTAATTAATTTAATGTAATTGTATTATTATGTAACACCCCAGGTAGCACACCAACGTCGGCCAATATTAAAAAAAAATATTGGCCGACATTGGTGTCAATATTGGCCGACGTAAAAATGGACCCCCTAGTAAATATTGTACGACGTCGTATTACGACTTTGGCCAACATTTATCAACGTCCTATAATGTCGCATATCGAGATTGGCCGACATAAAAATGACACCCTTGCCGATATTGTACTACATCGGTTCACGACATTGATCAACATCGCATATTGACATTGGCCGACATAAAAATGGACCCCCCTAGCAAATACTGTACGACGTCGTTTTACGACATTGGCCAACATTTATCAACGTCGTATAATGTCGCATATCGACATTGGCCGACATAAAAATGTCACCCTTGGGAATATTGTTCAACATCGGTTTACGACATTGATCAACATTAGTCGTACAACATTCATGGGCGTTCTTTTACAGTACTTCTCAATAAAACATTTTTCCATTCCCTTCGCATAACTTTTTAACTAATCTGTTCGTTGAGTAGAAAAAAAAAATATTTACAAAGGTAATTTTCTTTATATTTATCTAATTAACTAAATTTTTGTTAATTAGATAAATATAAAGAAAATTACCTTTGTAAATTATTTACTAAAAAAATTATTATTAATATAATTATTAATTTTTTATTAAAAAAATTATTTACAAAGGTAATTTTCTTTATATTTATCTAATTAACAAAATTTTTGTTAATTAGATAAATATAAAGAAAATTACCTTTGTAAATAATTTTTTTTCTACTCAACGAACAGATTTAAAAAGTTATGCGAAGGGAATGGAAAAATGTATAATTGAGAAGTACTGTAAAAGAATGCCCATTGTTGGCACGATTTAATCGTCCAACAATCACGACTAATGTTGATCAATGTCGTAAACCGATGTTTTACAATATTCGCAAGGGTGTCATTTTTATGTTGGCCAATGTCAATATGCTATGTTGTAAAACAATTAACAATAGGTTAAATAAATCAAAATTAATCAAGAAATATTGTATTATTAGTACTATTGTAATTTTAAAAACTAGTAATTCAGACAGCTATATTTTAGTGTAATGTAATAAATCGAATTTAATTAATTTTATGCCTCAGTTAAATCAATCGAATAATATTCTGTTTAATTTAATACTTATTTTGGTTTGGTTTGAATTATCGTCGCACTAGAGCTACACGAGGACTATTGGCGACGGTCAGGTGACTTCGTAATTTACAGCCACGGTCAGGTGACGAGTCGACTCCTGAGAAGACACTCAACGCAACCGTTATAAGGGCGACATCGTACGCAGCGTCAGGACTTTCGAGCATATTTAACGTGTACTCACTCTACACGGGGTGTTATTCATCGGATATTTTTGGCTGCACGGGCCATATATAGGTCAGCAGTTCTTTTGGCGATGCCAGGACCCGAACCTGGCACCTTCCGCATGCAAGGCAAACGCCTTAACCAGCTGGGCTCCCCAGCCCCCTAATTTAATACTTAAATTTATTCTATCATATTTATTCATACTTATTTTTTCTTTACTATATATATATTTTTTTGTCAGTCTGTACTGTGAAAATACCTGTGAGGAGTGTGAGGTATTAAAATGAATAAGATTATAGGCAATTCTAGTTCTTTAAGAACTTCTTGCTTATATTCGAATCATTTTTAAATATAATCAAAAATATGTTTACATTTATCAATATACGTTGTTCTCTCTTATACAATAATTATTAATGATTTGATATTTTTGGTTAAAATATAATCGAGTAACTAAGTTGTGCATAACTTTTTATCGACTTCGTGCATTTTTTAATACCACGCCAAAATAAACATACAATTTGGAATTTAACATTCATTAATGTTTTTAAAAATTGATTTTAAACAAGCCTTTTCAAATTTCTTAGAAATTGGCGATATTTTTCATGAAGTGGCGACAAAACACTTTCTTACCTGCGAAACCCAGCCAACAGCGAGCGTAACAAAGCGCATGCGCGATTGAGGTATATTTGCCGGTTTTCTTTTCTACTTCTCGTTTAGATCTCTTTTGTTCTTTTTCATAATTTATCCATTGTGTATTTTTGCAAATTTCAGACAGGCTTGAAAGTATGTCAACTTCTCCACTATTAACTGCTAAACGTATTAAATGCATATGAATATTTTTGAAAATGGATTTGGATTTTATTTATCGTATTCCAGAAGTTCACAAATAAAATGCGCAATAAGACTAATGGGGAGCATTCAATAATCGAAAATTCACACAATTATATAAGTCGAAATATAAAAAAAAATTAACAACATGCAAATTTCGACATTTACTAACTTTTTATGGTACTACTTCAATCCAATTTAATTTTTCTTTTGATTTACTAGTAATAAGTTCATTTCAAAATCTATATAATAATAAAAATGAAGTTGTGTAGGTATGTATATTACTTATAGACTCTTTTAAACTAGACATCTGTTTGACTCGTAACTTGGCACAAATGCGTAGTTCATACTTAGATTATGGTTTTTGAACTTTCAGGTTTTAAAATGTTCTATTTTTGGAGAAAATTATAATTTTTTGAAAAAACTACACCACTTTCGCTCAAATCCGATCATTTTTTTTTCCTTTCCTGTCGTCCTCGGCTGAAAAAATTAGGTTTAACTTTTACGTAAATAATTAAAATTGAAAATGTTTATTTTATTCTGTTATTATTAATTTATTTCCCAAAACGCGCCAAATGACCTAAAAGGTTTTATGTATTTAAGAGGGAATTGTGATGACATTTGAGTACATTTTATAGCGTATTTTTAATTTTGGAATTTTAAGGCAATGTGAAACGGGATTTTATACTTTATAACGAGCGGGAACAATAACATAAGCTTATGATCCTATAACAGGTTATATGGTACACATACTATTGGATCGATTTGATATTTTTTTTATTCCGTGCGAAGAACGGGTATTCATTTGATAGTAAATAATAGTAATGATGGCATGCTCTTCTAAAATGTGATGTAAATTTAAAATCAATACGATTTTAAATTTAGTATGGGAATTTAGGATCACCAGCCATATGTTTACTGGCTAACTTTCGCTATTATCCCAGCTACAATATATATGTTTATTTTTAATGGTGACTGTGTCTGAAGGATGGACATTTGGCAAAACTGCAGGGTAGGTAAACTGCAGTAACCAACTAACCACAACATTGGATCATTTTGGCCCTAGAATAATCAGTCCTTTTATTTTAGTATACGTTCTTGTAGGTTAGAGTTATTGAGTACATACAACAATGGTCTAAGTCACTTATCTAGATACTGCCGTTTATCTGCCTACAGCAGAGCAATCAGGTATGCATTTGGAAAAAAAAAGGATATTTCTGAGTTGACTTCCCAGTCAATCTGTATTTACAATTGAAATTTTTAGTAAAATTACAATGAAATGCCTTAGGTCTGGGGCCCTGGGCTCTCGCTCTATTTATAAGTCAGCAACAAATGCAAGGCAAGCGCTTTTACCTACTGGGTGACCTCATCTCTTAGGATAGAAATGGTTTATTTTTTAATAAACGTCTCACACAGCCGAACTCGGGTTCTTGGCAATGGCCTCGAAGTTTGGAACTGTGGTCAGGTAACGAGGTCAACACCTGGGCTGCCACACAACGCGACATCCAGAGTTCTAAAAAATTGCAAGGAATAATTGGCTGTGTTAAAGCTCCATGGAGGCTAGAAATAGACAGCAGAAAAGCGTACAACCTAACCTAACATCCTGTAAGTACAACTTCATGGCATTGGACCTCAAAAGTTAAAAAGCATAAAAAAAAACTTAAAACAAAGTAGCAAAAAATAAAATGTATAAGTTTAACTTTAATAGTAATTAAGTTTAAATTTTAGTTTTTGTAATATTTAAAAAACTTATTTTCAATGGACGATCGGAATGATGAGGGTCTGGGTTGAATAACATCACACTAGAGCTACACGAGGGCAATTAGTGACTTGGTGTTGTATTTTAGAAGCACTGTCAAGGGACGAGGCCGAAGCCTCAGCAGGCACCAACTGCAACCTTATAGTGGTATCGAATGCGACGTTGGGACTTTGAACAACAACAGATTTAACGTGTACCAGTCCCATACGCACAGCGTTATTTATTGGCTTATTCATAGGCTCCCCAGCTGTATTAGCACAGTAAAGATAATTTTTTTGACTGTTAGTAGAAAAGTAGCCAATGCATTTACTGAATATCAGTTGTAAATAAATACAAGAATACAATTGGGTAATTCCCTGCAAAATTATCCTGTCTGTAGTGCAAGTCACATTTGTGAAAAGTGATTATCTCTACAACTTTTAACATTAAATGAAAAAAAATTGTTGAATAGTTGATCTACACTTATTATAACTAAATAATGTAATGTACGTTATTTAATTTAATTTTTAAATTTAAAAAGCTTTTAATCTCTTCTTAAATTGTGACTACACTACAGTTACATGGAATTAGCCAATTGTTTCCCAAAATCAATACACAGGCCTAACTTTTTATATGTTTATTTATATAAAAACTAATTAAAACATAAAACTTGGTGTTTTTTTTATTGGGAGTATTTTATACAAAGCTTGAAGCGTTTTATTTGCGACTTGGTTTGTTAAATAAAAATTCATTAATGGATTAATACATTAATAAAAAATAATTATTAAAAATCTAACTCGTAACAGTAGGAATTTTTATATGCAACATTTGATTAGAAATTATTAACTTGAGATTGAAGCTTTTCTCCTATGTCAACCGAAAAAAAAAGTTAAAACAAGTTATTACTCTAATTGCTATGACTATGAAATCTATATGGTTAATGAACAAAAAATGACTAATTGGATTAGAGTTTACAGACTTTCTAAATCAGTGCACCAGTTTTATAAATGCTGATACAAATATCTTTTTAAAAATATTTAGATGTGATTCTTACATATTAAATAGCGAATTAACAAAAAAAAAAAATTAACCATTTGAGAAATACAGACGTATAAACCTGTCACCCGACTGTCAGTTTTTCTAGCTACACATATGAATTTTTTTTCAATAAATAAAAAAAGATATTGAGTAGGTTCTAAACACCATTTTCTATACCTATAAAAACGTTAAAACAAAGTTTAATTAACTTCGGCCAACGAGCTTATCCCTCAGAGGGTTAATATAATAATAAAATTAAGGTTTTTGCAACTATCTTTTAAATCTAAATAATCTTTTTGTGTTGGCATTTCCAACATCACCGAACATTATGTTGTTGATACTAAGTATCAGCATCTGACAGAGGAAATTTAAGAACTACTATAAAGCGTTCAGGGCCGATTCCAATCACATCGCAATTAAAACACCTCCAGGGAATCCAACAAAAAAAACACAACAGCTTCAAAATGAAAGGGAGCAAAGAAAAATGAAAAACTACATCTAATTGAGAACATTATAATAAAAGTTCAAATATTTATATACGGATGGATGGAAACAGATATAATAATAATACATTTTCTATTTTTCTTCCTCCATTTCTTCCATCATATCAGGCTGTGTTGACTCCCCGGTCCCTTCTAAAATTGGATTCGAAGAATCGTCTTTGTCCCTCTTTGATTTTTTGTGTTTGTGTCGCGATGAAGATCTCTCTTCCTCTTCTTCGTGATGATGACGCCTTCTTGATGATCGCGATGACGACGACGATTCCTTGTGGCGATCGTCTCGTTCCTTGTCCCTGTCGCGGTGTCTCCTTTCGCGGTCTCTCTCTCGGCTGTCGCGATCGCGGTCCCTTTCGTAGTGCTCTCGCTCGTAGTCTCTGTCGTAGTCGCGCTCATACCTGTAAAGGAAAGTGTGAGTTTAAGTTAATAATAGTTAAATAAAAAAAATAAATGAGGGATTAGATAAAATATTAACCAACTGGGTTTAAATAAAAAGTCCATGCAGTTGTTATGTATATAACTAGCTTTATATACCTGGGTTTGCTCCGTAATATCGGTATATGTATATTATAATAACTTTTATTTTGAGCCTTATCAAAACCCCGCCCTCCTCAGTCCCATAACTTATCAGAATTTTATAATCACCCCCCTTCTAATGTCAGCATATTTTTAAAAATTTGGGTGTCCCTTTGGTTCCCGGCCGAATGTGCAAAAAAATTTCCATTCCTTTCCTGGAACATTGTAGCATATCACCAAATTCTCTGCAACATATCTCAACAAATGATTACTACTCTTCCTTAGACACCAAGCCAGTACCAAACAAGGAAATAGAGAGAAGGAAACAGACATGCGCTGTCTACTGTAATTGAAAATTTTGATCTGATCTAGCATTCACAATCGTATAGATTAAAAATTTTTAAACAAAAAATCAAATAATAATGTTCAAATTAATGTCTTATCAAACAAACATGCCTAACTTAGTCAAAATTTGTTATTTCTTAGACCAAAATATAAATAGTTCCATGTTCTAAGAGGTCGACCCTGGCTACACATACAACATGGTATTAAAAATAAAAACTAAGTCATGCCACGTTAAAGCAATATTCAACAAGGTTTCCTCTTTTAGTTATTGTATAATATATTTTAAATCAAAAGACACCAATCAAATAAAAACATACCTGTCCTTGTCTCTCCTCTCTCTATACTCCCGATAATGCCTCCTCTCATACTCCTCCCTCTCCCTCCTCTTATAATCATCTTCACCAGGAGGAATCCTCCGTCTCTCATCCCAGTATCGGTCCCGTTCCTTGTCCCGGTCTCTCCTCGAGTCCCTGTCTCGGTCCCTCTCTCTGTCCCTGTCGCGTTCTCGATGCGGGGAATTGTTCCAGCTGTGTTGCGACTCGGAGTTCCCATGTGTGCTGCCCATGTAGTATTGTTCATCGTACTGGGAAGTGCCAGAGTCCAATACGGGAGGCGGTTGGGAGAACATGGGGTTTCCGTACGTGGCCGGGACGGGCATATGGCCCGGGAATGTGCCCGGTGGGGGGATGGTGGGTGGCGGAATGCCCGGTGGTAAACCGGGCGGGGGGACGGACAGGTTTGGGGGGATGAATGGCGGGGGGATGTGGGTTGGGGGGAGGCCGGATGGCGTTGCGTTGTCGTAGGTGGCTCCGATGACCTGTCAATGAAAAAGTAATTTTTGTAAGTATAGTTAATTAAAGGGAGTCAGATGGTTCGATCTTGCCCACGTTAATTTTCTCAACTTTAGGAAAAATTTTCTGAGGAACTAAACAAGATATCATTAGGAACTTTTTATATTTGTTCCTTATAAATAGCTCTTTGATTTAAACAGATAATATTTCAAAGTATAGAAAAATACTTTTACGGTGATTTTTTAAAAAATATGTATTAAAAAATATAAATAATTTTTTTTAGCAGAGACATTTAAAATTCATCAGTTTAAATCAAAGAGCTATATGTGAGGAACAAAATATAAAAAAGTTCATAATGATATATACTTCCCGAGAAAAATGTTCTTAAAGTTAGGAAAATTAACATGGGCAAGATAGAACCATCCGACTCCCTTTAAACACATGGCAATGTTTGACCCTGACACACAACTATTGG
Source organism: Oedothorax gibbosus (assembly GCA_019343175.1). Taxonomy (NCBI): domain Eukaryota; kingdom Metazoa; phylum Arthropoda; class Arachnida; order Araneae; family Linyphiidae; genus Oedothorax; species Oedothorax gibbosus. The sequence continues at coordinate 40,858,367 of CM033271.1, forward strand.
TTGTTTACTTTACAAGCTACTTTCATTTATATGAATCTAGTTCATGGCGCCATCTATTGTTATTATCTGTATCTAACAGTATTATAAACAATATATAACATTCAATATTGCACATCTATAATTTTAAATCAGTTTTTAGATTTTTACATTCAAACTGTAGAAACCTCTCTGACCTGAGCGATAAAACACTTGAACTACTCTTGCAAGAATACTAAACAGGTTTGAAAAGTATTTGGAATGAAAGAGGAAATGTTAACTTGCACTAGTTTTAAAAATGAAATTGAATAGTTCTAGATAAAAAAAAAAGATGGTTGAAAAAGTATCATTCTAATAAATGATATTCCAAAAAATGAAAAACTAAAGAACCTAATATACCTGTATCACATTTTCCTTAGCACCTAGCGACCTTCTCGAGCTATTCGCACCACAGATGACATCAATGCTGCCAGACATTCGCCTGCCTGGTGGCGGCCCAGCTTTTTTAGCACCAGCTCCTACACCAGAATATTTGCTATTCTCATTGACTGTGGCTATTGGGATCTGCTGATCTTTACCAGGAATCAATTGAACTACCTGTAAAAAAAAAAGGAATTTATAGATTTATTGGTTAACAATCGTAGATGGTAATTCATTTAATTATGCCTTGTTACACTTGTAACATTTTGGTTAATAACCAAACTCAATTGTTGGAAAGAAAACAAAATGGTGGTAATTTTAGGCCAAAGGAGAACATCATCCGTTTCAGGTTTTAATCTTCTGATCGTTAGACTCAGCTTTTTCCAATAACCATAAATTTTATAAATTTTATAAATAAATTTTAAGTGATGATGTACTTTTTTTTTATTTAGAAAGGATTTTAAGATCATATCTTCAAAAATTAAGCCGATTTTGTTTAAATTTTTTTTATTTGAAATAACTTTAATTAAAATGTTATACAGGTAAAAAATACAATATATTATTGCCTGTTTTTAAGGTTAAAAAGTATTACAATACATTTATTCAAGAAACATCACATTTGTACATTGGGTTCATAATGAAAAATTTAAAATCTATTATAGAGATTAAAGATGGCAACACCATATGAAATTTTACAATTTACAGTATAAATTTTATGCAATGAAAAAAATAAAATCAAGTATTGAAACTAAAAATAGCTCATAAAACCATATGAAATTTAAGTTAGAAAGTCATAAAAAGCTACATGTTCTTTAAACACTACAAATATATATACAGTAAACTCCTGATTATCCTCGGGCCACGATCTCTCCACCTTTTTTCCCCCAGCAAAAATAATAATTTAACAAAACGCAGGGAAATGAAATTTATCTGTTTCAAAATTTTTTGTGGAAGAATGCATCCAAGAACTACAAATTCCTTTCAAGAACGGCGAAAACATTATAAGAACAACAAATGCATTAAAATAAGATGACTATAGGAAACCTGGTGTGCGCCAAAATGTGTTCGGCCAGGTGCACATCACATGCAGATTTTTGCCGAAAAGCGTCACTTGTAAAATAAACTGCCCGCGATTTTAATTGAACTGCTTTGCCCGATTTTGATAGTAGCGAAATGAGTAAGAAACGAAAAAAGTAGTCTTGACAATTCAAGACAAACTACAACTGATTAAAAAGATAGGAAACAGATCCACTAAAAAGCAAATGTGTTTGCAGTATGGCATAGGAGAACAGTGAGAGACATTTTGAAGCAAAAGGATAAACTCTTGCAATTTGCATCCACATCGGGCAGTTCGACCTCTTTGAAAAAAAGAAAAACTATGACAGCCAGCAGAAGAACTTGATGCAGCATTATTAAAATTTGTAATCCCTATTTTATTTCTTTACTATTTCATTAAATTTTTTAAATATTTTTGAGGATTATCCGCGAATTCGCTTATACGCGGATGCCGCGCCACCCAATTCCGCGGATAATCGGGAGTTCACTGTATATATAAAAAATCTTACCTTAGAAACCATATTATTATCAATCCTCAACTTCCGCTGCTTCTCACAATAGGCCTTCCAAGTATCTTCACTAAAACCATAATTGAAGTAATCTGTAATATCGGCACCAGGCTTTCTCCAAGGCTTATCTTCAATGGAATCCAAGTTGAATTCATAGATAGAAACTCCATTAATAAGTCCAACTGTTTCAAGATCTATGCCTTTGGTTTTGGCGCCACCTCCTGCGCCAGTTCCAGCTGTGAATGGTGCTCCTCTTTTTATGTTGAGGTTTACTGGGGCGCCCCCATAGGGATAGGCTGTGCTGGCGGTTGGTTTTATGTCGCCAATTGTCACCTGTTGGTAGATAAATAATAAATTATGTTATTTTTTGTTAAGGATAAAGTTTTCTTAATGTAGGAGAGTACTTGGGGGTGTTAACCCTTTAAGGAGCAGATAGTGTCCGTAACAAGAGGGTTGCCAGTTAAATTTAGAAAAAAAGTCCCATAAATTTTTCAAAAAAGAAGCATAAATAGTTACCTACCAATTTGATATCATAAGTATAACCACAAACGGGAAAAAAATAGTCATTTTAGACCCCACACCCTAAAATATTTGTGATTTTTTTTGTTTAAACCAAGCATATTATCTGTGACTTAGAGTGTTCTAATTTAAGCTGCAATGGAGAAAGCAAAAGATAAAATTTTTCTGGATTGCTATAAATTCGTCATATCTCAAATGACATTTTCAAATTGATAAATTTTTAAACTTATGAGTTCATATATTTAAAATTAGACTTGTATCTGGTATTAAAAGTAATTTTTCGGAGTATGCAGAGAGGCATGAAAGAACTTATACAGGTTATGCATTTTCCAATAAAATATTAAAAAATGCACTTATTTATCTCCAACGAAAAGATATGCATTAAAATTTCATTGTTAAAGTACTTGTAAGCAGAGTTTATTCGTGTTATGGACTAATTATACTAATTCTAGACAGTAATAACATTAGCATTATTTCTTCAGTAAACTATAGTTAAGCTTACAGCCTATATTAAACCAACATTAAAGTTACATCATAAATGCTCATTGCACTATGTATTGACCACAAATGTAATACCTTTCTTAGAACTTTGATAAGATTAAATACTACTTAATGATAAGATTAAAAATATACATTTCCTGAATGAAAAACTGCTGGCATTGCCTTTTCATGCAAATTGCGGTGTTACGTTGTCTCGCTGCGGCGCTGCCCATGATGTCATGGACTGGATTTGATTGTGTTTGGGACAGCGCCGTGGTGGGCGTCACCCAGTCTTTTATATAAGCTTCGGCCTTGGTTGATTTGGGTTATTATATTATGATATATTATTGCTATCAGATCAATATTACTTTGAGTAGTTTACTTGTGATGTTATCATTTATGGTCTTAAGTGTTTTATTTAGAATCAATAAATCTAATTTGTTTCAACTCTGACTTATTTTTTCCACTGCGCGAATATAACCGAATAAAAACAAAATGATTTCAATAAACAAAATCCCTACTATTTTTTATGGTTGATTGATTATTAACAATTATACTAGTGTCACAAAGAATAATTAAACAAAATTCATACCTGAATGTCATCGTCATCTGAATCATCTTCGTCCCCAGATTCTTTTTCTTCGTCATTCTCTTGGGTTTTTGCCTCCTCCCCTTCCTGCCCACTAATTTCATTTTCAGGTTGTCCCACCTATAGAGAAATAAAAATGTACATATTTTAATTTGTACTCTACAAAATATCGTGTTAGATCCAGCTTTGAAAATGCGTTATTTACAAAAAAAAAAATCACTTAACCATATAGACAACCATAATTTCGGTTAATTTTAATTTGACGGTACTTCTGTCGCCAAGGGATTTGGCGCTTGTAGGGAGCGATAAACAATTATTTTTGGTGATGCAGCATTTTCTGGTGAAATGCGTTGTGGCGTCTTTGTTGTGGCTAGGTGGCGCTGTTTATACTTGCGCGGATGTTATGCGCCTGGGATTTATTTGTTCTAAATTAGTTTTTGACCAATCGCCGGCGCTGGTAATACTTGCGTGGAATTTAGGTTGCGCGGATGTTGTGTGCGCACAGAATTATTTTTATTCTATTAAATTACTTTTTGTTCTATCGTTTTTACGTGAGGTTTCTTTTGCGGTTACGTTTGGCTTTTGAACATCCGATTATTATGCATATTTAAATTCTGAATTTTTTATCGATTTGAAGATGGCTGGACAGCTAGCTGTCATTCAGTTTTGAAGGACTAACAAAACTAACTTTTTTTGGTTTTGTTCACAAATAAAACTACATTTTTTTAGTTTAAATTTTTTTTTTGTTTTGCTTTGTAAAACAAAACTGCCCGGGGCCCCAAACCAATATTTAGGCTTTCAATGGGCCCTACAATACTGCCCCATGTTGGATACTGATGTTTTTTAGAGAAAACAAAATTGCCCGGGGCCCCAAACGAGTATTTAGGCTTTCAATGGGCCCTACAATACTGCCCCATGTTGGATACTGATGTTTTTTTAGAGAAAACAAAATTGCCCGGGGCCCCAAACGAGTATTTAGGCTTTCAATGGGCCCTACAATACTGCCCCATGTTGGATACTGATGATTTTTTAGAGGAAAAATAATTGCCCGGAGCCCCAAACGCGTGCGTACTGGATTGCCACTCACTCGTGTAGCTCTAGTGCGACGATAATTCAAACTAAACTAAACTGGATTGCCACTCGTGTAGCTCTAGTCCTACGAAAATTCAAACGAAACTAAACCGGATTGCCACTACAAGCCCATTGTGTAGTGTAAAGTTTGTTTTGTGTTGCCCAAAGCAAACCAAAACCCTGAGTCTGGGTATTTTTTCAAAAGTAACTAGGGTTACTGCATCGGCGGAAAGGAATCTGGCAATGGGGAAACACGCGAGTTTCGCCAAGTTGTTGTTGTTTCTGGAACCGCGCCAAGCAGTACCGTGAAATTAAAATTTAGCATAATTTCCATTGGAAAAGACTGTATTCAGTTTCTAGACTATCCCTGAGATCCCTGGCAGATGGTGGTATAATATAAAAGGTTACATGACGTCATAATTGTCATAAGTATGCAAAAACACAATATAAAAACACAGCAATAAATTGATTTAACAACAGTACTAACGGGTATAAAAAGCAAGGGTGCATTGAAAATTATAAAATTTGAAACAAAATACTCAGTCAAGACTAAGGCCAGGAAGATTACCGACTTTACTTTTTACTTTGCTCATGGCAAGAAATATAATTTCAATGAAAAGATACCATAACCTCCTGAGACCTGACATCCACATCAATGGATCTTGTGCTTTACATTCTTGTAAACTTAAAATTAACTGAAATGAGTCGAGTCGAATATTGTCACATTAGAGCTACACGGAGACCATTGGGGACAGACGTTGTAAATTAGAACCACAGTGTGTTGGTAAAACTACAGTCAACTAAATAGGGTACTTGACTATATCGCTCAAATACCTTCCAATATTAAATTAATTATAGTTTGAACCCAAAAATAACAAACGTATATATTTTTTTGCAACATAAATCTTTAAATAATTCATAAAAATCATTTTAAAATGGCTTATTTTTCATCGGTACGTCACATAATCACAAACACGTTGATTTGACTGACGTCACTAGTATATATCAAGCGGTGTGATGTTTTTTTTGCTTGCAATTAAACTGGATTTAATCTAATTTACGATTAAAATAAGAATTATATAGATAATGGAAGAAGGTTTTACAGAAGCGGACAGTTTAAATTTGCTTAAAGTAGATTCCAAAATGGTGTTTCAAAGTTTGTTTATAGTTACTAGTGACATCATAGATACCATGTGACAGCCACAAAGCGTTTTCGGGCGTAATGTTTTGTCCTAAATTTTAAAATTCATTTTTCTCCCTTTTTATGGGGTATTTGAAAAAAAGAAAAAATACGGGTCTAATATTTTTGGCATTAAAATATTTTAAGCTAATAAAATTTTTTTTAGTCAAATACCCTATTATGGAGTTTCCTGAGTACATTGGGACAGGCATGATGGCTAAATATGCGGTTAGTTTACAATGTTGCTTGAAGGTTTCGTTGGGTGCCAGATAAGGTGCTGATTGTGTCACCTGACCGAGGTGCTAAATTAAAAAGCATTCATTGAGCAAAAGTCAGACTTTATCCCAATGGGGCCATTCACACAGAAGCTGTTTTAGTCTCTTACAGTCTGGCATGAAAATTGTAAGTCTGGGCATAAGTAACAATGTGTTAAACTCAACCTTAAAAAGAATCATTAGTACTTTCTTCCAGCTTGGAAGAAAACAGCTAATGCTTAAAGGGGTTAGCAAGTATTGAAAACCCTATATTTTACAAGTGGTTTAACTCTATTATTACTAAAAAAAATATGAATTTAACAGAAGAAAAGAAGGAGTCTGCCATATTCTAATGTTTAATGTATGGTCAAATCCTGCTTTGTGGCTCTGAGATTTTGATGTGTGTAAGGGCGCTTTTTCATTGACCGACACGACACGGACAAATCGTATAACGATTTCAGTAACACAATATCGTGGAACGCAAAACACACACGCGAAGCCGGGACGCTTTTCACTAGCCGATACGATAACGATTATGCCGTTCCTAATCGGGCGATATCGGTTATCGCCACGTTATATCGTGGGTACGCACGAATCCTTCTTAATCGTGGCGACATTTTCTGTTTGTTGTTGTTTGAAAACTTCGTAAAAATGGCTCTTAAATTTGATATTGTGTCTCTTTGCGAATTAGTTGAGGGTAGACATGACGGAAAGTAAATAAAATGGTGCTGAAATCTATGACCTAGTTAACAAAATTAGTTTTTAAATAGTTAAAAAAAATTGCATGTTTTTTTTATGTAAAATTCTTAAATTTTTTACAATTAACTAGCAACTGTTTTAATAAGGTTGTATTTTTTTAAAAACTGATTTCAGCTTGTAATTAAAAATTTATTTTTTAACGTCATGTTAGAAAGTTCAATCGAAAGTTTCGTCAATCGAAAGTTTCCACGCTCATTCTAAAATAATTGAAGAATTTTGCAGGATCTTTATGTAGCCTTTCAAATAGTACGTGAAAATCCCCTTCAGAATGCCTTGCTTTTAAAATATCGTGAACCCAGAAGCGTTTTGTAATACCTCGTCTTTTCCTTCTTAAATAAAGTAAATATAAGAGGCGCAATTGATGATAATGTAGTTTATTGTGACTAGCCATTTTTTAAATGCGTCTGCTCACGGAGAAAGACGAACACGAAAATGAGCGGAAAATCGGCCCGTTTCAGTGAACGATATCGGTGCAGTGAAAAAGCGACTACCTAGACGATACGATAATATCGTATGCCGTCCCAAGCGATTGTACGATTTATCGGTGTCGTGTCGTTCAATGAAAAAGCGCCCTAAAGGTAGGTCTCATTTTGCTTCCTCGGATTAGTGTACTTGGTTGGCAAAGAAAACTATTCTTCGCTCTTGGGAAAGTCGCCAAATTTTTCAATTATTCGCCGTACTACAAAATAGGATTTTACCCAAATGTTTAAAGGACGTTATGTTGTACAAATATTTTAGCGAATGTTAAGGAAACCATGCCATTAAAAAGTTATTGTTTGCGATTTTTTACATCTTAATTACAGCATTCCGTAAGTTTGTCAACAACAGAGAGTAGTGTCTATTAGTACTTGTACCTGCGCATCGCCATTTGTTGTAATAATGGTTTCTTCACCAGGGGGAACAACTTCTTCTGTTGCTCTATCAAATATAGCATTTATTTCTTCTTTTCGCTGTTCTTCAGCATTATTATTATCTCCATACAACCAAGCATCATCGTCATCTGCCGGAACGTCGGCCATGTTTCTTTTCTTTCTGGTCACAATTCGCTTTTGTTGCCAGTTTTGTTTTGACCTAGTTTTCTTTAAATTGAAATTTATTATTTCATTTCGAAGCAAAACACGAACAAATTTCAATTTTTGAAAATTAAATTCATTATTGTTTAAGATATATATTTTAAAATGTTTTTACATTGGACAGATTAAAGAATTTTTAATTGAATTTGTACTATTGAGTTTACGGACTCATCATTCATTTTGGCAATGTACATTACTACATTTCTGTCATGCAAAGCAAACAAGAAAGCAGAATTCCAGAACCCAGAATCATAAACTGATTCAATTAATGATATCACAGAATACAGATAAGTTTTTCTTTCAATATATGCGTTGTTTCTTTCCTAATCTAATTACCTATGCTTAGCAGATTGACCCATACTTTTTTATAAAGTTGAAAACGTCAAACCTTGTTGATACGTAACTCTTTACTTATGTCTTAATTAAAAAATGTGACTTGCAGTTCCATTTAAACATCGAAAACATATACTCTTTTCTACTGACAAATCAATTGTTCAAATAATTCATTATCCTTTACGGTAAAATTGCCTACTGCATGCAACAGTTGTCGTTTTGAAGTTTTAGTCATTTGACGTAAGTATGTTTGTCAATTTCATATTTTAATGCGTATTAAGTTGTATTTTTAAAAATTAACTTATCATTTCTGTTATTTATGTGTATGAAAATTAATTTAACAAGTTTGCGTTTAGTTTGTGATATGATTCCTATAGTTTGTGGTTTTGAATCCTGTTTTCCAATCTATAAATGGATGAGTGATATCAGATTATGAAATGCTTAGGCATTTTTATTTATTTGCTTACGTTAAGGGTAATTAAAAAAAAGTTCTCTGTATATTAGTTTAGTTAGTAACTTTGGAAGATCTGATTATTTGGCAATTTTACCTTGCATATAAAATAGTTTCAGTCGACTCCAGTGACGCGTTCATGGATGTTGGGGCCATAGGCGGCTTCCGAATTTGAGGCCCCTCGCCCCCTCCCCCAAACAGAAATTAGAATTTAAAAAATCTTAATACTTGTACAAATAAAAAAGCATGACGAAGGATGAACCAGTTTGTAAATTGGGATTCTCCCCTCCCCTTTTTTTTGAGCATGAAATGCTAGTGATGCAATCGGGGCTGGGAAAAAAAGAACCATGGTCTTGGCTAAATATTACAAGAGACAAGAATTTCACTTATACTTTTAATGCCCTTATATTTACATATTTATTTTCCATTTACAACTTTTCTTTCTGCATTTTCTTTTTGCAAATTCGTTTTATCACCTTGTCGAAATCAATTTTTGGTTAATTTTAATTTGACGGTACTTCTGTCGCCAAGGGATTTGGCGCTTTTGTAGGGAGCGATAAACAATTATTTTTGGTGGTGCAGCATTTTCTGGTGAAATGCGTTGTTGCGTCTTTGTTGTGGCTAGGTGGCGCTGGTTATACTTGCGCGGATGTTATGCGCGTGGGATTTATTTGTTCTAAATTAGTTTTTGACCAATCGCCGGCGCTGGTAATACTTGCGTGGAATTTAGGTTGCGCAGATGTTGTGCGCACGGAATTATTTTTATTCTATTAAATTTCTTTTTGTTCTATCGTCATTACGTTTGGCTTTTGAACATCCGATTATTATGGATGGTGCGTATTTAAATTATGAATTTTTTATCGGTTTGAAAATGGCTGGACAGCTAGCTGTCATTCAGTTTTGAAAGAATAAAACTAAATGTTTTTGTTTTACTTCGTAAAACAAAACTGCCCGGGGCCCCAAACCAATATTTAGGCTTTCAATGGGCCCTACAATACTGCCCCATGTTGGATACTGATGTTTTTTAGAGAAAACAAAATTGCCCGGGGCCCCAAACGAGTATTTAGGATTTCAAACGGGCTCTACAATACTGCCCCATGTTGGATACTGATGTTTTTTAGAGAAAACAAAATTGCCCGGGACCCCAAACGAGTATTTAGGCTTTGAATGGGCCCTACAATACTGCCCCATGTAGGATACTGATGTTTTTTTTAGAGAAAACAAAATTGCCCGGGGCCCCAAACGAGTATTTAGGCTTTCAATGGGCCCTACAATACTGCCCCATGTTGGATACTGATGTTTTTTTAGGGAAAAAATAATTGCCCGTACCCCAAACGTGTGCGTACTGGATTGCCACTCATTCGTGTAGCTCTAGTGCGACAATAATTCAAACTAAACTAAACTGGATTGCCACTCGTGTAGCTCTAGTGCGACAATATTCAAACTAAACTAAACTGGATTGCCACTCGTGTAGCTCTAGTCCTACGAAAATTCAAACGAAACTAAACTGGATTGCCACTACTAGCCATTGTGTAGTGTAAAGTTTGTTTTGTGTTGCCCAAAGCAAACCAAAACCCTGAGTCAGTTTTTTTTCAAAAGTAACTAGGGTTACTGCATCGGCGGAAAGGAATCTGGCAATGCGAAACAAGGAGTTTCGCCAAGTTGTTGTTTGTTTTCTGGAGCCGCGCCAAGCAGTACCGTGAATTAAAATTTACCCAATTTTTTTTGTTTCATCTGATTCGATGTTCAGAATCGCTAAGGCGTATCTGTCCAATCATATTTCTCTGCACATTCTTTATTCTTTTTAGTGCAGAGAAAGAACATTCTCCAGTTGCATTGCTAATCGGAATTGTTAGATAAATACGCAACAGCGTTTCCACACTTTATTTTAATCCGTGTTGCGATTTTAATCCGTGTGGCAGAAAGTTATATATTTCGGCTGGAGACAAAAGATGTTATTTTCTTGCAAGTATTAAAAAATGTTTTATTTCGTCTCGAACACTTTCAATGCTGTCGTTGTTAGACTTAATATTCTCCCTGTTCTTTGTTGTAAGTTTAGTGATCATGGATTTGACTTCGTCAGCGGAAACATCTTTCTCCTAGGGTTGTTTGGTAGGGGAACGATCGAAGCGCTCCTACAGAAAACGACTTGGGAATTTTCGAAACTCCGTGGCGTCAAGCTTGTATAGTTCGGTAATAGGAGACACGAAAAAGCGACAATTCGGCGGTCAATTATTATGTTTGTATGCAAACAGTTGTAAGTCTAGATATTTGTTATTAATTTTGAAATTTGGGGGCCCTCGCAATCTTGGGGCAACAGGCGGCCGCCTCTAACGCCTATTGGAAAACGCGTCGCTGGTCGACTCCTTTTATTAGGGTGGTTAAAATGCAACAATGCATTAGAGTGGTTAAATGCAGTCGCCCAGCCGGTATGGTGGTTTCCATCCTCGCTTGTCATGCTAGTGGACCCGGGTTCGAATCCCGTATAAAGCATGGATATTTGTGTTGTCCTGAGTACATGCAGAGAACATGCTCGTGAAATATGTGGATCCGAAAGTCCTGTGGGCAGTCATAGCGCAGTACCAATTGTGCAGGTTGACTGGAGAAAAACGCCCCTCCCTTCTAGCGACTTGCCTAAATTGAGGTGGCGCCGACTCGGAGCAGAAGTCAGACTTCCAACCCTCAATGGGGGCTCAAAGCCTTGTGCTGATGGAAGCTACTGTACCTCCAGGATATGCCCTGGAAGCAAATGACAACCACAACAGTGTAACAGAGCTAAATAACCTGAAATATCACCATGGGGGAGGGGGTAAAAAAATCGACAAAATTGCATCACATGATTTATGGACAGCTTCTATCAAATAATTATTTGCTTTCGGTATATCATATGGTAACAGTAAGCTTTAATAGGTTGACAGCTTGTGAGCAAACAGAGAAAAATAGTAACAACTTAATAATTCTTATTATGTAAAAACGTAATTTTAGTTTTTATAATTATTATTGAAACAAGATAAAGAAAATTTTATAATTAGAAATAAAATATTTTATAATTAAAAACTTTGATAAACTAAACGGTTATTATAAAATAATAGTAATAAATAAAAAAAATTAAAGCATTCTAAATGATTATATATTATAATATATAATATATATATATATATAATATATATATATATATATATATATATATATATATATATATATATATATATATATATATATATATATATATATATAAAATATATATTATATATATATATATATATATATATATATTTATTTGTGTCAAATTATGCTTGAATTTAAAAAGATAGCTGGGTACCATTTGACATTTGCAATGAAATGCATTAATGTTACCTACAGCTTTGGTCTGTGATAACCTGTTATCTAGCATCGTAATTACATTTATAGGAATGATTGTTTCACTTTTTGTTGATAAGCTATTAGGGCAATTAAAAAATGTGTATTGAAATCTTTAAAAAAGTTGTTTGCCAGTAATGCTAAAAGATTTCTTAGCATAAGTTCCAATTTTTATTTTTAGATTCAATCTGCACAAAATTCAATTTGAATCTTCAATCACCTATAGAGTTTATTATTTTTTTTACTCTCTATCGAGATGAGTAATCAGAGCTGTTACAAAATATCTAGTTAACTAGTTATTAGAATTTTTTAATAATTGCTGTCAATATTGTTGAAAGGGCTGTTACCTTTTTAGTTTTAGGTTCAATTTAATCAAAAATCAATGCAAGTTTTTCCTCTGTTTTACAGAAATGATTATTTGTTCAGTTTTTAGAGATAAGCTATCAGGACGATTACAAAATAACTAGTAATGGAATTTTTAGATAAATTTCTGTCAATAATGCTTACTAGATTATTATCTTAGGTTATATTTATACGTTAAAGACCAATTTACACACAAATCCACTTCTTGGTTAGAAGTTTGTTAATCAATCAAAAATTACATATTTAAATAAAATGTCACTGGTATTTTTGAATTGACTCTTACATTTTAAATTCAAAACTCTGCTTAATAAGTGAATTGTTTATAACTTGAAACTGTATTTAATTGTAATTCAAACTATTGTAATTAAATTATAAATTAATTAAATTAAAGCGTTGTAAAAGTATTGTACTTTACAAACTCTATCAATTATCATAATTTCTTACTTCCCTGTCTCGTGTTATCATTTTACAATTCACGTGCCAAGTCTTATTTATTTCTTGCTTGAAAGGCATTTCAAAGTCACACGTGACTTCTCTAATAGCCTCTGCAAACAGCATCAATTTGTTTCTTCAAATAAGATACTCTATCTTATCTGAACAAACGTTTCCTAATACTTTCAGTCACACGCTACATTGTTCTTTTGATAATTGGTTCCTGACAGGGAAACCAACAATTATTTTTACCTTCCTTTCATTTAACTGCATATTTATAATTAATTTCTTTGTCAAATTTATTTTTACCTTCTATTGGATACATTTCTATAACAATCCAGGTTTGTCTGTTTATGATTTTTATCGGGGAGTGCCAAAAACCAGTATAACTTTGGTAAATTCTGAAAAGATTTTAGACTTTTTCAGACTTTGGATTATGCAACAATCATAAAATTTGTTTCAAAAATGCTGTATTACTTTTTATGCTTTAAGGAAAATTTAAAAAAAAATAGTATTGGATTTTAAACATTAATTTTATTGTAATTTATGAAAAAGGTATTGATAAACAACATATTTGTATTAATCAAAACTTTTAGTTTGGTCCTTCAATTTGGAAGTTTTGCAGTTGTAGTGACCTAGTAAATAATAACCAATAAATTTGGCATCTGCAAACTTGTGTGTATTTTAGGTACTCTGATGTGTGGCTCTATTATATATAAAAACTGAAATTAATAAATTGCAATGTTTTATTTTTAATGTATACATAATTTTTTTTACTGAAAATGGGTTTTAAAAAATAATCTGTAGGTGGTGAATATAAGCTTGAAATTGGAAATTTTTGCTTATTACTTGAAGACTTAATCAGCTTAAGTCCTAATATATAATTATAAGCTTATAACTTGGTATTCTTTAATTTCCCCTATTGCAATTTAAAAATAACAATTGTGATATTTTTTTTTTCTATTACAATAAGTTTTGTAAAATATGTTATTCATTAGTATATACTGATAACTTATCTGACAGCATTATTTTATACTTTTTTTTTGCAGTTGTCATGATGAAAGTCCTAACAACAATAGTTTTTCTTTTGATTACCGTTGCATCATACGTTGTAAGTAACTTTAAATTCTTTAGTTAATAAATTGCTTTCCTTTGCTTATACCTTGGCTATCTAGAATGCGAGCCTCGAAAGCATTTTCCTCCCCCATCCCCGCATGTGGTTTTCTTCGAAACGGCGTGAGCATGTTTTTTCCCCACCCTACTTGGGTTTGAACTGTTTGGATTGTTAACCTCACAACAGAACCTCAAACGCGTTAGGTTTAGAAAAGCGATGCTCCCCCCGTTTCCTAGAAAACCAAGCGAAGGGATGGGGGAAGAAAGTCTTTTCGAGGCTCGCATAGTAAATAGACAGACTATAACTTGTAACAATTAAATTAAGAATGGATTTGGTTGCCCTGGCATACTATTTCGCAGCTCAAACTATAAATGCACAGTAATTTGTCAATTTAAAGCTGAGGAGGATACAGCATTTATTTCAATATTCTTCTGAAACTTAGATAAATATTAGAAAATTAAAAAAAAATATCTTTTTAATTTTCATGACAGTGTTTTTATTCATTTAATTTATACTATTACCACTCTGATGGTTTTTATTTAACTTAATTGTTAAGTAAATGAAAATAATGCAATAGTTTTGGAATCGCAACTTCCGCAGAAGTATTGTTTTGCCATGTTAGCCCTTTCTCCCCTGATACAGGAATTCCAAAATATTCACTAGATGGCGATATTATTTTTAAACTTTATCAATTAATAATTAAATAACCGGATGTTATTTTCTTTTCAATTTTGTTTTAAATTGATGTTATGATGATTCCCATACCTGGTGAAAACGGGATAACATGGGAAAGCAATTCTTCTGCGAAAGTTGTGATTTCAAAACTAATGCATGAGCTTTATGGGACTGACAGTCCCTTTTAATGAAATACATATTTTTATTACAAATTTGAAATTTAAATATTATTTTAATGTTTCATATTAAATTTAATCTATTGCCACTCTTAATATGAAATTAAGTTTTTTATTAAAAAGTAAGGCTATTACTATGAGTAAAAAGAGACATTCATCAACTTTGTGTTTTTCAGCATTGCCAAGATCAGTGTGTTACACATGGTCAATGTGAAGATGATCCTGTGACAATGCTTACAAGGCCATGTGTGTACAATGGTCCCCCTGTTCCTCTCAATGAATCAGTGGCTATAAAAGCCTTGCAAAATCTTTGCCCAACTTTAGACATGGGTAATTAAAAAAAAAATCTTTTTAATGGTGTAAATAATTGAAGAGCTTAGTGGAAGAACGTGCTAGGTGACAAAAAGGTGGAAACGAGAAAATGAGCTTTAAAGTATTTAGTTTGCACTTAAATCCGTTAAAAACGGTATTTGCAAACGGTAAAAAGTACTTAACTTAGTTTAAGAAAAAATGGGAAATTTTTTATCTTTAAAGGATGGAATACTATGTTAATTGACACAAACTCAATTTTTAAAAAAAGTCACTTAGCATGTTTTTCCACTAAGCTCTTCAATTGCTTCTTGTTGTTAAATATCAAAAATCATATGGTTTTTATACAGCATACAAAAAAATATGTATATTGTGAAATGATCAGAAATAATTACTAGTCTTTACAATTTATCAGTATTTCTGATGCTACATTTGGGCTCAACATTTTTTATCATGATATTGAAATATGTTGTTGTATGACTGAATTCCAATACCATTTAAACTCAAATTTTATGAATACTGGATTTTTTATTAAACTAACTTGTCGAAAAGTAATTAGCCCTTTTCCTTCTTGCTCCCGTGAAAATACCGGGGTGAAGTTGCTGACTTTTCACAGATAAATGTTGGTTTGGAAATTATTTTTTTAATTTCAAGCCTAAAACGAATGAAAGATTGAGAATGAATACATATTATATATATTGTTCCTACACATATTTTTATATAATTGCTCACGCACATATCTATATATAAAAGGAAAAAGTCCTGACTCACTGACTCACTCGCATATCAACGCCCAGCCAAAACTATTGGAGGTACAGGTACCAAATTTTAGGAAAATATTCTTTTTATAAAGTAGGCATCATTTAAGAAGCGATTTTTCAAATTCGAACCCAAACGGGTGAAGGAGTGCAAAACGTGAGCCGATTTTCCCATTGGAACAGCATTGTAAGATTAGAATTTATACTTTTTATTTCAATTTAAAAGAAATTTCAGTGCGTTCAGCGTGAACGAAAGTTAAGCATAAACACGTAAGAGCACGCAAGTTTAATTTGTAGGATTGTTATTTGAATATCATTATTTTATTTATTAAATTTTAATCTTTTGATTTTTTTTCTGGACCTATTTCTGGGACCTATCGCATGCAAGTCGAACGCCTTTACCGACTGGGCTAACCCAGCCCTGTCGAGTGGTCGAATATGGAGTGAAATGTTAACCACATTTTGGGCATTTTCGGGTGTAGGAGGGCAAATTTAAACTGGCTAGCCTTTCTCTCAATTTTAACAGGGCCTATGGGAAAGCCCTCTAAATCCTAGAAGGGCCTGGATACAATCAGACTTCTTTTTAAAAAAAAATCAATGCTTATATTAGAGTGGGAGGAACTCGAAACTATAATATACTGATGGAGTGCTGACTAGTGGAGAGTGGATCAATTGGTATAAAATAAAAGTTTACATAAAAAACAATCACTGTTAGTAAGGGTACACCTGTGCAACGCCGGGTTTATAAAGCTAGTTTTTATATAATTGTTCATACTCGTATTTTTATATAATTGTTCATACACACTTTTTTAATATTTAGAGACGAATAAATAGGTACTTTTATGACCGTTTTCTTAAATCATCCAATTTCTAAGGGGATAATAAGACTAATTAGTTTGTGTATGATTGATTTGAATTTTTTTTTCAAACAAATATTTCTAACTGTATAAATGCAATGTTTCTCTTAGGCCCAGATTTTGAAGTTTGTTGTAATGCCGACCAAGTTGCAGCATTTAAAAGTAATTTGGATACTTTAGCAACCCTTTTCAAGCGTTGTCCTTCTTGCTACCACAATTTGGCCAATGTATTTTGTCAGCTCGTCTGCTCTCCAAAACAAAGTCGATTTATGAAGGTAAAAATAAATTGTGTATTTTTTTTATTTGAAAATTTTACCAATAATTCATATCATACATCCTGGATAAGATAATGAATGAGATCCAGCTCTTTTGTAAGAATCCTTTGTAAAGGTTAATCTTCTAAACATAATATTAAATATAAGCAAGAATTAGTAAGAATATTTTCATATTTATATGGCTAAATACAAATTTTTTTAAAATTTGATCAAGACCCTGAAATCTTCATTGTTAATTTTTAATAGAAGTAACCACAATTTGGAGATATAGAAAAGATCGGAGTGCCTTTATCTTATTCTAATACCTCTATTGTTTTGTGTTTAGATTTGTATTGAGTTTTGAATATTCTCTTTGTAATAATATACAAGTAGGTTTGTTACAGAATCTGTCACTTAAACTACTTCCACACAAAATTTGTGCTCAACAGGAAACAAACTATTTATACAACTTAGAAAGAAATTTGCCAAACAGAGCCTTTAGCTAGTTGTAATAAACATGTAAACGATAAAATTAATTATTTTCATTAATCTTCTTTCTCAGATTTAATAATTAGACCTTATCGTTTGCTAAATTTGTTTGAAGTTCAAAGAATAATAATGTAATCTTTTTTAATAAATATCTTTGTGTCGCCACAATTTCCCATTTCCCTTTTTTTCGAAAATTCAGTTATTATCGTTTGTTAGATTAATTTACAGTTCGAAAATATATAATTAGTGCAATTGATGCTTTAAAAATAAAAGCGAAACTTTGCCTATTTTTTATGCCAAGTTAGAATTATCTATGAATCTTTCTTCATACATATATAATAAACCATCAAAAGAACTCTATTGTGATCTTACAACAATCCAAACTGAATTATATCGCATAAATAAATATTTGTTAAATTTTTTTATATTTTATTTTAACTTAAGTTTCTCGTACGTTTAACTAAATGGCAACAAATATTGAATAAAAATGGAATTTGCATTTATTTCAATATAGATTAAATTTTTAGTTATTTAAGTTTTAAATAAACTTCTAATTAAAATTTTTTTAATGAAATTTGGAATGTAGCCTAATCTTATTTTTTGCTTCAAAATGACATATCCCACTTGTCTGTGGGACTTATGGTTCTTTCTGTGAAAGTGGGTGACAGACGGACTGAACGATTATAATACCTTCCACTTTTTATGTTATAAACGTAGTGTGGAAGTTAAAATTTAATCAATCGCTTGATGTTGAATTCGTCTCTTAACCTTCAAGCTCGAAATCACCAAGATGCATATACAGTCCCTGGACAAATTATTAGACACACTGTATTTTTTTTAGTAATGATGAAAACATACCAAAGAATGCCATATCATTAAAAAAGATGTCGATGTATGTAATAAGTATAGCAGATATATAGTATTTTCTATTCAATAGCTTAAGTTTAGGAACACAAATGTCCTTCTAAAGGTACTTTGTTCATCATTGATTGATACGTGAAATCTTGCAGGACGTCTAATAATTTGTCCAGGGACTGTATATGTGGAATTTAATTTGCTTAAATTTTGATTTTTGAAATTAGTTTAATTTCTTTAAATTACTAATTGACTTATTGTACTACGAAGCATTGGAACTTACAGTTGTTCCTACGGTGTCCACTGTGGCAGAAAGATAGTGTCTTGTCTAGTGGAACCACAGAGGAGTGAAACGGATAGTGGCCTGTCCACTATACCGTTGTATCATATATAGGGGGATGGCATGCAATTTTGACATGCACCCTCCCATTTCATCATCACCTTTCTCCACCTAATTTATCGAGTAAATGGACCGCTAACATATTTTTGTCATCCTATGCGTATGGAGTAATGGGCTACAAATACAAATATTGTCGACCAACAACAGGCCAGAGGCCCAGCAAGGTTGGTCCAAAATAAATCTTATACATTACCAGTTTCCAATGACTATCAAGTTTCTTCTTAAAATCTTCTACTCTCTTCGAATGCACAACATAATCTGGTAAAGCATTCCACTCATTGACATCTCTATTGTAAAAATAATGTTTTCTTTCCTCCCTTCTAAAGCACGAATTATTCCATTTCTGATCATGTCCTCTGGTCCGGCTATGTAAGGTAAAACCTAAGCACTCCATGTCTCTCTGTTTTACGAACTTGAATAACTATTACATCACCCCTAGCTTTCCTATTTTCCAGAGAATACATGTTTAAAGATCTTAATCAATCTGTTATCATAATCAATACCAGATAGATCCTTAATCATTTTTGTAGCCCTATGCAGAACTTTTTCAAGCAACTATATATCTTTGCTGAGGAAGGGAGACCAAAACTGTACAGCATATTCCAGATGTGGCTTTACCAATCTCCTATACAACGGCAAAATAATCTCCTTAGATTTAGAAGTGATACTTTTAGAAGTGATAGTGCTACACGGCCTACTCTCTTCCCTTCAAGGGCGCAACTTCATTGTTATGTTATGTTACTTACAGTTATCATTTGCATTAATACTTAGTTATCAACCCATTTACAGGTAACAGAATCAACCACATTCGAAGACAAACAATCCGTCAGCAAGCTGGACTACTACATAACCGAAACCTACGCCCAGGGCCTATTTGACTCATGCAACAATGTCCAACTATCCTTCAGTACAGACAAAGCCATAGGCATTTCTTGCGGAAGCCACTTGAAAGACTGCACTCCCCACTTTTGGCTCCAATACATGGGGGGCCACGACCCCTCACCCTTCGAAATAGACTTCCAATTCGAATTGAACGATACCATGACAGTTAACGGGACAACCTTTTTTCCGATGAACGAGACTATCGTTCCGTGTTCCCAAGCTGTTGCAGGAAGTGTGGCCTGTTCCTGTGTGGATTGTCCGTGCCATCCAAGCCCTCCTGAACCATTTCCAGTTAATGACAGCAAGTTGCTTGGACGGCCCTTGATGGAGACTGTTATGATCATTGTGTTTTGTGTTCTTGCTGTTGGGATAACGGCTGGGTTTTTGTACTATGGATTGAGCAAAGTACGTGACGGTAAGTTTGATATTTTTGCATTTCATTCTACTCTCCAGTGATTTGTAACTTCTCTGCTTTTCCAGTTTTTCTCTATGGATTTAAGGTTTACCAAACTTGATGAACTATAGTTATCGTTAATGTGACCAGTTTTTCAAAACCAAAAATCAGGACATTCGCTCTCTAACTTCTTGCCCCCACTTCTCTGACAGTTTTTCATATATAATACTCCCTCCCAAGTCCGGATTTAAAGATTTGCCGCCCCTATCACAATATTCTCCCTCTTCGGGGAAAGATAGCTGGTTAGCTGCAAAATAGGGTGGTATTGTCTGTTTAAAATTATCTCAACAAATATAAGAGGGAAAATAGGTTTATTCGAAATGCAATATAATTAGAAAATATAGAAATAAAAAATCAAATAGCGACGGCACTCGTATTACTTTTCACTGCGTACTGCACTTTAAAACTAGCTCTTATTCAACGATATGCACTTCTGTTCTCTATGCAATTACTTAACAGTGAACTGTAATCCACATTCAGCACTTATTAAATTGATATTAAAATAAATTACAATTTAATTACAGGGACTCCTACTTTTACTGATCCCTTCAGAATTAAATGTAAAAATTTTCACTGAAATATTAATGTAAATACAAAAAACATACAGTAAGTTTCGAAGAAGATCTGGGTAAAAACTAAGTTGTTCCCTCATTGGCTGGAACCGGACCGCCTTGAAAGCAAATTGAGATTAGCAGGAAATTTTCTCGAAAAACACTGATCTACCAGACAAGATGGCTCCAGATTTCTATACGTATGTTGTTAATAATGAAAATGAAATAAAATAAAGTTGACGGTTGTATTTGAAGTAAAGAATTTATTTGTGTTTTGTTCGGCGTCTGAATGGTGTTTTTCCTTCCGTTGTAAGATATGTCAGATATAGTTTTCTTGCCTATTTTTTTCTGTCTACATATTCGAATCATCTATGGACCTTTACACTCTAAATCTAAAGCGAAATAAGATGTGAATTTTGTAAACTGTTCTACTATTTTACTTTCAACTTTCAAATTGGTCGGGATTTGGTGAAACGGCCCTCGAGTCGCAGCAGCCATATGTTTGCTACTAAATAATAAATATTAGTACAGTAAATTTCCGTTATAACGAATTCCAAGGGAGCAGAAAAGTTCTTCGCTATAGTGGATTGTTCGTTAAAATGGTATAATGCATTAAAAAAATAACATTTTGTTAAATTTGAGATGCTACAAAACTCAAAAAATATGCAACAATTTCATTAATAGACAAGTTATGATATTTATACTTTCAATAAACAAGTACTAAATAATATAACTAATTATTAAAAGTTTGAAGATAGCTGTGTCCACATCTTGAAACTGTGCAGTCAATACTCTTTTCGTACTCAGCCCGATCACGGGCAACTGCAATTGCGCTTCTATTTTATTTAGGTCTTTCAAAAAGGCAGTTAAAGTTGAAGGAGAGATTATAACTTTTTTTGCAACATCTGATTTTTTTAATCCTTTATCTCCGTTATTATGGTCATCTTTTCCCTCTAAGGAAAACTGTTCTCGTTTGGTGGCTGCCATTTCTAGAATTAAACAGTAAGACAACCACACAACCAACGCTAGAGAGAATAGAAGTGAAGAAAAATGCAGAACGAATGAGTCCACCCTTTTCCCTATGGTTACAAAGTTGAGTGTGGAGCCAACCATTAGTCAATGTTAAAAGTGTCTTCAATTAATAACTTTCTGTGACAGCAAAGCCCTCCTTCAACTTTATCAAACTTTATAACTTTTCAAATCTCTCCTTCAACTTTAACTGCCTTTTGAAAGACCTAAATAAAATAGAAGCGCAATTGCAGTTGCCCGTGATCGGCTGAGTACGAAAAGAGTATGACTGCACAGTTTCAAGATGTGGACACAGCTATCTTCAAACTTTAATAATTAGTTATATTATTTAGTACTTGTTATTGAAAGTATAAATATCATAATTGTCTATTGATGAAATTGTTGCATATTTTTAAGTTTGTAGCATCTCAATTTAACAAAATGTTATTTTTTAATGCAATATACCGTTTAACGAACAATCCACTATAACGAAGAACTTTCTGCTCCTTGGAATTCGTTATAACGGAATTTACTGTACTAATATTCAATTTTATATTCAATATTCAATTCTCCTTAATTCAATTTTTCATTCTTAAAGACTTTTTTTTGTGACAACAATAAAAACAACACCCATGTGCAGTTGTGCACATGCTTTCAAATTCAATCCCAGGAACACCATAATCTCAAAAGTGTTATAATGTCAGGCTATCATTAGAGAATTCTAAAGGGGATTGTACTGGTCACTATAGATGTTTGGGTTTGACCAATTGAATAGCAATTTCGGTCTTTCTTGGGGAGGGGCGTTAGGGGGGCAGATTAGCAAAAGAATAGAGGTACGGGGATCCCCCCCTTCTCCTTAATTCAACAATGATAAACAAACCTGTTTAAAACTTGTTTGGTGCCTTTTCAAAACAGCAGAAACAGAAAAGTGCGAAGTTGCCGAACAAAAAATCCTTTGTTATAATGAAACTTTGAGTTTTAGTTATTTCGTTAAATTGAAGTTTTAAACTGTTTTTCTTATGGATAATAATTTTAATCTCATTTTAATGTTTCAGCAAAGAGTATTCACATTTTTTAAAAAAATCTATATTTTATTTATATTATCCCCGTTTTTTGGGACTTAGAAGGACTGTACACCAGAAAGCGGGACGTTTTTGCGGAATAAAAAGACAAATCGCGGGACTGTCCCTCCAAAAATGGGATGTATGGTCACATTAACTATAGGTTTGAGTTTAACTAATTTTTAATTAATTATTTAAAAATTATTAGTGTTGTTGAAAAAGCTGCCAGGTTTATACATCTGTGTACCATTGCTCCTAGGGTAAATGTTATCTAATTATTATATCTAATTATTAAAATAATTTTACCTTTTAAAAAAATATATACATACTACAATTGATAAGAATATTGTATATAAAGTCTGTTCCTAGTCAAAATTATTATCAAAATAAACTTAAGAACTTGTTAACACAGATTAAATTTAGGTTTTTGGCATTGAATAATAATCATATTAACATTTTCAATGCAGTAAATTGTGGTCTTCACATAAGTTTTACAAACTGCCGACAAATAACATTGTTGCATCAAGCTAGTTAAGGATCAATTTGGCAGCAGGTTTGCCAGAATTTTTTTTATATATTAATTTTCTGAATAAAAAAGTCCCATTATTCAGCATAATCCCTCTTAAAAATGTGCATGTTTTCCGTCACATTTCAACCAATATAGGGACAATAATTCATTAACTTTTAAAAATTATTAGTGTTGTTGAAAAATCTGCCAGGTTTATACATCTGTGTACCATTGCTCCTAGGGTAAATGTTATCTAATTATTATATCTAATTATTAAAATAATTTTACCTTTTAAAAAAATATATACATACTACAATTGATAAGAATATTGTATATAAAGTCTGTTCCTAGTCAAAATTATTATCAAAATAAACTTAAGAACTTGTTAACACAGATTAAATTTTAGGTTTTTGGCATTGAATAATAATCATATTAACATTTTCAATGCAGTAAATTGTGGTCTTCACATAAGTTTTACAAACTGCCGACAAATAACATTGTTGCATCAAGCTAGTTAAGGATCAATTTGGCAGCAGGTTTGCCAGATTTTTTTTATATATTATTAATTTTCATCTACTAAAATTAAAGTTCCCATTCATTTCAGCATATCATTCTTAACACAATCTTGGAAAAATTAATGTCAATGTTTTTCCTTTCTTACACTTGTCAACTAACCCAACTAACACAAACACACTAAAAGGACACAATAATTCATTTACTCTTCTCACCTTGAACTAGGTTTATATGCTTTTTCCACAGAAGATGAACTCCTTATCGACGACGTAAAATTCGGAATGGATTCCAACATCTGCCACAAATGGGGAGTAAAGCTTGACAACTGGTTCAAGAATGTTTTTACTCGGTGGGGTGTTTTCTGTGCCACGTATCCCTATTCAGTTTTGTTTGTGGGCATGCTTTTTGTCATCCTGTTCTGCTCGGGTCTTGTCTTCTTCACTGTGACATCGGATCCTGTGGAACTGTGGTCGTCTGAAAACAGTCAGGCAAGAGTGGAGAAGGAGTACTTTGATAGTCACTTTGGGTAAGTGTGTTGTGTAGCTTATTCAACGAAGTTAGTGGCTGAAATATGACTTTATATAAAATTAGAGTAGCCCCCAATTTTTGGGACTGTTGGCTAATTGAATCAACTGGTTAATTGGTATAAATTGCCTAGAACAGAACAAAATCACATTTTACATTATAAAATCACCACATATCTGGATCAAACTACCGTTTTACTGCAATTTTAATCATTCTAAAAATATAGTTTTGGCTAAAAAATAGTTACGTGTAATTTAATTTTCCCCTGTGTCATGGAATTCTTTTAATGTTTATTTATTAATCCCAATGATCTTGGTATAAAAAAGATTTCGCTGGCAATCCCATTTTTAAAAATGGGTAAATCGAAGGGAATGATAGTAAAAGCATGGGGTGGTGATAAGGTGTTAGTATAATTAATACAGGTATGCTGGATCACATGATTACAACATAAGTTAGGAAACGCATACTCTCCCTCTTGTTTTCCCGTAAAGTTTTACTGGCGAAGGCGTTCGAATTTCAGAATCATGAAAGCGAACATTCTTCATGTATGGTGGTGACTTTATTTTGATATTTGTACTAGGACCGACGTGATTCATTAGGAGGCATTTAAGGCTACTGTACTTGTACTTTTCTTTAAAAAGAACATAATAGAAATGCTAATCAAAAAGCAATTGAAAATTTGGTGATATAGACTGACCCTATGATGCAAGACAAGATTTTTTCAAACAATATAATCAGTCATCCATCATAATAAAATGGCAAATTTATATTAGCCATATAAACAGAGTTTCACCATGTTAAAATTGTTTCTACTTTAATACTAAACTTTACGTTAGTACCAACACACTTAAATGGGTTATTTGAAGCTTTTGCACTAATTTATTGTGTTATAAAATATATTATCTGTTAGTATTTCATATACACAGAATTATCACAGTTAAATATATTGTATATGTTTTGTGATAGTATTGTGATCAATTTTTTAGTTCCTATATTTGTTTCTTACAGTCCATTCTATCGAACAGAGCAAGTTATTATCAAGCGTCTCTCTGGAAGTCCAGTTGTTGGAACAAATTATACATTTAGTCCCGTTTTTGATCGAGCCTTCCTTCATCAGGTATAATAACCCTTTTTTATTTGATCTAGTTCTTTGCAGTGTATAAATCTGTTTATTCATGCTCGATTCTTTTTACTGTTTGCATTAGTTGTTAGTTCAATAGTTTTGCTGTTAACTTAACCAGAATTTTCCATGTTAGAGAGGGTCTGGGGAGCCCAGTCTGTAGCCAATTGCCTTGCATGCGAAAGGTGCCAGGTTCGGACCCGGGCATTGCCAAAATGATTGCCGACCTATAAATAGTCTGTTCACCTAAAAAGTAGGACAAATAGTACTGTTTCGAGGGAGGGCAGGTTAAATAGGCTTCAATGTCCCGTACGATATCGCCTTTAAAATAGTTGTGTTAGGTGCTTACTCAGGTATTTGTTTGTCACTTGACTGTGGTTCCAAATTAAAATAACAATGCCTGTCACCTGTAGCCCTCGCTTACCTCTTATGCGATGATAATTCAACTCAATTCTATATTAGACTGTTCTTGGTTTTTCCCCTTTATATTCAAAACAAAACATCAATATCAAGATCATCAAAATCTAAAACATTTGTCCTATTTCTTTTACCTTTCAGTTGTTAAATGATTGTGTAAAGTAAATGAAAACAAACAAAAGTGGTTACGCTTATTCTACATTTTATTAAGTGTAATTATATTCTGTAATTTATAAGCGTTTTATTTCCAAAAACCTGGTTAAAATTACTGGAAATAACAACTCATCCGCAGTGAAATTTTTAAGAAACATTTCATTTAACATTTTAATTCAGCAATAAATTTAAAAATAATAGTAAGTGAAGTAAGTGAAATAACTGTTACTTGCTTGTTACTTTTATAGATTCTCGATCTTCAGATGGCAATCACAAACCTTACAGCTGATATCAATAACAAAACAGTGCATTTCAAAGACATCTGCTTTTCTCCTGTGAACAAAGGCAAATGCATGATCCAGAGTGCTGTCAATTGGTTTCAGAATGATCCTCAGCATCTTGACTACTACAACAGTACAGATGATTACTTGGAGTATTTGAATAACTGTACATCGTAAGTACTGAATTCTTAATTGTTAGGTATCTTGTTAGGGCTGAGGAGCCCAGTCGGTTAGGCATTCGCCTAGCATGCGGAAGGTCCCAGGTTCGGATCCGGACATCGCCAAAATAACTGCCGACCTATAAACGGCCCGTGCAGCCGAAAATGTCCAACGAATAATACCCCGTGTGGCGGGAGTGCACGTTAAATATCCTTCAAAAGTCCTAACGCTGCGTACGATGTCGCCCTTAACGGTTACGTTGGGTGCCTACTCAGGTGTCGACTCGTCACTTGACTGTGGTTCGAAAATACGACGCCCGTCGCCAATAGCCCTTGTGTAGCTCTAGTGCGACAATAATTCAAACTAAACTAAACTTAGGTGTCTTGTTAGGAATAAATAAGGTTCGAGTATTATTCACAAGAAGAAAAGTATCTAATCTTATTTTAAAATCAACTATAATAAAGGGGCTGGGTTACCCAGTCGGTAAGGCGCTTGCCTTGCAAGCAAAAGGTCAGTTTCTTGCCCGGGCAATGCCAAAATAACTGCTAATCTATAATTTACCCGATATAGAGGGAGTACCCATTAAATATGCTCCAAAGTCTCAATGACGCGTTAATGTCGCCTTAAAAAGTGTCTACTGGGTGTTGGCTCACCACTTGACTGTGGTTCTAAATTGTGACTTCTATCGCCAATAGCCCACATGTAGTCTATTGTGACAATAATTCAACTTAACCCCAATCACCAATGATAAAATTTTTCAATGAATCATTAACTTTTTCAACAGTGGTTCCTGTAGTGGCTTTATGCTACGTCAAGTATAAAATGTTGGCTTAAAAAATTAAGCCATTTTGTATTAAGTTAATTGTGCTAGAAATTTGTAGGGTAGAGCTTACATTGAATTTGTTTTTTAATTAGATAAAAATATGATGTAAAACAATTAATGCAATAAATATGCATGTCATATAAAATTATATATTGAGCATCTTTTTACACATCCATCATAGCTTGCTACATGAAAATTTATAAAAAGTCCCATTCTAAAATTCATATTGATTAAGAGCTCTTGTAGATTCACTTATATTTTAGATTTAATTTATTGAAATTCAATATTTTATCATGCTAGTTTATTTGGACAACTTATTGTATAATGAATCAAGTAAATTATAAAAATCTATCGTATAAGTTTCAAATTGTAGTGTGTATTTTTGACATGATTTCCTTATTATATTTACTGTCTTCGATTCAAATGATGTTTTTTATCAGGCTGCAAGAAGGAAAATTTCATTCTAATAACAATAAAAAGCTTTTTTTTTACTATC
Source organism: Oedothorax gibbosus (assembly GCA_019343175.1). NCBI lineage: Eukaryota > Metazoa > Arthropoda > Arachnida > Araneae > Linyphiidae > Oedothorax > Oedothorax gibbosus. Next base: position 40,886,030 of record CM033271.1, read on the forward strand.
TGTAGTGAACACTAATTTCTTTTGCAGAAATCCATTTTATGTCCAGAAAATAGGCCTGTCTTGCCTTGGTGAATACGGCGGACCAGTATTTCCATACGTTGCCCTGGGAGGTGTAGGTGATGAAAACTATCCAAATGCAACTGCTTTGATTCTAACTTTTATGGTTCAAAATAATAAGAAAGACGTCGGGAACGATGAAGCCATTGCTTGGGAAAGAAAGTATGTTAATGTTGCTATTTTAATTTAACCTAAATATTTTGGCTTCTTAAATTGTTAATGCTAAATTTGGTCCTTCAGTTAAATTAGGGTTCTTAAGTTACAAAAATGATATTTTTTAAATTTATGGAAACATATTCAATTTAATTCTTGACATTTTTTCAAAAATCTTAATCCTCTTCCATGATTGCCCAATAACCAATGCAAAATATAGTTAATATTTACTATTTAAAAACCTTGAAAATATGCATTCCATATTTCTTTAAAGTGGCACTATATAGTTTCCTAAAAATTATACACAATAGAAAGCTTTTAAATCCTGATGTTTTTTTATATTGTAAAATGTTTTTGTAAGTCTATTAGTATAATTGTCTGAAATAATGTAGTTGTGAGTAATACAGTTTGTTAATTAATGATATTTATCATTGCATATTTATTTTTGTGTTTCAACAATTAATACCATCAAGTCATCATTTTTTTCTTTTGTGTATTTCATTTTTTCAAATAGTGTACGTTTTGCCTTCAAAAACAGTTTAATTTGTAAGAAAATAAGCAGTAAAATTTATTCTCTTGATTAAATTTATGTAAGTGAAATATGTTATAGGTGAAAAAGAGGATAGGGGTATAAAGTTAGTACAAATTAATTTAAAAGAAATATAAAATCGGAAAAAAAAGCGCATTTTCTTTAGTACAAGAACTTTACATCAATTTTAATATTTTTAAATTTGTCCTTCTATGCATTAATTTGTTCATTTGGTTTATTAGGTATTTAGAAATACCAAGCATCAAACTTGATCTAAAATTTTCATCGATATTTGATTTATGTATTTACTTTATATCTTCATTACGATACTTCTTTTTTAGATTCATAGAATATATGAAAAACTATAAAAACCCTGATATGGATATAGCCTACTCTTCCGAAGTAAGTTTATAAAAAAAAAAATTGTGTTTTCAAAGTTAACCAATCCAAGTAAGTGTTAAAAGTCTAAATCAGTATCTTATTTTACTCTATATAAAAAAAACCATATTCTTTTTTTTTACCTTGTCATGGTTCCAAGTGATAGCTGCTTGTTATCTATGTGACATGATGGTTAGTGCTTTTTTTTTACAAACTATAAAGAAAAACATTCCTTATTTAAATGTTGTCATAAAGCCAATAAATGTATGATGAAACAGCACAAATAAATTCTTTGATCAATTAAATATAGTGCACAATTAAAGAAGATTAAGCATAATTTTGCCTAAACACTGCCAGTGCCTTGTATGATTGGCATTTGGTATAAAAGCAAAATAACATTGACCAATGGTCATCTATTTTTTTCCCACTATGACTTAATTATAGAAAAAACTTATCACCTTCTTCAAATAAATTCTACTACTTTTGTACTATCAAAAGAGGTAACTTTAGACCAAGCTTTTTAATCTAGTAACTTCGCATCATATGCTTTTTAAAAATGTTCTTACTTTTTCAATTAGCGTCAATTTTATCTTGATCTATTGGTAAAAGAAGAAAGTCAGTACTGGGGGTTCTTATGTTTGGTCCAAAGTTACTCCATTCAATATTATGTATTTTGTATCTACATATAAACATTCTGAAATATATATTTTTTCTTAGCAATCAATTCAAGCGGAATTGGATCGAGAAAGTGAAACTGACGAAGCCACTATTCTCATAAGCTACTTGGTCATGTTTGCTTACGTTTCAATTACACTAGGACAATATCATTCTTTTGGCTCTCTTTTTGTAAGTTAATTGTGTCATTTTTTATTCTTAAGAACAATAAAAAAAAAGATATCAAGTATTAAAGTAAAAGTAAATTTGTAATGTAACACTAAATTTTGGTAAGTGAAGCAATAGTTTAGTGTGTAAAGTAAAGAAACAACTTGTTTGGGACATTTCTTGAAGGCTATATATGAATTGGTGAATATAAAAGGGGGTCCTATCTACAGAAAGGTTTATGTATCTATAGATTATTCTATCCCTAAAATGTTAATAGGCAGAAACATAGAAGAAAATAGACTTGACCCCATTTTTACATTTAACAATTCGTGCTACAAAAGGGTAAAAATATGCATTGATGAAATTTTTAAACAGGAAAATCAAGAAAGTTTAAAACTTTTGGCTGCAAAATCAGTGCAGATTTGCATAAAAGACTTTTAGCATTAAATAGTCGAAGCAGGATGGCATGCCAAGAACATGGGGCGACTCAGGCCTATTTCTTGATCTCCCTGTCTGTACTATTTTTTTATGGTATTAGGACATATTACACGTCAGTAATAGATGTGATTAATAGTAAAGCTACCCTTAATTGTGATAAAATAATCCTTACTTTACGTTTTTTATATTTACAACTGTACTATGTTTTTAGTTATGTCTCACAAACATCTCGTATGATCAGGGCGGGATTTCTAAATAGGCTAAGTAGGCTGTTTATATTCAGCCTAGAGCGGCGAATTTTTTGGGGCGGCAAATTTTACGACCAATTAAAGCGGCATTCAACATAAAAAATTATTATAAAGATACGAATATTTTTAAGAAAGAAAACAAATAATTTACATTAATGCTTAAACCGTAAACGTATGTATAGTACTAATATTTCGTAGCAAACATGGTCGCTGCGAGGGCAATTTCACCCCCTCCTCCCGGATTTCGAAGTTGAAAGAAAAATAGTGAACAGTTTAAAAAATTCGCCTATTTCGCTTTCGATTTAGTGTGTAAAGATACATAGAATTATTCTAATATGTGTATCTATTTTAAACAGTACATACCACCCTATTTTGCAGCTAACCAGCTTCCTTTCCCCGAAGGGGGAGAATATTGTGACAGGGGCGGCAAATCAATCATAGCCTAAATTCGGCAAATTTTTAAATCCGGCCCTGCGTATGCCATCAATTCCTCTTTTTCCTTCTTCATATCAGTTCATTCTGTCTCTCAGAGGTTTCGAGGGTAGCAATCCCTACATTATTTGAGGAAAATTTATAATTTAAATGGTCTCTTTCAAAACTTTTTACTTTGTATACTTCATCAATCTTAATTAAAATAATTTTGATGTATATTTTGTAGGTCAAATCTAAAATCATGCTGGGCCTAAGTGGAGTTCTAATAGTACTGGCGTCGGTTGCTTCCTCCCTTGGTATTTTTAGCTTTATGAAAGTTCCGGCCACTCTTATAATTATTGAAGTTATCCCCTTCCTGGTACTTGCTGTGGGAGTTGACAACATCTTCATTATAGTGCAGTCATATCAGGTGAGTTATGCAATTATAAAATATTACTTGAAGATCTTAATGCCACAGGATGATGTAGCTAGAAGATTACATTGGTCTTCTTAAGAGGGACTGTCAGTCCCATAGAGCTAATGCATTAGTTTTGGAATCACACTTTCCGCAAAAGTATTGCTTTGCCATGTTAGCCCTTTTTCCCCAGGTATGGGAATCAACATAACATCGAAATGAAACCAATTTGAAACGAAAATGTTATCTAGTTATTTAATTATATATTTTTGAAGTTTAGAAATGCCAAAAATATACAGCAGATGGCGACACTATTTTAAAACTTTATCAAATAATAATTAAATAATCGGATGATATTTTCTTTTCAATTTTGTTTCAAATTGATGTTATGACGATTCCCATACCTGGTGAAAATGGGATAACATGGCAGAGCAATACTTCTGCGAAAAGTATGATTCCAAAACTAATGCATTAGCTCTATGGGACTGACAGACCCTCTTAATCGATACATGACATTTGAAAATTCAATAAATTGATATTAATTTTTTTAAAGCTATGTGTTTTGTTTGAAAGTCGATCAATGGGTTTATACGTCAGGATCCCTCAAGTTGTTGGAGCTGGGGAGCTCAGTTGGTAAGGCGCTTGCCTTTTGCATGCAAAAGGTCCCAGGTTCAGGCACTGGCATTGACAAAATAACTGCCTACCTATTAAAGGCTGTGCAGCCAAAAAATCTGACAAACACACGGGAATGCATGTTAAATATTCTAAAGAAGTCCCGACGCTGTGTACGATGTCGCCCTTAAAAGTTGCGTTGGGTGTCGGCTTGTCACTTGGTTCTCAATTATGACACCCATCGCAAATACACTTTGTGTAGCTCTATGCAACGATGATTCAACCTAACTCTCAGGTGGTTAATATTTTTATGTCCTACGAACACGATGAACCTATACGAGGAAAGTTGATTTAAAAATTAATACAAAGTCATGACCTATAGATTAGGAAATAACTAAAGAGAGTAACTATATACGAGCAGTACAAAGGTGTAAGTTAAAAGAATGCATTAATATTAGGGATGCACCGAATACCAAATTTGGTCGAATAACGAATATTCGGCCAAAGTCTAAGCCGAAGACCGAATATTCGGCCTACCTAAACCAATTTTTATTTTTTGTCGGATCTAAGCAAGTTATATGTTTAATTGAAATTGATGAATAATAAATACAAGTACACAATCTCACAATAATTTTAATACAATATAGCTATTAAATTTTTCAACACAGAATAAAGTAGTACTTGTTTGTTATTAAAACTAGACTTTTAGAAAGTGTAAATTGGTAAAATCACTACACGAAAACGGAAGTATGAAAACAAAAACAGAAGTAGGTGGATCCGGTGTAGAATGAAAATCATAAAAAAAATAATGAAACCATGGCTTACAATATTATTATACAATTAAAATTACTTTTTTTTAATCTTTTAGTGAAAAAATTAGAATTGTGATATATATATAGTAATTATTGTTTTTTTAAGCCCACTCATTGTAACTGTTAACTTGAAGAGACCATGTTTATTTAATATAACTTGAGTAAAGCTTGATTTAACATTATAAATAACTAAAACTTAAGAATTTGAGTCTATTATAAAAGAAAATAAGTCCTGTTTGGGAATTTTCGGACGTTTTATAAGATGATAACTTGAAGAAATTTGGAATTTTTTAAATTTCACTATTCGGCCAAATAGTTAAGATATTCGGCCAAACCGAATATTCGGCTAAAGTGGCTGAATACCGAATAGTAACCAAATATTCGGTGCATCCCTTATTAATATTCTCATCACGTTAAGCAAATAAAGGTAAAGGGAGCAAAAAGTAGTTCTAGGTTTTCTTTTCATGTATTACTTGAATAGGCTTTAATTGATGGAAATGGACTATGTTGAAAACTTAGCACCTTAAGATAGAAGATTTTTTTTTAATATTTGTTTTTAATTTAAATACTGCTTAGTTATTAAATTTGATTTTAAAAGATTGCAAACTAGTCTTGGAAATTTACTTTTATAATAATATGCGTCTTGCAGTTTTGTTTTTCTTTAAGATTTTTTTTTTGCTTTAGCGTTCTCGAAGAGGACCACTGGAAACTCGCCAGCAACATATTGGTCGCATTGTTGGAGAAGTGTCACCATCTATATTCCTTGCCAGTCTTTCTGAATCTATGTGCTTCTTTTTGGGTAGAATTTCTTGCTTTTTAAGTCTCTTTGATCTAATTTATTTGCTTGAAAGTTTTATTTATAATTTGTGAACTAATATATGAAGACTATTAAGCAATCTATTTTTTTAAATACATCACTATAATTTGAGCCATCTCCATTTGTGCACCTTACTAAAAGATATAAACTCTGCAATTTCATGCTAGTCCATGTACAGTCCTATCCTGTTAACGCTAACTGGAAGGGAGCTCCGAAACATTTCGTGTTAACCGAATTTCATGTTAACTATCCGGAATTTTTTTTACATTTAACCCACAAATAGTTTTAAAAAATAATATCTAAAAATTATTCTAATTTTATAATATAATTACACTAATAATAGATGTATACAATTAGTAATTAAATTAATAACGTTCATTTGTAGTAGTTCATACTATAGAAAAATTAGGAAAGTTTTAAAGGAACACCAATTCAGAACAGCAATTGAATTTAAAGTGATGAAACATGAGCTATCTCCTGATTTTCTCAAAAGTAGAAGGCAATTTATTCTTATAATGTTTGTTTGCCGCTTTTTTTGTTTTAAGCGAGTTCTTGTGAACGAGGTTCGACGGTATTAGTTATAATAGTTTAGTTTATATAGAAATTTTAGATTTACAAAAAATTCTTAATTTTGTTTGAAAAAAATTAATAATGGGAATATTTCGTCAGTTCAGAAATGTAGAAAGTCCCAGAGTTACAGAAATGTATTAGTTTTATGGAATTTTGTTTACAAAAAAAATTATACATCTGCATTTTGTTTTTAAAATGATTTGTTTATTAAGAAGAAATCTAATATGTACAGTTAGAGTAATCTTGTAAATATAAAATGTTTATGAAGTATGTTTCAAGTTTATGGTATATTCTAATTTTCCCCATGTAAACAGTAAATGATTAAACTGTTATTTTTAGGTATTTGTGTTAATAAAAGTTTGCATCTTTTTATTTCCAATTGGTATATTTTAAATTCCAATTTTGATTTCAGGAGCCCTATCCACAATGCCAGCAGTTCACATATTTGCTCTGTACTCGGGAATGGCTTTGTTGATCGACTTCCTTTTACAAATAACATGCTTTGTTGCCGTTTTATCTTTAGATGTTGCAAGAGAAGAGGTAAGATGCCTGTTAATTGCATTGTAGCCATACACACCAAATGTAACTTTAATTAAAAAACTAATTTTGTAATCAATTTGAAGTGGTTGCTTTAAAACACAATTCAAATGTTTTGGTGTTTAATACTGATACTTCTTTGTTGGTAGTTAATATTGAATTATTTTACTCTAAAAATCAAGATTGTAATTTTTACTTTTTTAAATGTTTTTAAAAAACATTGACTTTTTTTCCTGAAATGTCTAGCAATTCTTAATGAAATCTGTAAGAGACGTCGGTACTTTTGTTAGGGTTCCAAATTTTTATTTGATATGTTAAAAAGAATATAAACATTAATAATTTTTATTAATATTCTGGAGGTAATATTCTAAAGGCAGTGCTATTTTTTCAAAAATCCCCAAAAATAAGGATTTAAGAGTTTTAGCTAACCACTTTAGCGATTTAGCCTTATTTTTGCAATTTTTTATTTGATATGTTTGATAGAATATAAAAATTATTGATAATATTGTCACATAGTTAGCAAGCAGAAAGGAAGAAAAGATGCGAACTTCGAACAGAGCAATGTTTATTATAACTGAACTCAAACAACAACCCCGAATGGGGAAAGCATCTTGCTTATATCTGGTACATAGGAATGATGGGATATGGGTAATTAACATAAACAAAAGATGGACTCGAATAGAAATTTACATAAATAAAAAGAACTGGTGAAATGATAATTTTAATACAAAACAGAATAACGAATAAAGGCAAAGAAGAGCCCAGGCCCGAACCCGAAACTTCTTGTTACGCTTCGGACGCTCTACCAAGTGGGCCATCTGGGCCGTGGCAATATTTATTAATGTTCTAAATATCAAATGGCAGTGTTTTTTTTTTCTCTGAAACTCTCAAAAATAAGGATTTAGGAGAGGGTGGCCACTTTTAAGCTGTGTTCCTAACGGTGTCCTGCCCATAAATCAGTTTCAGCCTTCTTTTAATGCAGCAATTCTCCCTTTCTCCATTAAAGGATTTTCATCTAAGAAATGTTAACTTTTTATTCAATTGCTAGAACATTTATTTTTCTTTTTCCTGAAGCCATTTCAACTTAGCAAGCACTTTTTAGAGAGTCGAAATGAAACGAGTTTACTGCCAAGTGGTTCCAATTCATAGTTTCCCTCGCATTCCTATTAATATTGAGCCTATTCACTTTAGGTTCCATAATCAGTTTCAGCCTTTAATGCAGCATCCTTTCTTCATTAAAGGATTTCATCTAAGAAATGTTACTTTATTCAATTGCTAGAACATTAGTTTCTTTTCCTGAAGCATTTCAACCGTAGCAAACAACTTGTTAGAGAAGTCAGAAAAATGAAACGAGTTTACTTAGCTCAAGTGGTTCCGAATTCATAGTTTTCCATCGCAATTCCTATTAATATTTGAGCCTATTCACTTTAGGTTCATCCGTACAATTATTTTAACATGGTGACTGACAATTAAGTCGTGCAACAATCACTACATGACTTTCAATTATCTCTCAAAAAATCAATTTACATAGTTAAAAGTAATTATATACCTCATAGAAATTTCAATAACTTTAAAACCTAAGAAGTTTTATACTCTACACTACTGCTACTCCTTGCACTTGGACATTTTTCTCGAACCTTATAATGTCGTACAACAGTTATTGCCAACTGGTGTACCAAATTTGAAGTCCATAGCTGTTTTAGTTCGAGTTGTAGAGTGATATCAGGCGCGGAAAGACCATTGTTCGAAAACCACTTTTTCAGAATCGGCACCCTCCAAAACATGATTGAAGAAAATACAAAATCTCCTCCTCTGGATTTTTGACTCCATCATACTTTCATTACCTTATATTTACCACCTGGGTTCGTACGCCTCCTGATATTCCTGAAAAACTCCTGAATTTAAATTTTTTCTTCTAAGGGCCCTTATAACTCCTGAAATTTATGAGTCATCTCCTGATATTTTTTCCTCCTCTCCTGAAAAAAATGACAACTTTCTTTATTCGGAATACTTTATTCAGAATAAGTCTACTGCTCATGCACAGTAGAAAAATAGTTCATACATTGTGATAATAGGTCCCGGAATGCACTGCACAACTCTTCCGAAGATTTTTTTTCTCTTCTGTTTCTTCATTTGAAGTGCAGTGAAGTCACTAGACTAATACGATAATAAACAAACATATTCAATTTTATTCCTTGTTGCCTCCTGAATTTACATTGCTGCACTCCTGAAAAACTCCTGAAATTCACTATCATATAGCTTATGAACCCTGTATGTTTGTTTACAGTCTGGTCGGCTTGACATCTGCTGCTGTGTTAAAAGTTCTGCACCAGAAGTGCCCAAACCGAAGAAAGGTTGTCTGTACAACATCTTTGATCACTACTATGCACCTTTCTTGATGAAAGACTCTATAAGATGGGCAGTGGTGAGTTAATGTTCAGTTAGATATTTACTGAGTTTCTTTGTGAAAAAATAATCTTTACAAGTTATCCATTCAAAGAATATTTGCTGAAATATGAACATCTTTTAATCACCATTACAAAGGACAACCCTGTTTTTTTTTGGTGGACACAATAGTAAAAAACAAGTAGGTTTGTAACAGAATCTGTCACAACCTGTTTCCACACAACAGTTTTGTTGGAACAGGTAAAAAGGCGCCAAACCCAGCATTGATATTCTATATTAAACATTTACGTGCTAAATTTGGCTAGTTTCATTTAGTTTATTCCGAAAAATCAATAATTATAATTTATCGTTTGCTTCTTACAGTTTTGGAAACTAGAATAATTGGCTATAAAGTTAAAGAATAAAATAATTATATTGAATTTCATTCATAATAGGTATTTTAACGTAGGCGGATACCTTAAAGCAGGGTTCCCAACCTTTTGCATCTGCGTACCACCTGACTTTTTGAGAAATTTTAGCGTACCACCAGACCTAAATATTTTAATAAATGTATAATATATACTCTTCTAAAAGTGTTCAAAGGCTTTTGAATTAAATTTCTGAGAAAACTTCATATTTAAGGGCTAGATATTTGTTTATTTACAACATGCTTATAATAAATTAGAAATAAAAAGATTAAAATGGTATTAATTTACAGTTTTATTTATTACCCATAGGTCTAAAACCATACAAATAAAAAATCGTACAAATTCAGCAAACAATTAATCATTATACAAAATATACTTTTATAGTCTTTAGTGCAAAACTTGTTTGCCTTTGATTAAAATATCAACATGGATGGAACTTATCTTCACTCTTAAGTCCTCTTCAACACTTATTCTGCTTCTATGTTTTATTTTTTATGTACAGGAGTTCAGAAAAAACACTCTTACACATGTACTCGTAACAAATGGCATCAAAAATAGCAGAGCTTGCCGGAAGATCAAACTGTACTAGGTTTTACATCCGATCCAGAAGTTAAAGAATTATCTTTTAGATAATGTTAATGTTTAAAATAATAAGTAATATGCTTGCGTGCTCGCTGCTACAGAAGCTATTAATAGCATCATGTTGCTAACGTCACTCACGCGTACCACCTGAAATTTTTCCGCGTACCACCAGTGGTACGCGTACCACCGGTTGGGAACCCCTGCCTTAAAGGATAAAAGTTTGGCTTGTTAAAGCAGAGATCAGATTGAACGGAGTCTGTTTAAGAGGGAAATTACTGTGCATCATAACTGGTAAAAAGGCGCCAAACACAGCATTAATTCTAAATTAAACATTTACATGCTCAATTTGGCTAGTTTCATTTAGTTTATTCCGAAAAATCAATAATTATAATTTATCGTTTGCAAAAATTAATTTATATTTCAAAGAATAAATATGAAATTCCTTGCTTTTAAATAGAATGAAAATATTTCATATCAACGTACAAAGAATCTCGTAGTGAAATATATTTGACGTCATTTAAAACTGATCAATGTCACAAAAATAAATTTATTTTTAGTTTCTCGAGCGATTGTTGTGAATGGCAATGGTGATTAAATTCTAATAAAAATGGTTTCCTAAGCTTTTTAAATGAGCATTAAATTTTGCAGTTTTTCAAATAATTGTCAAAAGTATGTACTTCGAATTCAAATTCTTTTCTGAAATTTTAAATGTATTCTAATTTCGATGCACTGTATTTTTTGACGTATCACACTTGTCCATAGCATTTGTAGTTTGGGCTATGAAAGTGGGTGATGGACAGACAGACGGACTGAACAATTATAATACCTTCCACTTTTTACGTTATAAACGTAGTGTGGAAGCTAAAATAACCCCAATTGCCTCGAAACAATGCTATAAAACAGTAATGCTTGATGGATTTAAATTTGATGTGTTCTCTTCAAAGCATTTCTGTTTTCCATTGATTTATGCCTAACATGATTTTATGTATTTAATACTAATGTCAATGTTTTGTAATTATAGTCTATAATATTCCTTGGTTGGACATGTTTATCAATTGCTGTAATTGATAAAATTGATGTTGGATTGGACCAAAAGCTGTCAATGCCAAAAGTAAGTTAAAAATTAGTTTAATTACTGCAAATGGTATTTCCTTTTGCCAACTAAAAAACATTTTTTTTATTTAAAATTTAATTGCTATTTAACTAAAAGAACCCATGTATCCTAAACATCATAAACTTAAGTAAACTTACTTATTCAAACTCTTACACCAATCTTGCACGAATTTGAAACAAGTAATTGGTTTATAATATTTTTTTAAATTTTTTTTTAATTCTCTCAAGAGTGGTGCAAACATTTGAGTAAGTTAGTGCATTGGTTTATGAAATTCCATATGAATAAAAATATACTCTTTTGCAAATATTATACAGTAAGAAAATAATTTTTTAGTATAAATTGAGTTTCTTAGTGTCAAGCAATTTCGGATTTTAATTAATGGCGAATGAGACCAAATTGATCGCAGTTCTCCAAACCAAAATGCCTCTGTGTTAAACCAATAGGAAAAATTCATTTTCCACATTTCTTTCATTATATTGAATATTTTTACACTGTCTTTTTTATATGACAAATGTAGTTGACATACCAGGTCTCTATTATCCCTGTTTTTTAAATGGGTTTAGATATTATGTGTAAATTTATTTATTGAAATTAAAAAAAAAAAATCAAACTTATTTCCAAAAGTGGGATTATTAAGACCTGTAAGTCAGCTATACTTATCATTTAAAAAAGAGTGTTGGTAAAAATATTCAGTAAAACCGGAGAAATGTGGCTTAGAAAATAGTTTTCCCCCATTGGTTTCACACAAAGGCACACTTAGGTTTTTAGCACCGCTATCATTCGGTTTCATTCGCCCTTAATGTATTTAATATTTATATTTTTAAATTTTTTTCTTTCCGGATTTTTGCGTCTAATTTTGTTTGCATGTTTTCTTTCTAGGATTCCTATGTCTTGAAATACTTCACAAAACTAGAAGAATACTTGTCTGTGGGACCACCTGTGTATTTTGTCATTAAAGATGGTTTTGATTACTCCCAGCTAGAAGACCAGAACAACCTCTGCAGTGTTGCTTATTGCTACCGAGAATCCCTTGTAACACAGATATCGGATGCTTCGAAATTTGCCAACAGGTATTAATCTATAAAATGAATTTCTTCGAATAATTATCTATCTTATATCATTGAACAGACCAATCGTGTTAAATCAATGTCTAAGTCATACTCTAGCTAAAAGCTATTACGACTATAAAATTTACTGAAATGTTGGGAGTCCACAACATTTAGCATAAAATTTTGAAAACTGAAATTTTGGGCCTTATGGGAGATCAGGACCTGCCTTTACTGTCTCTCTCTTGGGCTTTTATGCTGCTGAAAAATATTTTAGGAATATGATGCAAGTTTTATTAAAAAGTTTTTCATTTCAAAATTTTTAGTGCCACATGAATATTTCATATTTCTTAAGGATATATACCAAGTTAAAGAACATAATTTATGATTGGGTTTTTAAATCCCACATATTGGCTCTTTCAGTTTTAGGTGTTAAGGTGGACTGAATTAATACCCCCCCCCCCCCCCCCCCCCCCCGAAGGAATGCAAATTAACCCTAAGAATATTTAAGGTCTTTTCCCTACAAATTAAGGTTCTTTTTGTTAGTTTTAAGGAAATTTAGCTTTTTAGGGGGTTTTCAAGGCGTGGGAACCCAGTTTAGCAAATTCTTTATTATCTGTCGGAATGCATATTTTACAACACAAGTAGGTTTGTAACAGAATCTGTCACTCAGCCCGCTTCCACACAACATTTGTGTTCAACAGGAAAAAAGTCGCCAAACATAATATTAGTTCTATTATAAACATTTACCCTCTAAATTTGCTTAGTATCATTTATTTTATTTCGAAAATTCAATAATTATTATCATTTGCAAAAATTAATTTACATTTTAAAGAATAAATATGTAATATTCCTATCTTTTAAATAAAATAAAAACATTTTATATCAACATACAAAGAATTTCTTCAAAGAATAGAGTGCAATACATTTGACGTCATTTCAAACTGATTGATGTTGCAAAAATAAATTTAATTTAATTTATTTTTAAAAAGAATTAAAGTTTCTCACGTGATTGTTGCGAATGACAATGGTGATTTAATTCTAATAAAAATGGCTTCTTATGCTTTTTAAATGAGCATTAAATGTTGCAGTTTTTTAAATAATTAAAGTACTTCAAATTCGAATTTTTTTTTAGATTTTCAATGTGTTTTAATTTCGTTGCGCTGAATTTTTTGACGTATCACACTTATTTGTAGCATTTGTAGTTTGGGCTATGAAAGTGGGTGACAGACAGACGGACTGAAGATTATAATACCTTTCACTTTTTATGTTATAAACGCAGTGTGGAAGCTAATAACTAACTATAGTTACTTTTATCTAGAACGTATATTGCCCACCCTCCAATGGATTGGTTAGATAACTACATTAGCTGGACTAATGATCAGTCAGGTTGCTGCAGAGTTTACAAAAATGACACCACTAAGTTTTGTCCATCATCTGTTAAAAGTAAGTAAAATATTTAATATGAGGTTCCTGTGCTGTGTGTGAATAATAAAGGATTTCAAAATTATATTGAAGATTTCATTTAACAAAATGACAAATATCTGTTGCCAAAACTGCTTAACATCCTTCAATTAATATTTTTTTTTCTTTCAATAAGTTTAAAAGCTTTGCATCCTGCTTTAGGAATAGTTTTTGGTGTTCATGTTTAATTTTTTTTTAATTCTCAATTTCACTTTTATTAGCTTTTGCTTTAATAAATTATTATTTTTTTAAAACTATATGTATGTATATTTAGATTGCACTTGAATATTTTTATCTATTTTTTTAAATTCAAGTAGTTCAAAGTATATGAGCTATCTATAATAATAAAAGAAAGAGTCTGTGTGTGTGAGTCTGTGTGTTTGTTTTCGGATCGTAAAAGACCTACTTATCCCGTCCTCAGAAATTCGAAATTTTTAAGATAGATTCCCTTTAATACCAAAGTGTGCACCTGAGGCTTAGTTTTTTCATATTTGTTCCATTTTTAGAGAAAATTCAAATTTTCTGAAAAAAATACACCACTTTTGCTCAAATCCGATCATTTTTTCTCTTTCCTGATGCCATCAGCTAAAAAAATTAAATAAAACTTTTAACGAAAACATTTAAAATCCAAAATATTTATTTTATTCTTTTGCCACTACTTTCAGAAACTAAATTCATTATTTGAAAAATAATTGACATGTTTCAAGTGACGTAATTTCGCCAGTCTTCATTCCCGGATTTTATTGTGGGTTTATTTGATGATTTTTTTTCATTGATATTTCTGTTGACTGCATGTATGCATATTTAAACAATAAATGTATAGTTAAGCTATTACTGAACTATGATGGTTAATAAAAGCCATCGCACTAGAGCTATTAGTGTTTTATGTCTTTATTTGTTCGCCAAATACGTTGCCAAACTCGCCAAATTATTAACTAAAATTTGCCAAATAGGCAATTTCTTTTATGAATAATTTATAAGCTGGTCGGTTGTTCGAAGGTCATTGTGTTAGAGCTGTATAATGGGTGTGGGTAGCTATATCTATTTTCTCGCCAAATTATTTCCCAAATCGCGCCAAATGAGCTAAAAGGTTTTATCAGGGATTTGGAGTAACGCGTTACTTGTAACAGTTACTTTTTTTTGGTAACGCCGAGTAACGCCGTTACATTTTTCAGAAAGTAACTGTAACGGTAACTTAGTTACTTTTATCGGTAACGAAGTAACGAAAAATGTCGTTACTTTTCCGTTACTTTACGAAGGCTGTCTGATGCCAATTTTGAAATTCCACTCCTAAAAAAAAAAAAAAAAGGAAACATTTCGCATTCCCGAAAAACGAGCTTTTCTTGGGAGGGAAAACGTAAAGCATATAATAGAATGGTCCACTTTGGCTGATAAAGGCGTGACGGCGGCTTTCAGACAGAATTGTTACAGTACGAATGTTTTTCCTTGTCTGTTTATATTTCTAAGTATCACATTATAAGACCCGCACAATTACAGGCATCTACGGAAAAGAAGGGTTTTAAAATAAATCACGCAGGTTGCAAGCAGGTTGGATCCCTCACTCCAAACCCCTTTGTGTTTTGCCTGAATGGGTTCTACAACAATGACCAACAACAAAGTCCTTCTCCTCGAAGAAGGGTGGGGAGGGGAGATTTCGCGTTCACTCTTGAGATACCCCTCGTTTACAGATGGACTCGTTGTTTTCCGATTATATATCAGGGTAAAGGATTAAAATTAATTATAAAAAATGTTTATTAATGATAATTTCAGTATTTTGTTTGAGCTTATGTTTCGTTTATCGTGCTTCTCTTTGAAAAATGGTAAGATGGCTAAATTTAAATTTTTCTTATAACTTGAAATTTCAAAAAGTAACTGTGATTCGTTACTTTTTTTAAAAGTAACTGTAACGCGTTACTTTTCATATTAAGTAACTGTAACTGTAACAGTTACTTTTTTAATTAAGTAACTGTAACAGTGTTACTTTTTAAAAGTAACTTTCCAATCCCTGGGTTTTATGTATTTATGAGGGAATTGTGATGACATTTATGAGTGCATTTTATAGCGTATTTTTCATTTTGGAATTTTAAGGCAATGAAATGGGATTTTATAATTTATAACGAGCGGAAACAATAATAAGTTTATGATCCTATAACAGGGTATATGGTACACATATTTGGAATCTATTTGATATTTTTTTATTCCGTGCGAAGAACGGGTATAAATTTGCTAGTTTATTAATAATTTCAATGACAAAAACTAAATTATTAAGGTTATTTTAGTTTTATGCTGAATTTGGTGAAATGTTTTAGTTTATCTGCAGTTTTTTTAATCAGGAGATTTTTGTGTTTAAAATATATTTTTTCTCTCTTAGCTCCTGATTGTAAGGGTTGTCAGGTTACCTATGAACCTTATTTGAGACCTAAACCAGAAAACTTTACTACTTTCCTATTAGACTTCTTGCATGAAAACCCAAATCCTGATTGCCCTGTTGCGTAAGTATTTACTTTTCTTCTTAAGGGGGAATGGGTGCGCTTGTACCGCGGGTCTCCAAACTCAAGTGCCTCAGTGTTAATCCAATGGCGAAAAAACTATTTTCTCTGCAACATTTCTCCAGCTGTATTGAATACTTTTGCAAACGGTTTTTTTTTAAAATAATAAATGTAGATAACTTATGACTTATGACTTTCTTGGTGGGGGGAAAGTTCGCCAAGCACTGCGACCTCAGGTCTATTGTACTCAACCCCAGAAATGACACAGGCACAAGAGACACACAAAGAAAGAGACGACACAAACACATAGACAAATAACAACATTTATTGACAAACACAAACATCCATGCCTTACTGGGATTCGAACCCGAACCCAGAAGCTCCAAAGGCTAGCTCCCTAACCGTTGAGCCGCCGGGTCGGCTAATGTACATAAACTTAAAAATAAAATCGGGTGTTTATTTACGGTGTGTTGTTACAATAATGATCAAGGATCAATATTTATTATTGCTCAACACTTATTTTAATATAAAAAAAAACTATGCAACTAAATGTTATAAGAAATTTGCATTTGTAAGCTAATCCTATTTTTTTCAAACTGCAAAATTTATGGAACATTGATGTTATTAAAAGGAAATTTTTTTTAATGTAATGGAAGAAAATGTTTAAATAACATTCCTTTTAAATAAATTTAACCATGTTTTAAAACTTTTAATTAAGACTGTATTTCTTATATAATAAGTATTTTATAATAGTATCATAATTTTTTTTTAGTGGTCATGCAGGTTTTGCTAATGCTCTAGAAATAAAAAGTAACGACAGTATTGGAGGTAATTATTTTTCAAAATATTTTTCTCCCTTAGATTTTTTTTGTTGTAATATATTATTTATTGTTTTATATAAATAATTATTTTCTATATTATATTCCACAAGCAGTTAATAGCATTAAAATTTTAAATACTTTATTTTCAGTAAAGTGTTTTAACAAAAAAAATTACTTGTATTCCGGGTTCGGGTCCGGGCATCGCCAAAATAACTGCCGACCTATAAACGGCCTGTGCAGCCAAAAATGTCTGACGAATAATATCCCGTGTGGAGGGAGTGCACAATGTCGCTGTATTAACAGTTGCGTTGGGTGCCTACTCGGGTGTCGGCTTGTCACTTGATTGTGGCTCTAAAATATGACGCCCATCGCCAATAGCCCTTGTGTAGCTCTAGTGTGACAATAATTCAAACTAAAACCTAAAGTTAATTGTTGCTTTAAACGCTTTTTTAGTTAAATCATCGCTCATTTTTAAATCGTAATCTGAACATAAAGAACATAAAGTTAAAATTTAAAAATAGTTTATCATAAATGTAAACTTTTCAAATAAATTGCTGTCATTCTGAATGTGATTGTCTAAGATTCAGCCTGCTTAGAAATTCATAGCAGTTAGCCATTTATAAGTAGTCAGTAATTGTGAATTTTATTAACTTCAATTTGTAAAGAAAACCAAACTGTTTACATTACTGGATTAACTTTGGTAGACCTTTTTGCTTTTTTTGAGTTATATAATGCCTAACACCTGGCTAAAAAGATATAACTTTAAGTTATACAAAACCTATAAAGTAAAGACATTGTGAAATATTTCAAATTTGATTGGATGAGATGGGCAGGCCATCTTCTGAGAATGAAAGCTGAGAGATCCCCAATTAGGGTCTTCAAAGCAACTCCTTTTTTTGTGGTAGACCCATAGATATCATAGATAAAGTATTAGATTGGCAGATCACGTGACCTCCAATGCTAACAACAGGACGCGCATGGAGGACCAGAATAAGAGGGCAATGGGAGCAGTGTTGCCACCAGTTTTAGGAGAAAAACACTACAAAAAAAGACCATTTAATTCTAAAATTACAAAAACATACCATAAAAATACTAGCAAAGCGTTTCACGTTTTTTTTTAAAGTCACTAAAAAGATTCCAAAATGCAGCTAAAATTTTTATTGTATTGTTTTGTAATTTTAGAATTAAATGGTATTTTTTCGTAGTGTTTTTCTCCTAAAACTGGTGGCAACACTGGCCCCATTGCCCTCTTATTCTGATCTCCATGCGCGTCCCGTCGTTAGCATTGGAGGTCACGTGATCTGCCAATCTAATACTTTAACTGATATCTATGGGTAGACCCAAGATTAGATGGAAGAACTGCCTGGAAGATGATTTCGCTATCTTTAATGGCTAAAAACTGTGATTGATTTCTGCAAAAAAGGCAGAATATGAGAGACTTCTAAAGAAGGCCAGGGCCCACAAAGGGCTGTCGAGCCAACGCTGGTGAGCTAATGCCTTGCTTTGAAGCAATTTTATTTTTGTGAAAAAAAGGTTTCTTACATCCACTGATTAAATTATTTTTATTATTTTTCAGCTACTCATTACATGGCCTATCACACCATCCTTAAAACGTCGAATGATTATACTCAAGCATTGAGATGGGCTCGAAGAGTTGCGGACAACATTACTACAACTTTTGCAATCAACAAATTAGAAGGCCCTGGAACAGAAGTGTTCCCGTATAGGTAAAATTTTGAACATTTAAAGCTAAGTTGCTTTTTTTTTAGGAAAAAAGGTATGTTTAATATAATAAAATAAAAATTATTCTGAAAAATTAAATATAAATATAAAAAATATGGATATATTTACTTTTGTTGTGTATTGTGCTGTCAATAAAGCTTATTTTTTGAAAAATATAATTAATCAAAGTATATTAAGTTACAATTGATTAAATATTATCGTTCTGCTAGTTCTTAATTTAGTTAGAATAATATACTATTAGAGTTTGTGCTTGTATTATAAGCGAAAACATAGGGTGTTTAATATTCCCTCCCCCATAAAAAAATACTTGTTTTTGGATCCACCCAGTTAGTTTAACCTCTACCTAATATATTAATCCGAATAATCATTAAATTATAAGCCTAAAGAGCACTGACAGATAAAACTGATGCCTTGCATATTGCCCATAATTCAAAATCGCAAAAAAATTAACACTGAACATCAACCTTTTTTCTACTATGACGTATACAGTGGACAATCTCTTAACCAGTTTAAATTTGGACAAGCTAGTTATGTGAAAAAGTGAGTCACCGGAAAAGTGAAATTAATTAGGGTTCTATGTACAGTTGATTGCACATTTATTCGTCGATGACATTTAAAATAAGGCACCATATTCAATGTATTAAAGCATTACAACTTGCATACAATTAAGAAAATCAGTAACTTTTTTGGTTTAAGACTAGAAAATCGGGGACTTGATATATATAGTTTCGCCTTTTTTAAAATTTTACATCAGTAAGGACTGAGCAGCGTAAGGAGATCAATAACGAAACAACTAATTTTTTTTTTATTGATTTTAGCTTCCACGTTTATAACATAAAAAATGGAAGGTATTATAATCGTTCAGTCCGTCACCCACTTTCATAGCCCAAACTACAAATGCTATGGACAAGTGTGATACATCAAAAAATTTAGCGCATCGAAATTAGAAAACATTGAAAATTTCAGAAAAGAATTCGAATTTGAAGTACTTCAATTATTTAAAAAATGAAAATTTGATGCTTATTTAAGAAGCATAAGAAGCCATTTTTTAAAAAATTAAATCACCATTGCCATTAGCAACAATCGCTCGAGAAACTTTAATTCTTTTATACAATAAATTAAAATAATTTTATTTTTGCGACATCGATCAGTTTGAAATGACATGAAATATATTTCCCTACGAGATTCTTTGTATGTTGATATGAAATATTTTCATTCTATTTAAAAGCGAGAAATATTACATATTCATTCTTTGAAATATAAATTAATTTTTGCAAACGATAAGTAATAATTATTGAATTTTCGAAATAAAATAAATGAAACTAGCCAAATTGAGCATGTAAATGTTTAATTTAGAATTAATGCTGTGTTTGGCGCCTTTTTACCAGTTATGATGCACAGTAATTTCCCTCTTAAACAGACTCCATTCAATCTGATCTCTGCTTTAACAAGCCAAACTTTTATCCTTTAAGGTAAATGTTTGCCTACGTCGAATAAATTGAAATGACGCCTACGCCTAATTGAATTGAAATGTCGCTTACGTTAAAATACCTATTTTGAATGAAATTCAATATAATTATTTTATTCTTTCACTTTATAGCCCAATTATTCTAGTTTCCAAAACTGTAAGAAGTTTAATTTTACGTCGCCTAGAAACAAAGTTATTATTATTTTAAAAATTGACAAAAGTAGTCGAATTCAACCGGAAGTCTTATTTCGAAACCGAAACTAACTTTTCAATTGCTTATATTTAATTAGTAATTGTTTTTTCTTAGTTTTTTTTATTGAATTTTAATTTATAAGGTGTTATAGCAAAGCCACATTATTTAAGTTTCTTTGGTATCAAGTTTTGCTTTAGTAATCTGGCAATATAAATGATTGATTGGTTACTTTTTCAAACACGTTTGTTTGCAGAGTAGAAATTTCAGAACCCATTTCTGAGAAATGTAAATTTTGCTTTACAAACCTTCACTCAAAACATGATTTAACAAAAAGTTTTATAGATATCTTCAAAAAAAATTTTCCAGCATATTCAGCAAACTGATTTACAGACAATGAACTAGAATCATACGGTTCTATATGTAATTTCATTTTTATAGCTGGTTTTTCAAAGTAACAATTCTAAAAAAATGCAATTTTTAACGAAAACCCTGAGTATTGTGTTTCGACGAACAATAACTTTTCGCTTTTTCAATATATCTCTTAGATTTTAGTTTTTGCTGAATAAGGCGGCCTGCTACTTATCCGCAAATGTTCTGTGGTTTTTAATGAATAACTCGACTAAGCATTAAACGCAACAAAACTTTAATAATCAACAAAACATAACAAAATAAAAGGTAGCTACTCGTAAACTAAATCATATCAAGTTAAATCAAGAGAGAGAGTTTGCAAACATAGTCACGGTTATTAAATACAGAAAGTGTCAGTTACAGGGTCGGCTACGACGGGGAACTCCATGGTCGGCTACGACGCAGAAGAGGCCTTGACGCTGCTTGGTCAAATCATAACCACTTTGAGAAACAGACGGGTCACCAGCTTTGCTGAATAAGGCGGCCTGCTACTTATCCGCAAATGTTCTGTGGTTTTTAATGAATAACTCGACTAAGCATTAAACGCAACACAACTTTAATAATCAACAAAACATAACAAAATAAAAGGTAGCTACTCGTAAACTAAATCATATCAAGTTAAATCAAGAGAGAGAGTTTGCAAACATAGTCACGGTTATTAAATACAGAAAGTGTCAGTTACAGGGTCGGCTACGACGGGGAACTCCAGGGTCGGCTACGACGCAGAAGAGGCCTTGACGCTGCTTGGTCAAATCATAACCACTTTGAGAAACAGACGGGTCACCAGCTTTGCTGAATAAGGCGGCCTGCTACTTATCCGCAAATGTTCTGTGGTTTTTAATGAATAACTCGACTAAGCATTAAACGCAACACAACTTTAATAATCAACAAAACATAACAAAATAAAAGGTAGCTACTCGTAAACTAAATCATATCAAGTTAAATCAAGAGAGAGAGTTTGCAAACATAGTCACGGTTATTAAATACAGAAAGTGTCAGTTACAGGGTCGGCTACGACGGGGAACTCCAGGGTCGGCTACGACGCAGAAGAGGCCTTGACGCTGCTTGGTCAAATCATAACCACTTTGAGAAACAGACGGGTCACCAGCTTTGCTGAATAAGGCGGCCTGCTACTTATCCGCAAATGTTCTGTGGTTTTTAATGAATAACTCGACTAAGCATTAAACGCAACACAACTTTAATAATCAACAAAACATAACAAAATAAAAGGTAGCTACTCGTAAACTAAATCATATCAAGTTAAATCAAGAGAGAGAGTTTGCAAACATAGTCACGGTTATTAAATACAGAAAGTGTCAGTTACAGGGTCGGCTACGACGGGGAACTCCAGGGTCGGCTACGACGCAGAAGAGGCCTTGACGCTGCTTGGTCAAATCATAACCACTTTGAGAAACAGACGGGTCACCAGCTTTGCTGAATAAGGCGGCCTGCTACTTATCCGCAAATGTTCTGTGGTTTTTAATGAATAACTTGACTAAGCATTAAACGCAACACAACTTTAATAATCAACAAAACATAACAAAATAAAAGGTAGCTACTCGTAAACTAAATCATATCAAGTTAAATCAAGAGAGAGAGTTTGCAAACATAGTCACGGTTATTAAATACAGAAAGTGTCAGTTACAGGGTCGGCTACGACGGGGAACTCCAGGGTCGGCTACGACGCAGAAGAGGCCTTGACGCTGCTTGGTAAAATCATAACCACTTTGAGAAACAGACGGGTCACCAGCTTTGCTGAATAAGGCGGCCTGCTACTTATCCGCAAATGTTCTGTGGTTTTTAATGAATAACTCGACTAAGCATTAAACGCAACACAACTTTAATAATCAACAAAACATAACAAAATAAAAGGTAGCTACTCGTAAACTAAATCATATCAAGTTAAATCAAGAGAGAGAGTTTGCAAACATAGTCACGGTTATTAAATACAGAAAGTGTCAGTTACAGGGTCGGCTACGACGGGGAACTCCAGGGTCGGCTACGACGCAGAAGAGGCCTTGACGCTGCTTGGTCAAATCATAACCACTTTGAGAAACAGACGGGTCACCAGCTTTGCTGAATAAGGCGGCCTGCTACTTATCCGCAAATGTTCTGTGGTTTTTAATGAATAACTCGACTAAGCATTAAACGCAACACAACTTTAATAATCAACAAAACATAACAAAATAAAAGGTAGCTACTCGTAAACTAAATCATATCAAGTTAAATCAAGAGAGAGAGTTTGCAAACATAGTCACGGTTATTAAATACAGAAAGTGTCAGTTACAGGGTCGGCTACGACGGGGAACTCCAGGGTCGGCTACGACGCAGAAGAGGCCTTGACGCTGCTTGGTCAAATCATAACCACTTTGAGAAACAGACGGGTCACCAGCTTTGCTGAATAAGGCGGCCTGCTACTTATCCGCAAATGTTCTGTGGTTTTTAATGAATAACTTGACTAAGCATTAAACGCAACACAACTTTTAATAATCAACAAAACAAAACAAAATAAAAGGTAGCTACTCGTAAACTAAATCATATCAAGTTAAATCAAGAGAGAGAGAGTTTGCAAACATAGTCACGGTCATAGAGTTAGGAAAGAGAATAGAGAGGTCCATGTATATGCGCAGTAGCGCACAAATGAAGCAGGCTAGAGCGGTGCATCTTGGGATACCTCAGTGCCAGTTTCGGTCACTATGTTATGCGCAGTAGCTCGAAACACCGCTAGAGCGGTGCATCTTGGGATACCTCAGTGCCAGTATGTGATGCGCAGTAGCTCGAAAAACCTGACAGCCCTGCTTCAAGCCATTTGAACTCATAGACCCCTCTACCTCTCCTTCCTAACTCTATGGTCACGGTTATTAAATACAGAAAGTGTCAGTTACAGGTACAGTGTGAAGTACAAGGATTTGCATATGTAGCAACCAGATCCGCCACAAGTTCATTGCCTTTGACAGGGTTAGCATTGTAACATAGTAAAAGTACATTTGGTTATCTTAAGTAGTTTTTATGAAATCAGGTTTTGAATAATGGTGTTTTACTCCCTAATTTAACAACAACATAGCTCAAAATTTATTAAAAATGATTTTTTATTCTAGATTTTGTTACTTTTTATTTCCTTTTTATGCATATAACTGTTAAAAATATGTTTAAATGCTTAATAAATAACGTTTTTCAAAACATTTGTCTCGAACGTAGGCGGATACCTTAAATGTAAAAATTAGCCAAGAATGACTTGTTTTGTTATCGATTCCCCATCCATATGATGATTACAGAAAAATGACATGAATACGTGGCAAGTTTCCGATTTTCTTGATGAAAAAAAAAAGCTTGAATGCATTGAATGAAAGGCTGCATTTCTTTAATTGTGTACTTATTTATGAGGCAAATATCATCAATATATAAAAATGCAATCGAAATTTATATTCTAACCTTAATTTCACTTCTCCAGTATAACCAGATTTTTGCTTAACCAACTTTCCCTCAGTCCCATTTAAGCTGGTTAACACTTTACTGACCAGCCGTCGATTAATCGACGTTTTGTTCTCAGCGCATACTGACCAGTCGTCGATTAATCAACTTTTGATCTTTCTGTTAGATTTGGTTAGGTTAGGCCATGTTCAGTCTACGCCTCGATCCACGACCTATCCGAGTAAAAGATTTTATTAAATTTCATTACCCTACAATAACACAAAGCGTACAATTTTACCAGAGTTTAAGAAAAGCGCATATATTCCCACGTGCATAAGTTTAGGCTGGTTTAGTTTAGTTTTGAATTATCGTCGCACTAGAGCTACACGAGGGCTATTGGGAAACCGAGCCGGTGTCTCGGACGAGCGGGCGGTGAAAGGGCATAGTATGTTCGAACCGCTGCCGGTCGCTAAAGTGTTAAGAGAATGTCTACTGTATATTGTATTATCCCTTATATTTTACATGTTATGCAATACATAAATTATTTCTATATGTATTTTTCAGTATCTTCTATGTGTTCTACGAACAATACCTGACCGTCACTCACGACACCATAGTCAGCATCACAATCTCAGTCTTCAACATATTCATGGTGACGTTCCTCCTCATGGGCTTGGACTACCACTCAGCCATCATCATGGTTCTCACCATACTCATGATTCTGCTCGATCTCATGGGCCTCATGTATTTCTGGGACATCTCCCTCAATGCTGTGTCGCTTGTCAATCTGGTCATGGTAAGATTACGATTTTAGTTTGTCTAGGTACTGGGTAAGCGAAAAAGAATATAGTGATTGCAAACAGCTTTTTTAATTAATGGACAAGCATTCATCAATAAGAGCAACTCATAATTTAGACTGCACTTTAACATTTTGTATACATACATCATAGATGTTAATCCATGGTGTTAATATAGTTCATCATAATGTTGTTCATCATAGATGTTAATCATGGTAAGATTTTGATTTGGTTTGTTTAGGTACTGGGTAAGCGAAAAAGAATATAGTGATTGCAAACAGCTTTTTTAATTAATGGACAAGCATTCATCAATAAGAGCAACTCATAATTTAGACTGCACTTTAACATTTTGTATACATACATCATAGATGTTAATCCATGGTGTTAATATAGTTCATCATAATGTTGTTCATCATAGATGTTAATCATGGTAAGATTTTGATTTGGTTTGTTTAGGTACTGGGTAAGCGAAAAAGAATATAGTGATTGCAAACAGCTTTTTTAATTAATGGACAAGCATTCATCAATAAGAGCAACTCATAATTTAGACTGCACTTTAACATTTTGTATACATACATCATAGATGTTAATCCATGGTGTTAATATAGTTCATCATAATGTTGTTCATCATAGATGTTAATCATGGTAAGATTTTGATTTGGTTTGTTTAGGTACTGGGTAAGCGAAAAAGAATATAGTGATTGCAAACAGCTTTTTTAATTAATGGACAAGCATTCATCAATAAGAGCAACTCATAATTTAGACTGCACTTTAACATTTTGTATACATACATCATAGATGTTAATCCATGGTGTTAATATAGTTCATCATAATGTTGTTCATCATAGATGTTAATCATGGTAAGATTTTGATTTGGTTTGTTTAGGTACTGGGTAAGCGAAAAAGAATATAGTGATTGCAAACAGCTTTTTTAATTAATGGACAAGCATTCATCAATAAGAGCAACTCATAATTTAGACTGCACTTTAACATTTTGTATACACACATCATAGATGTTAATCCATGGTGTTAATATAGTTCATCATAATGTTGTTCATCATAGATGTTAATCATGGTGAGATTTTGATTTGGTTTGTTTAGGTACACTGAATTAGCTAAAAAAAGAATAAAAGAGATTACAAACGGTTATATTTGGTTTCACTCTCAATGCGTGATATTTTCATCCAATTCTAGCCAAATATCTCAAAATCTCACCCAGTAAAAAAAATCATCAAAATCACAGCACCTGATTAATGGACGCACACTTTTTTTTTACAAACTGTTGTCTGATGCTATACACCGACGAATGTTTTAAATGGATGCAAATGCAAACAAACATTCAAATGTCATAGTTGAAATAACCCTTAATTTTATTATTATATCAAAAAACGGCTATTTATTAATCGAAACAAATGTAGTTCCAGCAGGACAAAATCGAAAACAACCAAAGAGCTGGCAGTTCTGCTTTCTGACCATAGTATGCACACCATAGTACAAACTCTGTGAAATACAGATATGCAAGTGTGAGAGTGATACAAGTAGTTGATGCATTAATTTTTTTTATAAGCATCAAAACCATACTTTATTTTGTTGCTTTTCTTTTAAATGTGTCTCACAATAAAATTACAACTACCATTTTAGCTCCCACACTACGTTTATAACGTAAAAAGTGGAAGGTTTTATAATCGTTCAGTCCGTCCGTCCGTCTGTCCGTCACCCACTTTCACAGAAAGAACCACAAGTCCCACAGACAAGTGGAATACGTCATTTTGAAGCAAAAAATCAGATTAGGCTACATTTCAAATTTCATTTAAAAAATTTAAAGTAGAAGTTTATTTAAAATTTAAATAACTAAAAATTTAATCTACATTGAAATAACATGCAAATTCCATTTTTATTCAATATTTTCACTGTTGCCATTTCGTTAAACGTACGAGAAACTTTATATAAAATAAAAATAAAAAACTTTTGAAAGAATATTTATTTATGCGATATAATTCAGTTTGGATTGTTGTAATATCACAATAGAGTTCTTTTGATGGTTTATTATATATGTATGAAGAAAGATGCATAGAGAATTCTAACTTGGCATAAAAAATATGCAAAGTTTTGCTTTTATTTTTAAAGCATCAATTGCACTAATTATATATTTTTTGAACTGTAAATTAATTTAACAAACGATAAATGACTGAATTTTCGAAAGAAATGTAAATGGTAAATTGTGGCGACACAAAGATATTTATTAAAAAAGATTACATTATTATTCTTTGAACTTCAAACAAATTAAGCAAACGATAAAGTCTAATTATTAAATCTGAGAAAGAAGATTAATGAAAATAATTAATTTTATCGTTTAAATGTTTAATTACAACTAGCTGAAGGCTCTGTTTGGCGAATTTCTTTCTGAGGTGTATAAATAGTTTGTTTCCTGTTGAGCACAAATGTTGTGTGGAAGCGGTTTAAGTGACAGATTCTGTAACAAACCTACTTGTTTATTTACAGGCCGTCGGAATCTCAGTCGAATTTTGTTCCCATATCATCAGATCATTTGCCTTTAACACAGAAGGTTCCAAAATAGACAGAGCAAGGAATGCAGTAGCTCATATGGGTAGTTCTGTAAGTGTCTTGTTTCTCCTATACTTCAATGAACTTTAACATATTGTTTAATAAATGCTTTCATCATTTTTATTGTAGTTTTTATAAATTTTTTAAAACATAGTATTTTTAATTGGATATTTTGAAAATTTAATCCTTGTCGTGCAACTAAACATTGTTTATTTACTAGGTTCAAGATTTGTACTTGTGTGTTATTTTGTTACATATTAAAGAAACTAGTATAATATGAACCTCTGACGATAATGCAAAGTTTGTTAAAATTAAAGATTTATTATAGAATTTATTTTTAATTTTTTTAAAATTATACTTTTTGCTTTCAAACAACTAAAGCTTTTAAAACCAAAAAAAAGTGTTTTGAGGATCCATTAAAACCAAGTTTGTAATGATTACAGATTTATTATAAATTTAATTCTAACTTTAAAAAAAATTATACTTTTATCTTTCAAACAACTTAAGCTTTTTACCAAATAAAGTTTTGTTATTTGTACTGAAATGTAGTTTAAGCATAATATTGTGTTCTAAAATTTTTAGATTTTAAGACACGTTTATTATTATTTTTTTCTTTTAGGTATTGTCTGGAATAACACTAACTAAATTTGGAGGCATCATAGTTCTGGCATTCTCAAAGTCCCAAATCTTCCAAGTCTTCTATTTCCGAATGTATCTAGGAATTGTTCTCATCGGAGCTACCCACGGGCTTATATTCTTGCCTGTTTTCCTCAGTGTTGTTGGTAAGTGTACCTATAATTAAAAAAATACTAATACCTTTTTACAGGTTTTGTCAAATGGGATAATAACCACTACCCAGTCTTAAATGAAATGAGTAGAATTCTAAAATATTTTATTTTTAACTCGTGATTGTGCGCTCTACAGTCAGTCTCAAAAGTTTAGAAGAAAAAAATATATTTTGAGTCACAAAATATGATTGAAAAGGTTTGGTTGACAAAAGTTGTGGTAGAGCAAGGATAGGGAAGGTATAAAAATTTAAAAAATGAATCGCAAATAAAATATCAAATAATAAATTTTATTTGAATTAATAGTGAAATTGGCCCTAAAAAACTGTCGTAAAAATATAGAGAAAATCAATTTATTGCACGTTTTAAATGGCCAAATTTTGCATTTTTATTGCTTGAATTGTATTTGATTTTGATGTGATACATTAAAAAAATTAATATTCGGTGAATT
Source organism: Oedothorax gibbosus (assembly GCA_019343175.1). Classification (NCBI taxonomy): domain Eukaryota; kingdom Metazoa; phylum Arthropoda; class Arachnida; order Araneae; family Linyphiidae; genus Oedothorax; species Oedothorax gibbosus. The sequence continues at coordinate 40,914,979 of CM033271.1, forward strand.
TAAAGGATTTAGTAACACTGCTGGTTCAATTTTATACCAGACAGCCAATGTAGCCATTTTAACTCTTTTATGGGGAATTATTACTGTGTATGTGCTTCAAATTTACAAGTTTACATCTCTAAATCCAAACAAAATGCCTACCAGTCCATCATCTTAAAGTTTAAGCCACGAATTCTTGGAATGGACAAGTTGCATGAAACGCGAAATTCATAATATATGTGTTTTTCTGGTACATTAGAAGCTGCATATTCCGAATGTAAGGTTAAATATTCACAAATATGTTTAATTTCAACAGAAAATGCATTTGAAATTTTCCGAAAATGTACGTCACTGAAAACAGCTCTGACGTCAACTGTTATGTTTTTGGCGATGTTTCGATCTATGCTGTAATACACTTTATAAAATAGTAAACCTTACAATTTCTGCGAAACCTCATTAAAAGAAGACAATATTATTTGTAACCTGTTCATATCAAGGAAGTTAAACATCTTGTTCCAAGTTTGGTTGTTAGTTAAAATACACACACTAGAGCGCGTATGAGCTATTGCAGAACTATTGAGTGTTGGATCTGATCGGAATAGTCGAGTGAAATCGTTCAACGTTTGAAGAAATTAACTGGAATGAACATGACATGTTTCTGTAAAATAGCATAACTTTTTTAAGAGTTTGATAAGGATGAAAGCACGTTTCACAGTTTCAAAAGCGATACAGTGAAACGTGATACGAAATAACACGCCAAGAACAAAAAAAAGCCAACCGTGACGTCATCTGTTATGCTAAGAGAGGTTAAACAGGAGTGACGTATCATTAACTTTAAAAATAAATGCATCTTTAAAACCAGAAATACTTGAGTTTTAGAGGTTTTTTAATATGCTTAATCGAATAAATATGTTTGTGGAAAACGCTGTAATTGTCCATTGGAGACATGCATTAACTGATTTCTTAATGAAACGTGCAGTCTTTTCCCATATAAAATCACAAAGTAGCTACAAATTATTCTTTTTATTTTGCACTTGAGTATGATGCAGAGATAGTCTACTTTCCAAAAACGCCAAAAAATTCTGTACCTTCATTAAAAATTCCTCCTTTGATGCTAGAGATTTTGAGGAGAATATCCGGTTTCTTCAAAAGATCATTTTTCAATATTCGGTTACACCGAACATATTTAAATAACACTAAAGAGACCTGTTAAATTTTAACAGGTTTAAAGAAACTGGATTAGCAATTCTCATTCCCCTTCTCTACTTTTCCAATTATAATCTTATGTAATTATATCACTTTATGATTATATCTCTAATTATAATGATATAATCTTATATAATTTGTTTCATAGGTCCACCAGTTAAACAGTATGACCGGTCACGGGGAAACCCTTTAAAAGCATCAACTGAAGAGGACCATTTCAGCCCTGATGTGAGCTCAACATGATAACACTAAAGTTGAAGAATTTATCAATAAATTTTATAAAATTGACTTTTTTCCCCCTCAGAGTTATATAGAGCTCACAAGTGTATAATATATCAGTATAGTGTACAAAGTATTTAGGTAATGGATTGCACTGTGTTGTAAACCAATCAATGTAAAGTAAAAATTAAAAGTATTTTATGTCTATGTACAATTTTTTTCATTAATATAGCAATATCAAAGCTTTATTGAAGTGTTGCACATTTTTATTTATGCTAAAAACTGACTTTATGCAATTGTAAATATTTGTAATTTATTTATAATTCTGCTCAATTGTTTTTTTTGCATGTATTGAATCCACCTTAATGGCTGCTTGAGTTTTATTGCTATATATTATATCAAGTTTTGAATACATGTTTTTGTAGAACAAATATTTAAGTTCTCTGATAATAAAATTTTTATTGAAATGTTTATTCAAGATTTTTTTAGTCTATTACTTTTAAATGTATTTCAACAATTGTCTTTTTGATTTATTTTTTAGTCATTAAGTAATAGGTTTTTTTAATGTGTTTTTTCAAATATTTTTTTAGACAACTCGCATATAAATTATAAAATGACCTTTAAACTTTCATATTTGAAAAGACTTACTGCAAAGGCTATTTGAAATGGGTCATGAGTAAAATCGTTTATAAATAAACAATTAAAAAATTCAGAAATTTGCCAAATCAAGCCTTTGAGAACCAAACATGCCCAAAATCTATATACATAAAAGGCAACTTCCGTTTGTTTGTTTGTATAAGACACGAGATCTAAAGAACCACGCAACAGATTGTCACGAAATTTGGCACAAAAATTCATCTCATCTGCGGAACAAATATAGGCTAAGAATTTTTCGAATCAGACCATTCCTTCTATCGTTTCGAACGTTTTTCTGAAAAAACTACACCACTTTGGCTCAAATCCGATCATTTTTTTACTTTCCTGATGCCATCGGCTGAAAAAATTAAATAAAACTTTTAACAAAAGTAATTAAAATTAAAAATGTTTATTTTATTCTTTTGCCATTACTTTCAGAAACTAAATTCATTATTTGAAAAATAATTGACATGTTTCAAGTGACGTAATTCCGGCAGTCTCCATTCCCGGATTTTATTGTGGGTTTATTTGATGATTTTTTCATTGATTTTTCTGTTGACTGCATGTATGCATATTTAAGCAATAAATTTATCGTTAAGCTATTACTGAACTATGATGGTTAATAAAGGCCGTCGCACTAGAGCTGCATATTAGGGTTTTATGTCTTTATTTTTTCGCCAAATACGTTGCCAAACTCGCCAAATTATTAACTAAAACTCGCCGAATGGGCATTTTTTTTATAAATAATTTATAAGCTGGTTGGTTGTTCGAAGGTCATTGTGTTAGAGCTGTATAATGGGTGTGTTTGTAGCTATATCTATTTTCTCGCCAATTTTTTTTCCCAAAACGTGCCAAATGAGCTAAAAGGTTTTATCTATATACATAAAAGGCAACTTTTGTTTGTTTGTTTAAGACACGAGATCTAAAGAACCACGCAACAGATCGTCACGAAATTTGGCACAAAAATTCATCTCATCTCCGGAACAAACATAGGCTTTAGTATCTTTATCACAGTTTAAAAAAACAAATAAATATAAAAAATGCAAATCGTTTGCTGTTTGCTGGAGTAGCTTTATAACATCTAAACAATTAGATCATGTAATTCACTTTCATTAAGAATATTTTATTTTCTGCACGCAGACCAAGAGTGATCAGTTTAAAGTGAGATTTAAATTTTAACTACTTTGGAAGAACAGATTATACCAATCTTTGTCCTAAACGCATTTTTTTCTGCCATTTTGTACTGCTTATATTGTATTTATATCTACAAAGTGTCCAAAAAAAGTTACTTAATTTATTGGAGAACTCCCTTGAATTGCGTTAAAATAAATGTTTGAGACCCTTTTAAGATTTAGCTTTTTTTCCATTTTTAATTCTTACTGGTTATTTTTTACTTAAATATGTATTCTTTTTAATTTGCGCTTCTTATCAAAGGTATTTTTGAAATTAATATTAATCATTACTATATCCAAGTTGGGTAATTAAATGGAAAATTACTGGGTAATCTTCATATCTTATGTAACTAAAATGAAAGAAAAAAAAAAAGTTAAATTGACTGTTAAATTATTTTTCCACCTCTACCCGTGCAACGTCGGGTATAACAGCTAGTTTAAATATATATTAGATGTGCTTGTCCAGTTACATTGGTTATTAGATCTATACTTCATGAGGTTATAAATAAATTGAGTAACTGTATTTTAGACAAAGTACATTGTTAGAAAGACTCCTAAATGATATTTATGCGGAAAATAAAAATGGTGTAAAGAGCAATAAAATTTAAGACTTAAGGGGGAACGGAAGTGGGTGTCTTCTCCCTATGTTAATCCAATTTAAATAAAAAAAACTAAGCCAAATTACTCTGGCTGTACGCCTATCAACCCAAGAATAGTTAACACAATTACTATGTTTATTCTTGCCTATCTTTCTCAAGTTGGTACCCATGTCTAATTTAACTAAAGTATGCTATATACTGAGAGGGCTACTTTATTATGACCACCTGATAGTTTTATGCAACCACAATCTTCAGTTTTATCCTATCCATAACACTTCAAGCTAGTGGAAGCTATATTATGGTTTAGGGAGAGTTCTCAGCATTGTATGGATCCTTTTATTCCTGTTAATGTTTGAGTTCCCAAGGAAGTTTAGGTTTGGTTTGAATCATCATCGCACTAGAGCTACACGAAAGCTATTGGTGACGGGCGTCGTATTTTAGAACCACAATCAAGTAACGAGCCGACACCCGAGTAGGCACCCAACGCAACCGTTAAGGGCGACATCGTATGCAGCGTTGGGACTTTGAAGGATATTTAACATGCACTTCCTCTACACGGGGTATTATTCGTCGGACATTTTTGGATGCACGTGCCGTTTTATAGGTCGGCAGTTATTTTGGCGATGCCTGGACCCGAACCTGGGACCTTTCGCATGCTAGGCGGATGCCTAGCCGACTGGACTCCCCAGCCCCCAGGGAATTTAGGTATTATAGCAGATCAATCACATCACACCCTGATATGTTAATGGTATACTATACCCTGTCGGAGATGGAAACTTTCAGTGGTACAAAGCTTCTTGTCATAAAGCTTATCTTGTCAAAGCAACATCCTCAGATGGTTCAAAGAGCATGACAGAGACTTTAAACTTGTTTCTTAGGCCTGCACAATCACCAGATCTCATCCCATGTAAGAATTTGTGAGATGAGATCCAACAAGGCATCAGGCAGCTGGATCCAGTACTATCAAATCTTAAGGAATTGCAAAGTGTAGTTCATCGAATATATGCCCTTAGATTTCGCATACCACCTACCAAAATCTCATAGAATCTATGCCAAAAAGAATTCATGCAGTGTTAAGAGCAAAAGGTGCCAAATATTATTATGAAATAATAATTGGTTTCAGGTAAATAATTACAAAGAATAATAAAAATTTTCAACAAGAAAAATTTATAAAAATTTAATTTTAGATAAAGAGAATGGAGTTATAAGTTTTACTATAAAAATAAGCAAATTAAATGTTTATGGTGATAAATAATGATCAATTCAAGGCTCATCATGTATGTTAAAATGTTCATAGGAACTTTTCAAAAATTCCCAATTAACAATATAGATGTGTTGTAGATAAATAATGAGTTTTCAAGTTCTATTAATAATAATATTAAATATAACAATACTGCTAAATTTTTTTTAAATAGTAAACAGTAGTTTTGGAAAATTAACAATGTCATCACTTCTAATCTCATATTTAATAAAAACTTTTGAGCATTTGCATTTTGAACACTATATTGCTAGTCATATTTAATACTTTCACTCCCATTTACATTTAAAAGTTCATGGATCATCTGATTTTGTTCAGAAATTTCCATTTGGGCGGTACGTAAGTTCTTACAAACCTCTTCATATTTGGCCTCAGTTTTTTCCAACTTTCTTTTAAGAAGCTTGTTTTCATCTTTCTTCTTCAAGCTTACCCAATCATTTAGAAGTTCACAGATCATCTCATTTTGTTCCAAAATTTCGTTCTGGGCCATGCCTAATTTTTTAACACCTTCCTCATACATGACCTTTGTTGTCTTCAGCTTGTTCTTAAGAAACTGAACTTCATCTTCTTGTGCAGCATAAGGTTGTGCAGAAAGATCGGATGCTGAGGGCTCAGTTGTTTTTTCACTATTCCGAGCATACAAAATAATAGGACCAGAAATGTTGGTTGTTGAACGATCAATTGTATGTTTATCATTTTCAGTAGGTACTATAGTCATAGGAATGAGAACATTGGATGTTTGAGGCTCAGTTGTATTTTTATTAGTTTGAGTAATTCCGTGAAGAAGGTTGCTTGTTGGAAGCTCAGCTGCATTTTTACAACTTCTTGTACTTATAATAATAGGATCTTTATCTTTAGATTTGATTGCAGGACGTTCAAATTCAAATACTGAGGGGACCACATCTTCTCTAAGTCTTCTTGTGGCTTGTTGTACCTCATAATCCTTTTCCAGAAAATGATTTGAACACAAGCATGCATGTTTGGGTGGTATCCACGGCCAGCCTTTTTTAGCACCTTCACGTCTTGTGGCTAACGCCCAGGCTTTTCGCCGCATTGGATCCTTTGGAAATCTACAAAACAAAATGAGAAAACTTTTTATTACAAAAAACTAGGGATGCACCAAATACCAAATTTGGCCGAATACCGAATATTCGGCCAAAGTCTAAGCCAAATATTCGACCGAATACCAAATATTCGGCCAACCTAAACCAATTATTATTTTTTGTCGGATCTTAGTAAGTTGTATTTATTATTCATCAATTTCAATTCAACATCAACATATAAGTACACGATCACATGATAATTTTAATACAATATAGCTATTAAATTTTTAATTGAAGCAACACAGAATAAAGTAGTACTCGTTTGTTATTAAAACATGCCTTTTAGAAGTGTAAATTATAAAATCACAACACGAAAACGAAAGTATGAAAACAAAAACAGAAGTAGGTGGATCCGGTGTAGAATGAAAATCAGAAAAAAATAATAAAACCATGACTTAGAATATAAATATACAATTAAAATTAATTGTTTTATCTTTTAGTGAAAAAATTACAATTGTGATATAGTAATTATTGTTTTTTTAAAGCCCACTCATTGTAACTGTTAACTTAAAGAGACATGTTTATTTAATATAACTTGAGTAAAGCTTGATTTAACATTATAAATAACTAAAACTTAAGAATTTGAGTCTATTATAAAAGAAAACAAGACCTGTTTGGGAATTTTTTGACCTTTTATGAAGAAATTTGGAAATTTTTAAATTTCACTATTCGGCCAAATAGTTAAGCTATTCGCCTAAAGTGGCCGAATAGTAACCGAATATTCGGCGCAAAAAACCCTGTTCCCTACAAAAAACCCACTCAAAATCGTTTAAAATCAATGTGTAACAAAATAACTTAGAGACAATATAATCAAAAACTGTATTTATGTATAATGAGCATGTTTCAGGTCTTGAGTGGCAAGAGAAATGCTGAATAAAAATAATTTATTTATCGAGCCTCGTTTAATGAGTTTGATTGTTTATTAAAACACAAATACAAGAATTAGTTAATAAGTCACTAAAATAATGTGCTTGTGTAGTATAATGAAACTAATTCAAGAGAATAAACATACAAAACTATTTGAGGTACAATAAATTATTTGAAACCGATGAAAATTGCTGTTTTTTTCTTTTATTTGTGCAGATAACTATAGAATTTTTTTATCGGCGTATTTTTTTTAACTTTTTTTTTTGGTGTGGCGGTTCACCACACACGCAACCTCAATATGCCATCAACAACTAGGTGGGGCTGATTTACCATCTCGCTCCTACCACAATTATTAATTACAAAGTTAATAGTAGTATATAAGCCGAGGTAACTCATCTTCACCTTGAGGATCCTTTTGGTAGACTGTGGGTTACCGAGGCAGCTACAGCACATGATAATTTTGTTGATAATTAATTTATGGTTTACTTTGCTCCTAAACACTACACACTGTAAAACTGTGCTGGGTAATAATTGTTTTAAAAAAAACTTACTGATGAAAGGTTATTTTTCTCATCCTATTTACAGCTGTATCTCTAGTTGAATAGTTTACAGCAGAACAAGCTCTCACCATTGTAAATACGAAGCCGGGATAGCCTGGTCAGTAAGGTCTTAGTCTTGGACTGGCATCCCTGAGGTTGCGAGTTCGAGCCCCGCTGCCTTCCGAAGACCCCTGTGTACGCTAATGTTGACTGGTGCAAGTTAAATTCCGTCGTGGTCACAAAGTCCTCCAAGTTCCAATACCAAATCAATACCTCTGAGGGTGACTAGTCAATTCTGGGGATCCTCTAGTTGGCCTCTGGGATCAGATTTACTGTACGGTCCCCCTTGGCGCGATTTTTTCGGATTTGGCGATAAATAATTTTTTCTGGCAACCTGACTTCAACTGAAGATTCGAATTCTATGACTTCGCACCGATGACGTTTTCCGGCAAACCTATCGGACCGTTGGTTGAGTTTTCGTAAGAAATATCCCCATACAATCTTTTCTTTGAATCGTGTTTTTTTTTTAAAAGTTGCCAAAATACGGAGTTTTGGCGCGATTTTGGAAAGTTCGCCAAGGGGACCGCACAGTAAATCTCTACCGGCCTATGTCTCTAAAAATTAGATGGAAACACTTATGTGTGTGTGTTGTGTCTATCTTACATGGCGAAGGTTTATAAGCGGGTCTCTGACCAAGCACACAAACCTGAATATATGTCTACCAACCAACCATTGTAAATAGGCATTTTTCTAAGAGACTAGTAGTACTTTTACTATGATCTGTATACAAAACAATAACAACTTAGCAAACTGTATATGTTGTCACATCCTTGATTGGAACTAGGCTCGTTTGGACAAAATTCTAATCGCTGCCCGCACGACAAATTACAAATTTTTGCGAGGTTTCAAAGAGCGTTAAATAACTTTTTCTAACAACTAAGTACACTAATAAAAAGGAAGAAAAACCTTACACATGAAAAGATATTCCTTTTGCCTTATTTACAGCTATATCTTTAACTTTACAGTTTATAGCAGAACAGAATCGCACCATGTTTAAAGTCGAAGAAATAGATCGAAATTAATATAGTTTTAAGAATCAGTTTATATTTAAAAGAAGGTGTAGGAATGTGTTTTCGGTTTTCAATTTCGAGCTTTATTTGGTAAATAATTCGTTTTTGGCTGCTTATTTCTAGCCTCCTTTAGGATTTTTAACACAGTCAAATACGTTTCGTAACTTAAATTTTGGTTATCCCACGTGGCGCCATCTATGCAATCGACGAATAACTATAAATTGGAGATGTATTTGGGAAAATTGAAAATTTCTAATCCTGATATAAGTTTAAAATCACTTTGCGAACATTTGAGTTTTTTTTTTTACTTTTGGGAATGGGCTTGTTTCAACACTTTGTCAAAGAAAACAAAACAACCAATGAAATCGCAGTTCGGAGCGCGTGATGTTATAAAAAACCAATGAGCTTGTTTCAAGTAGTTGGGAGGGAAAAAAAAATAAAAAACCAATGAAATCGCTGTATGGAGAGCGTGACATCATAAGAAATATTCTCATTGACTACGAATTTATTAAGGCCATATTCTAAACGCGTATATTCGTGATTTTTAAAAAATCGTATTTGGAAACATCCTGTTTCCATTTAAAGCAAATACTAACTGACCTTAAACCTATGATATCAATGATTTGGAGCTTGTACTATCTACTATCTAGGTATGAATATTGATCCTTTTATCTTAGGTAAAACTTATTCTCTCCGAAAGTATTGTTTTTGATTCTTTATCAGAAATTTCGTGTAGCAAGAGGTCTAAATTCTAATGGTAACGATAAAAGGATATCTCTATACATTTCCACACAACCCTGTCTTTTTACAGGGCCTCGCACTAACGGAAAGGAAAAAACTACGAACTTTTTTTAATGCCTCGTCACTTTTCCGCGTAAATTTTGTAAATCCGGCGTTCAACGTCAATGCATTATTGTCATTTGATTTCCTGATGTTTTAAAAACACGGCTGCTTGTACTCAGGGATTGGAAAGTTACTTAATTAAAAAATTAACTATGTTGCAGTTACTTAATATGAAAAGCAACTAGTTACAGTTTTTTTTAATACGAAAAGTAACTAATTACAGCTATACTTTTAGAAATTTCAAGTTGTAAGAAAATTTGAAATTTAACCATTTTACAGTTTATCCCAAGAGAACCAAGATTAATGAAATACATTCCTCAGAACAATTAGGGGGGCACTTTGCGTACTTATGTTACCCTTTCAGTTCCAACTTTTTATTTTTTATTCTAAAAATATAAAATGTGTGAAAGAGATTCATTATGCATCCAGAATGAAATGGTAAAAAACAGGGGGGAATTTTTTAAACTAAAATTTAAGGAAAAAAATAATTGGAATCATAGCTTTTGAATAAATTATAACAATAATTGTTTCAAAACTTTATTTGTTAAAAATAGTTAAATTTTTTTTTTAAAAATCTAAAAATGCCAGCACGAAGAATTTAGGGTCAATTTATTTAATAAAATTGTTTTAGAGTGAAATTTATTTTACCATGTTTATTCTATTTTAATTTAATTAAAACAAACATTATTTAATTCTTCAAAAGACATGATTCTTCCACCTAAACTATACAAAAAATATATAAATTTATAGAAAAATGTATGGAGAATTTGATGAAACTTATTTGAAATAAGTGCGATCTTAACTTAGAAAAAAATCGCAAGCCGATGATTCCAAATGGAATCATTAGGGATGAACGGGTCCAGGTCCAGAAATTACGTGATGCGTTTGGTTATCAAACCGATACCACCAAATCTTACGCAGGGGAGGACCGAGTCTCGTCAAATATCCCGTAACTTTTCCCCGCAAAAAAATCAACGAAAATTGTAAAAGAAATCATAGTGGTGTTAAATACCATAAATATATTTTTTGACTTTTAAAATTTTGGGGAAAATCTATACATGATAAATATTAATCGTGGCTTTCCAAAACATATTTCAAAACGTTGGAGCTTTATAAAATTATTTAAAATGCACTAAATAATGAAATCAAATAAAATATACGTATTTTGAAAAAATCTCAAAAGAGATTACGAGGAGCGGTCGAGCCAAATATTACTATTTATGGACGCCCCCTTGGCAGTTGAATGAAAATAAAACTTGCCAAACAAGCGATATATCCCCAAATCCAGCAACCCCAACCTAATCTCTCCGCGATGGCCGACGAAACGAACCGAATCTAATCAATTCCGCGGAGCCGACGACCGAGGGTGAAACGAATACAACTCGCATCTCCTTCCCGAAACATTCTAATTCTATATATTTCAGTATTTTATGGATAAAAACATCTAAAAAAAATGGCGTCAGCTTCTAAAATCATCCTTAACATCTTCCTACTGTTCTATTATTGGATCGAGTCTATGGTACTGTCTCTGGTACCGCGTCGGTACCGGTACAAAGACATTACCGGCCAGATCGTGTTGGTGACCGGCGGGGGTAGCGGCATCGGCCGGCTGTTGTCAATAAGGTTCGCCCAACACGGGGCCAAAATTGTCGTGTGGGACTTGAATTTAGCATCGGCTCAGGAGACGGTGAAAATGATAGAGGAGGAAGGCGGTAAGGCGACCGCCTATGCTTGCGATGTTGCTAGACCGGAGGCGGTATATGAGGCGGCAAGGAAAGTGAAAGAGGAGGTGGGGAAAGTGGATATATTGGTGAATAATGCCGGTATTGTCACCGGAAAAAGGTTCCTGGACTGTCCCGATGAGATGATTAAGAAAACATTTGAAGTGAATGCCATGGCGCATTTTTGGGTGAGTTATTAATTATAATTATCCTTATTTATTTAATTTAATTGCAACTACCACACAGATCAAGTCCATAATTAACACTCTGAGTAATGCAGACCTATAAAACCGTCACCTGATTTGGTAATTTAGGTAATTTAATCGTTTCCGGCTGTATATTTCTAGCCTCCTTTAGGAGCTTTAACACAGCCAGTTACGCCTCGTAATTTGAAACCCTGGTCAAGTGACGAGGTCGACACCTGATCGAGCACCCGTCACTTGATAATCATGTTTTCCAGCAACAAACATAATTTATAAAAATTCGTAAGTTTTATGATTTCATTACCTAAGTGTAAAATTTGAAGTACGAAGGAGCAATTTATCTGCAACAGAAATATAAAAAAAAAATGAAAAAATAAAACTTTCAGTGAAAAATTTAAATTTTAATCTCCTGCAGTAAAAACAAGTTTACACTTCAACCAATTTTCAGAGGGTTAAATTGTTTGTGTGCGTATTTTTGGGAGTTAATTACAGGTCGTATATACCTTCTTCGTGTATTCATGGTAACGCGAATTGTGAATTATTTAAATACAAATTTCGTTGATTCTATTAAAAGAAAAAGGATAGTTGTGAATTATATGATAACAAATAACGCAGTTTCACCCAAACATTTATTATACTATTTAAATATATATATATATATAATGTAAATAAATGTATTAAAATATTATTAACAACTAAATTTTGTACGCTAATTAGTTAGAAAATATATAAAAATTGCTATTTTAATACTCTATCCGGACCTTTATCTTATCTAGTTTTACTTAGTTTGATATATCCGTAGATATCATAGTTAAAGTATTAGATTGGCAGATCACGTGACCTCCAATGCTAACGACGGGACGCGCATGGAGACCAGAATAAGAGGGCAAATGGGCCAGTGTTGCCACCACATTAATGAGAAAAATACTACGAAAAGATACCGTTTAATTCTAAAATTACGAAAAAATACCATAAAAATACTTGCTGCATTTTGGAATCTTTTTAGTGACTTTAAAAAAAACGTGAAACGCTTTTTTTTTGTATTTTTATGGTATTTTTTTGTAATTTTAGAATTAAACGGTATTTTTTCGTAGTATTTTTCTCCTTAATGTGGTGGCAACACTGTCCCATTTGCCCTCTTATTCTGGTCTCCATGCGCGTCCCGTCGTTAGCATTGGAGGTCACGTGATCTGCCAATCTAATACTTTAACTATGATATCTATGGAAATATCTTAGTTTTACTTTATCGAATGAGTTTTGCTAATACACCCTTTCAAATGAAATCGTCGGCTTAATTTTAATTGTGTGGAATTACCTTACACACAATCTGAGTGAATCACTTTACTATTTGTATAGGTATTCCGTTTATAAGGTTTAAAGTATACAATTTATCAAAGAGTTCAAAGTAACCCATGTTATGTTCCACAATCTCGTACTCAAAATAGATTATAACCAGTAATAGATAAAATAGCTATACTTTTATCTTATCAGATAGATAACTTTAAAGAGGATTGATAACGAAAGAATTACTCCTGTAATTTCCAATGCATATTTTCTGAAGTTCATTACTTGAATATGAGATTAATATAATAAATTCTTTATACATACACATTTAGATCCGTACCTCGACTGAAAATTTATTCCGTGAAATAAGGGGGGGGGAGGAGGAGGGGGGATTTGCCCCTCCAAAAACATCGTTAAAAATGTATTCAAACCAATTAATTAAAATAGCTCATTAATATTATCAATAATTAATAATTAGTGATTAATGATTTTTCTAATTTTGCACTTCCTTGTGTTGTCAACAATGGGAAAATGTTTCAAATGATATAAACTCTTGTTTTCATTTTTATGTGTCCTGCGATTTCATTGGTTGTTTTGGTTTTACTCTTAAAATGACCGTCATAGATGAACAAAAATTCTTTCTCTGCAAGCTTTCCTTGACAAATGTTTTGAATAACCAACAGCACGCAGTCATAATAGAAACAGAAATTTTGCGCAACTTAATCAGCAACTAAACCATTGATTTCATCATGAAACCCATGATGCAAGTAAAATTTTTTTTTTGGAAGACTGTCTTAAACTGAAGCGAAAAACAAGCAAATTCAAACGTTGGCGAAAACCCAAAACAAAATTAAAATCCAGAAGAAACAAAGGGAAAACAAGCGTTGGGGCTGTTTGCCTCCATGAAACCCAATGATCCGAGAAGTTAATATTTTTTATTTGAGGGAATCGTCGTTAAAACTGTAAGGAAGAGGTAAGAGATGATTTGAATATCGTCGCAAGGGCTATTGTAACGGGCCGTATTTTAAAATACCAACTAGTCCAGGTGAGAGATGGGAAATATAAAAGGTTCAGGTATGTTGCTCTCCGACGACCCATATCGAAGCTCTTTACCAGTGAGGGAATCGCTCGGAACTGAGACTAGGAGGTGTTTAGAGGTGATTTGAATTACTCGTCGCACCAAGGACTATGGCGACGGGCTTCGTAATTTTAAATTACAGTCATGTGGTGAGCCGACACCTTGGGAGAACCCAACGAAACTTTTAAGGGGGAATGGGCGCACTGGACAGGGGGTCTCCAAAGCAAAGTGCATCAGTGTTAATCCTATGGCGAAAAAAATATTTTCTCCGCCACATTTTCCGCCTGTATTGAATATTTTTACAAGCGGATTTTTTAATGTGATAAATGTAGCTGACTTACAGGTCCCAACCTTCCCACTTTTTGAAATGGGTTCGAATATATTTTTTAATTTTCAATAAATTATTTTACACAAAATATTCGAAGCAATTTCAAAAAGTGGGAAGATAGAGACCTGTAAGTTATCTGCATTTATTATTTAAAATAACCGTTGGTAAAAATATTCAATACAGCCGGAGAAATGTGGCAGAGAAAATAGTTTTTTTCGCCATTGGATTAACGTTGAGGCACTTGAGTTTGGAGACCCGCGGTCCAGCGCGCCCACTCCCCCTTAAGGGCGACATCGTACGCAGCATCGATTTTTTGGAGCATATTTAACGTGCACTCCTATTTGTCGGATTTTTTGGCTGCATGGGCCGTTTATAGGTCGGCAGTTATTTTGGCAAAGCCCGAACCTAGCACATAATCATAACCATGCACCCTATACTATAATATATTGATTTTTTATGTGCTTGTTTCAACACTTTGTCAAAGAAAACAAAACAACCAATGAAATCGCAGTTCGGAGCGCGTGACATCATACGAAATATTCCCATTGTTAAAAACACACAAAAATTAAAAAAATTAGAAAATAAATTTATTAACTAACTATAATTCTAATACTAATTATAATCTAGTTACTAGTTATTATCATTCCATCAATTACACAATTTGGTTTAGTTATATTTCAATTCAATTGATATTTTTAAAAAGATTTTGATTCACCTCTCCAGAAATAATTTCTACTTATCCCACATTTCAATCATTATTTAAAAAAAAAACTTCTAATACAGCCCCCAGAAAAATGTTTCTAGTTATCCCATAGACTCCCAATATCTTTTCTGTTGCCAAATACTGTTGTACTTGTACAACAGTATTTGGAAACTTTTTGCATTTCGAAGAACCCCAACAGAAACATTTCGCCAAAAAGGATATGCTACATCTCCTAAAAACAATTCTCTGCTTGTTCTTCGGAAAGTGACATCTTGTCGATATGAGGGTCACAATGGGGTTCTTTCGTCAAAACACTGTTCAATGTTTGGAAATGTCCATTAAGTAAGTTTCTAATTGACTCAGACGCTGTGCGATATCCTACGGAAATCCCTTGTTCTTTGTTTCGACGCATGTCGCCGTTGGCTGTCAGATACATGTTCTTTTCAAAGAACTGTTATTGCTTGATATTAACTCTTTGAGGGATAGAGACGTATAAGCCCATAACCTGACTGTCAGGTTTTCTAGCAGCACACATAATTTTTTATACAAATACAAAAATTGTCGACCAACAACAGGCCAGAGGCCCAGCAAGGTTGGTCAAAAATAAATCTAATACATTACCAGTTTCCAATGACCGTCAAGTTTCTTCTTAAAATCTTCTACTCTCTTCGAATGCCCGACATAATCTGGTAAAGCATTCCACTCATTGACAACTCTATTGTAAAATTAATGTTTTCTTACCTCCCTTCTAAAGCTCGATTAATTCAATTTCTGATCATGACCTCTGGTCCGGCTATCTAAGGTAAACTAAGACCTAAGCCCTCCATGTCTCCCTGTTTTATGAACTTGAATAACTGTATTAAATCACCCCTAGCTCTCCTGTTTTCCAGGGAATACATGTTTAAAGATCTTAATCTGTTATCATAATCAATACCAGATAGACCCTTAATCATTTTTGTAGCCATATGCTGAACTTTTTCAAGCAACTCTTATAATCTTTTCTGAGGAAGGGAGACCAAAACTGAACAGCATATTCCAGATGTGGCCTTACCAATCCCCTATACAATGGCAAAATAATCTCCTTAGATTTAGAAGTGATACTTTTTCTAATATATCCCAACATTCGATTGGCTTTCTTACTTGCCTCAACACACTGTTTACTCATTTTGAAATCATTGCTCACCAAAACTCCTAAATCTCTAACGAACTCACTATCTTGGATACTTTCTCCCTGTAAAACACAAGAATGATTAACATTGTTCTTACCCAAATGCAAGGTTTGACATTTGTTAACACTGAACGACATGCCCCACCTTGAAGCCCATTCAGTAATTTTCGTAAGATCATTTTGTAACTGCTCGATATGCTCAACAGAATTTACTATACTCGTCACTTTTAAGTCATCTGCAAAAATACTTAACTTGTTATTCAACCCCCAGCTGATATCATCAGCTGATTTTAAAAATTAATAAATTTAATAATTTTATTAAATTTTTAAAGTGAAATGTCAGTTTCAGTGAAATCAGTTTCAAATGAATGAAATGTATGTGTATTACTGTCAAACAAAGATAATGTTTGTTTCAAATCACTTTAACAAGGAAATTTTGAAGTACCGCTTTGACCGCCACTGTAAATATTCGTCCTCATATTTTGAGCTTGTGTGTACTTTTATATATTATTATATTTTTGACAAAATCAAAGACACTGTTGTGATCGTTTTTTATGTTTATGAACATATGAAGGGTGAAGTTCCTTGCGATTAAGAATGCTACCAACAAAAGAGTGTCCTCTGAAAGGAAAAGGATTTTAGATAAATGAATGTTGAAAGATGAATCGGAAAATTTTGATCCAAATGTTTTGGAAAATAATTTGTATGATTAGTAGAATTAATTATGTTTGTCAAGTGTTACACAAATTGGTTTTAATATTTTTTCAAATGTTCGATAAATAATTTTACAATAAAACATTTAAACCATTTTCAAAAAAGTGGAATTCTATAGCCCTGTTAACAGTCAGATAATTTTTAGTAGAAATTTTTTGCATTGGATTAACACAGACTAAAAGTATCCGCCTTTTCAACCAGTTGATCGACTTAATATTTAGCCGCTGTTTGTTGCATGCTTAGTCTTATTTAAATTTAATTTATCCAACTGCAGGGTTGTTTTCACAAATATAGCGCTAAATAAAAATCAATTCGCGCTTAAATAAAAACAAAATTGCTGCTTTAATTTTCTGTGGAAACTAAATGCTACGATTTCCATGTCAAGTCTTTTAGATTGATTAAAATAATTAAAACTTTGAACCAAAAAAAAATGATTTTTTTACTAATCGGGTTACATTTGCCATGTGACCTTTAGAAAGACTTCTGGCGTTAATTGCAAAAAGTTCTATGTCTAGAAGTTAGGGAGTTTTTGGAGGTCAGGGTTACAAACTTTGAGTTTGAGATATTAGTATATAAATTCAATATTTTGACAATGAGTTCTTTTAGTGAATTTATTTTGGTCGCTTATTTTTTTCAAATGGTCACTATTTTCAATTTTTTTAAACCTCAGTTTCTTGGTGGGTACCCTGAATATATGTATTATGATAAAATAAAATACAATTTAAATTAGGAACAGCTGATATACTGTTAAACCAAATTGACGTAAAGTAGTTTTCGTTTAGAGTAGCAGCTTGTTTTAAAGAATTAAATAACACGAACTATCTTTACTTAAAAGAACAAGTAGAAGTACACCGTTGCTTTTTATTTTACATTAAACTGTTGAACGTTGACTTCTTCCCGTGAAGTTAAGCTTTTTTTTTGGATGATAATAGTTTTTATCTTCCTAACAATGAACTATTATTTTGTTTTTGCTATTACTGTTGCATTTATCACAATTAATTAAAGTATCTGCTCATAAATTGAAACTATTTGATAGGCAGGTGTCCCTATTGTTTTATTCCCTGACTTGTAAGTTTTGACAATAATAAAAAAAACTATCTATTGTTTTTTAATGATTTTTATGGTTTTATTATTTAAATAAATACTTTTTAATTAAATTGCAATCATGTATCGGTTCATAAGTTTCCAAACCTAACTAATATTTTTAAGCCATCTTTGCTATATATACAGTCCCTGGACAAATTATTAGACGCACTGCAAGATTTCATGTATCAATCAATGATGAACAAAATACCTTTAGAAGGACATTTGTGTCCTAAACTTAAGCTATTGAATAGAAATACTATTGCTATATTAATACATATATCGACATCTCTTTTATGATATGGCATTCTTTTGTATGTT
This sequence comes from Oedothorax gibbosus, assembly GCA_019343175.1. NCBI lineage: Eukaryota > Metazoa > Arthropoda > Arachnida > Araneae > Linyphiidae > Oedothorax > Oedothorax gibbosus. The sequence continues at coordinate 40,933,073 of CM033271.1, forward strand.
TTCATCATTACTTAAAAAAAATAAAGTGTGTCTAATAATTTGTCCAGGGACTGAATATAATAATAATTACAATAATAATAATGATAATAATAATAATGAATAATAATTGATATTTGCTATAATGGACATAATAGATAATGCGTTATATGTATATTAATAACATTTATAAAGATTACATGTAAAAATATAAGTAATAATAAGTGCACACGATAAGTATTTAAAAAATGAAAAAATAAACAATAATAAAGATATAATAATAATTTAAATATTTATATAATAATATAATTATATAAATAATACGATTTAAAATGATAATTACGTAGATAATATCATAATTACATAATTCTAATACTAATATTATTTATGCAAATTATTTAATTATTTCGCCATACGGAACAATGAATTCCAGATGCGGTGAGTAGGTATATATTATGGCTTTTTATAGTTTTATAGAATCGTTTAAAAATCATAAGAAAAGAAGACTTAAATCGCGTTCGTTGTCTCAGTTAGAAGTTTCCTATACCTATTCATTTAAGTTTTTTTCAAAGGTACCCCCCCATGAAGTAAAAATGTGACCTTCAAAACTCAAGGTTACGCATCCCCGTTGTCAGCAAAGAGGTCATTGCACTGATGTTGTGTCGCTCGTAAGTCCTTTTGAAGAGAGCTGACAATTTCAGAGATCCAATCGAATCTTTGCCATACAGAACTAACATGTTAATCATCAAAAAATGGTTTGATTTCTCAAAACAATGACGAATGAAGGTGCTACATTAAAATAGGACATTCAAAATTTAAAAATGTATGCCACATTGCCTTAAAGTTTACACATTTTTAATTAAAGAGTGAATCCACCCCTATAGGTAATGCATTTTCGGCACCGAAAGAGTGAAAATTAACTCAGACTGAGTTATACCGCTCGTTATAAGGAGTGTAGGTACTAGATTATTTCTTTTATTCTTTTACCCACTTCGCAAAAAGAGTGTAAATCCACTCCTATAGGGGAAGTGCATTTCGCACGAAGGAGACATTAACTCACGAGTGAAAACCGCTCTTGTTTTTAGAGTGTAGATTGCAATATCATCAAAGTTATAAGCGTTTATTATTATTTTTCTTATATTTTAATAAACGCATTTTTTTTTCTTAGCGCATCACCATTACAAGGAAATTTTAAACCCAAGATATGACAAATGACGATTACAATAAAATGTTACAAATTTTAAAACTTAAAATTTGATGAAAATACTCCCCATTCCAATTATGAATTTTAATATGGAAATGAAACTTTGCGCCCACACTACATGTCTTACTCATATAACCTTTTCATTCTACCAGTTACAAAAGAAGTCTTTTTTTCAAAATGCGAATACTTAATTTATTCTAGAGGTGTTTTTTTACGTTTTAAAAGTTCGTGGTGGTTATATTGCATAAACCTTTATCAAAATAGTCAAGTTAATTATAATTAGTTTAGTTTAGTTTAGTTTGAATTATCGTCACACTAGAGCTACACGAGGGTTATTGGTGACGGGCGTCGTATTTTAGAACCACAGTCAAGTGACGAGCCGACACCTGAGTAGGCACCCAACGCAACCTTTAAGGGCGACATCGTACGCACCGTTGGGACTTTGGAGCATATTTAACGTGCACTCCCTCTACACGGGGTATTATTCGTCGGACATAAGTTAATTATAATAAATAACATAAAACGGTCGTGTAAGTTAAGTATAGTATTAAGACAAAATTAGAAAAAAATATAATAGTTTTGTCTTCCTAAATTTCGTCTTTAACCGACAAAATACTCCCCGTTTATCTTTAATTTTTTTTTTGTATTTAACCAACTATTTTTACAGATAAAAAGTTATCCATTTTATTATTTAAATGCAGGCGTATTTAACCAAAGGCTGTGACCGTGTTAACGTTTTAATTTTAAGAAAATCTGTCCTGATCTGTTTGGCAATTAAATTAAAAAAACTTTTTATGTATATTATACTTTTTCTTTAATAAGTACTTGTATAAGGGTATTACAATTGAAGAGCTTAGTGGAAGAACGTGCTAAGTGACATTTCTGAAAAAAAAAACCCTGAGATTTTTTAACCTTATTTTATAAAAAGTACTTCAAATTTCCATTAAAATTTAAATATACATTTAACATGGTATACAGCTAACCCTTTTAACCCCTGTGAACTAAAATCTAAGAGTTACTTTTAAACGGGAGGGAAATATTGATAGTCGAAGCACATTACTCAGAATTTGTTTAAAAAAATTGCATCATTTTTTAATTATTACTATGGAAAAACAGCTATAAATAATGAACTTAGCATTAGAATCTTGGATCCTTTAGCATATGTTGTAAATTATTTTAATAAGAATATTGCAAAAAGATTTTTAAGGTGCATTTTTTGAGAAATTATGTTTTGAAGAAAAAAAATTATTCCTTGAAAATTTTCATTTTTCTAAGAAATCGCCTTTTAAACTGAATTTTTTTCTTCCAAAAATGGATCGTATATACGGATACCTTAAAGAAAGACAGGTTTTTATATTGTCTAACTATACTTCTAACCTTGAAACTAAATTATATAGTAAGATTCTTATGCTACTTGAAATCGAAGGTCAGATGTTCAGATGTTTTTAATGTCTATGTAATTATAGTTATAACTATTCAAATGCTGACCTGATCTTCTTTGTCTATTGTTTTCCTGCTTTAATTGTACATGATTATGTTCAATTTGATACTGTATTCTAAATATATAAGGAATATCTATTGTGTATAAGTACAATTTTCCTGATGGAAAGTTTACAAAAGTTGTCGATTTAGAGTGAGTTGCTGATTAATGGAAAAAAAAATGGCTAGTAAAGGTAGAATTTCCCGTTCTGTGGGGTAAGTCACGAGTGCTAAAATGTGACTATCGCTACAACTTTTAACATTAAATTAAAAAATAATTAATAGTTGTAATAGAGTTGATCGTTAGCGTAATAGTTGATCTACACTTACTGCAACTAAATAATGTAGCCTGGTTTTATTTATTTTGCGTTTTTTTCAAATTTTAAAAGTTATTTTTAACATGTGACTTACACTGAAAAAAAAATCTTCAGTTAGATGGAATTTGCCTAATATGCTACTAGCTACTGGAATAATGCGATTATAATAGGCTAATGTTCTGCAGTTGTAGTACTTTAAAACTTGAGTTTTCCACTATTGTCATAAAACTGAATCCGTTTCCACTATTGTTCTATAGAATATAAGTTGTGATTTTTTAAACAAAGAATACTTCTAATTTATTTAAATTTTATTAATTTGCATTTTTGTTTGTGTTAGTGTGGGTATGCATCTGTCAGATACCTCGGCCCTGTTGAATTAAATAAACTACGACACCACGCTAAACTCTACTTTATATTTTAAACTGGTTTCGAAATTTAAAAAAAAAATGACCATTCGTTCGAAACTACACTGCTCAAAAAAATTAGGGGAGTACTTCGCTTACTTTTGTTACCCTTTCAGTCCCAACTTTTTATTTTTTATTCTGAAAATCTACACTCTTAAAACAAAGAGTGAAATTCACTCCTATAGGAGAAGTGCATTTTCGGCACCGGAAAGGAGTGGAAATTAACTCAGACTGAGTTAAAACCGCTCATTTTAAGAGTGTAGGACGCAGATTGTTTTCTTTTATTTCTTTTACCCACTCCGAAAAAGAGTGAAATTCACTCCTATAGGAGAAGTGCATTTTCGGCACGGAAAGGAGTGGAAATTAACTCAGACTGAGTTAAAACCGCTCGTTTGTTTTAAGAGTGTAAATGTTGTGAAATAGATTCATTATGCATTCAAAGTGAAATGGTAAAAAGCAGGGGAAAAAATCTTAATTTTTTGAACTACAATTTAAGAAAAAAAATGGAATCATGCACACACACATTACTTTTGATTTAATTATAACAAAATATTTGACAAAATTTTATTTGTTAAAAATAATTTAAATCAATTTTTAAACATCTAAAAATGCAAGCATGGAGAATTTAGGATCAATTTATTTAATAAAATGTTTCAGAGTGAATTTTATTTTACCATATTTTTCATATTTTCATTTAATTAAAACAAACGTTATTTAATTCTTCAAAAGACATGATTCTTCCATCTAATGATAAATAAGTGCGAGCTCAACTTAGTGAGAAAAAAATCGCAAGCTGGATGATTCCAAATGGAATCATTGGGGTTGAAAGGGTTTAAACCATGCGCTCCCCTAATTGTTTTGAGCGGCGTAGTTGAATTAAACTACGACCACGCTAAACTCTACTTGAAATTTCAAACTGGTCTCGAATTTAAAAAAAAAAATGACCATTCGTTCGAAACTAGTATCACACAGTCTAGAATAGCGGCGAACCAGATAGAAAGGGGTCATATCGGCGACAAAACTACGTGACGACAACTGCTATCCTTGCAGCGGTAGGTCAAGCGCAAGACCGTAAAAAAAATAAAATAATAAATATCACAAAAATAAATCAAAAGACACATCGCTGTCTGAGTCAAGGTTGGATGTGGGAAAGGGTCAAGTTTGTAATATCGTACCGGCTAGACTTCGATTCCGAAAAGTTCTAACATTGTTGCGAATTGCATTTACACTTTTTATGTATTCTTAATTATGCATTCTCGAATAATTCTGTCGTGGGCAGATAAACTGCTGTAACCGCAACAATTAATTGGACTATTATAATATAACTATGAAATAATCATAGATATCATAGTTAAAGTATTAGATTGCAGATCACGTGACCTCCAATGCTTTCGACGGGACGCGCATGGAGGCAAAATGGCCAGTGTTGCTGCAACTTTAAGGAGAAAAATACCACGAAAAAATACCATCTAATTCTAAAATTACAAACAAAAATACTAGAAAAGGATTTAAAGTCACTAAAAAGATTCCGAAATGCAGCTAGTATTTTTACGATATTTTTTTGTAATTTTTGAATTAGATGATATTTTTTCGTAGTATTTTTCTCCTTAAAGTGGCAGCAACACTGGCCGTTTTGCCCCTTTATTTGGCCTCCATGCGCGTCCCGTCGTTAGCATTGGAGATCACGTGATCTGCCAATCTAATACTTTAACTATGATATCTATGGAAATAATCAACCTTTCAGTACAGTTTGTTATAGGTTAGAGTTATTGAGTGCTTGCAACAATGGTCTAAGTCATTTGCCTAGTTACTGCAGTCTACCTGCCTACGGTAGAATTAACCTCTTCATTCTAGAGGTACACATAAGCGAACGATATTTTTAGAAGCCACCTCACAACATTTCGTTTTACAAATTTTTTTTATAATGCAATTTTTTCGATTAAAAAATAGAATTCAAGCTTTTCAAAAATACGAGATGAAACGAAATTATTATTATTTGTCCAATCCGTAATCTTGCGGATTGGACAAATAATAATCTGTACACTCTTAAAACAAACGAGCGGTTTTAACTCAGTCTGAGTTAATTTCCACTCCTTTCCGTGCCGAAAATGCACTTCTCCTAAAGGATTGAATTTCACTCTTTTTCGGAGTGGTTAAAAGAAATAAAAGAAAACAATCTGCGTTCTACACTCTTAAAACGAGCGGTTTTAACTCAGTCTGAGTTAATTTCCACTCCTTTCCGGTGCCGAAAATGCACTTCTCCTATAGGAGTGAATTTCACTCGTTTGTTTTAAGAGTGTAGCTGTCTCCCTACTGCACTCATCTTAGTCGAAGCACAGGAGATTTGAAAGTCGTCCACAAAGTGCTTTTGACAGTTGGTGGAAGCTGCCTCACTATGTTATTGATCTTTAATGTAAACAACACCACGCTGAGGACGCTGTCTTGGGGGACTCCTTCTCGCTGGTAAAAGTCTCGAGACAAAATGGATTCGACGCGAACTTGGAAAACACGGGTCTTAAGGAAGTTCTGAATGAAGACTAGTAAATAACCATGAAAATCAAGATGGTATAGGTCTTTCAGAATTCCGTACCTCCATGTTTATTAATAAGCTTTCTCCATGTCGAACATGGAGGTTTCTATCTGTTTCTTAAAGTTTCTGAAAAAAAGCAAAACTTGTTATCTTTATTGGAGGGAATATCTTGTTCATTGCCTCAAAAATCTCCATTTTTTAAAAAATAAATCACATAGCACGTTCTTCCACTAACCTCTTCAATTATCAATAGAGCACTATGACATCGTCAAACTGGTACTAATTAAAGTAGCTCCACATTTATTGAATTCAAAAGTGACGGTTATATTTTGTTTTTATTCGCCTTTCAGACATTTTAAAGAAAATTAAACTTTTCATTTATATTTAATAAAGTTTTGAACGAATTTTTTTCCTCCACCCGGTCATGATTCGTCTATTGGCAACTGGTCGCTATACAGTTACCAATAGAGCACTACAAACATTATAACTCAACCAATTTTTTTTCTTTCCAGACCTGTAAGGCCTTCCTGCCAGACATGATGTCAGAAAACCACGGCCACATCGTGTCCATTGCCAGCATGGCCGGATTAGCGGGCGTTGTCCGGCTTACGGACTACTGCGCCAGCAAGTTTGCCGCCGTGGGTTTCGAAGAGTCACTGAGGCTGGAACTTCATTCTGAAGGGTACGATGGCATTCACTCGACGGTGGTGTGCCCGTTTTTCATCAATACGGGCATGTTTAGCGGAGCCGCACCCGGGTAAGTTTTAATAGATGTTGTTTTGAGTGTGTTATTTAGGTTATCGAAAAGTTTTTGGTGGTTAAGGATAAGGGTCCATAGAAACTATGTGCATTTTTTGTGTGCATAATCACCACCAGTTTGATCATCATCTGTATCAAGTACATTTTGGCTACATTTAAATAGTTGTACTTCCGTGGGCAGGTAAACTGCAGTATCTGGACTAGGGACTTGAACCAATGTTGTAAGCACTCAACATCTCTAACATACGAAAGTATACTGAAACTAAACTAAACTCCTCGGCTCAACAGCCCATTACTGGGCCAAGGCTTGCCGTGCCCATTTCAGCTTTCGTGACCTAGGGCTCTGAGGTGCTAGGCATATGTCCCGGTTAGGTGGTCAGCCTCATGCTTGGTACTCATTTTATCGACCCACTCAAGGGATGAAAGGATGGGTCAACCTCGCCCAATCCGGGATTCGATCCCCGGACCTGTGGCGTGGCAATGCGAAGCACTACCACTAAGCCACTGGGCCTCTAAAGTATACTGAAAGACTGATTATTTCAGGGCAAAAACAGTCCAATTCATTGCTGTGGTTACTGCAGTTTAGTTTATCTGATCGGTTGGCATCTTAAGGGACTTAGTAGAGGGCTAAAAGTAGATGAGACCTTTTTCTAATGTCGAAGTTTTCCCTTGGCCAAAGTTATATGAAGTGAACGAGCTCCTTGAAGGCGTTTCCTAGATACTCATGTTTCACCTTGAAACTCTTCTTAACAATAATTTGGGCTGTGGGGAGCCTAGTGGTCAGCGTCTCGGTCTCGGGATCGGAAGGTCCCGCGATCGAGTCCCGGTACCACTGAAGACCCACCGAGTATATGCGGAGTACGTGCTCGTTAAATCTGTTGGGTCCGAAAATCCTGTGCTCGGTCATTGCGCAGTTTACCACGGGTACAGGTCCCTGGAGGCAATTTCCCTCCCCTTCAGGGACATGTCTAAATTGTGGAGGTGGCGATATATAGCAGCATCTGTCTTGTATGTGTGCGTATGTCGTGCCCGTCCTTCTTGACGAGGGTTTATAAGCAGGTCTCTGTGACCAAGCACACAAGCCTGAAAATATATGTCTACCATTCAACAATAATTTCATTTAAATGACTATAACTGATCGCTAAATAATATTATCAATTTCGCAAAGCGTTTAAAATTTGTTAGAATAAATTATAAAAAATTAATATATTGATAATGCGTAGCAGGGTATTGCTAGTGCGACCTGAATTTAACTTAACCTTAAGTGTACGTTGTCCACTTAATTAAAATAATATTTTGAAGTTTAAAAGATATAATACCCCTCGTCATTCCAAATTTTAAATGCATCTTTTTTATTATTATTATTTCCTTTTAGCTTTTTATCCATGATGTCCCCAAAGTATGTTGCTAACGAAGTCGTGTCCTCCGTTCTGGTTAACCAAGAAGTGATTATGTTGCCCAAGATTTTCTATTTGTTCATGATCTTAAAAGGGTAAGTGCCCCTTAAATATTTTTTAGATGATTTATTTTCTAAAACTGCGAAAAAGTTAAATTTCATACCCATGCGTAGTACACATTGTGTGCGGTACGATCTAGATATAGTCCGGTTGCCTCAACTTAGCATACCAAATATTTTGATTGTGGAACAGTCCACTTCGAAAAAAAGGTAAGGAAGGTTTTGGGCAAGAGTTACTATGTTTGGCGATTCATTGCTTTTACGGGCGCATATTTCTTTAAGGTTTAGAAACAGATTATCAAGTGAAGGGTAGATCGAACTTGCATCGGGTTCACTCTTATATCGATTAATGATCAAGTTAAGATAACAAAAAAATACACATATAATCGCTAACCGCTACCAGCAATCAATAACAATCCTTTATCACCGATAACTGAGATGTGTAGTTCTAGTATGATACATTATTTACAATCGAACTCGACCAACAATCCCCTCTTCTCGCCAAGCGCCCTGAGCTGGCAACCCTGCCACCTTCGGCTTAAAACCTTAATTCAAAGTGGAATCTTCCACAATCAAAATATTTGGGATGCTAAGTTGTGGCAGCCAGACTATAGCTGTTCTAACCACATGACCTGACAAGCTGTTACCATAGCAACTCGTTGTAAACAAAATTTTAAGAAAGACCATGTTAGGCTTAGCTCCGTTGACTTTTACGTAAAATTGCTCTAAATCCATAATATCTCAATAAATAGTACTCGTAGAACAAATCTTCAATTACAAAAGTTGTAGTACTCTTTATGCTTTACAAGTTTTTTAATGAAAAGTTTGTGGAATTGTTTCTGAACGCTGTCATAAGAATCCTGTACTGGGATTCCATAATGGGCTTTTTCACACTTGGTCAAAGAACAACAGAACAACGTAACTTCTACTGAAATGCTGCAATTGGAGAGCGTGAGCATTATAACCTGTATAAATAATTTCCCATACATAAATCGGTTTTGTCCTGCAGCAATAACACGTGAGGTAGAAGCCGTAACTTTCCTACTGAGACACGCTCACATTTTTGTTAGACCGTAAGTCTTTAACCCTGTATAAAGTAATTTTATAATTTTTTCTGCTTATATTTTTTTACTTAACCTAAATTAATATTCATTGTTACTAATTGGTGTTGTTTTTCTGTAATATTTCTTAACTAATCTTTTTATAAGTAATAGTGGTGTATATATATTAATGACATGAATACTGTGATAGATTTTATAATTGGTAGGTATGGTTTATTCTCTTTACTCGGTTGAACCATCTTATGCCTTACCTTTGTACAAAAAGGACCACAAATTTAATTCTCTATACCCATTAGCCCCCTCATTTCACAGTTATTTACTAGCGGAATTTTATATTCGGCACGTTCATAAACTTATTTTTGGAGTCTATGACAGGTGTTTAGTATTTCTTTATTCAGAAAATACTTAATCAAGGATTTTCATTTTGGAACACACTATTTATAGTTTCTTCTAAACTTATCTGCAATCTTTTTTAATAAGAATGACTGATCAATGTTGCCAATTATGGCTGTATTAGAAATTACTCTTGCTAGAAAAATAATTGGAATAAGCAATAAGTTTCGAAACAATATAACAATGAAATTTGAATTTGGTATTTTCAATATTTAGACTAGAATTGGAAGAAGAAGAATATAAAAAATAAAAGATAATAACAATAAAACCTAGTCATCTTTTTCTGTTTTATAAAACCCAGTAGCGGTCGGAAATGTAAAAATACTGCATCAAACTTCCTAATCAAAAATTCATTGCATAAGATGGTTCTAATATACTTACTGGTGCACTATTTTCTCTTATCTAACTTGGTGAAGGTTCTTTCTGTACTAACATTCTAATCTTCCAGATGGTTTACTCCTAAAATGAAGCAATGTCTTATTCCATTGATGGACCTGGAGGACGCTATGGTTCCCTTCAAAGGAAGACAGAAAACAGAATAAAGATACAAAGTTTTAATTTTAGAGACTGACTAAGCGGTTTTTAACCCCTAACAGTGACCAGTGGTGTACCACAGTACCCAACAGTTCATTAATACGCCATTGTTTGATTAAATAAATTTCCAGATAGATAAGGATGTATGTAAAAGTTTCATATCGGGTAAAGAAAATTGACATTGAGGAAGTTCAGCATTTTTTTTTAAAAATCGAATCAGAATGTTGACAAACTCCTACATCCAAAATATTTCTTCAATTTACGCAATATTTACATAATTACAGCGGCCCAAAGTCATCTATCTCAAAAGCCCGCGAAAAACGAAGACGTAGCTAGTGCCCAAGTTGTTCCGCAGTTCTGTGCTTTCTTCCTGCCGCTGTTTGGGATTGCCTCACCTTTTGACGTTTTTGCTTACTTTATATCTTTGCAAAAACGAATCTCTTAATTACATTTGCGAATTGGATTTTAGACGAACTTTTTCTTCTAAAATACCAGAAGAAAAAAAAAATCGAAATTCTAAAAAATGCCGAACTTCCTCATTATTTTAGGTGTATTTTGCTCGTAATATGACATGCTTCCAAAATCCTTCCTCACTTTCCCACCTCAGTTATGTTTTTTAAAAAAAATCATGTACGGTTAATGATTATTGTAAAAGAAATTTCGTTTAATGTCATATCTTCGGACCATTTTTGTAAAACATAAAGTCACTCCATTTCGATTTGTACTAATATGTAGTGAGAAGTCACGACTATAGCGCTGTATTAAGGCGGAAGACATGTGACAAATTGGCAGCCGATAATTAATTGGCTAAAGAACCATCCAGCACCAAAATCAACCGCATGGCGATTTTCTCTCTCGTAGAGTTTGTATGGGGAAAAAATAACTTTTGAAATCATCAAGAATCCATGAATAGAGCTGTACCAGACTTTTGATATTTCCCGACATGCACCGCCTCTTTTAAGGTGCACTTGCACCGGATTGGTTAATCGCCGTAATACTTACCGGCATGCACCGCTTCCTTGAACGCGCAGAATTACCGGATGGGTTAACGATTGGCATATTTCCCGGCATGTAGCGCTTTCTTGAAGCCTGCTACGTCATCTGGTATAGCTCAATATTGCGGTATTTTTAAATCATCTATTTTGTTTTTAGAATACCTGAGGCATACATCGAATCATAATTATTTTTTTTGTTAAATAATAAAAAAAGGTATTTTATTATAAGCTATTGACTTTTTCCCAGAATTTCTTCCTTTTTTCGGCGAGTTTTGCCGCGGATGTTTGGTTTTGTGCTTCTTTGTTATAATATCTCTTGCAGACCTTTAAGGTTAAGGGATGGAGGGCTCTAGTCACGACAGGTCGTAGTTTTGGCGAGTTGACGAAAGCTTTCTTTCATTGCTCGATTCCTTATTTTTGCCAAATTAGCTACCTCTAGTCCACTATAAATCCGCTGTGCCATTTTCACCAGAGTAATGACCTTGATGAACGCTGGTTGCCGTTACGCCAAGCTTGCCACGACTCTATCTACGTTAACAAGCTAACATTTAGGGGCTCTATTCGAACACAACAAGAGGTATATTTTAACGAGACATTTATTTTAACGAATGACAAAGATCTTGTAAATATATATTGCCATGATTCAAATATGAGGTTTGTGATAATATTTGGAAGTTATTGATGTTTTGTGGAGATTCTCAACTTTGCCTAATTTATACGTTGTGTACCATTTTAAATCTTCGCACAATCATACTAAAAACACGAGCGTTAATACGAGGCTTTGAAGGTAAAGAAACTGTAAAAAAGTAATTTGACATTGTAAGTCATCTTTCAGTGCTTGTAAGTTAAATAATAAAACGAGCAATTTTTAGTTGATAGATTTAACGAATATTTTGCGAAATCGCATCTGAGAGTATTTTATATGAATATGGTAATTATTTGAATTTCTGTTGTGAATATCGTAAATTATATTGATACTATTTTTTATTAATCAATTGTATTTTAATAGGGTTTATATGAAACGATTGCGAAATGTATGGACTTATTTGTTTTGTTTTTAGTTTAATGTGTTCCTTCTTTTATAAAATCTATGAAATTATGTCGGCACAGCCAAAGAAATTAAATTATTTGCCAAATAGTTATTTGTACAATATGTACTTTTTTCTTGTGAAAAAGATATATTTACACTTTTTGTGATATGTGTTTGTTGTTAGTTTAATTAAAGCTTATTTATATAAACGTATTTTTTACATTAATATGAATTCTTAAACGTAAATATGCTAAATAAATGCAAGCTTTAATTGTTTTCTGAATAAAGTGTTGTTAAATCTTTTTATTTGTTTTAAGGAATTTGTGAAGAGATTTTTTAAAAAATATGCCTTTTTTAAATAGTAGTATAATCGATTTTTTTAAAAGTATTATATAGGTTTGTAAATTCAATTTTAGCATTGTTTTATTTTAAATCTAAAAATAGTACGTTCAAGTTACTTGTTTAAATAATTAAATTAAATCTAGTACTTATAAGTTTTAATTATTTATTTAAATATTAGGTTTGTTTGTAAGAAGTAATTGAGTTTTGTTACGTACTAGATCTTCAAATTTTTAAAATAAATATATCCATGGTGTGTCCTGGTTTATGAAATATTATGCATATTTTTTATACTTTAAATTTTATGTATAAAATACATAGTAGTTGAACTTTGTAAAAAATATTACATGTGTATTTTAAAATTAAAATAATACCAATTTTCCTTCAAGTGTTCTTTAGGTTATGAACAATACATTTTAAGCCCAATACATTTGCAAAATTCTTTATATATTCAAAATAATACGGGTTCAATTAAATCATTACTTTTCTATGGATATGTATAGACCAATGCTATTTCCACCATTTCCAAAACCAAATACAACTAGTTAAGATCAAACCAATTAATTTATGCACTAATCTAACAGAAATAATAATAATAATTTTTATTGGTGATTATTGCATATAATTGGTTAATATGTATACAGGCAATATAAATTATAATAATATAGTAAAGGATAAAGTACATAGTACTTCAGACAATTTCGAAATTTGTGAAAATTAGATAAGACACGTCCCTTACTGCCTATCTTAGATCTTCTAGATCAGTCCTAGATAGCCTGCCTAGATGGACTTATCTCACTTATTCTCTGGGCTTTGTGTTTTTTGTTCGCCCTAACGTACAGATAAAATAAAATTGCTCCACATTTAAATGGATTGGTAACCTTGGAGTTGACGCGGATGTTTAATCAGCTCTTTCGGATTGCGAATTGCTTATTCAGGTTGTACACTTATTAATCTCTGCAAAAAGTACTCGTATTCCGCGAAACTGTTGGTTTTAAATTGTGCATTCATCTATGCAAGTTTGAAAGCGTCAAGTACACTGTTTTACAACCGTAAAAAAAAATAACACATTATACAGATTACACATTATTTGCCACTGTAGACTATAACACATTATTTGCCGGCTACATACATTACATTATTTAGGCCACTATAGACTATAACACATTACTTGCCATTGTAAAAATTTGGTGAAAGGTTATTCCCAGTATTCAGTTTTATGGTGTAACTTTGCACCACATTTATACAGTAATGCTATAACACAAAATTAGAGTAAACTTCTTATCTGTGTAATGTTAATTCATAAATTTGGTGTTACGTTACTACATAAAACTGGAGGAAGGTATGTTGCTACCATCGTTATGGAGTAACAACTCGCAACAAATTTTAACAGTGAAGTTCCGTCGAATGGGATAACTTTGGCCCTGGAGAGTAACTTTGGTTCAAGCATGACAAACTCTAGCTGCCTTTCTTTTTGAATATTTTTTTACTCGTAGGACAAGGCACAGCTGCCAATAATTTTAAAAGGCAAGCACATTTTAAAGTGTGTATGCAATTAAAAGTTATATACAGTCCCTGGACAAATTATTAGACGCACTGTATTTTTTTAGTAATGATGAAAACATAACAAAAAATGCCATATCATGAAAAAAAGATGTCGATATATGTATTAAGTATAGCATATAGTATTTTCTATTCAATAGCTTAAGTTTAGAAACACAAATGTCCTTCTAAAGGTATTTTGGTCATCATTGATTGATACATGAAATCTTGCAGTGCGTCTAATACAGTGCCGGATTAAAAGACCCAGGGCCCTTAGGCACTTGACATTTTTGGCCCCCCACCACCTCGAAGCTATTTTGGAAATCGAATTTAATAAACATCAGAATAATACAGTATGTTACTATAGTAATTCTAATCTATGAAATTTATAAAATCACACGGCGAACTTTCTTCTGTACAAAAGAACGAAAGACGTCATCATAGTCAATTGACTGCATTATTTCTGACTCTATACACATTACTGAGAGTGAGTTAAACCTGTTCTCTCCTATGTTAGATCTTAGTATTTCTTTACTCTCTTTAGCGCGCTGAAAACGACCGTTCTGCTTAGCAGTTTGACGCTGGCATTCACAACAGCATTCGGAACGCAATTCCTATGTTTGCATATATGTCCAAAAAAGCCTTTTTCCGACAACAACTTTGGCGATTTTCAAATTTTTTAAGGCGATTTTATCTTTTTAACCCCTTCCTGACTGGGCCCCTAGGCCCGAGCCTTGTAGGCCTAGGCCGAAATCCGGCACTGGTCTAATAATTTGGCCAGGGACTGTATATGAAAAGCAGGGGCCAAAGTTTCCCTATTCGACGGTAACTCTAGTTGGGTGACATTGTGATACTAAATGTCAGGTGATTTAATTACGTTTAAAACTGAAATTTTCGTGTACTGAATTTTGGTCAAAATTATTGGTCTTTTTTTGCAGAGTACAAAAACTTTTTTATGTATATATTTTTATTTTCTTACTTTTATAATACTTTTAACGTTTAAAAAAGTGTAACGGCTAATTTCGAAAAGGAGTTTTTAGTAAACGGAAATGTTTCAAGCATCGTTTCCTGTTGAGCCTGCTGACATTAATTCAAAGGTAATGAATAATTATAATAACAAAATTCTATTTTAAATCAATTAGGATGGTATTCGAAATTACCACAGTTCAAAATGTAACTATTTAGGGTAACATCGTAATTAAAACTAAATGCATGCTTCGGCAACCTATTTTGCCTTTCACAGAAGGGGATCCTATATTCCACGCTGTTCGAGATTTCGAAACTTTCTAGCGTTCGAAGAAAAAGTTTGTTTCCGCACCTCCTGCGAGGTTTGGGTTCGATTTAGGAGTTTCTAAAAATGGCTACTCCACAGGGGCCGTGAAAATATTTTTCTTGGAAAAAGAATTGAGTGAGAGAGAGAGAGTGAAAGAAAAGTTCAATATATATTCTATCGTAAATAGAAGGGAAATGTATACATATTTTACAGGAGCTTATTTATTTTTTATGTAGGCGTAGTTTTAACGTTGTATTTTTCGAAATTTTTAAGAAAATAAACTGATCAATTAATTTAAGAAATCTCTGTTATACAACAACAATGCCTTTATAACTATACTTTTTTTTTTAACTTTCAATTACCTAGTATAAAATATAAGGTAATGAAAGTTTCGCGATAGGGTCAAGAATCCGAAATGGAGATTTTTGTGTTTTCTACACGTTTTGGATTGTGATGATTCTAAAAAAATGTTTTTGAGCATTGGTCCGTCTGTCTGAAAGCATTCTACAGCTGGTGCTACGGACATCAAATTTGGTACTCGAGTTCCTAGTACTTGTCGAAAGTCAAAATAAGTTTTTAAAGAAAATCACCCATGCTCAAATGATAGGTGCCATAGTAATTTTTAGGTTTTAAAGTTACTGAAATTCCCTTATAGGGTATTTGAGTAGTATGTTTTCGGTCACTCTAAGAACAATATTGAAATCATTGGTCGTTCTTAGAACAATATTGAAATCATTGGTCACTCTAAGAACTATATTGAAATCATTGATCGTTCTTAGAACAATAGTGAAATCATTGGTCGTTCTTAGAACAATCTCGTAAACATCGGTCGTTCTAAGAACAATATCGAAAACACTGTGCGTTCTAAAAACAATGTGCAAAACACTGTCCATTAGAAAAACAATGCTTCCATTTTAGCTAAAAACTAATTTGGTTAAAGTAAATTTAAAAAATCCACTATCCTAAGAAAGATTACATCGTAGCACAATATATCTTGATGACCAATGATTTCAATATTGTTCTAAGAATGACCAATGATTTCAATATTGTTCTTAGAGTGACCGAAAAAATACTACTAATATGTAATTACCTTTAAATGTGTATTGATTTATTAGGTGGTAATTGAAAGTCGAATAGTGTTAAACACCGCTAGTTTTTACGTGTACGCGTTGTTTTAGTGTTGCATTTTGCAGAATTTTTAAGAAAATAAACGTTTTCAATTCCTTTCAGAGATCTCTGTTAAACAACGACAATGCGTTTATGATATTGTGAAAGTGTGACCATTGAAATTCTTCGTTCATTAATGTAATGATACTTAAAAAATGATCATGTGTCAAGGCAATTTAAACTCCTTGAAAGAAAAAAATCTTTTCTTTTTATGAATGCGAATTGAAGTATTTGAGGGTTTATATATAGGGAAATAATAAAAATTAAGTACCATTTAAAAATGTTTCAAGAATGTTTCAGTTATTACGATGCAATTTGTCAAAAGGAATGTTTGAATTAACAAAGATGGACTTTCTTAATTTCAGTAAATAACAATGCATTATTATGAAGACCCACATGACCTAGATCTTTTATATAATATTGAGATACAGATATAAAACGAAATGACCTCTTAGGATCTACAATTATTAAAACGATTTGAAACAAAATTTATGAACGGTAAATTACCTTGGGAAAAATAAAAAAAATGAAAGTATCAGAGAGAAATGTCGTTAAAATTAGAGTCGGGGTCGTCGGATCGTTTTAATAAATGAACAATTTCGAAAATTCAAGGATAAACGGTTTTAACTAGTATAAGTTAGTATAAGATGTAATCCATTGACCTGGAAGGTATGAGTGAATTTCAAACTTTTACGAACGTACAATAAAAATTGAGTTTTTATAGCCTACGAATACATGTACAGGATAACCCGGTAACAACGCAATTCAATTGACCGCGATGTTTTTGGCTTTTAAAACGAGTAACTTTATAAACAAGGTTGAATATTAAGTGTACTAAATCTTATAAAAACACGTATTATATATAAATTATTGAAGTTATAAAATGACATATATTGTATATAAATTTTAACAATATATGTGCTATTAGAAGTAGTAGGTATATTTTGCTTTCCCAAGTCAATATCTTTTTTTAGGCGGGAAATAAAATTTCAAATTTGGCGGCTTTTTATATCATTTGGCAAATAAAATGAAATTGTAATAAGGAAACCAAAAAGGAGTTCGTCTTTCGGAGTGACTAAATACCTGCCCAAAACTCGCAGCCGAAACCAGAAAAAGGTTGCTTTAAACATTGCGCCAAATATAGATATTGGAAAAATACGCCAATAACCCAATATTATGCATGGGCGATGTAACAGGTTGTTTGTGATTCGAGATTTGTTGATGAATTTTGTATATTTATTGTATTTTGTATATTTATTTTCTTCAAAATGCATACACTTCATAATGCAACAACTTAACTATTATTATCAAAAATTAATATTTATTATTGGCACAGACTTCTATGGCACGGACCAACTGAACATAATTGATTGCGATTACATGTGGCGATTTTAGAACTGACAATCTAGCGATCAATAGCCAAAGCCTGCAACCTCGTGATAGTTGTTTGTACCGGTTTTGGGCAGGTACTTAGCCTCGGCGTTCTTCTTTAAGAAGGCATTTTGAGTGTCATATAAACGTTTAGTTTTAGCGTTATAATCGAGGAGTCATTTAAAAATTGTCACCATAAGCAATATATTATTACATTAAGTTCTCTGGTCAATTCAAATGAAGGTAGAATTTTTTTAAAATAAAAGGTAGAAAAAAAAGGTTTGAAAATTTCTGCTACTTTCCCCTGGCGGAATTTTGCGGTATTGTCCATAGTTCTATATATTTAATATCAAGTGTTTTATTTAATATAGGATAAGAGGTAAAACTCCGCATTGACAAATTTTATTTTAGGTAACACATGTACAGGTGATCCAACTACACTCTGTATGTCGCCCCAATCGTCTACTGTTAAAATAACTTGATAAAATAAAAATTCGTGTTCTAGTATGCTGAATAAATACCCAACACAATTTTTATGTATTTCGTATTAATAACATTATTTGTGGAATGTGTCGGTTTTGTTACGATAGCCATTTCTGTAACTTTTGTTGTATGTTTGTCCAGTTTTAAGATGATAGAAAAATTAATTGGCTTAGTGGTGGTAAAAATGATTCATCCTTGTATATTTAAATTAAAATATCCCATCTCGTAGGTTAAAAAAGGACCATCTTTTTAGGTGTAGAAATAATATTAACATCTAGCTTTAAAACTGGACTTTTTGAAATTGGTTCGAATATTTTGTTATAAAATTATTTATTGAAAATTTAAAAAAATATTCAAACCAATTTCAAAATGTGAGATTATAGAGCCCTATAAGTCAGCTACATTTATCATATAAAAATCTTTGTAAAAATATTCAATATAGCCGGGCCCATTCGTTGTTAAAAGTAGGAATCTGAAACTTAGAGCGAGAAGGTTTAGAGTTTAGACAAAAAAAAATTATAAAGAAATACCAGACCACAACCTTGTAGGTAATTAACCAAGATTTAAGCAGACTTCAGATTATTTGAACCTTGATATCTCCTTAAGTAAAAGGCAACACTCGACCACAAAAGTCATTTGCAATTAAAATTAGCAAGGGAATCCCTTTTTGTCAAGAGAAAAAAACCAACTTTCCGTGTATTAAATGATATCGTATTCACTCGTCGTGAATATCAATTAGAATTTCAGCGAAAGTTGAACTTACCCTTGATGAAATCATTTATAAAACTAGGAAAAAAGTTATCCATAACCTTTAGTGGAGTAGTTTTTCCGGTTGTATCTTCGCTTTCGGTATCTGTATTACCCTTGGCCTCTTTGTCCGCAGTGGAAATGGACACCTTCGAGCCATATTAATTCCTAACTCTTTATGCACTGAATTAAGATTTTATTTCAAAAAAGGATTTGCCGTAGCCTTCAATAATTTTTTAGGATTTCATTTTTTACAATCTACATGGTAACTTGTTTGAACCATATTATAAGACTCCACATTCGATTTACAAGACTGACATTATAGTATTACCATTAAATGAACTACATGCTGTGGTGCCGTGCAATATTAATTCTTAACTCTTTATGCATTGAATTAAGATTTTATTTCAAGTATTTGCCGTTGCCTTCAATAATTTTTTAGGATTTCATTTTTTACAATCTACATGGTAACTTGTTTGAACCATATTATAAGACTCCATTCGATCTACAAGACTGACATTATAGTATTACCATAAAATGAACTACATGTTGTGGTGCCGTGCAATATTAATTCTTAACTCTTTATGCATTGAATTAAGATTTTATTTCAAGTATTTGCCGTTGCCTTTAATAATTTTTAGGGTTTCATTTATTATAATCTACACGGTAACTTGTTTGAACCATATTATAAGACTCCATTCGATTTACAAGACTGACATTATAGTATTACCATTAAATGAACTACATGTTGTGGTGCCGTGCAATATTAATTCTTAACTCTTTATGCATTGAATTAAGATTTTATTTCAAGTATTTGCCGTTGCCTTTAATAATTTTTTAGGGTTTCATTTATTATAATCTACACGGTAACTTGTTTGAACCATATTATAAGACTCCATTCGATTTACAAGACTGACATTATAGTATTACCATTAAATGAACTACATGTTGTGGTGCCGTGCAATATTAATTCTTAACTCTTTATGCATTGAATTAAGATTTTATTTCAAGTATTTGCCGTTGCCTTTAATAATTTTTTAGGGTTTCATTCTTTTTAAAATAATCTGAACTGGGAATTGGGTTTGCAACCAAATTATAAGAATCCATCCAAACGAGATTAACAAGATAGCAACCAATTATACGTATTCCAGTAAAGGAACCTAACCAAGTCTTGCAATTAAATTCTAAATCCCTTTATGCATAGAAAAAAATTTTATTATGATATGTATTGCCCGTGTGATATCAATAATTTTTTAGTCATAGTTAACTTACCCTGTAAACTTGTTTGAAACAAATTAATAAGACTCTTTGGATTTTACCAAGGACTGACATTATGAGTATCTTACTTAACCCTGACCTACTTTGTCGGTGCCGCTGCGAGCATATTAATTCCTAACTCTTTATGCATGAATTAAGATTTTATTTCAAGTATTTGCCGTTGCCTTAATAATTTTTTAGGTTTCATTTTTTAAATCTACATGGTAACTTGTTTGAACCATATTATAAGACTCCATTCGATTTACAAGACTGACATTATAGTATTACCATTAAATGAACTACATGCTGTGGTGCCGTGCAATATTAATTCTTAACTCTTTATGCATTGAATTAAGATTTTATTTCAAGTATTTGCCGTTGCCTTTAATAATTTTTTAGGGTTTCATTTATTATAATCTACACGGTAACTTGTTTGAACCATATTATAAGACTCCATTCGATCTACAAGACTGACATTATAGTATTACCATAAAATGAACTTGTGGTTGCCTCGGTAACCCACAGTCTACCAAAAGGATCCTCAAGGTGGAGATGAGTTACCTCGGATACTACTATTAGCTTTGTAATCTGGAATAGTGGTAGGAACGTGGCTGTAAATCAACGCCACCTAGTTGTGGATGGCATATTGAGGTTGCGTGTGTGGTTAACCGCCACAAACTATACGCTGTGGTGCAGTGCAATTACTTTTTTTTTCTTTTTTAACACTGTACAGCATTGATGTTGAACACCCTACAAATAATAATAATATATTTCGGTAAAAAAATAGTTGTAACACACACATAAAATGCACAAATAATAATAGATTTTAAACTATTTATAACATTTAAAGAATTAACAATAAACGAATAAATAGCTAAATTTAATGTTGAAACTATTTGTGAAATTATTATTAAATAACTTTGTACAACTTCAACTTGGCGACATAATTGAGGTCTCAATGATTCTGCTTAAATAAGGAGCTGGTGATTAACAGAACCAATCCTTTTTCAACTAAATATTGACGGAACGAGATAGAATATCGCTTTTACTAAGTTGTAT
The DNA here is from genome assembly GCA_019343175.1 of Oedothorax gibbosus. Taxonomy (NCBI): domain Eukaryota; kingdom Metazoa; phylum Arthropoda; class Arachnida; order Araneae; family Linyphiidae; genus Oedothorax; species Oedothorax gibbosus. Next base: position 40,954,449 of record CM033271.1, read on the forward strand.
AATGAATATTCACAGTATCTAATCACTGCAACAAGATCAAGTTTCAACACGTTAACGGATGTTAAAAATGAATTTAATTTTTTTAACAATAAGTTTTGAAAAAAATATTGTTATAATTTATTCAAAGTTAAGATTCCAATCCCCCCCCCCCCTTAAATTTTAGTTAAAAAATTGAGATTTTCCTCCCCTGTTTTTTTACCATTTCATTCTAGATGTATAATGACTCTATTTCACAAATTTTAGATTTTTAGAATAAAAAGTTGGAAAGGGTTAACAAAAGTATATGCAAAGTGCTCCCTAATTGTTGTGAGCAGTGTATTTAGATTTTTTTTGATTAGTGGTAACATTGCTTCTACAAGTAAAGCAACATTTTAGCCAAGAACAAAAGTTAGTTAGCCCAATCGCGTATTCATGGTATGGAGTCAAAAACACCGTAAAACGGGCTGAAAAGGGAAGATATTAAAACTTTAATATGATTAATTATTAATAATAATTATTAGTTATTTTAATAGGATTTACTATTATTATTCCCATTTCGTCCCGTTTTCTAATGTTTTAGTCCCGATCTAGAGTGCCATGCACTCAGAAAAGACCTATGTTAAAACTGCATACAGTCCCTGGACAAATTATTATACTCCTGGCCAACGTAAGTAGGGTAAATAGAAATATGCTATGGAGAAGATCATTACGCGGATGTAAAGAGTTCCATAAATTATTTGCGAATCCATCCAGAAAACTTGTTTAAAACATTAAATTTCGTTTAAGGTCTAACAGATTTGAATATTATCTGAGAAAATTTGGCAATTTTATCAGAATGAAAAGTGTATTTTGGTTAAATTGTATTCAGATCCTTTTGTATGTAAACATTACCTTACAAGAGTTTCCAACCAACGGATCATTGTTTCTTTTTCGCGTTCTATGGTTGCCGTCTCGATCAGATTTATTTATTATGACAGAGGCAGCTGATTTTTTTTATTATATCATAATTCACTGTGTAATTGGCGATTGAAAATGATTTTTTGTTTAAAAAAGAAGGCAATTCATAATTCTTTCCTTAAATGGAAAATATAAGTTATCAAATCATTTGCCAAATCTGCCTGAACAAAAATTTTTTTAAAAAAAATTTTAATTTTATTTTTAAAAAGTCATTGGTAATTGTAGTCAAGCATTCCATAACTGTCATACAGATTTTTTTTATTTCTTTCGTAACTTTTTAAGTCGCACTGTTCGAATTGTGAAAACTTGTATGTTCATTATTTAAATTTTTTAGTTTTGTTAATATAGTTTTACAGTTTCTCGGTTTTCAGAAATATTTTGCATAAAGAAACTTAAAAACTATTACATTTACAACATCATTTATTACAATTAAACAATTAAATTTTACAATACATTACTAATTACTAATATAATATATATATATATGTATTAGTATGTATGTATGGTTATGTATGTATGTAGTGTGTGTGTGTGTGTGTGTGTGTGTTGTGTGTGTTGTATGATATATATAATAAATATATACTCTTTAAAATTTGAACCATTATTCTACTGTTCTGAAAGCTTATAAATCAAAATTGTGTATTTTAATAAATTTACCCCACCCCACTCGCCCTATTTTTTATTCAAAGCAAAATAATGAAATTGAATATAATATTATTAACGAAATCAAAACATCTTATAACCATCATTTATTTATTTTACTATATAATTTATAAATAAATTTAGCAGAAATATTAAATTAATACTTGTCTTGAAGAAACAGGAAAAGATTAAACTTTTTAGAATCAAGAATTTAAACAATTTAAGTATTTTTTTATTAGTAACAATTATATTTTTTGTATTTGCTACCTTGCTTTTAAAAAAGATCCTTATTACGCACAAAGAAAATATTTGTAATAACGATTTACAATAGGCCAACTGAAGCGATATTGGCGCCAAACCAGACGGCTGATTGAAACTTTTTTTCTTGTTTCGTTTGAATCGGCGAGGCTGCAATGATTTAAGATTTAATGTCGCGCCGCGCTTCCCCCTCTGCATTTTTACTCATTGTTGTTTACCCAAGTTAGGTTGGCCACGAGTATAGACGCACTGTATTTTTTTTAGTAATGATGAAAACATACCAAAGAATGCCATATCATTAAAAAAGATGTCGATATATGTATTAAGTATAGCATATAGTATTTTCTATTCAATAGCTTAAGTTTAGGAACACAAATGTCCTTCTAAAAGTATTTTGTTCATCATTGATCGATACATGAAATCTTGCAGTGCGTCTAATAATTTGTCCAGGGACTGTAAGTATTGTTTCAATACAAGAATGGTGTTGAGATGACATAAGGTGTGCAAACAGAAATTTGTGTTGTTGCAACACAACTGGCGATTGTGAGAGAAGACAGTTATTGTATCCATGATGATTTTAAGTTAATTTTTACTAATAAAGATATTTATCCGATGTATTAAAGAGCAGATGCTGAACTAAATTGCGAAGAATATATACGTGCTGCGCCTTCAACACAATTTTATGCTAACCATCATGCATTATTATTTTGTCGTAACACAATTTTGGTATTCATTTCAGCACTACTTGAAATAACTGGGGAAAACACAATTTTTGTATTGTTTCAATACTACTAGTAATAATTGGGGAAACCACATTTTTTTGTATTGAAAGTCAATAATTCTTTTGTGAATATGAATGTGCGGTCGGACTACAGTAGGGTTTTGTGCTTTAGTATTAAAAAAAACATTAGAAACTGGGATGAGGCAGTTTTTGTATTTGTCCAAGGATCCTAACTTGTAAGTCACTATGTTTGGTTACCTATGTATGTCTTTATAATTTTTCGGAGGGCGATTAGAAAAATCTAGACTCACAGCAAGATAACTCTGAAAAAGTTAGAGAACCTTTGATAAGGTTACAGAACTACCAACGAACCTTATAAATATAGATTCATTTTTCTGTAAAGCTATATGCAATTATCTGCAAGGCCAACGAATTTGAAGGTTGTTTCTTACGTCACAGTATTTATGGGTTATTCTGGACGAACTATAATTTGCACGTTGTTTTACAACAAACACCAATGGAAGAAACGCGAAGAAAGTCGTTATAAGGGCCCCATAAAAAATGTGGAACCTTTAAGTTTTTTTTAGGACATGTGTTTAACCTTCGACGGGGTGTATAGACTTGAATAAATATGAAAGAGTTTTCGTGTATGACATCATGAATCTGCTTGAAGATTTAGTGTTTGGGGACGTCCATAAACTATTTGAGGTGTTTAAGGGGAGAGGGGGTTTCGTCAAAACTCACGTAAAAACCGAATTTTTAAGAAAAGTGTTCACGTAATTTTCACGTAAAAAACGAATTTTTAAGTGTAAAATCGCAAAAATGAGGTAAATTCAAGTCAAAAAGGCTTCTTGACTTAATATGACAAAATCTAATACTTTAATATCTATTGTGACTTCGAACCATAGAACTGGGGTAAGAGTATAAAAGGAAACCCCATTCAAACCTCGCGAAAAAGTGTGTACAAAGTTAAGCACGAGACACAGAACGAAAAAGTGTTATGCAGGTGATTTTACTTATATACCTAGATGGTTATAATAAATACTCTTGAGACTATGCACGGTTCCCCATGGACAGAATTAGACTAAACATTAAAAAAAAATATTTTAGTAGTTTCGATTTCAGTATTTTACTGTTCAATTTCATTGCTGTGATTTCAGACTACTTCAATTTATGCAATCTTAAAATAGTTATTTATGCAACTAGTGTGAAAAGTAAGGCTTTTTTAAACGAGTTGAATAAATTATTTCACGAGGGAGGTACGAGCGAGTGAAATAAATTCACGAGTTTAAAAATGGCTATTTTCAACGTGTTGTCATACACTATTTTTTATAATAACGTGCAAAAAAAGTATTTATTAAATTGGCATTTATTGATTGGCTTATTAATTATTGTATTATCACGTTCAAATGATTTGAAGGTGATTATTCATATTAATGATTATTTTAAAATCGCGTGCAAAAAGTATTTCTTATATTGGCATTGGAAATAAGACACCAAATAAAGAATCACGTTCAAATAAAGAATTTTACCCCAATCACAAAGCCGCCGAATAAAATATCACGCTCAAATAAAGAATTTTACCCCAATCAGATGCTCTTATTTACTTTGTCGCACTAGTGGGTAAAAGTAACTTTGAAACACGATTTCGTTAAATGCATCACTTTTGCCACAATTATTGATTTGAAAAAGTTAGTTTTTTTGCACGATATTATAAAAATAGTTTTAACTAGTCTCCTATTAAAGTAATAAAGAATTTTTCAATTTTTTTTAATGAATCCAACACTTTACAATATACATACAGTCCCTGGACAAATTATTAGACGCACTGCAAGATTTCATGTAAAATATTAATTACCGGGTGATATTGTACCTACATATTTGTATAATTAAATAAAAATCAATAATATTGTAGTTTAAATATACCATTATTGCATAAAAACTCTTAAGAAACATAAAAATACTAATGAATTGTGACAAATCTTATGTGACGTTAGGTGTGGGGCGAGGGGGTTGAGCCAAATCTCACCAAGGGAGATTTTTTTGGGGAGCGAGGGGAGTAAACAAGAAGTTCATATAAAGAACTAAAATAGCCTACTTTCCTGTTACTTAAATACTTACTGAAGTTCTAATCGGGAAAAAACTAGGTTCCTAACAGTAAATATCATTAACAGCCGTTTCTACACTAGATTTATACACATTAGAAAAAAAATCGAAACACAGCATCCAGCTATAATTTAAACTTCTAAAAGCCAAAATCAACTATTTTCCTTAATATTCTTTCGCAAATTAATTAAATATTATTTATCGTCTGGTCGCGATATATTTGTAGTTCGAAGAATAATTAAATATTTATTAATAACAAGAGTAATGAAACTACTCCAAACTGCATTAAAAAATTAAGAAATGTAAATTAAAACTAAGCATAATTGTATGCAAAAGTATGCCTTGCCGCTTTCTTGGTAGATAATTAATGAACAATCAAAGAATCAAATTGTGCTACATTTTATGACGTCATTCCAAACTAATTCATGAAAATATTATTTTGCTTCAAATATGTTTAAATAAATAAAGTTTCTCATGCCATTGTTGATTTGGCAACAGTGATTTAAATGACTCAAAATTGAATTTCAATGCTAATTCAATGGGAAATTCTCCGAAAGATAGTAGATTTATGTCCGTCCGGACGTACAGACAGACGGACAAAAAGTATGAAAGTTGGGTATCTGAGGTCATAGCTTTCTAACAAAAAAAGAATTTTTAAGATCCGATTGATAGAACTGATTTTGGAAGGGGGTACGGACAGACAGACAGACAGACAGACGGACATCGACCGCATGTCAATACCTACTTTTTCATTTTTTTAATTCTTTCGAATTAAAAAAAGAAAAGTAGGCTAAAAATCGTCAAAAATAGACCGTAATTTATGGACGCCCCCTTATTGTAATTGCAATTAAAAGTTTTTTATAATTAATGCCTGAAGTCGCTGTTGAATGGATTGGGGTTTTGTTGGGTCATTATATAATTTGAAGGACAATATGTTTCACACTTCAGGAGATTCACGCTTTTTGTGATTTCTAACTTATGCAAAGGGCTGGGGGAGCCCAGTCGATAAGGCTCTCGCCTTGCATGCGAAAGGGCCAGATTCGGGTCGTTTATGCAGCTACAAAGTTCGATGAATAATACCCCGTGTTAAGGGAGTGCGCGTTAAATATATTTCAAAGCCCGATGCTGCGTACAATATGCCCTCAAAAAAGTTGAGTTGGCCGCCTTCGCAGGTGTCAGCTCGTTACTTGACTGTGGTTCTGAATTCCGACTTCCGTTGCCAATAGCTCTCGTGTAGCTGTTGTGCGACGATAATTCAACTTAACCCTAAACCTGTAGTTTATACATTCATAACTTTAAAATAGATTTATTATGCTTTGTATGGGGTTTGTCCAGGTAGTATATAGACCAAAGATGGCTTATACATGAATATAAATGATTTTAGTTATTTTGTATTAAACTATGAAAATACATATTTCACTTTTTTTTAAGTTTTAAACAATACTTTATTATTTGGTTCTCTCTCAAGACAAGTAATAACTTAATTAAAAAACAGTATAATATAAAATTACTAAGTTTATTGCAATTCTTCATTACGACTCTTTTAATTAAATAAAATATGCACTATATTGTCGATGTATAAGTTTTTTCTGGTCCGGGACATAATCCTGACAGCCGAAATCTCGAAAAGCCATAAACCCGGCAGCTAAAAATGCAAAAATACTAATGCAAAAATTTTGAATTAAATTGCCCTTAATTAAGCATAACGGCATTAATTTATTGATTTGTGAGGATCCTGTCGGAATTTCGTCCCTGTATTAGGGATTATTTTCTTGTCGGGTTTATGTCCTGTCGGCATTTCGGCTGTCGGGATTATGTCTGGAACCTAAGTTTTTTTTATCTGTTTACAAAATAACACAAAATTGTTAGAAAAAAAACAATGGCGAAAGGAATTCGGAAAAAATATCAAGGAAAAAACCTCGTATGGCTTAATAGGTTAAGGTTTCATCTAAAGTATTTAAATATTCAGAACCATATTCATATTTCATTTCATAACAACGCATGAGATATAGAGAATCCCAAACATGATTCCTAAATACTTTAATACTCATCGAAAAGCAAAAATCAAACTTGAAGTATGATTAAAAATAGATAACACCTAAGATCAGATGCAGGCATGCACTATCGTAAACGTGATTTGCTATAGCAATTAATTTTGGTAAAAGTAATTATGTTATTCCTGTTGGTTATATAGTTAAACATAATAAAAACAAATAATAATTTTGTTCAAACACATGAAATTAAGTCAAGAAGCAAGGGATTTCATTTTTAACTATTTCAATATTCGTTAAAAATATGCAATAGACCTTGAAGTCTCAGCCTGAAAAGATAAATATATAAAATAAGTATATAATTGCAGGTATATGTAGTACTAAGCAAATACGTGGCTCTAGTTTGATATGGTAAATCTTTACTGTCTGTATGTAAATTTTTTAAATTTTTCTCTTCGTAGAGCGTAGTGATTTAACTAATTTCTTTTGTTTCGATGTGGTAGGTTGAAAAATTTACGCTAAATTATATATAACAGGTTTTCATCTTAGTAGCCGGAGAAATTTTGTTTTATACATATATGAACAGAACAGTTATATAATAATGTTAAATTATTTTAAATAGCTGTTAAGCATAAATTACTAGTTATATAATGATGTTAAATTCCACATTAGCATTGAGATTAAGTTCTGAGAAAATCTGTATTAGTTCATATTCCTTTTGCAGTTTTCTTCCGATATAAACCTTTTTATAATTTCAGCTTATTTCGACTAGACCTAAAGTCGATGGCGAACTTTTTTTTTGTTGCTCTAGTAATACTTTTTTGTTCATCTGGGGAGCTGCCTTTTTTTTAGTCTAAAAGCCAGTCCTGATGTAGGCCAAATATGCTTCGATGCAGAAGGAACGCTTTATAGCAAATTGAAAGTTAGTTGAAATTCTTGCCTTATAAAATTTTGGAAAGCCTGTTCCCGTCGTCATATTTTGACTTTAATAGTACTTGACGAGTAGAGGTTTAAGCTATTTTGTAAAAAAAGTTACATATTTAGGAAGAGAAAAAGATTTTAGTAAACCCAACGATAAAACAGTAAATTCAATAAAAAATACTTTCAATTTGGGTTTGAATGTAAGCATAAAAAATTACTCAACGTTTCAAGAAGAACTCTAACGAAAATATAACAACACCAACTGAGCAAATATTTTTATGGGTTATATGTGACGTGTTGCTTCAAAAACCAAATCACCAGTTGGTGCCTCCTAATGGCTCATTTCCAAGTTAAAGCTAAGTGGAAAACGTATCCTACTCCATTGGAAAACTAGCCCCGGTCTCTCCTACCGTCCATTTTAAAATACAGATTTATTTACCATTAACACCAAATGAAATAAAACAAGCAATTTCATTAAGGTTTTTCTTAATTAAGAAATAAAACTTCATAAAATTTGCTCCAAAACCGAATAAATCATTTTCAACATTAATTTTTTTACGGCTCTAAGTAAAAATGTAAAGTTCAGACAGAGCTCAAAATGTATGGAAAAAAATATTTTTCATTCCATTAAACATGTTTCAATAATGATGATGAACTTACTAATGTATCTTATACCTTTTTAACGCACTTATTAACTCCCGGTACCATTTCGGGAGTTCTGGAAAACTATCAAGAAAACAACCTCCAGGGCCTATTAAATTAGCGTTTAATTTAAAATAATTAAATACTTAAAACCATACTTCATTTCATTTCATAACAACGCATGTGAGATCAAGAATCTAAAGGTGAATTCCAAACATTTTAATCTTCATCGAACATGTAAAATAAACCTTCATTTCAACATTCGTTTTGCTACTCAAAGTAATAAAGTTTAAGTTCAGACAGCTTAAAATGTAAACCATATTTATTTTCATTATACCTATTTCAAAAACGATGACGATTATTACTTATCACTTTTCAACGCATCTATTAACGCCAATACAAATACTTCGTTGCATTCGATAAAAAGATTTAAATCACTTCCTGTTCAACCTAGATAGGATCTTAATTCGAATACGAAGCGGTTGCATCTGTTTTGGTGAACTGTAAACATTTTAAGTGAGAACAATCTTTTTAGGGATTCGGATTTAGAACAATCTTGACAATCCATCGAACACAAAGAATAAGGAATAATTTCTTTTTAAAGAATAAATTTTTTTTTAAAAAATGGAACGGGGTTTTTCTGCTCTGATTTCGGAGTACAATTGCTGCTGGATTCGTAAGATATATTTTTAGAATTATTTTAATATGGTATTGTTTATTTAAACGAAGCTTCTTCTATTGTTTTAATGCAGTGGATACGCCATTTTTTCCGAGTGCAGTACGATATGATAAAATGAACGATAAGCTCAGACTATTCCTGTCGGTTTTGAAAATGTTTTGATACATTCTTTGTCCATTTCTGTGAAAAACTTTTTTATGTATTCTTTCTGTTAGAGGTTTAACCATAGATATCATAGTTAAAGTATTAGATTGGCAGATCACGTGACCTCCAATGCTAACGACGGGACGCGCATGGAGGCCAAATAAGAGGGCAAAATGGCCAGTGTTGCTGCCACTTTAAAAAGAAAAATACTACGAAAAAATACCATTTAATTCTAAAATTACAAAAAAATACTAGAAAAGGATTTCAAGTCACTAAAAAGATTCCAAAATCCAGCTAGTATTTTTACGATATTTTTTTTGTAATTTTAGAATTAAATGGTATTTTTTTAGTAGTATTTTTTGCTCTAAGTGGCAGCAACACTGGCCATTTCGCCCTCTTATTTGGCCTCCATACGCGTCCCGTCGTTAGCATTAGAGGTCACTTGATCTGCCAATCTAATACTTTAACTATGATATCTATGGGTTTAACTCATAAACGGCGATTCGCAAGAAAATTTGCCACCCGAAAATGAGCTTTTTGTTTGAGTTTATCTAAATAAGCAAAAAATAAAGACCAATCGATGTAGGAAAAATTGAGTTACACGAAAAACGAATTAAAAAACTTAAAGAGGTTTTTATATTCGGAAATAAAGGTGTTTCAATGGTATCCACAAAGTCGTTTCTTTAATGGGTTAAAAATATTTTGGTTCGAGGCGAAATATTTATGTTGTTGGACTCCTTTCTTGAAGTTAATAGGTTAACTTAAATGATGTTTACAACTGTAATCGCTTAAATTCCTGTCATTTTTACATTTGGACTTTATATATATATATATAGTATTATACAATTAAGTGCAAGAAGTGAGGGTTTTAATGTTAAGGCTTAAAATTTTCACATAATACAGGACAATCTTGTCATTTCCGTCAAATCATATTTTGACGCCCGAATAGCTTCTTTTAAAAGGAAAACCCAAAACTAAGCAAAAATAGGTTTTCTAAAGAGTTGAAAATGCGTTTTAAAGCTCTTTCTTTGTAGCCAAAATGTATATCTTTAAAATATATCGGTTGGAAATTGTTCTTAAAAATAGACGATTACTTTAAAAATAAAACAAGTGGCCAAAATTTATAGCTCTCGATTCGTCTTTAAATTTCTAAGATAAATATGCATTTTAAAATAATTACCTAATTTCTCTCAGCATCTGTCTAGTTCTTAAACCATTAATATCCCATTTGGGAATACTCATAGATATCATAGTTAAAGTATTAGATTGGCAGATCACGTGAACTCCAATGCTAACGACGGGACGCGCATGGGACCAAAATAAGAGGGCAATGGGGCCAGTGTTGCCACCACTTTAAGGAGAAAAACCCTACGAAAAAATACCATTAAATTCTAAAATTACAAAGCAATACCATAAAAATTTTAGCTGCATTTTGGAATCCCTTTTTAGTGACTTGAAATGCTTTTCTAGTATTTTTTTTAAATTTTAGATTAAATGGTATTTTTCCTATATGCCGTAGCATTTATCTCCTTAAAGTGGTGGCAACACTGGCCCCATTGCCCTCTTATTCTGGTCCTCCATGCGCGTCCCGTCGTTAGCATTGGAGGTCACGTGATCTGCCAATCTAATACTTTAACTATGATATCTATGGGAGTACTATTAACACCTTTATTACCGTATAGAAACGGTAATTTAAAATTTTAAAATTCTTTTTTTTTTCGTGTTACTGAATTTGTCCGATATAAATTGTCCTGCACTATAGTCATCATTTGTCCTATATTTGGTTCATTTTGATTAACGTATAATAAAATATTTATTGAAATGGTGCGATTATGTATCTTTGGTCTAAATGGGTTAAGCATATTACCGAAAAATTTCACAGAAATTAAAAAATGAGGATTTTTTTTAAATACTGCTTGACAAGCTTTTTACTTAAATTTTATATCAAAATAAGTTTAATTCTTTATTTTTTTCCAGGATATTTCCATCGAAGTGTTCAACGGAGGCCCTGAGTCGCACCAATATATCTTCCTGCATGCAGGCTTTCGAGGGACGGCGCAGGATGAGCCAGCGATTGACCGCCAAAGACCACGAGGATGACGCCAAGACCAAGTGTCTGTGAAACACAGCTCGGGACGTCTATTTGCATCAAAGGATTTGTAAGGATGTCTATATCAAAATCAAGGATCTTTGATCAAAGGATTTAGATGTCATACGAGCTGAAGTTTCGACAATCATCACTTTTATCAATATCAAAAGACATACCCTGGCGTATATAATAATACTAACATCAAATGACTTATAATGACGTATATTAATATGAAGGTTCGTAAGGATGTCTATTAAAATCAAAGGACTTACAAGGACGTCTATTCGCATCAAAGGATTCGTAAGGATGTCTATTAAAATCGAAGAACTGAAAAGGATTGACATCACATCAAATGACTTATAATGATTATAATGACGTAAATTAAAATGAAGGATTCGTAAAGATGTCTATTAAAATCAAAATGACTTATAATGACGTCTATTGACATCACGAGACAAAAAATGATCTTTATTACCACCAAAGTACTACTGACGTTTATATTAACATCAAATGAGTTTTAATGATATCTATTAATTTCAAAACACACGAAATAATCTCTACTAACATCAAAGGACTTGTAATAATGTATATGTGTATCGCAGGACATACTGATGCCTATCAATATCAAAGGACTTGGGATGACGTCTATGAATATCAAAGGACTTATAACGACGTCTATTAACATCAGGCCGTGATGATTTGACAAAGCTGCTATAGACAGTTACGTATCGTAAAGAAATCGATAATGATATTGTACTGTGTTAGTTAGGACAAACGTTATAAATTGACAAAACTTAATTGTAAATTGATTGCTTTAAAAAAAAATTCCATCGCATCATAGGATATAGCATACCAGCTCTCAATGCCTGAATGATATAGAAAATGTCGCTATCGAACTATATCGTCCCATACTAGTGTGGGGATTTTAAAAATTAAATTACTAGCGGTTATAATCTTAATTTCTTGTTGTAGTACATGCTTGCACATTAAAATGAAATGTAGAGAACGATTTAGAAGAGTAAGGGAATGTTTTCCAAACTGAATGTTAGACTTATTATTTGTAATAGCCAACCCTAGTAATTGTCTCTTATACTTAAACAGTTTTTATACTAAAAATTCGCGATGTTTTTTATAGTTTAGGATAGAAGCAAATTTACAAGTGAATATTTTGAATCCTGGGCGTAGTTTGAGAAACGTTTACAAAATTATTCATTATAAATAAAAACACGCGATTTTTTTTGTAGTGTTAAATGCGAGTTAAAAAAATCTATGTATCAGAGTAACAAGGACTCTATATTATTTCTGGCTTTTCTTTTAAAAGTACACAAACTTTAATACTTCTGTTTAAAACACATAAGGAAACAATTTAGAAAAAACGTGTGTTTTATATTAAAAATTGTTTAAGTATTTTGTTGTTCTGATAGACCTATACTTGTTTAATAATATTACTGATTATGTATTTCAATATTTTTCAAGTTACGTAAGGCAGTCTCATACTACATTAATGAAAAGTTTGTCATGCAATGTCCTATGCATATTTATGTATTTATGTTCATGAAGTTATGCAAACTCACATGTCATGAAATAATTGTTACGTAACAAAACATTAATTATATTTGATTTCGAAGAAATTTGCTTAATAAAGCTTTATTGTACTTCTGTTTCGTAATATGTACTTTTTTTTAAATAATTTTTTATGTATTTATTATATATATTTTTTAACATACTAATGAAATAAGGTCTATTTTTAAAATAAGTATATAAGCAAATTGGGCAGAAATCTGCACTTAAAGAAAAATAATCAGTATTATGTCACTATGTAGACTGTTTATCAAATGGATAGACAGTCAATGCTTTGTAATGGAACATCGATGAAAATAAAAAGATATTGTAACCTTGTTTTGGTGAAAGTAGAACTAAAATCAAGGGTGTTGTTGTTGCTGATCCCTGTTGCCCAGCAGATCTAGACCAGGTCTATGATATTGCACACTCTCAAGAAATCAATAACCAACAATGGTCGCTCAAGAAGATCTTCTTTATCGAGTCCCAAGCATCAAGATGTGCTCCGGAGTACTTGGCCTTTGGAACACTTGGTACAATTTGGGAATTCCTTTTCTTTGTTGTTTATGTCATTGTGGTGTAGACATAATATTAGGTTGTGTGCTTAGGTCGCGACCATAACTTGTAATAAGAATGACAAACAACAATTGCACAGACAATAATGGATACATTAATTTAGACAATGGCAATAGAGGATCTTTGGTTGGTACCGAGAGGTATTGTACTGGAACTTAAGGATCTTTGCGTGACCAACAGAGTTTAACGGCAACACTCTCGATATACTCGTAGGTCTTCATGATCCATCACGCAGGACTGTGCGTCCGGAGCCGAAAGCTGACCACTGGCTCATACGTGTCGCTCATGTCAATGTTCTTAGGTGGCCACTACGAAATAAAATGAAAATCAAGGGTTGCTATAGCAAGTTGAAATTAAAGACAATTATGGGGGGTTGGGTCGAAGAACGTTGTACTCTGAAGCTGTATCTTTAGACAGTACCAAAGAGTTACGGAAATTTCGTTACCTTACTTTCAATCGTATAGCAGATGGTGGTGGAGTCCAAAGTTCCACGGCGTTAGCATACGATGTCGCTCGAAGTCCAGTTGGGTGCCGGCTCAGGTGTCGAAATCGTCACTTGATCAGGGTTCTAAATTACGAGGCGTAATTGGCTGTATAAAGTTCCTGAAGGAGTCTAGAATTAGGCAGCCGGAAACGATTAAATTACCAAATTACCAAAGCAGATGGGGCCCGGATGGCCGAGTGTTTGGACCATTACGCCAGTATCTGCCGCTGTAACGGGTACGGTTCGATTCCGCTTCGCCTGGGTGTACTTCCTTTCTCTGGACAGTAAATTCTTCTGTGTCTGTCTTACTTGACGAAGGCTTATAAGCGGGTCTCTGATCAAGCACACAGCGGAATATATATGTACTACTCCTACTACCAAAGCAGATGGTGATGGATGGGAACACTGAGCAACGGGATTAATACTAACTAACAATTCCTCCATCTACGCCAGACTATCTTGAAATTGCTCCAGCAACAAACAAAGCTCTATTGCAATTTAATTTGAAACGACCAAACGATCAGCTTTGTGTTAGGCTTTCTACATTTATATTTTATCGCACTTGGCAACAAAATGATGCAGTCATACAGCGAAAAATAAATAAATTTAGTTTAACTATGACGAAGGTTTATAAGCGGGTCGCTGACCAAGCACACAAACCTGAATATATATGTCTACCAACCAACCAACAATAACCTACATGACGAAGTTTATAAGCTGGTCTCTGATCAAGCACACCCAAGCCGGAAAATACATGTACCAACTTTTAGTTTAACTGTGCTGGGCGTATATATACGCCAATGACACTGAAGGGGAAAAGTTGGAAGCTTAGATATTGACTTCGTAATTCGACATCATCAAACTTACGAATAGCATATTAGATATTTTTAAACCACAAAATAACAAAAAATATACATCTGATCGGTCTACAATGTGCTTCTTATTTAGGTAGGTTATATTTCTACATGGCTTGTACTTATTTCAGTGGGGTTTTATATTTGTTGGTACATTTTAAAACCATGGTTTAACGTTACACCAGGAGTAATATTACACGGATTTCATGGTGTAACGTTACACACATGGGAACGGGAGGCAGCAAGGGCTGCCTCCCGTTTCACAGATTAAAAGTACACCACAAAATAGGTGTGGCATTACACACTAGTGTAAGCTTACTCCTTAAAATTTTTATAACGTTACTCTGTGAAACTGGAGGGAGCTATAACCATTATGTAAATTTGTTTTTCAGATAATATATGAGGTTGTAGAAAAATTGAAGCAATAACAAGCTGATTACTGTGCGCAAAATGTTCATAGGGAAAAAAGGGTTTATAGGCGTAGAAAACAGACGGAAAAGTAGAAATCCAGGGATTGGAAAGTTACATTTAAAAAGTAACCCTGTTACAGTTTCTTAATAAAAAAGTAACTGTTACAGCTATTTAATATGAAATGTAACCAGTTACTTATTACGTACGGTAACTAATCACAGTTGAAGCCGTGCATAACAAATAGTTTATAAAACTAACAATAGATGGCGACACCAAAATTATAAAGGTTAATAGCTGAATACAAAGCTTTATACTGCACAATAAAATAGATAGACCACAATAATATGCTAAAAAATAATAATGCCAGATACTTTTTTTCTAAATCGTTTCCAATAAAAATAATTGTAAAGTATAATTGTTATTAAGGTGATGCTTTATATTTGAATATAATCTGGACAATATTTTAATTTAAAAAAAAATAATAAAGTTCTTAAATAATTATTAGTTTTATATATTTTTTAAAATGAGTTTAATTCTAAATTGTAAGATTTTTTTTACTGGGTAGTTTGTGAAATCTAGTATTTTAATAATATAACTAAATAAAAAAGCAATTTTTCTTCAACGTTAGTGTAACTTCAATTACATAGATGGCGCCACGAATTATTTCCAAGAAGGAGGAAAGGAAGCAGATAAAACAATGCAATTTATAATAATAAATTTAGGATTTAAGAGAAAATGTTGAAGATTCATTTCCCCTTTAGATTTTTTTTGTTGAAAATGAGCTAAAATTTTAATTGAGCCTAAAATAATAAGTTAAAATATGTATTTATACTTCTTTCTTAGTAATCTACTGCTATAATGAATATTAAATGGTCGTCCCTATTTGCAATGGGTGTTTTTGAATTCTTAGGGCTTTATTATCTTAATCTACTGGTATGTTATTATCTTCAGTAAATTACAAACAATAAATATACAAAAATACTTTTTTAATATATAGTTATATTTATTAAAAAGTTCCATCACGACAAGTCCTCGGTAGTATAGTGGTAAGTATCCCCGCCTGTCACGCGGGAGACCGGGGTTCGATTCCCCGCCGGGGAGGACAACTTTTGCGGCTCGATTGAATATATAAATAATTTTGTTCGGAAGTTTTATTAATTAAAATTAAATTTTAAATTAATATTTGCATTATTGGATCAATGAAACCAAAACAAAAACCCTTAAATGCTACTAATTTTTTAATTAGATAATGAATCTTTCAGAAGTTGTTTAAAGCAATATTAAAATAAAAAGCTAAAAATATTTTTATAATATCGTGCAAAAAAATAACTTTTTCAAATCAATAATCGTTGCAAAAGTGATGCTTTTAACGAAATCGTGTTTCAAAGTTACTTTTACGCACTAGTGCGACAAAGTAAATAAGAGCATCTGATTGGTTTAAAATTCTTTATTTGAGCGTGATATTTTATTCGGCGGTTTTGTGATTGGTGTAAATTCTTTATTTGAACGTGATTCTTTATTTGGCATCTTATTTCCAATGCCAATCTAAGAAATACTTTTTGCACGTGAGTTTAAAATAGTCATTAATATAAATAATCACCTTCAAATCATTTGAACGTGATAATAAAATAATTAATAAGCCAATCAATAAATACCAATTTAATAAATACTTTTTTAGCACGTTTTTATAAAAAATAGTGTATGACAACACGTTGAAAATAGCTTTTTTTAAACTCGTGAATTTATTTCACTCGCTCGTACCTCGCTCGTGAAATAATTTATTCAACTCGTTTAAAAAAGCCTTACTTTTCACACTATAGTTGCATAAATAACTATTATGTTGATGGTGCAAGTCCTTTAACGTGAAATCCGCAAATTTTTGTTTGATTTTTTTTTACCATAGCAACGAAACTAGTAAAAACTTAATTGACCTTTTGCCTGGCTATGTAATATTCATCAACTATTGTTCTTGCAATTCAAATAAACACATAAACTGTTTGCTTGCTAAAAGGTTGTTTCAACTTTCGTTAACTGTCGTTTTAATTAAAGAGGTAACAGATTTGACTTCGAAATGGGAGTAAATATTTATTCTTGCATCTGAACAACATGTTTGCTTTTCAGAAGTTATGTTTGAACTGGCTGTCAACATGAAATAATGTTTTAGAGTTAGAACGTAACACATAAATGTACAAGTTTTTCTATGCAAATACAAAACTTTGTAAACATAGGTATGCGTTTTTTTTACTTATTGAAATGTTTGTTTGCAACAAAAAGTATTTCGAATGTATTGGAAAACAATTCTTACATATTTTTAAAATAAATACAGCTTAAAAGTTTTTGAAGAAGTATTTAAAAGTATAATTATTTTCGTGTGACATTTACAAAATGCGTGTTCCAGAATTTGTAGTAAGTGACGTCAAATTGGACGCATACATAAAGGTTCAACTACTAAATTAATATTTTATGTTTCAGTTTTGAACACGTCAGTAATGATTTAGATTCCCTGTTGCTACTTTAATAATCAATTGAGCTACAATATTTGAAATTTGATTAGGAAGGACTTATATAGTAATTAAACTAAAATTAACTAACTAAACTAAAAATAGCGTAACGAAAACTAAAGTAACGTAACTAAAATAAAATTATTTTCTAGTAGAATGGAATTTGTAAAAATATAAAACTACCAGCTAAAAGTAATACCTTGATATCTTACCAGGTAAGTAGCCGAAGCATATTTCTGAAATTAAATTTTATGAAGTTTATATATTTTGGAATCGGTACGGTTCGTTTTGCGCTAACTGCTCCATTCCAACAGCTGTACGAAAACCCATGCCACACGAGGACTGGAACACCCAAACTTCAATACCAAAACAATTCAACAGGTATTGGAAAGTTTCTTTTAAAAAGTAAACCTGTTACACAGACAGGGCCGGATTTAAAGATTTGCCGCTTATAGGCTAGGATTGATTTGCCGCCCCTGTCACAATATTCTCCCCCCAATCGGGGAAATGTAGCTGGTTAGCTGCAAAATATAGGGTGGTATGTGCTGTTTAAAATAGATACACATATTAGAATCATCTATGTACCTTTACACACTAATTCGAAAGTGAAATAGGCGAATTTTTAAATGTCTATTTTTCTTTCATTCGAATCGGAGGAGGTGCAATTGCCCTCGCAGCGACCATGTTTGCTACGAAATACTAGTACTATATATACGTTACGGTTTACGCATTAATGTAAATTATTTGTCTTCTTTCTTAAAAATATGCGTATCTTTATAATATTTTTTTTAATGCCGAATACCGCTTTAACTGGTCGTAAAATGTGCCGCCCTAAAAAATTCGCCGCTCTAGGCTGCAGCCTACTTAGCCTATTTAGAAATCCGGCCCTGTTTGTTAAGCATTCACTTTCCAGCAATAATATAGACATTCTTTAATTTTTTTATATGAACTACTGCTAATAAAAATGTTTTAACTAAAGTTTAGTTAAAATATTCACAATTACACTGAGTTTTTTTTTAAAAAAAAAGACAGTCTAAAAAAACCCATTATACTTATATTTATTGTAGTTGTATGTTTAAAAAAAAATTGCATGGTACCAAAAAGTGTAATAATGAGGATAGGGTGTCTTTTGTGTTTGGGTATGTACTCAGATGCTTAAAGTCATCAAATATTTTTCTGTTTAATGTGATACGAAAATAAAATATAAATACTATTGAAGAACATTATCATGAGCAAACCATGTTTTCTCCAAGTAACAAAAAAGAAGAGTTATTGTTTTTTCTTGAACTTTTTTGTAAACGTTTCTAAATTATTTCATAAGATATATTTTTTTAAAAAATTGTGCTTTAAAAAAACTTTTTAAAACGGTATAAATTTTACGAATTTGTATTTTAACCTTGTTTTTTTTTAAGACTTCCTCTTTTTGAAATAGAGTCAAAATTAATGCAAAACTAGGGGGATCAAATTTTCTTATAAGAGCACATTTTTTTTATTTATTGTGACTTTTTTTATCCGTAAAATGTTTCATAAAACATAATATAGTAGCTTATGATTTGCTAAATATCAGGTAAATACTTTTGGTTCCCTTTTGGACATCACTAAGAATGTTTATTAATTGAGTCGGTGTCTTGTGTAGCTCTAGTGTGACGTTGATTTAAGCAAACCAAGCAAAGCTTGTTGAAATTCGCCTTAAGGGGAAATGGGCGCGCTGGATCGGGGGTCTTCAAAGTAAAGTGCATCAGTGTTAATCCTATGGTTAGAAAAATATTTTCTCTGCCACATTTCTCCGGCTGTATGGAATATTTTTACAAGTAGATTTTTTTATGTGATAAATGTAGCTGACTTACAGGTCCCGACCTTCCCACTTTTTGAAATTGCTTCGAATATTTTTTAAAATTTTTCAATAAATAATTTTACACAAAATATTTGAAGCAATTTCAAAAAGTGGGAAGATAGATACCTGTAAGTTATCTACATTTATTATTAAAAAAAAAAAACGTTTGTTAAAATATTCAATACAGCCGGACAAATGTGGCAGAGAAAATAGTTTTTTCCCCGTTGGATTAACACTGAGGCACTTGAGTTTGGAGACCCGCGGTCCAGCGCGCCTATTCCCCCTTAAAGCTGGTTAAGTATACATTATACCACATGACCTACATAAAAAGGATCCTTGGACACGTGACATTCGAAAATAGGGTACCAGCATAGATATCATAATTAAAGTATTAGATTGGCTGATCACGTGTCCTCCAATGCTAACGACGGGACGCGCATGGAGGCTTTTTTGGAGGGCTTAATGGCCAGTGTTGCTGCCACTTTAAGGAGAAAAATACTACGAAAAAAATACTATTTAATTCTAAAATTAAAAAAAAATACTAGAAAAGGATTTAAAGTCACTATAAATATTCCAAAATGCAGCTAGTATTTTTACGATATTTTTTTGTAATTTTAGAATTATTCCAAAATACTAATATACTCTTTAAACTTTATAACTAAACTTTTAACTTAATTTTAGAATTTTTTTAGAATTATTCTAAAATTACAAAAAAATATCGTAAAAATACTAGCTGCATTTTGGAATATTTATAGTGACTTTAAATCCTTTTCTAGTTTTTTTTTTTGTAATTTTAGAATTAAATAGTATTTTTTTCGTAGTATTTTTCTCCTTAAAGTGGCAGCAACACTGGCCATTAAGCCCTCCAAAAAAGCCTCCATGCGCGTCCCGTCGTTAGCATTGGAGGTCACGTGATCAGCCAATCTAATACTTTAATTATGATATCTATGGGTACCAGCTATCTGCTTCCATTACCTCAACTAAGAGTTAGCATAACTTTTAAGTCAATAAGAGGTATTACAGGCGCTAAATAATTTATCTTTCTCGAAAAGATTTTATAGATTAATATGTTTTATAAAGTTAAAGAAAAAATTTATGTAAATGACGAGTTAATATGTTATATAAGTTTAATGATAAGAATTAATACTGTTTAAGTTGAAAATAGCTTTATGAGTAGGTAAAATGTTATAAATTAATAAGAGACTTTTTAATCCAAACCTTTAAAAATGTATAATAGAAACTAGAGGAACATTTAACCTTACTCATTACCTTTAAAACTATATAAAATAAAGCTATATTCAAAATTGATATTACGCTAAAATGTAAAGTCCCCCCCCACCCCCCAATTCCATTTTTTTTTTGTCTTCACTGTTTTAGGTTAGGTTAGGTTTTGAATTATCGTCGCACTAGAGCTACACGAGGCGTTTGGCGACGGGCGTCGTATTTTAGAACCTCATCAGGTACAAGTGAGCGATAGCTCGTAACACCTTAGAATGTGGACAGTCCACGACGACCCCGAACTTTGCACTGTTTATAGTCTTTGGTCTTTAGCCCTCTTATGTCCTGAGTTTCACTTTCAGCACATCGAAATAGGTGTGTCAGTATGTTTTAGAAGCCGCTGTATGATTTCGAATAACTTTTTATGCTATTGGCTTTGCTTACTAAGTTCTAAGATATTACAATACAATTTATAAAGTTATCACCTCTTGACTGTTTTATTAACTAAATAATTTCTGGTCTGAAATATAAATGAATTTTAAACGGAATTTTAGAATTCTTATTCGGAAAATGTTTTGCATTCACTGAATTTAGAATGACTTCTATAACACGAGGCAATGATAACACATGAATTATTTTTGAATATTTATTTAGGGCCGAAAAAAATTGAAGACAATGTTGTACAATAAATATGCAGTTAAATACTTTAAATATAAATATGTTAAATAAACACAAATCATTTATGCAAATAAATATATAACACAATAAAAAATACTAATGTGCTTTAGGCACTCACAAGTCACAAAAGAATATAATGCAAATAAATATATAACAGCACAATAAAAAATCCTAATGAATGTGCTTTCAGCGCTCACAAAATCACACAGAATAAAATATACATTTGAATATTTGCATATAATAAAATACATTTTGAACACAACCATAAGTATAATATGTTTTTCACAACGACACAAATAAATAAGATAATAATAATCGAAGATAGTTTGAACTCATCATAAACATAAATACATTTTAATTTACAATCATCAATAAAATATATAAATAAATGTGTTTTTTCACACAAGATACACTCACAAATCAAAAATCAAATAACATTTGAATATATGCATAATAAAACAAAAACATCTTGATAATAACCTTAAATATATGATAATAGGTTTTTCACAAAAACACAAATAAATAAGATAATAATGAAGCAAGGTTGAACATATAAATCAAAAAATACATTTCGATTTTAAATAAATGTGTTTTTCTCACAAGACACTCACAAATCAAAAAATGAATTCAATAATATTCGAACGCCTTCACATATCATAAGTTAAAATGCATTTTGTATCGCATTGTCATACAATTAACTGGCAATATCAGTTTTCGCCAATTTCATGTTCAGAAACTGGAGTTTGGCGGTGAGGATTCAGTGGAGGCAAATTATTACGAGACATCTAGAATTTGGACATGATCTCTCTATAAATATTCCCCAGTTGAACTTGATGTGGCGTTGAAACGTTGATGTAGTTCTTTGGTCGAGTTATATTTCTAGGTTGAAAAATATTTTGGAAACTGGTGTTTTGCAGTGGGTGAAGAAAGTAAGATTTAATGTGCACCAGCTTCCGGGACAAGTCTTGGTAAATGGTAGATTATTGACTGTAGAGGTCCCGGGTATAGTTGAACGAAGATAAAATATCAAGGTATTCTTTGTAGGCAGAAAGATTTTATCTCTTGTGTATTTTTAAAAAAATATATTTACAAAATCAGATTATTGTGATTCTATTGTGACTCTATAGATGAGATGGATAAAGCATTGATTGAGGAGTTTAGATTTAATGGTCTTATTGTGCAAGCAAGATTGAATGATTTATTAAAGGAAATTGAAACATTTTTTTAAAAAAATCTATAAAAATATATAGGCCATGTAAGCCAAATAAAGGAAAGAGTCAATAATAAACATTTGTTGGAATATATTGAGATTTCTAAAAAAGGTAAAATTTAAATATTTGTTAACGGCATAAACCGAAACACATAAGAGTGCCCAATAAAGAAAAAATATTGTATGAATATTAAAAGTATTTAAAATTTTGCGATGTATACGATTGAAAATGTTAATTATTTGTCGAAATTTGTTGGTTACATAGGCATATATTACAGGATATAAATATTTAATTTGAAGGATGTTAATTGCAATAAAAAGCATAAAATGGAAGCAGGTAAAACATAGATATAGCACACATAATAGTCGCAAATAAAGAAAATCTATGACATACCAATTAAGAGTATTTAAAATAATGCCATACACACGATTGAGAATATTAATGATTGGGTGAAATTTTTCGGTCAAATAAGTGCATATTGAATAATATAAATACTCAATTTCGAAGTCTTGAATAATGATATAAAGTTTTAGATTAAATGCAAGGACTAATATATAATATAAAAATAAAATTAAGCTTGGCATTTTAAAGCAATATGAGAAAATTAAATTTATTATATATTGCGAAAAGTTTTAATTCCTAAACAAGAGTTAGTAAAGTTTTTATTCTTAAGGTGTTTTTTTTTAAAGTTTCAATGCTTGACAATTAAAGACCGATTAATTAAATTACTTTACTTTTAAAGCTTTTTCCTCTTCAACTTTCTATCTCTTCAAATATATTTTTAAACGCACTTTTCGTTTCAAAAATAACTTTTTAGTATGGAACTTTTTTTATTGCTTGTTAGCTTCTCAAAGTTCACTACTCAACAAACGAATCTTTAATGTTAAATAAAGCGCGTTACCAAGCGCATTGTTGGAAATTCTGTGTTGTTTTCATTTGCATACTCATTCTAATTGTTGGTTTTAATTGAATTTCGTATTTAATTGTTGATAAGTAGTTTTAATATTAGAAATTTTTCAACAATATCTAACGCGGAATTAACACTGATACACTCAAACTCGGTTACAACGACAAACTCGTTTATAACGACATAAATGTCCGGTCCTTTGAATTGCTTATAGACCTTAATGATGTAATATATTGCTTTTAACGACAATATTTATTTTATTCCTCGGTTATAACGCTAAAAAAATACGTTTTTGTTATCCTAAATGCCTTATTTCTAGAGAATTTTTAAAAAAAATTTTGTTTTCAATATTTAAAATTCATTTTATTCACCAAATTTTAAATTTATTTCCCGTCTAAAAATATTATTGACAGGAGAAGGAGAAATTAAACTACTACTAGCAGCATATAGGGTAAATATTTATTCAATGGATATTATTTTAAAAGTTTAATTAATAATATGAGTATACGATGCATATTTTACATGATTTACCTCTTAATATTTATTTTATTTATTTATTTTATTTTATTTAGAAAAATACACACAACAGGTTACAACCCAATTACAGTGGTGGGGAAAAGGACAGACATTCAGTTGCATAAAATTCGTAGACAATCTTTTTTAAATCATTAAAAGTTGAAAATAAGTCAAGTTCATTACTAAAAAGATTAAAATTACGATAAAATCTATAAAGTGAATGATTACTTAAATAATTATTTTTACAGAGTGGTACAACAAATAAATCATTATTACGTAAGGCATGACCTTTCACAGAAAAATTAATCAAACACAAAATTTCAGGACAATCAACCATTATAATTTTATAAAAGAACAACAAAGAAGATGGCAATGGTGATTTAATTCTAATAAAAATGGCTTCATACGCTTTTTAAATGAGCATTGAGCATTCAATTTTGCAGTTTTTTACATAATTGGATACTTCGAATTCGAATTCTTTTCTGAAATTTTCAATGTATTTTAATTTCGATGCGCTGAATATTTTTGATGCATCACACTTGTCCGTAGCATTTGTAGTTTGGGTTATGAAAGTGGGTGACAGACAGACGGACTGTACGATTATAATACCTTCCACTTTTTTACGTTATAAACGTAGTGTTTAAGCTAAAAGTCGAAATCCATATTATACGTTTTATTATTTTAACTACTAATACTTAATCACGAGCCATTTACAAGTGTTTTATAAATAAAAATTGAGTTTGAATAATAATAAAAAACTCGCTGAAGAGAAATAGAGCTTTACCCAAAAAAATTATCCCGGTTCATCAGTCACAAAAGCTAAAGTGGTTATCACAGCTTCAACCAATTCCTTTTACTTTTTAAAAAATAATCTTTATAAAAAAATCATAAAGGTGTAAGGCTCACGCAGAAATATTAACGCATAGTTGTGAGCGTGGAAACAAATTGTGTGCATAGTTTCGGTGTCATCAGAAGTTTATAGTAAATGGAAAATATAGTTTTAGAATTTGTGAGTTTTAAAGAGTGAATAGGGTAACGAGTACAGTGATTGGCCCCCCTCACAGTGATTGGCCCCCTCATTCATTATTGAAAATAATAAGAGCCCAAATAATTAAAGCCCAAAATGTTGTTGCCAACATGACAAACGTTAATGGCGGGAATTTTAAAAACATTTGTCACACATATTTTGGGCTTTAACATCTTATTATTTTCAAATGAATGAGGGGCAATCACTGTGAGGGGGCCAATCACTGTGAGGGGGCCAATCATGTGAGGGGGCCATCACTGTGAGGGGCCAATCACTGTACTGGTTACCCTATTTGTTCTTTTAAAATAAAGTAGCGAATGAAAAGAAATAAGTACTTTTTGACGTTTATTGAATCCCAACATCGGCCACTACAGTAGGTTTTCTTTTTTTTTCGATAGGAAGTGAGAGGCCTAGTGCAAGGGTACAACTTTGTCACACTCCTCTACAAAAGATATAAGCCATGGTGAAAAGCCGCAAAAAGGAGAACTTCTGGAACTTCTTGGCGTCTGTGCTGCAGAACTCGATGCTGACCGGGATTCCACAAATAGCCTCCGCCGGCAACGCGCCAAAGAAGTTGGTCCGAGCCCTTGTCTTCGTGATGTGCCTGGTCGGGTTCGTGTACCAGTCTTTGGAGTTCATGAACATCTACTGGAGGTACGAGACGGTCATAGATGTCAAGGTGGAGAGCCCCAGAGTCATTGACATGCCAGCGTTGACAGTGTGCAACTACAACGGGTAAGCTGAATTAACCCATTTAACCAAGTTTATTAAGTTCTTAAAGAACTAAAATAGCCTACTTTCATGTTACTTAAATGCTTACTGAAATTCTAATCGGGAAACAACTAGGTTCATAACAGTAAATACCATCAACAATCGTTTCTACACTAGATTTACGCACATTAGAAAAAAAAAAATCGCTAAACACAGCATCCAGTTATAATTTAAACTTCTAAAAGCCAAAATCAACTATTTTCCTTAATATTCTTTCACAAATAACTTTATAATATTTATCGTCTGCTCGATTTATTTGTAGTTCGAAGAATAATTAAATATTTATTAATAACAAAAATAGTGAAACTACTCCAAACTGCACCAAAAAATAAATGTAAATTAAAACTTAGCAGAATTGTATGCAAAAAATATGCCTTGCCGCTTTCTTGGTAAACAATTACTGAACAATCAAAGAATCACATTGTGCTACATTTTATGACGTAATTCCAAAATGATTCATGAAAAAATTATTTTGCTTCAAATATTTTTAAATAAAGGTTCTCATGCCATTGTTGATTTGGCAACAGTGATTTAAATGACTCAAAATTGAATTTCAATGCTAATTCAATGGGAAATTCGCCGACAGATAGTAGATTTATGTCCGTCCGGACGTACAGACAGGCGGATAAAAAGTATGAAAGTTGGGTTTCTAAGGTCATAGCTTTCTAACAAAAAAATAATTTTTAAGATCCGAATGATAGAACCGATTTTGGAAGGGGGGTACGGACAGACGGACATCGACCGCATGTCAATACCTACTTTTTCATTTTTAGCCTACTTTTCTTTTTTAATTCGAAAGAATTAAAAAAATGAAAAAGTAGGTATTGACATGCGGGTCGTTGTCCGTCTGTCCGTCTGTCGTGTCTGTCCGTCTGTCCGTCCGTACCCCCTTTCCAAAATCGGTTCTAATCATCGGAACTTAAAAATTCTTTTTTTGTTAGAAAGCTATAACCTCAGATACCCAACTTTCATACTTTTTGTCCGTCTGTCTGTACGTCCGGACGGACATAAATCTACTATCTGTCGGCGAATTTCCCATTGAATTAGCATTGAAATTCAATTTTGAGTCATTTAAATCACTGTAGGTATTGAAATGCGGTCGATGTCCATCTGTCTGTCTGTCCATCTGTCTGTCTGTTCGTATGTCTGTCTGTTCGTCTGTCTGTCCGCCTGTCTGTCCGTTTGTCTGTCTGTCTGTACCCCCCTTCCAAAATCGGTTCTAATCATCGGATCTTAAAAATTCTTTTTTTGTTAGAAAGCTATGACCTCAGATACCCAACTTTCATACTTTTTGTCCGTCTGTCTGTACGTCCGGACGGACATAAATCTACTATCTGTCGGCGAATTTCCCATTGAATTAGCATTGAAATTCAATTTTGAGTCATTTAAATCACTGTAGGTATTGAAATGCGGTTGATGTCCAACTGTCTGTCTTTCCATCTGTCTGTCTGTTCGTATGTCTGTCTGTTCGTATGTATGTCTGTCCGTCTGCCTGTCTGTCCGTTTGTCTGTCTGTCTGTACCCCCCTTCCAAAATCGGTTCTAATCATCGGATCTTAAAAATTCTTTTTTTGTTAGAAAGCTATGACCTCAGATACCCAACTTTCATACTTTTTGTCCGTCTGTCTGTACGTCCGGACGGACATAAATCTACTATCTGTCGGCGAATTTCCCATTGAATTAGCATTGAAAGTCAATTTTGAGTCATTTAAATCACTGTTGCCAAATCAACAATGGCATGAGAAACTTTATTTAAACATATTTGAAGCAAAATAATATTTTCATGAATCAGTTTGGAATGACGTCTTAAAATGTAGAACAATTTGATTCTTTGATTATTCATTAATTATCTACCAAGAAAGCGGCAAGGCATACTTTTGCATGCAATTATGCTTAGTTTTAATTTACATTTCTTGTTTTTTAATGCAGTTCGGAGTAGTTTCATTACTTTTGTTATTAATAAATATTTATTCTTCGAACTACAAATAAATCACGAGCAGATGATAAATAATATTTAATTAATTTGCGAACGAATATTAAGGAAAATAGTTGATTTTGGTTTTTAGAAGTTTAAATTATAGCTGGGTTCTGTGTTTCGATTTTTTTTTCTAATGTGTATAAATCTAGTGTAGAAACGGCTGTTGATGATATTTACTTTAGGAACCTAGTTTTTTTCCCGATTAGAACTTCAGTAAGTATTTAAGTAACAGGAAAGTAGGCTATTTTAGTTCTTTATGAACTTCTTGTTTTTTAATTCTTTCGAATTAAAAAAAGAAAAGTAGGCTAAAAACTTTATTACTAAGTTTTTAAATTCATTATTCACGTAACTTAATTCGTCCGACATAAGTTGCCAGTCTGAAGTAGATCGGTCAGACAGTAGTAGTGCAGTCAGACCAGTAGATCTGAAGTACAGGGTGTCTGTTAAAACGTTTCTGTAATAGGGTACATCCTGAATAGAAATCAAATAACTGTGCTGGATTGTTAGAATTAAGAGTCTGTCCATCGACGTCAAAGTAAAGATTCCTAAAGCACTAGCTTCTTTAACGTTAATAATTTGCCAAGGTCTTTTAGGCATTACAAAATGTTTGTCTATAATTGGCATAAGTTAGAGACTAAAATAACTTGCTCCCAGTGTAATTCCGATCTAAGAAAGCCGATGCAAGTAAAATCTCATTATGGTTAATATGCAAAGACTTGTAAAGGTTTGGTAATGGGTAGTTAAGACAGTATTTAAAGATCATCCGAGCCCTTCTCTTCGTGATGTGCCTGGTCGATTCTTATACCAGTCGTTGGAGTTTATGAAGATCTACTGGAAGTACGAGACGGTCATAGATGTCAAGTTAGAGAGCCTCAGGGTCATTGCCATGCCCGCTATGACAGTGTGCAACCACAACGGGTAAGCTTGGTTAAGCCTAAGTTCTAATATACACAGGGCCTAATCTATCATAAAGCATGTTAGGTCTGAGCCTAGAACTCCTAAAATTTAGGGTCCCCTAAATTTTAATTTTTGTTATGTAGAACTACAAAAAGTGTCGGTAAATTTTTAAATTTTCTGAAACTCCACTTGTTTTTTTCACTTGACTTTAACTCAGACATTGACCGAAAGTGATTAGTTTGACCGATGTTATAAGAAAGTCGATAAAAAGGTAGAAAAAAATACGATACATCGGGTCAACTAGCAAAACATTATGGCCAATCATACACATCATTTTCCCTAAAGTGGCCCCCAAAATTTGTTGTGCCTACAGTCTGAGTTTTCTAGATCAGACCTGAGTATACAGGCTGTCCATTAAAACTTTTCAGGGGTAGGGTACATCATGAAGAATAGATATCAAAAACTATGCCGGATTGTCAGTATCAAGTCATCCCACTGTATCAGTCGTTCCAGTTCATGGGCGAACGACTCTGTCATCGACGTGAAAGTAACGATTCCTAAAGTCTTATCTTGTGTCTGCCGTTAATACTTTGCCAATGTCTTTTAGGCATTACAAATAGTTTGTCTATAACTTGCATAAGCTAGGGAGTACAATAACTTCCTTTCAGTGAAACTTCGACCTAAGAAGGCTGATGCAAGTAAAATCTCATTTTGGTTGAAATGCAGAGACTTATAAAGATTTGGTAATGGGCAGGTAAGGCAGTATCTAAATATCATCCGAGCCCTTGTCTTCGTGATATGCCTAGTTGGGTCGTCACTTGACCAGGGTTCTAAATTACGAGGCGTTATTTGGCTGTGTTAAAGCTCCTGAAGGCGGCTAGAAATAGGCAGCCGGAAACGATTACCTTACCTACCCGCCTAGTTGGGTTCGAGTACCAGTCCTTGGAATTCATGAAGATCTACTGGAAGTACGAGACGGTTATAGATGTCAAGGTGGAGAGCCCCAGAGTCATTGACATGCTCGCCATGACAGTGTGCAATTACAACGGGTAAGCATGGTAAACCTTGGTTCAAATATAATACAACACAGGGTGTCTTACGTTTCAGAAGGCCATGGTACATCACGAAGAGTAGAAATCAAATAAATATGCTGGATTGTCAGTATCAAGTCATCCTACTGTACCAGTCGTTCCAGTTCATGACAATCTACTGGGCGAACGACTCTGTCATCGACGTCGAAGTGAAGATTTCTTAAGCATTATATAGTCTCTTTTGACCTTTAATACTGTGGCTTAGAAAATCACTTTTACCTCATTGGATTAACGCAGAGGCACAACTTTGGTTTGGAGACCTGCGGTCATTCGCTCTTAAGTGGGAATGGGCGCGCTGGACCGGGGGTCTCCAAAGCAAAGTGCATCAGTGTTAATCCTATGGAGAAAAATAATATTTTCTCTGCCACATTTCTCCGGCTCTATTGAATATTTTTACAAGCAGATTTTTTATGTGATAAATGTAGCTGACTTACAGGTCCCGACCTTCCCACTTTTTGAAATGGGTTCGAACATTTTTTTTTAATTTTCAATAAATAATTTTACACAAAATATTCGAAGCAATTTCAAAAAGTGGGAAGATAGAGACATTTATTATTTTAAAAAAACCGCTTGTAAAAATATTCGATACAGCCGGATAAATGTGGCAGAGAAAATAGTTTTTTCGCCATTGGATTAACACTAAGGCACTTGGGTTTGGAGATCCGCGGTCCAGCGCGCCCATTCCCCCTTAATGGTGAAATATCTTTCTTTCTCTCAGGATCATGAACAGCAAGGTCTGCATAGATCCGGATAGATGCTCTAACATGACCGATGAAAACACCGAGGAGTTCTGGTGTAAGTGCTTTCCCAGATATTGCGACTGGGGCAGAAATCTACCTCTGGTGAGTAATTAAAGTAACCCCTCACTATATCGCGCCTCGTTACATCGCGCATTCGGATATATCGCACATTATCATGTCTCCCAAAATTTTAGTAATTATTCACAAACTACAGATGGCAGCACGCGGCATGTAAATATCTAAACATTTTTTTTCGTTTAATTATAACTAATTAATATCTTTAAAATTATACTTTTGGTAAGTTTTCGTGAGTACATGTCGTATACTTTATTTAAAAACAGGGTCAAAAGTTTCCCCATTGGAATTGTATAGAGATCTGTTTCCATACAAGACCCTATGCCAAGAAAGTTGTTACAGGCGTGTCCGTTCTAATTTAGTCTAATTAGCTGCCGGGTGTTTGATTGTGGGGGTTTAAGACAACGGTTGACGTAGCTGTGACGTCACTATGGGCGCGGCCGTTTCAGTTATCCATTGCATGTTACGTCTTTCGGAGAGTTGGGAATGTATTTGCTTTTCTCCTTCAACAGGTTCCCATGCCTTCGTTTGTATCGGAAACTCTGTGGCATTTAACATTGGAAGAGATGGCACCCTATTTGCAGACATGGGAGGAAATGTTGGCCTACTGCACCCTTGTCATGGCGGACAAGGAGCGATTGGTCTACAACTGCCCGTAAGTCAAGACCGTGCCTATGAAAAAAAAATCCTTCCAATCTCACAACACAAGCTTCGGAAACACTTTCTTCCCCTGCCACCTGGTGTGGCTTTCCAGAAAACGCCCGGATCGCCGCTCGTTTTTAAATTCAACACTACGTTTATAACGTAAAAAGTGGAAGGTATTATAATCGTTCAGCCCGTCTGTCTGTCCGTCCGTTTGTCCGTCTGTCACTCACATTCATAGCCCCAAACTACAAATGCTACAGGCAAGTGTGATACGTCAAAAAAATCAGCGCATCGAAATTAGAAGACATTGGAATTCTTTTAAATAATAAATTAAAAGAAATTTATTTTTGCAACATCAATCAGTTTGAAATGACGTCAAATATATTTCACTAAGAGATTCTTTGTTTGTATGTTGATATGAAATGTTTTGGTTCTATTTAAAAGAGAGAAATATTACATATCGTCGGTAAAATGACAAAACCACGAATGTGCAAAAAAAAAAAAAAAAAAATGCAAAGGGATGGAAAACCGGAAACATTTAAACCAGTTTTTGGCTTCGGTTAAATGGGCAAAATCATTTCTTTAGCTGAACCGGTTAAAACTGAAGAACCGGTTTGAATAAACAGTTTATAAACTGAAGGTTATTGTTAGTTTGCATAATCGTCGCTTTAGAGCTACACAACGGCAGTTGGCGACGGTTGTCATAATTAAGAACCACAGTCAAGTGACGAGCCGACACCCCTAAACCGAAGGAAAAATGTAATGCAGTTAGATAAATCAATGGATTATGGCGTCCTAAAATATATCATAATGGATTTGTATGATATGGGTTCATTATCTATTAACACTCTCGCTGCGGATAATGCCCTAAGGCATCAAGAACTATGCTATCGGTAATGCTATTCCTATGACACATTACGCGGCAACAAAAATCTTCAGAAAGGGGCATAGGAAGTGCTATTTTTTAATTAAAAAACAAGCGTAACTTTTCATACAAATTTCATTGTTTATAAATGTAAAAAGACGTCTTAACATAAATTATCCCTTCTGATAAGGAGCTCTTTGCGATTTTTATGTTTTACAGGAAGTATTCGTAAATCATACCTTCGAGATATTTTAAATAGAAAAATCGGTATCGGTTCATTAAATGATTAACGTTCTAAATTACAACTCCTGTCGCCAAAGTCCTAGTGTAGTACATCTTAGAGTACACGTTACAGTACAGTTAGTACACTTAATGCTCTAAAGTCCCAACGTGGTTTACGATGTCGCCATTAAAAGCTGCGTTGGGTGACACCTGCACTCAGGTGTCGACTCGTCACATGATTGTGGTTCTAAATTACGACGTCCGTCACCAATAGCACCCTTGTAGCTCTAGTGCGACGATATTCAAACGTAACCTAAATAAACAGCCGGAATCGTTCAACCAACCAAGCCATTAGAACCGATTTTTAAAGGACCGGTTTTAAGTTACTTTTAACTGGTCCCGGTTAAAACCTTAGTAATTAATTTTTAATTTTCATTAAAAACACGGGAGAGTTACGTCATCTAAAACAACTGCATTCCCAAGCACCACCAACCATCAGAAAACAATTGACGCAAATGTGACGTCACTGTAGGCGTGGCCTTTCCAGTCGTCCATTTATAAACTTAGTAAATAACCTACCAAACGGTCGTATTTTTTTTTGTAAACTCTTAAAAACGATTTAATATTGATAATATAAATTACGTAGGTATCTTTTTTAGGAAAGGAAAGTGAATACTAATAATAATATAATGCATATTTCAGGCAGGAAAACACCTTGAGCATTCGATGTCCGACAGACCAGCCACTTAACATGAACGTGTGTTTCACTCTTTTCAGTAACATTGGTCAGCCTGGCAAAAAGCCCAAACAAGTTCTTTCCACAGGATGTAAAGTATTTTTGTGTTTAGTTTTTGTCTTAAGGGGAGTCGGATGGTTCTATCTCGCCAATGTTGATTTTACTAACTTTAGGAACATTTTTCTTAGGAACTATATGAGATATCATTATGAATTTTTTTGTATAGTTTGTTCCTTACATATAACTCTTCGATTTAAACCGAGGATACTTCAAAATATTAAAAAAAAACACTTTTACAGCGATTTTTTTAAAAATATGTATTAAAACCCCCCAAAAATCCGATTTAAATGTATATAACTTTTTTTGAGCAGAGATATTTAAAATTTCCCCAGTTTAAGTCAAAGAGCCTTTAATGGGGAAGAAATAATAAAACTAAACATGTTGATATCTTTTATAGTTCCTAAGAAAAATGTTCCTAACTGTTGAAAAACCTTATATTTCGGGAAGCGCAAAAGAAAATTAAGGCATATAGGTAAGAACTGATATACAGAGTTTCTGAAAAATGCTTATAAAAAGAAAACTAAGGAACAGAAATCGATAATCTTGATCTTAAATTAAAGCTATAGATATGCAGATTAAAAAAAATAACAGAAAAAAAAACAGAAAATCGACATTTTTGACCCAAACACTCACCCGACTCCCCTTAATAGATCATTCTAAATAGAATTATCCAGATAGATGATCCTAAATGAAGAGTACAGGGGGAAAAACCCTTCATTGCATAGGAATCTATCTGCATCAGGCTGCTTTGGCGACGATAGCGAGTCATCGCCTAAACTGGTGTAAGGAAACGGGTTTCTAACTATGGGTTCTTCTTTCGCGGTAACCCTGATTCACGCTAAACACGAGTCCTATGCTTGTACTGTGAGAGTAGAGGAAACTAAGAAACCGGTTTCCTGTCGCCAATGCCCACCAAGCAGATCTGATTATGGGAAGATTCCAGTGCAATCAAGGGGTTTTCTCCCTGCACTCTTCAAGTAGATTCTTCCAAGTAGTTTATTCTAGATAGATTAATCCAAATTGATGATTATAAGTATATTATTCCAAGTAGTTTGTTCTGAATAGATTAATCCAAATTGATGATCTTAAGTATATTATTCCAAGTAGTTTGTTCTGAATAGATTAATCCAAATTGATGATCCTAAGTATATTATTCCAAGTACTTTGTTCTGAATAGATTAATCCAAATTGCTGATCTTAAAAAAATTATTCCAATTAGTATATTTGAGTGGTTACAATTTAAAGGGCGCAGTTGAACAGCCCACATTCTTTAAAGTATGACTAAGATATAGGGTTCGGCGACTTCGTCCAATCGAATTTACGACATTCCAAAGTCCTCAACGGATGTACCCGACCCTGTATCTTAGTCAGGGCCTGGACCATGACAAGTTTAGGCTCAAGGCCCGGATACTTTTGGAGGGAGGGCACTTTTCGGAGTGAAATTTTTACAAAATACTGCAAAATTATGACTTTTGAAAGTAAGGCCAATCATCAAATACGATAATATCATTCAACTACACTGTTAAAAATTTTGGCGCAAGATTGCACCGGAATCCTGGAACTTTCTGGCTGCCTCCACAATTTGGAGCATTGATTCACCACTTTTGCGGTGTATCAAAGTTATGGTCTTACCACTAAATTGGTAAAATTACGCTCTAAATGGTGGTTGCAGATAGAAAGTTCCAGGATTCCGGCGTAATCTTGCGCCAAATTTTTTAACTGTGTATATGGTGCTTATCGTTCTTGAAAAATCCAAAATATTCCAATTTAAATTATGTTTGTATCATAAAAAAATTTCAAATAGTTTGAAGCAAAATTTATTGGCTTACTTACAGCCAATTTTGGGACCATAAAATATGGGGCCCAAGGCTCGGGCCTTGTAAGCCTAGACTATAATAAGGGCCGGATCTTAGTAATACTTTTTGAAGATGTGAGTTCAGGGCCGGATTTAAAGATTTGCCGCTTGTAGGCTGTAGATTTGCCGCCCCTGTCACAATATCCCCCCCCCCCCCCTTCGGGAAAAGATAGCTGGTTAGCTGCAAAATAGGGTGGTATGTGCTATTTAAAATTATCACAACGAATATAAAAGAGGGAAAATAGGTTTATTTGAAATACAATATAATTAGATCATTTATAATATCCTCACTTACCCTGGTTTTATAAGGTGTAACTGATGTGGTAGAACAACCACACAGCGAAGACAAGCTCAGCTAGCGGGTGCTATATATACGGTTTACGCATCAATGTAAATTATTTGTTTTCGTTCTTAAAAATATTTGTATCTTAATAATATTTTTTTGTAAAATTGTTGTAAAATTTGCCGCCCCCAAAAATTCGCCGCTCTAGGCTACAGCCTACTTATCCTATTTAGAGGCCCTGTGTGAGTTTTGCAACTGGACCTTTTCTTTTGTCTGTCATGATGGCGTACATTTGGTCTTTTT
Organism: Oedothorax gibbosus; assembly: GCA_019343175.1. Taxonomy (NCBI): domain Eukaryota; kingdom Metazoa; phylum Arthropoda; class Arachnida; order Araneae; family Linyphiidae; genus Oedothorax; species Oedothorax gibbosus. Next base: position 40,989,875 of record CM033271.1, read on the forward strand.
TTTTGCTGCAGTCATGAACTTGGTTCTGGAACCGCTGACGTACGAGTACCCAGCCTACCTGATACGCGAGTCCATGGAGGTGTCCTTCCACAGTCCGAGGGGCATCATCAGTCCGTACGAGAACGGATTCACGATGACCACCGCATCCAAAAACATCTACCATCTCAAGAAGGTAAGGCGAGTCAATACCATCTAGATTAGAAGACCGGTTGGTTGGTTGGTAGACATATATATTCAGGTTTGTGTGCTTGGTCAGAGACCCGCTTATAAACCTTCGTCAAGTAAGACATTCACAACAGACAACACACACATATAAGTGGATCCATCTAATTTTTAGAGACAGAGGCCAACTAGAGGATCCCCAGAATTGGCTTGTCACCCCCAGAGGTATTGATTTGGTATGGGAACTTGGAGGACTTTCGGACCCAACAGATTTAACGAGCACGTACTCCGCATATACTCGACAAACACAAACATCCATGCCTTACCGGGATTTGAACCCGAACCCAGAGGCTCCAAAGGCTAGCTCCCTAACCGTTGCGCCGCCGGGTCGGCTAGAAGGCCGGTAAACTAACATGCCTGACGTTATACAGGGTGGCGCAAATAAAAGTGGCCCGGTTAAGAAGTAAGGATAAAGTAATGGTTTCCTAAGATAACGGCACCGGCACCGTAACTCTACGCGTGACGTCACAGATTCGCTCCGCTACAATTCCGATCGTAATGTTTACGGCGAATGCGGTTTCCTCGAAATGAAGAAACGTAATCCGCAACCGATCCAAACGTAAACAAACCAACACATCGTGATTTTTTAGCCGGTTCGTAACAATCAATATAAATATGAGTTTGTGTGTGGATTATGAAAATTTAGCTCTGCTAATACTGATGGAGGAAGAGGAATCGGATTTAGAAAGTAGCCGGCAGAGGGAAAGTGAAATTTTCAAACATATGACAACTGAAGGGGCTTTCCATATCCTCATACGTCGGCATCTATGAACGAAGATAATTTGTTTTAAATCATGTGCGCGAAGATTTAGTTTCGAAGCCCTACAATCGTCACAAGAATCCTATAGCCCCAGAAGAGAAAGGTGACTGAGAAGCGCTCTTTTCGAACATTTTCCCCTCGCAAAAGTAGCCGTTACGTGTCCGAAAAACGTGTGAAAAAGAGTCGGAAAAGCAAGAACGTCCGTGACGATGGTACAGATCCGTTACGGTTACGATTAACGTGTTGTTAGGAAACCATCGCCATACATTTGTACGTAAAAGGTTTCTGTGACGTCATACGTAACCGTTACGAATCTGGCGGATGACGGCACCGTAATCTTAGGAAACCATTACTTTAGGCAGAAAATGCTGCCATAGGTTCAAAAACAATGCAAAAAACACGTTTTCCATGTGAAGCCATTGATCGCTTCAATATTAAGCCCAAGCAGACGCTCGGCAAATTATTTGCCGGTAACTATGCCAACTTTACTTGCGCACTGATCTGATCAAAGCACGCTTACACAGCTGGCACTAAGATCTGAACTCACCAATAGTAAATGTGCAGTTCTAGTCTCGTAACAACCAAACCAACCAATGAAAAAAAAACGGTTTGCCATTGAACGCTTGAATAATTTCTGAATTTCAGGCGGCTTCAATAGTTTTCCCTCGCTAAGCATCTTCCCGCATTCGTAGCTCCATGCCGGGGCAACTTTTTTTGCGCCACCCTGTAGTACTAATATGCCTTGACGCGAAACATCAGTTAGGTCATCCCGAGTTTACTCGTATCCGCCAAACTATTAATCTATTTTCTTCTTTCAGACGGTTAAGCATCTTCTCCCTCCCCCTTACGAGACCAACTGCTTCGATTACATTTCAGCGTGGGAGGCGAGGGGCGGATGGGGACCCACCACCGAAAGGGTAAAACATAGCTCTACTCTAGTCCTACCGAATTTCAACTAAAAATAAGCAATACCGTGATGGGAAGCCAAATTTGACAACTGGACATAAAATTCATTATCACACTGGGGTTCATTATCCCTTTAAGACCGAGCTATCACGATCATGCGGGTATAAAAGAGAATGTTCAAGCTCTTCAAAAATACACTAAAAAAAAAGTTCAGTAATCTGTGTACTAAATTTTGGTAAAATCAACCAAATTTATGGTGAAATAGGTGATAAATAAATATTTGGTAAATGCTACCATTAAGATTTAGTAAACGGCATTTGGTAAATTCTACCAAATATTTAGTAGCGGACACAGATGACGATTTGGTAAACGTAACAAAAGTATTTTGTAAATTTTACCAAATACGACACTGCTGTGTTTACTAACAATTTGGTAATTTATACTCATCTAATTTGGTAGGTGTAACGTAAAGTATTTTGTAATTTTTACCAAACTTTTTGTATATGAAATAAGACCCTGTTGTCTTTACTAAAGATTTGGTAATTTATACTCATCGATTTGGTAGGTGTAACTAAGGTATTTTGAAAATTTTACCAATCATTTTGTGTATGAAATAAGACCCTGTTGTTTTTACTAACAATTTGGTAATTTATACTAATTGATTTGGTAGGTGTAACTAAAGTATTTTGTGCACTTTATCATAAATTTGACAATTTATATTCGTTTATTTAGTAAATATATTACCAAATAATAGGCAACACTTAGAAAATAAATTTATCAAGTTGCGAATTTAGTTATACTTTTTTTGCATATTGAATTGTACCAAATTATAGTTGTTTTGTATCACATTTTGCTTTACGTAATGGACAAACTAAAAAACAAAAAAAGGTTTTTGACGTTTGCACAAAATTTGGAACTATTCAATATTCAAAACAAATAGGATGTATAACTGCATTTGCCTCTTGTAAGTATTTAATGGGAGTAGAAAGTTTGTACTTGTATCTTATAAATAAAAACAACAACACACTTTATTTACAAAACAATATATTGAAATCAAGGCAAGTATCTGACAAAAAATAAATGTCTTCATGGTCCAACTCAGGGTTCCCACTCTTATTTCAAAATAAAAATCAACTCGCCATTTCTATAAAAAAAGTCCTGACTGACTAAATGAGTCATGTATCAACGTCTAGCCAAAATTATTGGAGGTAAGATTTCAAATTTTAGAAGCTTGTTCTTTTTGTACTAAAGGCATCATTTACGAAGCGATTTTTTGAAATTCGAACCCAAACAGGTATAGGAAGGCGAAACGTAAGCCAACTTCCCCACAAAAATATCATTATGCGTTGTTGTAAGAGATTAGGGTTTACTAATTTTAATCTACATGACTAATTTAAGCATTAATAAAGAAAAAATGAAATACATAACTATTTTTAGAAATTTAGGGGAAAATTCTATTTTAATAGATAATTATAGGAATAGGAGGATTCAACAAATAACATAGCACCAGGGCAAATCCTATTTTGTGGTCCGCTGCTGTAAGGCAAAATTTGACAATTTTTAATAAGCAAAAAAAAATTAGCTTCGGAAATCCCATTATGTTCAGGATGCTGCCAATGCCAAGGACGCCATGCTTGAAAAGTATCTGTACAATGAGTAAGGGTTAATAATAATCCTACGGTGCTTATGTCACCAAGGATTTGGCGGGTTTCTATAGAAGGGTAGATAACTGGGAAATACCTCTTTTTTTCTGAGAAAAACTAGGAAATAGCTTTCTGGGATACACCTTATTTTGGGCAAATCCTTTTAATTTATTATAAAGTTTTGCAAAAGTAAACGTTAGTTCTTTTTTGTTTAAATCCTAATCTTTGAATTCTGGCTGTGATTGTATGCCAATGTCTGGGTGGGAGGTCCCTTGTTAAGCTCATGCTTTTTATTCCCCTCATCCCCACTATAGCCGTTACAGTTTGCCAAAGTCTAGTAAAGTTGTTTGATTTTATTTCTAGGATTAGTAGATAAAACTCAATTATTTAATCTATTCAATATTTCAATTTTATTCCTATTAATATTTATCATTGACAATATTTTAATAATTATTTATGTTTATGCAGATGTAAATACTGTTGTTTTCAAAATTGCCCGCAGCGTGTTTTGATTTAAAACAAAACTAAACAAAGTCGCCCGAACCCTAACAAAACTAAACAAAATGTCTTATAGTTCTACAACTACAATAATTCGAGCGTTTTTCTTAATGTAGAATTCAAGTGTCGAGGATCAAAATCCCTTCCATTACCTAATAAAAAAGTATAAATTAGTAAACCAGAATACTAACACAATTAAAATTCAAAAGTTCATATTAAGTAAAAGAGTAATCACTTATGTAAAAAGGGTTATAGAAATAACTTGTTGAAGCATTGTATATTACATAATAAGACAATTTTTAAGACAAATGAACCAAAAAATAATTGTGAATTATCAGGTTATTAAAGTGGTCTTCTTCAATCATAAACAAATTGTTAAACTGCTGCAAATTCTAAAGAAATTTTGCCTTTGTGTGTACCTTCTTACACCCAATTCCATAAAACTACAACAATTCAGGGTTTCAGCATTGTTGAATTCAATAGTGTCGAGAATCATTCTAAGTGATCAAATAAATAACAAATCAAGTTACTTGATTTGGCACATAATTCACCTGGATCCCTCCTCCATTTGGCTATCACTCACTCTAACTAATGCAAAAAAATATAGTTTACATACATTACGAGATATCGATTAGGGAGATTATTCTAGTCGCTGGTCGGCGAATTTTATGAGCTTGGCCATCGCATTCAGCATGTCGTACCCAGGTTCCACTCTCACATGTTCCAAAACACTGCCGACTGCTCGTACCATTATCACATTACTGCAATCATTGAAGCAAACTACTGCATCAAGGACACCTTTCTGCAGGGCTTTCGGTCGATGACATTATATAGTGTTACATCCCGAGGTAACTGGAAAAGAATTTAAAAAAAAACAATGCAATGTGCAGGAATTATACAAAAAAATGCTTAGGTTTCAAAAACTAGAGACGCTAGGGTTGTGAAAAATTTCAGAACATTCCATACAGTGGAATTTCACGCTTTTGCATTTTTTTTTAATATGCAACACCACGTTTAAAAGATCAAATATGCTCAGATTTAAGAGGAACTATAACCTCAAACACTAATTTTATTTACTACTCAGAGATCACAAACAGATACTAAAAAACAAGAATATATCTAACAGACATCAAAGTATTTCTCCAGAAAAAGAATTTTTTTTTATCCGAGTGATAACAGTGAATATTCGAAAACGGTGCCAAATCCTAGTCACTGGCAAGGCAACTTTTCGATCTAGGCGACATTTCGAAATTTACATTTTACAGACACTGCCTTTGCTTCCGATTTTTTTATAACCCTTAAACATGCTTGCAACCTTAGTTTAACATAGCTTTCTTTTGATTACCTCTCTGGTAGTCTCTGGACCTCTCTGGAAGTCCCGTATAACGTTTTCTTTGTGACATTTTAACTAGACAAAAGTCTATGCATACAGTGGCTGCTTGCATACCTAACACCAGCTCTGCTTAAGGGCGAATGACATCGAATGACTCTGAAACCAAAGTGCCTCTGTGCTAATTCAATGTAAAAAATTATTTTCTAAGCCACGTTTTCCCGGCTGTATTGAATATTTTTTACAAACTTTTTTTATATGATAAACTAGCAAATTTATACACGTTCTACGCACGGAATAAAAAAAATATCAAATAGATTCCAAATATGTGTACCATATAACCTGTTATAGGATCATGAACTTATTATTGTTTCCACTCGTTATAAATTATAAAATCCGGTTTCATTGCCTTAAAATTCCAAAATGAAAAATACGCTATAAAATGCACTCATAAATGTCATCACAATTCCCTCATAAATACATAAAACCTTTTAGCTCATTTGGCGCGTTTTGGGAAATAATTTGGCGAGAAAATAGATATAGCTACCCACACCCATTATAAAGCTCTAACACAATGACCTTCGAACAACCGACCAGCTTATAAATTATTTGTAAAAGAAATTGCCTATTTGGCGAATTTTAGTTAATAATTTGGCGAGTTTGGCAACGTATTTGGCGAAAATACTTTAACTATGATATCTATGATTATTTCACAGTGCTGCTGCACTACTGATAGTGTTTTTTGTGTTTTGGGCAGGAGTGCATTGAAGAGTGCAAAGTGAACGAGAGCATGAAGATTTTCGGGTGCATTAGTAACATGTTCATCTCCCCCTCGAACGAGATGAGGTGCCTTGGCATGTGGGGGAATAATGCGGATGAACAATGTAAGTTTTCTAAAAAAAAATCCTCTAAAAGATAAGATTCAAAATTATCAGACATTAGCCGATATCTCTAAGAAATGAGTCTCACTTTGAGGATATCTTAAAGGCATATCCCACGAGCGTAAATTCTCCAACCCTATTCTCAACTCAGCCATAACTTCAGCGCAAAACTCAAAAGTTAGATGTAATCTGCCGTTTGCTATGGATTTTGGGGTTAAAAAAAAGGATCTTCAATGTCGTTAACTCCACACGACCTGGTTGATCCTACCACCTAGTATTTGAACCTATGGATGCATAGATTACTGCTTTTGTCACAGCGAAGAGATACTAAAAAGATGGCGGTTCTTATGCTGCTTCTCTTTCAGTAGCTGATCTTGCGCGTGCGTAGATTCATCCATCATTGATGAACAAACATAAAATTGCGCCAAACATGAGAATGAATTTCTATTTATGACTGCCCAAAAATAGGATATGCGAGCCACCAGTCTTTCCACGCTGGAAACCCTATGTCCAACATTGTGAAGTAAAAATTGAGATAAAAAGTTGAAGATCGAGTTGCGTCATAGAGGTAGGAAGGAGAATAGAGAGGTCCTTGTATATGCGCAGTAGCGCACAAATGAAGCAGGCTAGAGCGGTGCATCTTGGGATACCTCGGTGTCAGTATGTTATGCGCAGTAGCCTGAACCTGACAGTCCTGCTTCAATTTCTCTCAACTGGTGGACCTCTCTACACCTCCTTCCTACCTCTATGGTTTATACCCTACAAACAAACCACGCATCGCTCCGTCCGAATTGTCCATTGGTCAATCATATTTCACCCGTCTTAAGTCTTGACAATCGTTACCTCGTGTAGTTTCTCGACTTCTGACCATGCGCCTGCTCTCACCATTCGACCGAAGGTTTACTCGGAAATTTTTTTCCAAGATAATTTCGTCAAATAAGAAGGGAACAAATTGAGAAATATGATCATGTATTTGTTAGAGTGCAACTTCCCACTTTTAGAATAAAGTCCCAGCACTCATGTACTGACGTCAAAGAGGCAGTAGTAATGGTCGTACAAACATCTGACGTCAGTAGTCCAGAAACGAATTTTACTGGAATATAACTCCATTTATCTCGCAATTTTAAGAGGGACTGTCAGTCTCGTAGAGCTAATGCATTAGTTTTGAAATCACAAGTTTTGTAAAAGAATTGCTTTGCCATGTTATCCCATTTTCACCAGGTATGGGAATTATAACATCAATTTGAAACAAAATTGGAAAGAAAATAACATCCGGTTATTTAATTATTGATCGATAAAGTTTTAAAATACTGTTGGCATCTGCTGTATATTTTTGGCATTTTAAAAATTCAAAAATATATAATTAAATAACTAGATAACATTTTCTTTTCAAATTTGTTTCATTTCGATGTTATGTGGATTCCCATACCTGGGGGAAAAAGGGCAAACATGGGAAAGCAATACTTCTGCGGAATGTGTGATTCAAAACTAATGCATTAGCTCTATGGGACTGACAGTCCCTCTTAAGATGATTTTTTTCGGGGAAAATACGTGATATTTGACGAGATCCTCCTTCAACCCCCATGTGAGATTTGATAATATTCGGCTCGACCCCCTCCTCGCTAAACACGTCACGCCATTTATGAACGCTCCCAAAAAGCATTTTTGTGGACTTTTGGCGGAACTCGATCCAATTGCCAATTGGCCAATTGGTTGTTGCCAATTTTTTTCCCATTATTATTTCATTCCTGTTGTGTGACATTTTTCAGATTCTTTCACATTTTTCTGTTCAATATGGCTGCATCTGTACAGAATATTAAAATATAGATGTTATACTTTATCATTTACCGTTTTTTAAAAAAAAATATTTTTTACAATTTAACTCATTGACGTCGAATAGCAAGAAAATTAGCTATGTTAAAATAAGTTTTTTTTGTTTTAGTTCATATTTAAATAAGAAAAATATAATGCAAATGAAGAACACAGTACCAAGCAATTTATGAAGGGCAAATTAAGAGGATTGTCAGTCCCATAGAGCTAATGCATTAGTTTTCTAATCACAACTTCCGCAGAAGTATTGCTTTGCCATGTTAGCCACTTTTTTCCAGTATGAGAATCAACTAAAACATCGAAATGAACAATTTTGAAACGAAATGTATATAGTTATTTATTAATTAAAATTTTGAGTTTAAAATGCAAATTACAGAAGATGGCGACACTATTTTTAAAAACTTATCAATTATAATTAAATAACCAGATTGTTATTTTCTTCTAATTTTATTTCAAATTGATGTTATGATAATTCCCATACCTGGTGAAAATGGGATAACATGGCAAAGCAATTCTTTTACAAAAGTTGTGATTTCAAAACTAATGCATTATCTCTATGGGACTGACAGTCCCTCTTAAGTTACACAAAAAACGAATTGTAGAATTATTCGGAAAAGGTGTTAATGAGTTCACAGATGGGTCGTTTATGAACTTAACCTACTGATTATTTATATATTTTTCTCTAGATAAACTGAAAGAATTGACATCAAATGTAATCAAGTGTTCTGAAGAGAAATGCAAGCCAGCATGCTAGTAAGTTTATTAATGTGTTCCAGAAATTAATATACTTTGCATGATGATTGAAAAGATTTTTGTGCAGTTTGTTTTAACGAGAATCATCGTCATATAGAGTTGTTTAGGTTGCCTTATAGTCTGGCTATTAATTTCCAAAACTCATGGAATAACTCAGAAGAAAAAAAAATCAGCACATTTTATTTAATTAGAACATACACTCACTACAGATAAAAATCCAATTACAGTGGTACAAAGAAAAAACACAGACAGATATAAAACACGAAAATGAAACCGCAATTACACTAAAAAATACTATAAAAAGACATATAATCAGTTAAAAATTCGAACACATGTAGCTTTAAAAACTTTAAAAGACATAATAAAAATATCCAGATCATTGGAGAACTTATTGTATAATTTATAAAATTTATATAAATAAAAATTTGCAATGACATTTGATTTTGTAATAACGTTAACAAATAAACGATGGTTTCTTAAAAATCTACATGGAACAGCAAAATGAACAGAATTAAGACTATCAACACAATCTATTTCTTTATTTAAAACTTTATAAAAGAACAAAACACACAGAAAAGATCACGTTGGGATTTAAGAGTTGGAACATCGAAAGTATCCCTCAAGTATGTAGAAGATATGAATTGAAAACTCGTATGTGTGTATGCATGGGTGTGTTAATACTTAAAATATAAATAACGAAGGAACTTATTTTGAATTTGTTCAAGAATCGAACTTTTATTGTTATAGTAAGGATCCCAAATTATTGAACAATAATCTAAATTTGAGCGGATTAAGCTAAAATATAAAGTTTTCAGGGCCTTCTGATTAGTGTATTTTTTAGTTTTTCTTTTAAGGAAACCAAGAACTTTATAAGCTTTAGAAACAGTGATATTAATATGATGAGAAAAGCAAAATATGTTGTAATTCGAGTTTTTATTAGATAAGTCAGAAAGTCGCCAAGTTGATGTTAGTAAGCCATAGAGTTAGGAAAGAGAATAGAGAGGTCCATGTATATGCGCAGTAGCGCACAAATGAAGCAGGCTAGAGCGGTGCATCTTGGGATACCTCAGTGCCAGTTTTCGGTCACTATGTTATGCGCAGTAGCTCAAAACACCGCTAGAGCGGTGCATCTTGGGATACCTCAGTGCCAGTATGTGATGCGCAGTAGCTCGAAAAACCTGACAGCCCTGCTTCAAACCATTTGAACTCATAGACCCCTCTACCTCTCCTTCCTAACTCTATGTAGTAAGCCTACGCAAATTCCACAGAGTGCCAAATAACTCGCCGAACGCGATAGATGGCTTCACTTGGCAAACTGTTTTTAGTATTGGTTTTTGCCCGGCAACATCTCCATCTTCTTAACTCTTTCCAATATTGTTTCAGTGAAGAAACTTACCAAGTTGTAAAAGATTCGACGGATTTTATGGATGAGGTAAGAAATGTTTCATTTTATACTTACATCGATATAAAAATAATGATAATAGTTGTTGGAAAAAATTCATTCGAATTTTGATATAAAATAAGTAGGTTTGTAACAGAATCTGTCACTCAACCCGCTTCCACACAACAGTTGTGTTGAACAGGAAAAAAGTCGCCAAACACAATATTAATTCTATTATAAACATTTACATGCTAAATTTTGCTAGTTTCATTTATTTTATTTCAAAAATTCAATAACTATTTCTTCAATAGTTATTATCGTTTGCAAAAATTAATTTATATTTCAAAGATTAAATCTATATACATAAAAGGAAACTTCCGTTTGTTTGTATAAGACACGAGATCTAAAGAACCACGCAACAGATCGTTACGAAATTTGGCACAAAAATTCATCTCATCTCCGGAACAAACATAGGCTAAGAATTTTTCGAATCAGATCATTCCTTCTATCGTTTTCGAACGTTTTTATTCAAATTTTCTGAAAAAACTACACCACTTTGGCTCAAATCCGATCTTTTTTTACTTTCCTGATGCCATCGGCTGAAAAAATTAAATAAAACTTTTAACGAAATCATTTAAAATTGAAAATGTTTATTTCATTCTGTTGCCATTACCTTCAGAAACTAATTTCGTTATTTGAAAAATAATTGACATGTTTCAAGGGACGTAATTCCGCCTGTCTCCATTCCCGGATTTTATTGTGGGTTTATTTGATGTGATTTTTTCATTGGATTTTTCTGTTGACTGCATGTATGCATATTTAAGCAATGAATGTATAGTTAAGCTATTACTGCACTATGATGGTTAATAAAGGCGTTTATTACGCTACGTTTATTACGTAAAAAGTGGAAGATATTACAATTCGTAAGTCCGTCCGTCACCCACTTTCATAGCCTAAACTACAAATGCTGCAGGCAAGTGTGATACGTCAACTTCCTTAAGTAAAACCGACACAGACAGAAGTTTTACTGAAACAGAGAGAGAAGGTACACCCAGGGGCCAGGGCGAAGGCAGGAATCGAAGTCGCACACGGTTAAGTGTGAAGACTGTTAACGTAATGGGCTGAGATCCAAATGCCTAAAAGCATAAGAAGTCATTTTTACTAGAATTAAATCACCATTGCCCTCAACAACAATCGCTAGAGAAACTTTATTTCGTTTAAATAATATATTAAGGGAAATTAATTTTTGTGACATAATTCATTTTGAAGTGACGTTAAATATAGTTCACAAAGAGATTCTTCGCTTGTATGTTGATATGAAATGTCTTGCTTCTATTTGAGAGCGAGGAATCTATATATAAAAGGCAAAGTCCTGACTGACTGATTCACTCACTGACTCACGTATGACCAGTGACTCACTGACTCACGTTTGGGACCAGCCCAAACTACTGGAGGTAGAGCTACCAAATTTTAGGAAAATATTCTTTTTATATCGTAGGCGTCATTTAAGAAGCGATTTTTCGAAATTCGAACCCGAACGGGTGTAGGAAGGCAAAGCGTAAGCCGATTTTTCCACAGGAATAGCATTGTTATAAACTTTTAATTTATACACGGGGGCTATTGGCCACGGACGTCTTAATTTAGAACCACATTCAGGTGACGAGCCGACACCTGAGTAGGCACCCAATGCAACTTTTAAGGACGACATCGTACGTAGCGTCGGTACTTTGAAAAATATTTAACGTGCTTTCCCACCACACGGGGTATTATGCGGGACACAGGACATTTTTGGCTGCATGGGTCGTTTATAAGTCGGCAGTTATTTTGACGATGCCCGGAGTCCGGACCTGAATCTGGGACCTATCGCAAGCAAGGCAAACGCCTTTACCAACTGGGCTCCCCAGCCCTGTCGAGTGGTCGAATATGGAGTTGAACGGTCATCACATTTTGGGTATTTTCAGGTGCAGGAAGGCAAATAGAAACTAGCCATTATATCACAGCTATTCTGGCAATTTAAACAGGGTCTATGGGAAAGCCCTCTTTCTAGAAGGGTCAGGATACACAATCGGATTTCTTTTTTAAAATTAATGCTGATAGTAGAATGGGAGGAAATTACAATATACTGATGGAGTGCTGACCAGTGGAGAAGGGATCAATTGGTATAAAATAAATGGTTATATAAAAAAAAGAACCACCGTTATTAAGGGTACACCCGTGCGACGCCGGGTTTATAAAGCTAGTACGTAATATTCCTCTATTTTAAATAGAACCAAAACATTTCACATCAACATACAAATAAAGAATCTCTTAGTGAAATATATTTGACGTCATTTCAAACTGTCTGATGTCGCAAAAATAAATTTCGTTTAATTAATTATTTAAAAGAATTAAAGTTTCTCGAGTAATTGTTGCGAATGGCAATGGTGATTTAATTCCAATAAAAATGGCTTCCTATGCTTTTTAAATCAGCATTAAATTTGCAGTTTTTTAAATAATTAAAGTACTTTGAATTTGAATTTTTTCTGAGATTTTCAATGTCTTCTGATTTCGATGAGCTGAATTTTTTGACGTATCATATCACACTTGCTGTAGCATCTGTAGTTTGGGCTATGAAAGTGGGTGACAGACGGACAGAACGATTATAATACCTTCCACTTTAGCTTCCACACTACGTTTATAACGTAAAAAGTGAAAAGGTTTTATAATCGTTCAGTCCGTCCGTCTGTCACCCACTTTCACAGAACGAACCGTAAGTCTCACAAACAAGTGGGATACGTCATTTTGAAGCAAAAAATCAGATTAGGCTACATTCCAAATTTCATTAAAAATTAAATTAGAAGTTTATTTAAAATTTAAATAACTAAGAATTTAATCTACCTTGAAATAACATGCAAATTCCATTTTTATTCAATATTTTTACTGTTGCCATTTCATTAAACGTACGAGAAACTTTATTTAAAATAAAAATAAAACTCTTGAAAGAATATTTATTTATGTGATATAATTCAGTTTGGATTGTTGTAATATCACAATAGGGTTCTTTTGATGGTTCATTATATATGTATGAAGAAAGATGCATAGAGAATTCTAACTTGGCATAAAAATATGCAAAGTTTCGCTTTTACTTTTAAAGTATCAATTGCACTAATTATATATTTTTCGAACTGTAAATTAATTTAACAAACGATAAATAACTGAATTTTCGAAAGAAATGTAAGTGGGAAATTAAGGCAACACAAAGATATTTATTAAAAAAGATTACATCATTATTCTTCGAACTTCAAGCAAATTTAGCAAACGATAAAGTCTAATTATTAAATCTGAGAAAGATGATTAATGAAAATAGTTAATTTTGGCAGTTTTAAAAGTTTGAATTACAATTAGCAAAAGGCCCTGTTTGGCGAATTTCTTTCTGAGGTGTATAAATAGTTTGTTTCCCGTTGAGCACAAATGTTGTGTGGAAGCGGTTTAAGTGATAGATTCTGTAACAAACCTACTTGTTTACGTTATAAACGTAGTGTGGAAGCTAATAAATGTAAAGCGATATATTCTCGTCAGGTTAACTTAAGATACACCATAATAGTAGTGGAAAATAGAATTTCTTTTGGTTAGTAATTAATTTTATTGCAACTTTATGTATTAATTTTTTTACAGCCTGACTGTCATGCATTTAATCGAGGGTAAGATGTACTATATTTTATTATACTTTTTTAAACGTTTTTTCCCCCCGCGGCTAAGACAACTCCTCTGAAGTTAATTTATTAATTAAAAGCAGATTTCTTAGCAATTTTTTAAACTTATATTCCTTAGAATTATAGACATTAAATTTTTATCAAAATTTTTATCCTTATTGTACTTTTGATTAATTCATGCAAAAACAGTTACCTAGTTATAAAATAGATGGCAGCACTAAAAGTGTGTTTAAAAGTTTTTGTAGTGCTGCTACCTACTAACCAAAATTAGAAACAAAAACTAGACTCCAAATGTACTGGTTTGTTTAAAATCGAAATTGGACAAATCGTTTTCTAAACCATTGACAACAATAGAATAAAATTCATTATAAAAGAGTAATAAAATAAATGTTTAAAATTTATTCGATTTTTTTATGGAACGCTTTTACAGTGATACAGCCATCTTTTAACCTCTTGCGACTTGGCGTCCCCATTTGGGGACATTTTTTAAAACCTCCTCACAGACAATTGACGTGTTAATTAGTTCCGAAATTGCCCTGGTCCGATAGAAAAGATCAAAATATCAGTTTGTTACCTTTGATTACAGGTGTCAGTCATTTATTTCTATAAAAAATGAAGTTGAACGAGGGTCAATACGATATTAGAGTTCTCAAAAAAATTAATTTAAACTTTTTTTTCAAACTTTTCAAAAAGTTGTTTTAGTAATTAATTTTTAAGGTATTTTACATTAACAGTTTATTTTAACATTGTTTTTAAGTACAAATAAGTGATACGGCCTTTCTTTTTGCATTTATAGCACAAAAAATGTGTATTTTTAGAGGTTAAGGCGTGTCTCTCAAACCATTAAACTTAATTTAAAAAAATTACTTTGCAAGAATACTTTTTAGCATATATTTGTATGAAAAGTATGTTCAGATTAAGAATATACGTGTAAGATTTTGCTCGGGTCCTGTTCCCATCATGTGACATTGATTCACCAATCGAGAATAGAATAAATATATTTTCATTCGACGTTGCTGTTGCCAGTCATGATTTGAAGCATATTTATTGATATTTTTCAAAGAAGAAGAAACATTTTTGAAATTTCAGATACTAATGAGCACGTTTCACCTCGTGAGAGGCAACAGTTCTAGCCATAATGTTTTCATTCTTAGTCCTTCTCGAATATTTGTTCTGAACAATACAATATTTTTGTACAATACTTAAACGAATGTTCTGGACAAACTTTTCGGTAGTGATTTACTGTACGTTCCCCCTTGGCGAACTTTCCAAAATCGCGCCAAAAGATTGTATTTTGGCGACTTTTTTAAAAAACCACGATTCAAAGAAAAGATCATATGGGAATATTTATTATGAAAACTCACCAACGGTCCGATAGGGTTGCCGGAAAACGTCATCGGTGCGAAGTCATAGAATTCGAATCTTCAGTCGAAGTCAGACAGGTTGCCAGAAAAAACTATTTATCGCCAAACCCAAAAAAATCGCGCCAAGGGGGACCGTACAGTAAATCTGATCCAACTTTTCTTTCAGTGGAGCTAAAGCTTTTCTCTGTTTGCGAATCACGTCAAACTGCTGTCCCACAATTTTTCTCAATTTCTCTGCATAAGACAAAATATCATCTAACCCTTAGTTTTCTAACAACATTGACTGCTTTAGCAATCCTTTGAATACTTGAAGTTTAATCGAATTAAAACCGAATAAAGTTTAATAAATAGCAGAAATAAAAACAAGTGTTGAACTTAAATAGCTCTAAAATACAAAAAGAGCAGATGAAAATAACAACAACATTTTGAGAGTGAAATCGAAGTAAACAATGAAAACGGAAGAAATGCAAAAATGAAAACGCGAGAGTTACGTCATCTGAAACAACCTCAACGTTTTGCTATTTTCTTAAGGGTTTTGTATGGTAACAGATCTCTATACAATTCCAATGGGGAAACTTTTGACCCTGTTTTTAAATAAAGTATACGACATGTACTCACCAAAACTTACCAAAAAATACAGAAAAAAGTTATTTTACCATTAAAATAATTAATAAGTATAATTTTAAAGATATTAATTAATTATAATTAAAACACATTTTTTTTAGATATCTGCATGCCGTTAGTGCTGCCATTTGTAGTTTGCGAATAATTACCAAAATTTTATTTTAATTATATTTAATTAATATCTTTAAAATTATACTTATTATTTATTTTAATGTCAAAATAACTTTCTTCTGTATTTTTTGGTAAGTTTCTGTGATTCCATTTCGTATACTTTATTTGTAAACAGAGTCAAAAGTTTCCCATTGGAATTGTATACAGATCTGTTACCATACAAGACCCTTAAGCTAAAATATTTTTACGGCGTTTCAGAGATCGTCCGGAGCAGAAAATACTCATACAGATGAACTTCGACGGCATGGAGACCACGACTTACACTTACAGTCCCAAATTCCAAGTAAATTATAGTTGAATGCATAGATATTATAATTAAAGTATTAGATTGGTTGATCACGTGACCTCCAATGCTAACGACGGGACGCGCATGGTGGCCAAATAAGAGGGCAAAATGGCCAGTGTTGCTGTCACTTTAAAGGGGTAAATACTACGAAAAAATACCATTTAATTATAAAATTACAAAAAAATACTAGAAAAAGATTTAAAGTCACTAAAAATATTCCAAAATGCAGCTAGTATTTTTAAGATATTTTTTTGTAATTTTAGAATAAATCTAAAATAAATTCTTAAATTAAGTTAAAAGTTTAGTTATAAAGTTTGAAGAGTATATTAGTATTTTAGAATAATTCTAAAATTACAAATAAATATCGTAAAAATACGAGCTGCATTTTGGAACCTTTTTAGTGACTTTAAATCCTTTTCTAGTATTTTTTTTGTAATTTTAGAATTAAATGGTATTTTTTCGTAGTATTTTTCTCCTTAAAGTGGCAGCAACACTGGCCATTATGCCCTGTTAAAAAGCCTCCATGCGCGTCCCGTCGTTAGCATTGAAGGTCACGTGATCAGCCAATCTAATACTTTAAATATATCTATGGTTGAATGAGATTTTAACAAAAGGACTAAACCTAAGGCTATGTCCTCACTACGACAACAAACGCCACAAAGGCAACAAAAGCAACAAAATTTGGCGACCGCCAATGGCGCCAAGCGATGCAATAGCATGGAGGCTGACTCTGCCAAGTTGCCAAATTTTGTTGCATTTGTTGCCTTTGTGGCATTTGTGGCGTAGTCAGGACATAGCCTAACGAAGCTAAATGCAATAGTTTTATTTTTAATATTTTAAAACAATTCCAAATATATATTTTCTAAAATTTTTAAAGCATATACGAATATTGTAACGCAAATAAATCCTTTTAAATGCATATCTAAATATTTTAACACATTTTTTCTTACATCTCCCCATACTTTAAAATTGTATCCTAATATTGAACTCATATTTTCACACTTTGAAAAATAATTTTTCAGTGAATTAATACTGACGCACTTTTGTTTGGAGACCCGCAGCCATTCGGTCTCATTTTTCTCTAAATACTACAATATTTGTTATAAATTAGATGGCCGTTAAAGTCTTGTACAAAGAGTTCTATAGTAGGGTAGAGGAACGACTCGTACTAAGCTGCCATCGGCAGACATGGCTCACTACGGAGCCCGAATAGAGTGGCAAAAGTGCTAGTTAATTTATAATTTTGATACTGAGAAAGGAAGTACACCCAGGGCAAAGGCGGGAATCAAACCCGCACCAGTTACAGCGCGCGGACTGCTAGCGTTATGGCCTGCGATCCAAACCACTCGGCCATCGGGCCCACATGCCACCCTATATTGTCTCCGTGTTAGTCCATGGTGCTGTGGTCAGGTTCTGTCTCTACCCTACTATAGAAAACTTTGGTCTTGTATGCCACTTTATAATTATGTTTTTAATATATAAATTTATTTTGTTTGTATTAGCGATTTTTTGACAGAAATTTCTTACAAATTAGCCAATTCTACTTTATACTAGAAAGAATAAGAAAATAAAAATATATATTTTATTACAAAGAGTTGTAAACACTTAACTCTAAACCACGCTACGTAGACTCGGAGGGGCCAAATTTTTTAGGGAAACATTTTCGTTCACAGAAGAGAGTATAGATGGCGACACCAATGTAATGCTAACTTTACGTCGTAGTAAATCAGCGCCATCTACCGTGGATGTTTTTTTCAGGTTGTATTATACCACTACGGGTTAGTGAAAAATGATATTTGAGGTTGCATTGATGTTATTTGAAGTTGCGTGTGCGTTTAGGGATTTATTTGTAACTGTTTCAGAACATAGAGACGTTCAGCTACCGTTCCACATGGAAAACTGAAAACTTTATTTTAACGACATTATCCTTTTTCTTTTACAACCATCGTTAACCAACTGTTGCCATGCAGAACAACGCAAAGCAAAATAAATACATCCTTGACAGCTTCGGCTTATATTATAATATTTGCTATAAACTAAATGGCTATTAATAACGCAGTAGTACTAAATCAGCGCCATCTAATGTCATTGGTTTTTTAGCCTACGTGTACGGCGGACCTCTATAGGTTACCGAAAAAAAAAGCGTGTAGAAAAAACCTTCTTTTGAACTTAATTCCTTTTTACTGAAAATGTTAAGAAAATCATAAAAGTTATCTTTCTAACTGATCGTTTACATTAGAAGAATGGAGCGAATACATTACGTGTTGAAGTTTACAAAGAGTTAAATTAGTGCTGCCATCTGTAGTTTGTGAATGTAGATAAAACGGAAATACTATAAACATTGTGTGTTAGTTACACATTTCAACACTTATTACATTTGGCAATTCTTTTATTGTAACTGTTCCAGAACATCGAGACCTTCAGCTACCTCGGTGGCTACGTTGGCATGTGGCTGGGAATATCTCTAGTCGCGGTATTCGACTTTTTGGAGACGATCATGCTCATGATGAAGTATCCCTTCCGACGGTTCGTGCTCTACAAGCAGCGCCAGAACAGAATCACCAATCTCAAGAAACTGCAGAGGACCGTGTAATAGAAATATTCGGATTTGGCGGTCAGTCGCCAATGTGTTATTTTTTTTTGGCATCTATATTTTAATTG
This sequence comes from Oedothorax gibbosus, assembly GCA_019343175.1. NCBI lineage: Eukaryota > Metazoa > Arthropoda > Arachnida > Araneae > Linyphiidae > Oedothorax > Oedothorax gibbosus. The sequence goes on from CM033271.1 coordinate 41,008,877, forward strand.
CTAAGTTGTAGTAGTTTCTACTATTTGCTAATATGTACTATTTGTTATGTAGAAATATCATTTTGAAATATAATTGAGAACTATCTGTTACTGTAGTGGTTCTAATGCGCTGCCTTTGAAAATGAGATTTCAGTTTAACTTAGTTTGGAATGAATTTTGATTTTGTTTTGTTGTTATTGTGTGTAGTTAAAATAAAGCATTTAGAAAATACTAAAACAGCATTTGTTTTTCCTATCTTGTAAAACACTCATAGAGTATTATTTAATAAATATTTAAATTGTGAGGGGTTTTTTTTTGTACTTCAATTTTTGCTAAAAACTTCGTATGCCCCTATTAAGTTTTTTGATATTGACTTAATGAAACGTATTATCAATTTTTTTAAAAAACTAAACAATGTAAATTATCCTTAGTAAAAATAATTATACGGAAAATACAAGAATTTTTGTTGCGTTGAGTTATAACAATGCAACGTAGCGCCGGAGGCGTCCAAATTTTTTAGGGTTAGTTTTTCGTTCAAAGAAAATAAAGTAGATAGCGATACTATTGCAATGTATTGAAAATTTTGGTACTTAACCTTTTCGCGGGCGCAAATCTCGCCAAACGTAGTCTCTGGCCACAAATGGATTTTTCTGGCGACAAAATACAGTTAAAAGTTATCATTGGAAATATTCCGTTTGGCTGAGGTTGTATATGTTTGGTGACTTAATCGTTGCTCCCGCGAAATTTTAATAGGAATAATATTTATCATTATAAATATTTTGATAGGATTTATTACTATTCCCTTTTCTTTCTATTTTCCGGTGTTTTAAACCCTAAAAAAGTGTCACGAATGCACGGTCGGACTATATAAATTTAAAAATTAATATTGAACACTGCGTCACTAATATAAATGTGTAGCTTTAGTGTGACGTTGACTCAACCAATTGATGAACTCTTCTGATTACCGAAGTATATATTAGTGAATTTACCTATTTAGTAGTAACGGATCTACATTTATGCGACCTGTCAGCTCCAGTAAAATTGAGGACGCGCATGCGCAGTAGCAAACATTTACCCATTTGACGACACGTTTAGAAATTTTTGGCTAAATGATAATGTGAATGATAGTGTTGATTGAATCGTTAATAAAAGCTAAAGACTAGCGCTTAAGTTGGTCAATAACTGTCTCCAGGTATCTGGCATTGGTAGAGTTTTTTTTTGTAACTAATCAGTCTATCTAGTATACGTTATAGATTTTCAGTCTTGACACACCCAGTAATTTTCTGCCGTGGGCAGGTAAACTGCAGTAATCGCAACAATGAGGTGTACCATTTTTAATCTGAAATAAAAAAATTCCAGTAATTGTTAGAGTAGTTGAGTGCTTACAACAATGGTCCAAGTCATTATGGAAGCTACTGCAGTTGGTTGGTAGACATATATTTTCAGGCTTGTGTGCTTGGTCACAAAGACCCGCTTATAAACCATCGTCAAAAAGGACGGACACGACATACACACATATATATGACATATGCTGCCATCTATCGCCATCTCTACAATTTAGACATGTCCCTGAAGGTAATGCAGTTTACCTGCCCACGGCCGTAGTGGCCTAGTGGTCAGCGTCTCGGTCTCGGGATCGAAAGGTCCTGCGATCGAGTCGGTACACTGAAGACCTACGAGTAATGCGGAGTACGTGCTCGTTAATCTGTTGGGTCGAAAGTCCTCAATTTCCCATACAAATCAATACCTCTGGGGTGACAAGCAATCTGGGATCCTCTAGTTGGCCTCTGTCTCTAAAATTAGATGGATCCACTTATGTGTGTGTTGTCTGTTGTGTCTGTCTTACTTGACGAAGGTTTATAAGCGGGTCACTGACCAAGCACACAAACCTGAATATATGAATATATGTGGTCTACCAACCAACCAACCTGCCACGTCTGTTTTACCAACATTATTTTACAAATTTAAATATTGATGATAAGGTTGCTCTGAAAAGCATCACCCTCGAGCTACGGAACATTTTGTAGCCTTGTAATGCGACATTGGGTACCTGATCTGGACTATTACTGATAGCCCAATGTGCATCTTGTTGCTGTGGATTGGTAGGGGAATGACGCATTATAATGTTATGGGTACATAGAAATACAAGGGGAAGCATACAAATTAGTGTCTTGTAATTTTAAATTATTGTTCCTTACCTAGTTACCAAGTTTGGTGATCCAAAAATCATAAGAAAAGGATCGATCGGAGTTACTTGTTTCAGACACCGTGCTTCCTTCCAGCTTAAATTCTTGCGCTTCCTTCGATCGGTGGGGCTGGGGAGCCCAGTCGGTTAGGCATTCGCCTAGCATGCGGAAGGTCCCAGGTTCGGGTCCGGACATCGTGCAGCCAAAATTGTCCGACGAATAATACGCCTTGTGGAGGGAGTGCCCGTTAAATATCCTTCAAAGTCCTAACGCTGCGTACGATGTCACCCTTAACGGTTGCGTTGGGTGCCTACTCAGGTGTCGGCTCGTCACTTGACTGTGGTTCTAAAATACGACGCCCGTCGCCAATAGCCTTCATGTAGCTCTAGTGCGACGATAATTCAAACTAAACTAAACATACTGAATTTATGTTGCTACTCAAGACCTGAAAATGCCGATAGCAGTAACACATTCTGTTAGGTAAAAATCTTAGTATTTTTGGGGCCAATAGCCTTTGTGTAGCTCTAGTGCGGCGATAATTTAACCTTAGTATTTTTGGAACTTGGGAGAATTATATTGGCTGTGTTAAAGCACTGTCAATAGTGTCCAGAATAAGGCAGAAAGAGGCCTTACAGCATACAAATATCTGTCGGCCGCCAGTGATTAACAGTTTTACAACTTTTATTTTTCTTATATCAAAGTGTATGAAATCAAGATCCTCTGAAGATGATACGACATGTGAGTAGTTTATTATTCATTTGTTATTATAAAAAGTGCATTGAAAATAATATGTGTGTGTAAGAATATTAAAAATTATAACAAACAGTCCACGCTTGCTTATTCGGTGCATTTACCTGACTGGAACCCAGTGTGCCAGACCCGTGAGACAGAAAAAGCTTTGGCTGGTGCGAAATCTTGACAATATCGAAGTTCCAGTAAATCATAATTGAATTTAAATTCTCAATTCAGGTTAAATAAAGTAAATTTACAAAATAAGAAATTTGAGAAATCATTAAATATTAAGTAAGGACTACTTAAAAATATACATTTTAGATGTGTTAGGGTTAGTTTAATTTATCGTCGCACTAGAGCTACAAGAGGGCTCTTGGCGACCGGGCATCATAATTTAGAACCACAGTCAAGTGACGAGGCGTCACCTGTTAGATGTTTTAGTGTTGGTTTTTCCTCTCTCTCCCTCTAGGCATTTTAATACCATGGATATCTTTTTTTTTGTCGATAATAATATTTGTAATAGTATTTGTGTGATTACGTCTCATAATTACTTAAACAATATTAGAACCAGCAAAGACTGTATATTTTGTGTGTGAAGAATCAGCCATATACAGTCCCTGGACAAATTATTAGACACACTGTATTTTTTTAAAAGTAGTTTTATGTTTCTTAAGAGTTTTTATACAATAATGGTATATTTAAACTACAATATTATTGATTTTTATTTAAAAGAATTGTTGTAGACTACATAATTGTATTTATACAAATATGTAGGTACAATATCATCCGGTATTTAATATTTTACATGAACTCTAGCAGTGCGTCTAATAATTTGTCCAGGGACTGCAGCAATTGTAAAACAATACCAGAGCCTTTGATTGCTTTAAATACTTTAGTTTACTTAACACACAATTGAAATGTATTTAAATAAGTGTCATGTTGAAATTGCGATATATACCAATGGTAAATATTTCCTGATTTTGCCGCGGTTTTCTTTCGTTATGAATATTCTGTTCTATTCATGGTCGTCATGTGAATTGTTGTAGACTACATAATTGTATTTATACAAATATGTAGGTACAATATCATCCGGTAATTAATATTTTACATGAACTCTAGCAGTGCGTCTAATAATTTGTCCCGGGACTGCAGCAATTGTAAAACAATACCAGAGCCTTCAATTGCTTTAATTACTTTAGCTTACTTAACACACAATTGAAATGTATTTAAATAAGTGTCATGTTGAAATTGCGATATATACCAATGGTAAATATTTCCTGATTTTGCCGCGGTTTTCTTTCGTTATGAATATTCTGTTCTATTACCAAGAATGCTTTCATTTTTTTTAAACCCAAAAGTAAATCCGTTTCAAAAACCTATTTATAAATCGAAAATGACACCAATAATGAAAAGTTTTGCTGTTGTTGTATAAATTAGGTTATTTCACTACCAATCAATTCCCGAAGTGTCTGGTTTATCGGTTGTCGATCATTAAAGTATTTTTTTTAATATGGGACAGGTGTAGGAAGGTAGAAAACAGCAGCGTCCGCTGAAAAGGGATCTATCCAACTAATAGTTTCAAGTTGAGTTGAATATTCGTCGCACTAGAGCTACACGAGGGCTATTGGCGACGATCGTCGTTGAGTTCAATTATCGTCGCTCTAGAGCTACGAGCTACACGGGGGATATTGGTTACGGGTGTCGCAATTGAGAACCACAGTCAAGTGACGAGTCGACACCTGATTAAGCACCCAATGCAACTTTTTTAAGAGTAACACCGTATGCACCATCGGTACTTAGGTTCATGTTTAACTTGTGCTTCCTATTTTCTAATCCACATTTCTCCGGCTGTATTGAATAATTTTATTAGCGGTTTTTTACATGATTAATGTAGCTGAATTTACAGGGCTCTATAATTCCGCTTTTTGAGATTTGGTTTCGAATATTTTTAAAATTTTCAATAAATAATTTTACAACAAAATATTCGAACCAATTTGAAAAAGTGGGATTATAGAGTCCTGTAAGTCAGCTACGTTTATCACATAAATGGGGCCGTAGTGAGCCTAGTGGTCAGCGTCTCGGTCTCGGGATCGGAAGGTCTTGCGATCGAGTCCCGGTACCACTGAAGACCTACCGAGTATATGCGGAGTACGTGCTCGTGAAATCTGTTGGGTCCGAAAGTCCTAAGTTCCCATACCAAATCAATACCTCTGGGGTGACAAGCCAATTCTGGGGATCCTCTAGTTGGCCTCTGTCTCTAAAAATTAGATGGATCCACTTATGTGTGTGTGTTGTCTGTTGTGTCTGTCTTAATTGACGAAGGTTTATAAGCGGGTCGCTGACCAAGCACACAAACCTGAATATATATGTCTACCAACCAACCAAACCAACCAATCACATAAATAAGCATATGCAAAAATATTTAATACAGCCGGAGAAATGTGGTTTACCCAGATGCACTTTGGTTTGGAGACCCGCGGTCAATCGTGCTTGTTCGCCCTTAAATAGATCGGTGAAATGTACGGCTGTAATAAATCAATCGGTACTTTTTTCGACAGTGAAAGGCTAAGAAGTTTTTCCGCTTTTCAGATTATTTTCTTGAAAAGTTGTCATTTGGTCACCACGCCCTTTTCCGCGTATTCTGCGATAATATACTGCAGTTCGTCAGACGGTCACACTTAAAATGAAGATTTTTAAAAAAAAATTATTTTGATAATTTACTAATTTGTTATTTATTAATATTTTAATGTGTGAATTCGGTCATTTGAGGCCCAGTGGCTTAGTGGTAGTGCTTCGCATTGTCACGCCACAGGTCCGGGGATCGAGTCCCGGATTGGGCGAGGTTGACTCATACTTTTATCCCTTAAGTGGGTCGATAAAATGAGGATATAGCTTGCTTGGGAACTAAACGCTGTGTGTTCCGCGTAATACCGACCACCCTACCGGGACATATGCCTAGCACCCTAGAGCCCTTGGTCACGTAAGCAGAAATGGGCACGGCAGGCCTTGGCCCACTAACAGGTTGTTGAGCCGAAGAGTTTAGAGTAGAATTCGGTCATTGTATTAATAGATTCGTTATGGAAGTAAGTTTCAGTTTATGACTGAATAAGAAATTAATTTCGGTTAATGGAATTTTCTATTAAGTTTAATTAAAGCATAAAATGATTATACGACAGAACATAAAGGACCCTAGTAGCAATTGGACTGGAGCGGAGAGCCTAGTTGGTAAGGCGCTTTCCTTACATGCGAAATGTCCTAGGTTCGGGCTCGGGCTTTGCTAAATTAACTGCCAACCTAAAATGGCCCGTGCAGCCAAAAACCTCGACGAATAATGGACAAGTTGCACGAAACGCGAAATTCAGAATATATATGTTTTTCTGGTACATTAGAAGCTGCAGATTCCGAATATAAGGTTAAATATTCACAAATATGTTTAATTTCAACAAAAAATGCATTTGGAATTTGCCGAAAATGTACATAACTGTAAACAGCACTGACGTCAACTGTTATGTTTTTGGCGATGTCTCTATCTATGCTTTAATACACTTTATAAAATAGTTAAACCTTACAATTTCTGCGAAACCTCAAGAAGAAAATATTATTTTTAACCAGTTCATATCAAGGAATTTAAACAGCTTGTTCCAAGTTTGGTTGTTAGTAAAAATACACACACTAGAGCTCGTATGAGCTATTGCAGAACTATTGACTGTTGGATCTGATCGGAATAATCGGGTGAAATCGTTCATCGTTTGAAGAAATTAACTGGATTGAACATGACATGTTTCTGTAAAATAGCATAACTTTTTTAAGAGTTTAATAAGGTTGAAAGCACGTTTCACAGTTTCAAAAGCGATACAGTGAAACGTGAAACTTAATAACACGCCAAAAACAAAAAAAGCCAACCGTGACGTCATCTGTTATGCTAAGAGAGGTTTAACAGGAGTGACGTATCACTAACTTTAAAAATGAATTTGAAAATAAATACATCTTTAAAACCAGAAATACTTGAGTTTTAGAGGTTTTTTAATATGCTTAATCGAATAAAAATGTTTCTGGAAAACGCTGTAATTGTCCATTCCCCGTATAGAAGAAGTGTAAGTTAAATATGCTCTGAAGTCTCGAAGCCGGTTACAATGTCGCTGCTTAAAAGTTGCGATGGGTACTTATTCAAGTGTCGGCTTGTTACTTGACTGTGGTTTTGAATTACGACGCCTGTCGCCAACAGCTCTAGTGCGACGTTAATTCAACTTAACCACCAATTTGATTCAGATCAGTTTCTTTCTGAAGCACTTCGTATTAGTAGAAATTTTTTAATTTTAAGTGTTTCGGATCAAAAAGTTAGTGAAACTATACAAAAAATTCAATTCGAGATTATATATAAAAATATATTTATTATAACATCTGTTCAAAACTGATACATTTTAATGTTGAAATATACATAATACTCATACATAGTTCAGCATGTATTGATACAGGATGCTTTATATTAAACTACACGTACACTTATCACAATACTTATGTACATTTTTATTATTTCCAAGTTTGAATAACAAATAAAGGCTTCCACTTTTACATTATCAACGTAGTGTGGAAGTTGAAAACAATATTTTATTGCACTTTCAATAATCGTACTGGTATATTTTGATGTTAAAATAATTTTCTAGTGCTTCATTGTAAAGTTATTTGGAAAAAATATCATTAAAAGATTGGAAATAGTTGTTTTCTAATGTTAGGTAATATTTTACGAAGGTTAAACCAAAGAACAGGACATCGGCCAATCATTAAACAAAAAAGGTCATAGATAGAATATTAAAGATCTTAGCGTCCTAAATATTTAATGTCACCGACATCACGGTCTTTAAGTTTAACGATACCTTTAACGTGTTAATATAGTGATAGACTAGTAGATTCAAAGAATAAGTTCATAGAAGTAGATATAGAAAAGATAAACGTAGGAGATAAAGTTTTGCTATCGATTCATTGATACTCATTTGTGATGTGAAAATGATAGACGAGTATGACCGGACCCAAGAAATAGTAGAGTTGTATCTAACTTGAAGTACCGCAATACAAGAGAAATGTTAAAAGTATTACTACACTCTTAAAACAAGAGTGAAATTCACTCCTATAGGGAAGTGCATTTTTCGGCACCGGAAAGGAGTGGAAATTAACTCAGACTGAGTTAAAACCGCTCGTTTTAAGAGTGTAGGACGCAGATTGTTTTCTTTTATTTCTTTTACCCACTCCGAAAAAGAGTGAAATTCATTCCTATAGAAGTGCATTTTCGGCACCGGAAAGGAGTGGAAATTAACTCAGACTGAGTTAAAACCGCTCGTTTGTGTTTAAGAGTGTATGTACCATCAACCTTAGATGAGTTTGTTAGTTAAAAGTATAGATATACCAGAAAATAACCTAAGAGGAACCGCATAAATTTGAAAATGAATACTTTCTAAAATACAGATGCGGTAACTATAAAAATTCATTAAAATGTCTAAAATTTTTGTATGCAAATACACATTGAAGGTATTGTATTACTTTGAGCACTCAAAAACGCTTTCATTAAATTAGTCTAGCTCTAATTAATGAAAATGTAAAAACAAATATACGTTTTTTAACGGGGGACAGTAAATGCTTACCCGTTAACTCCAAACACATTTGACACAATACACATAATACTTAAAATATAACTATACTAAAGGACGAGTTGGTAATGAGCTATTAGGATGAATTCGATCTGTACAAAAACCGTTCGCCAATAGAAATTTACATTTCTTTGTAGCAGCATACACGTGTTGCGACCGACCGCTTTTAAGACAAGTATATAGGCAACGAAATGCTGTATCGCAACCTAAATACTTGAAATTTAAACTGTTTTTATTCTATGAACAGATTGTTGGTCGATAATGCCGACAAAGGTGCAACGAAACACATGCTGGTTTCACACAACGATTTTTCACCGTACATGCTGCATTTCGCAAGCAGGCATAGTCGCTTTATGAAGTCAATGTGGCTTTTACACACGGCGGTTGCGTTTAAGCGAAGAAAAGCTACGGTAAAAATCCTATGCAATCCATCTTATTTCAACAGTTTGAGTTTTCTTATGGCAAAAAATCGTTGCGTGTGTAATCAATACCACCTAGATTTGAAGGCCGGCGAACTAAGATCCTTTACGTCCTATTAGTGGATCGTTTCGGTGGTTTCGACCAATGATCGTTCGTAACTCAATCTCGTTTTATCTTTGAGATAAGAAACTTCAAGACATTACTAGTCCACTACTCAAAATCGGTCTACTAGGTATGACTATTTATTGCTTAGTTCTTCGGCCTTCTAATATTGGTGTAATCAGCCCTATTCTGGCAGTCCGGTCGCTACATATGTAAGCTGCTTACGGCGAACTCAAATGACTGGATGAGATTTTTATACAATTGGCATGACGCCATATAGGCGTGGCCTAATGTCAAAGTTCTTTGTTTAGTCGTACCCGCCTCCCATGCCGCCTCCCTTCATGTTTCCGCCTCCGTAACCTCCCATTCCTCCGCCCATACCACCTCCGTATCCACCGCCCATACCGCCTCCTGTTGGATGAAAAGAAATTGTATAGTTATCGAAATATTCGTATTAAAAATGGAAGATGTAATATATAGTAGTGGGAAATGATATTGTATCAAGAATCAATATCCAAATTTCAAATTGATAGTAAAATTAAGAAAAATCTTGTTTGCAAATGCATTAAGTTAAAGTTTTCTAAGATTGACTTTTCGACCGACACAATATGCTACTATGTATGCCTAACAATGTATAGTCATAATAGAAGTTTCAAACTAAGTTAAAACAGGAATTATTGTATCCTTAAATTTTGCATAACGAAATCAAAATTTTTATTGAATGGAAAACATTTACATAACACGCCTTTGGACAAAAGCTCTTTAATGTTCGTGTATAAAAAAATTTAAAGACCTTCAGTTCTCAGATACTTAGTATCTGAACGCTAAAGTTCCTCGAATTTCAAACAGTTCTGAGATACATAGTATCTAGGAACTGTCTATAGAATAGTCTGTCTAAAGATTAAAGGCCCCCTTAAGTTAGGATCCTAGAAGCTAAGGGGTACAAGTGAAGTTTTCTTAGTATTGGAGTTACGTGCACTAAGTAGTTGTTCTGGAGTCAAATATCGTTGTGGTAACTGGATACAAGTGAAGTCACTTTAATTAATTAAACTTTAAGCTCTTTCTCTTTATCAATATGTAGTCACTTGAAACCTTGAGGCTCCTAGGCTTATTGATTATAAACAATATCGTTTATGTTTATAATTAATGAGATTTCGCATACGAGCGACCAACTTATGACACGTACACGTAGATTTATGCATTATTTACATTCGTCAGAATAGGTTAAGTTATATTTTTCTTTACTTACCGAAACCTCCTCCCATTCCACCTCCGTAACCTCCTCCCATTCCACCTCCGTAACCTCCTCCCATTCCTCCCATCATTCCATAACCTCCGCCTCCTCCCATCATACCGTATCCGCCTCCGCCTCCCATCATCCCATATCCGCCTCCCATATCACCGTATCCGCCCATGGACCTGAAAAGAAAATAGATTGGTAATTGAAAAACCTTAAAAATTATTAAGATGAAAATATGGTTTGAGTTAGTGGATGTAAGTTCCACATAGTTAAAAATAAGTTTTACATTTCAAGAATAATTTATTTTTATTTATTGTGCTACAACAACAATTACAATTACTTTTGTTTCGGTATTCCAAAATGAGTTAAGAATATTTTACTTATTAAATCTTTGATTAAAAATGCCAACTTCTTGCTGTTTTGTTGGTTGTTCAAAACATTTGTTAAAGAAAGCTTGCATAGAAAGAAAAGTTTCTTTCCATCTATATCGGTCATTTTGAGAGTGAAACCGAAGCAATTTACACTTACAGACAGAGAATTCAACAAGTTAAAACAAAGACAAAACCTTAGATTTAAGAACATTTGGTGACTCAAAAAATTATCAATATCATTAATAAAAGAATTATAAAACGATAAAAACATTAGCTATTATAAACCAATATTGTTCTTAGTTTTGAGAACATTATTGGTTTATAATAGCTCCTACTACTTTGTTCTCCAATATATGAACATGTATGTTGTTGCCATGTATTTATTATTATTTTGTCTCTCTTTCTATTAACCTAGCATTTAAACTAAACTACAATTCTCAGATTTCAGCATTTATTTCTATATAAAATTATCATAAATGTAGTTTGTTAATGTAATTCTTAAAAACTAATCAATATTCAGCAGGGGAAAAATAGACTGATAAATTATTTTTTATAATATCGTGCAAAAAACTAACTTTTTCAAATCAATAATCGTGGCAAAAGTGATGCTTTTAACGAAATCGTGTTTCAAAATTACTTTTACGCACTAGTGCGACAAAATAAATAAGAGCATCTGATTGGTGTAAAATTCTTTATTTGAACGTGATTCTTTATTTGGCGTCTTATTTCCAAAGCCAATCTAAGAAATACTTTTTGCACGTGATTTTAAAATAATCATTAATATAAATAATCATCTTCAAAACATTTGAACGTGATAATAAAATAACTAATAAACCAATCAATAAATGCCAATTTAATAATTACTTTTTTTGCACGTTATTATAAAAAAAATAGTGTATGACAACACGTTGAAAATAGCCTTTTTTAAACTCTTGAATTTAGTATTATTAAACGAGTGAATAATCTATTCAACTCGTTTAAAAAAGCCTTACTTTTCACACTAGTTGCATAAATAAATATTATAAAAGTAATTCAGTTCGATCAAAGAAATCAAATACTCGGAATTACGAAAATAGAAAAGAAATAAAAAAAATATCTTAATTTAGATTACTTGTAAATGCTGTCAAAAATTCAGTTTCAATTTGAGAAAATGAATTTCCTTCATATAACACTCAATTTTTGTAGAACGTAAATAAAATTCCATCAATCAACGAATTTAGGTTATTTAAATGTTTATAACATAAGTTTCACGATTTTGATTCGTTTCCCTATTCGAAATCCAATTAAGTGTGAATACATGATGCTATATTTAGGAACCATTTAATGTCCGATTCTTTGGAATGTCAAATGATGGCAGATGTATTGTTAATATCTAAACCAAGAAAACTAACAACTAATTGGTGTTATTTTTTTAATCTCATTTTAATGTTTATCAATCTACTATGTTAAGCTATGTCATTTCGTGATTGCATTATTTTCCTTTAAAAAAAAGTATGTTATCAATAAATAATTCAGTATAATTATTTATTTTGGTGGAACCCATCTGAAGTTTTTCCTCATATTCCATTAAAATGAATTAACACCAATTATGGATGTTTTAAATTAATTTTTCAATTTTTTTTATTCTAAGGTGTTAAATTCTTTATCTATGATGATAAATGTGTTCATTAATAAATTTTCTAAGTCGTAAATTCTAAACTATAGAAGAAAATTGCTTTTTTATTGTTATAAGGCTCGTATCACAATCAAATTTTATATTTTTCACCGCATTTACGGTGCCGGATATCGCGATGTCAATGTTACGGGCACGCGGTACCCAAAAATTGGTCAAAATATAAATTTTTCAGTTTTTACTTCTTATTATTCACAATATCTTTCTGGACTTTTTACTGGAAGTTTCATAATGATGTCTTCTGTAGAAAAAAAGTTATTAAATATTTTCTGGAGTCATTCCTATAAGTTTGAATACGTATTTCATCTGCTTTCAACCTTTTTTTCTCTGTTTCGCGTTTTTCAATTCTTGTGTTTAATAAATCCCTAAGGCTTTTTTGCTAATTAAGTAAGAATTTTGAAAATTTTAACCTGTGTTATATATATATGGTGCACAATATTTTGCATGGAAGGTTTACTATGTATAGTTGTTTTTAAAATTTTTTTAAGTTCAATAATTTGTTATTTTTTGTGATTTTTAGTATAAATGCATGTTACTTTTTAACTGTAGCTCACATTTTAAAATCCATGCACAGTTCTTGAACAAATAGTACTAAAAACAAACTATACAAATTTGGTGGAGTTATTCTCAAAATTGAAAGAGGAGTAGGGTTTTAAAAAATTTCAAAATTTTGACTTTTTAAAAAAATAAATGAAAAACTACTTGTAAATATTTGTTTTTATTGCTAGAAAATGTTTATTTAGAGTGAACATTAAATAAAACCAACAATTTACAAATTTTGTTATTATTTCTAGAAATAATGTTTTGGGTACCGTATCCCCTTAAGTCAATTAGATCTTAACAAGCGACGGAAACCAAAATCGTAATTACTGTTTTAACAATATAATGGCTGTGTTAAGTGAATTTGAAGTGAAGAAATGTTGTTACCGGACAATAACACTTTAAAACATTGCAAACTTTGCAAGGGAACATGAGAATTTGTTCAGCTCCGTGGATGTGATACATTTCTTTTTAAAACTATGTATTATATTTCATATTCAAAAACAAAAATCTATAAAAGGAACACATCTTTATGAATAAGCTACTTGAATAAATGTTTCCGATTTATAACACAATAGTTTCAAGTCATTTTTTCTTATTTAAACATTCAGGAAAATTGATTCCGCGATCATAATCTGATTATTTTTTATTTCCGAGAAAGTTTCTGAATTGAGACAGTGAATAATTAAGTCTTTATTAAAATTTTTTTGGGGTTCAATTTGACTTTTGATTTATTTTAGTCGAATATTTACTTACCTTTAACCCCGTGGGGTCAAATTTTTTAAGAATTTGGGTCAGGAAAGACGTTTTCGTTTGCGTCTACCAAAATAGCAAGTTCGTTAAGAATACATTTCCGTTTAAGTTTTGTTTTTACAACTGGATTTTTTAAAAGACAAACAAGTTATAGTTAGTTTTCTTGGAAACTATATTTGCATTTTTACCTTTCCTTTTATTAGTTATGAATTTTAAAGCGATGTAAGTTAATATAAAATATAACTCGGGTATCGGTTGCAATTTTTAGCTTGTAAATTACAGGCTTGAAAATGGAAGCAGGATTACATCTTCTAAAAAGTCGTGACTTTTGATTTCGAAGCTATACAACAATCACGAACAGAATATTAATAGCGAATTTATAAATGGACGATTATGTTCCGTTATTGTACCTTTTGAATCTGGCAGTAGTAGTTCGGAAGATAATAGAACAAGGAAGTATTTTTCGGCGTGATTTAATTTTGGGCTTCTTCCCTGTCAAAATTTATACAGAATATGACCCTTTACTATTCTTCGAATAAATCTCATACGGATATTGTCTTTTTTTCTTCGATGTGTTCTATTGTATTGTGTTGGGTTTAAAACGGGGGAAAGTAATATGGAAATGTGAAGAAGATATCTTTGAAATGGTATTGTTCTGGTGCCATACTTTTGTTCTTAATTTTGTATTTAGTAGTTCGAAGATAGTGATCAGTTTTCACGTTTCGTTATTTTTGGATTTATAATGTTGCTTTGATGAATAGGAGGAAGTTAAATGTAATCTATTGGTTTAGTATTGCTTTTATTAGACACTTTCACTGATAATTTTATATAAGTAGGTAGTGACAAATATTCATATTTTTTGGGATTTAGAATATGATTCGAATCAAGAAGAGAAAGTTATGGCATTGTTTGATTGTAGATTTAGATAAGCCGGGGAAAGTTAGGATCAGATTTTTTTTTCTAAGATATGATTATTTTAAGATAAATAATGTCATTCTCAAATATTTTTGTAGAGTTAATTTTATATTTTCTTTAAGTAGTTAGCGAAAAAAGTATTCAAATTCAGTTATTTTTGGATTTAGAAGATGGTTTCAATGAATAGGAGAAAGTTATTTGCATTGTCTGTGAATGGACAACCGCTACCAAACGGAAATTTTCCAATGATAACTTTCAATGTGTATATCATGATCGTTTAACTGTGTAAACTGTGTTTTATCACCAGAAAATGCCGTTTATCGCCAAAGATTATGTTTGGCGAGATTTGCTCCCCAGAAATGTAAATTTTATACCTGGTGCAAAAATGCATACATTTCAAAGCAACACTTTGACAGATATTTTTATTTCAAAACTATTGAAACTAATGTATTAGGTTTACGGGACTGACCATCTCCCTTAAATTTTTGATTTTGTAACAGACTTTTGACTTTTTGACAGACTTTTAAATGCGTTTACTGTGTTTTGTCGCCAGAAAATTTCGTTTGTGGCCAAAGATTCTGTTCTACGAGATTTGCGTCCGCAAAATGAAAAAATACCCTATTTTCATTCATTTTTCAAAAGTGTATATGTTACCGTTAAAACCCGAAATCAGCTAAAACTAGAATTAACTAGTGAGAAATAGTTTTAACTGAGGCGATTAGTTAAAACTAGTCTCCACCAGCTAAAACTAGACCTCTCTAGCTAATATTAGTTTTGACCAATTGTATTGGTTAAAACTAGTTGTAATTAGCAAAAAATAGAATTATCTGACACGTTTCAGATAAGTCGAAATAACTGCAAATGCTTGACTTTTAAATTATTGTGAAAGTTAATTTCTTAAAAAAGAAGTGACAATACGTAAACTTAAAAAGATTTGTTTGTGGTTGCAAAGCGTCGTTGTTGCACGAAATTTAAGATCTTCCACTTTGCTTCATTATTTAAACATGAATCCATTATTAAATGTTTGAAAAGAAGAATTTTATAATCGTATTACGACAATGTAGTCCTTAAAAAAAACGCATAGTACCGTTCTTAAAGGAGTCTTCTAATAACCATAACGCCATTGCATTTCAGTAATAATTCGAATAACTAAACTAAACCAAACCTATTATCCTAAATCGCGTTATTTTCAGTTAATTCTAGTTTTATCTAATAGAGTAATAAGTTTTTTTAAAAGTTAAATCTAGTTTGAACCAATCTATTTTGCTAAAACCAGTATTAGCTGGGGATGACTAATTTTAGCTAGTGGAAACTAGTTTTAACTAATGGTCTCAGTTAAAACTAGTTCCCAATAGTTAATTCTAGTTCTAGCTGATTTCGGGTTTTAACGGTAACATATACATTTTAAAGCTGAAATACTAGATAGATTTTGGAATTTCAAAATTAATGCATTAAGGTTATGGGACAAGGACGAATGATTCCGAATGACTGCGGGTCTCCAAACCAAAGTGCCTCTGTTAATCCAATGGAAGAAAGTTATTTCCTAAGCCCACATTTCTCCGACTGTATTGAGTGTTTTTACAAACGGTTTTTTTATAGGATTAACGTAGCTGAGTTTAAGGTCTCTATAATACTACTTTTTGAAATTGGTTCGAATATTTTTAAAATTTTAAATCAATAATTTAACACAATATTCGAACAAATTCCAAAAGTGTGATTATAGAGACCTGTAAGTCAGCTATACATTTATCACATAAAAAACACTTTGTAAAAATTATTCAATACAGCCGGAGAAATGTGTCTTAGAAAATAATTTTTTACCATTATATTAACGCAGAGGTTTGGAGACCCGCTTTTGTTCGGACTCGCCGTTAAGGGGGAATGAGCGCGCTGGACCGCGGGTCTCCAAACTCAAGTGCCTCAGTGTTAATCCAATGGATAAAAAAACTATTTTCTCTGCCACATTTCTCCGGCTGTATTGAATATTTTTACAAAAGTTTTTTTTTAAATAATAAATGTAGATAACTTAGAGGTCTCTATCTTCCCACTTTTTGAAATGGCTTCGAATATTTTGTGTAAAATTATTTATTGAAAATTAAAAAAAATATTCAAACCAATTTCAAAAAGTGGGAAGGTCGGGACCTGTAAGTCAGCTACATTTATCACATAAAAAATCGGCTTGTAAAAATATTTAATACAGCCGGAGAAATGTAGCAGATAAAATATTTTTTCTCCATAGAATTAACACTGATGCACTTTGCTTTAGGGACCCCACGTCCAGCTCGCCCAGTTTGTTACTTGAACCAAAAACTTGCTATTTACTCATACGGGACGTGCTTGACATGCTCCTGGAAAATAGGGATGGGAAGAGGCAAGGGCAGAGGGAACAGTATCTTCTTGCCAGTCAGGGCGTTGGCCATCAGCAACATCTTGGCGATCTTCTTCAACTTCAGTTTGTGGCCAGCTTCTGCGTCTCGAACGCAAGAACATAGCACCAAGGCGACTAAAGTCGCCGCCAACAGCTTACGGATCATGATTGAAATGTCTTTAGTCTGGAAATAGATAAGGACATTTGGTTAAAGGCTTGTTTTTGATTGCGGTGTGATTTCAGTTAAAAAAATAGTCTCTGTGATTTTACAATGGATATGTTTCAGGTCTTGAGTAACAACAGAAATGCTGAATAAAAGAAATTCTTTCTAGAGATTTGGTTGATGAATCTGTTTAGATCATAAGTGTTATGATCTAAACACTTTTACAAACTGACGTCAGTACTAAAAAGATAATAAGAACAATAGCTTGGACACCAGTAATTTTGTCTTTTTAGTACTGACGTCAGTTTGTATAAGTGTTTAGATCATAACAGAATCAATATCACGTGGGAATGGAGCATCGATTTAAGGAAAGCTGGAAGGAAATATGTCACCTGAAAAAAAGCCAATTGGGTATTTAATGCGTTAATTTTAATGGGCTTGTTTCACGTGAGATCTGGCAACAGTTCTGCGGTCTTGTTTTCATTTTTCTCGAATTACTTTTATTGATATTCGAAATTGAGTTTTCTAAGAATAAGTTATTTTAGTTATTTTTTAAAATTACAACTTCTTGCTGCGCTATTGGTTGTTTTAATCATTTATCAAGAAAAACTTGCATTGAGAGAAGTTGGAATTAAAAAAAAAATAACAACCAAAATATTCTTAGAAAACTCAATTTGGAATACCAAGGCAAAAGTAATTCGAGAAAAATGAAAACAAGATCGCGGAGCTGTTGCCAGATCCCTCGTGAAACAAGCCCGTTCATTTACACCCAGTAGCTAAAAATATAACACACTTTATCTAAGTTTAAGTTTTTCTAAATGAACTAAGTATAAGGTAAATAAAGGTCATACTCTTTTAAACAATTTATGCAGGACAAATTAGGTGACACGAAAAGCTAATTTTAAAAATTTAAAGTTAAAGTTTTTAGTCCGTAAGGAAGGAATTAATAGTCCTCACCAATGGGATAACCTAAACATTTCAGATCGAAACTTGATTGTTTGCCCCATTTTAAACTCTCCATTTAAACACTTTATTATAGCGCCATTGTTCTAAACTATTTAAGAGTGACCGTGGCAGATTGGTTTTCTTAAGGCTATATTCTCACTACGACATCAAATGCCACAAAGGCAACAAATACAACAAAACTTGGCGACCGCCAAGCGATGCAATAGCTTGGGGGCTGACTCTGCCAAGTCGCCAAGTTTTGCCTTTGTTGCCTTTGTGGCGTAATCAGGACATAGCCTAACAGTAACCGGACTTTACTAATGGTTATGAGATGGAGTTTTTGTATTTAGAGATAGTGCTCATGTTTTCTATCGTGTTTTGCAGTTAAGATGTTATATTATGAGTTTCTATGCATTTCAAAATCTTTTTGGGTTGAAGAGATTAAAATTTTTTTTTTTTGGAGAAGAGTACTTGTTTAGTTGGAGTCCATATGTCGAATTGTAATGCAGTTTTTCGATTTTACAAAGGTAGAAATGGTTCGAAGAAATGAAAAAATTCAATAATATTATGGAAATAAAATATTTATAAGAACTAATGATGAAATAAGCCTTTTTTTGTTTATCCGCTGTTGACCAAAATTCACCAAAAAATACTATTAACAATCACCCGTATACTTTTTAAAGAAAAGTTTATTTTAAATTTAGGTTAAAAAGTAAAAAGAATTTTTAACTCAAAATATAGCCTTTTAAAAAATATTTTAATTTTTAATTATTTTTTGTTAAAATAATCATTTAAGTTTTTTATTTACTTGATAAGAAATAACTTAATATTTCAGAGTTCGATTATTTTTCCTCAAGTAGACATATAACTAAAACTGTTAACTCTTTAATCTTCATTGTGAAAAAAGATTTCTTAATTATGTTGGAAAAAAAGATTTGATTGCTTATCATTTTACCAAATATTTCCAAGAAATAGTATTTCTTTGTAAAACAAAGCAGTTGTGTTTAAAAATGTGTTGTGCATTTATTAGAAATATACATTACACATAATGTAAAATTATATAATAAACATAATTTGAAATCAATACAAAGATTCTAATTGTATTAGTAAAAACAAATTCTTGATCTCAGTTTTAATTTTCTTTAAAGCTTTTACTAACACAAATTAATGAATAAACTTTAAAAAAAATCACAATTAAATATTATTTTTGTGAAAAGAATGAATAATTGGTACAAAGAAGTACTTACTTGCAAATTGGGTCAAAAACTGTTAACTAATTTTAATAGATATTTATAAAAACTATCTTATATATATTATTTACCTTTTAAATTATTTATATTAAAATACATTTATTTATACTCTTTTTACTTAATAATTTTCTATTGTTATCACTAGCTATATAATCAAGCATCAAAAACAAGTTATACAAAAAGGAAAAATGCAGTTTTTATAGAATTTTACTATTGATACACATTTATGTGCATTTAAAGTAAAATACACCTACATTTATGTTAAACTTTAAATAAAAAATATTAATATATGGTTATTTAAAAAGTTGCATATTTTCTAAATATTAATGTAATTTTATATTCTTTAATATGAACTTTTCTATTAATATGCACATTTGAACTAAATAATACCTTTACCTAATTAAAAGAAAATTACTATATAGAAACACTTAAATTATAAATTTTTAAGGAAATCGTGTTAAACCAGTTTTTTAAGCTAAAGTTATACGATATAAATTTGACAGTTCCGGATTTTTTTAAAAATATTTTAGCATTTTGTTGGCCCCTTTTTTAAGAACATATAACTTTTTTCTCAGTTTTTTTAATCATAAATATTGATGAAAAAAATAGACTTTCTCAAAATTAAAATGGCTTACGATTAAAGTACATAGGTAAAAAATGTCTGTACTTTAAACAAAATTAACATTTTTACAACTACATTTTATGTCTGCAAAAAAGTTAGTAAGTTAAATTGAAGATTACTTTGGTTTCATGCAAATTTCTTATACATAAGATTAATAGTTAAGGGGGACCAGACCCCCTAAAATTTTCAAAAATGACATTTCAATGTTTTTAGTGTTTCTTAAACTATGCAATCTTAGCTTTACAACGATATTTTAAAATAAACGTTTCAAGTACTAGAAGTATTTTTAGTTTTTTTTTAATGTTTAAGTAAAATCTCCTTATGTTTCATAGGTAAGAAACCAGTATTGTTTACTTTAAACGCTTATATCTCAAAACTTACTTTTTCAATGTGCGTGTACCTTTTTCTCAGAATCTACTTTAAGTATCAACCTGAAATTTTTTATACGTATTTAAGAAGTTGGTTTCTAATATTCCCTGGAGGTATTTGAGTATAACTATCTTACTTTTTTTCCTTTTTAATATTATTGATGTTTTTTTAGGTCAAAAATATGTAGTTTCGTTTAAAAATTTATAATTTTATAACTAAACAAAATTCTTAAAAATGCCTCCATTAAAGTATAGTTGAACGTTCATTTAATAACTAGAAAAAATTTCATTAAAATGTATCAAATAGATTCTGAGAAAAAGGTACATAAAAAAGGTCATTTTAACATGGGATTCAATGGAGGGCTCCGGTCCCCCTTAATACTTCTATATTATAACTATTAGTATTCGTTTATCATATATATATATTATATTATAATAACGAATAGTTCTTCAATATAAAGTATAAATAATTACATTTGTTAATGTTTTTAGGCTACTATATTTATATTTACTTTGTTATAAATTTCAACGACACGTCATGAAATAAAAAATGTAGTTATCTATTGATACAAAATCTTTTTTTTAAAAATAATGTTATTACTAAATAAAATTTTTTTTAAAATCTAATTTAAATATTACTAATCTTAAAGTTTGTATAAGAACGATAATAAATTTAAATATTAAATCTATAATAATCATTATTTTATGTTATTCTTATATTTTGTCATAAGAAAGTTTTACGTCAAGTAACTTTTTTGAATTTAAAAAATAAAATAATTTTGGCTCCTATAAAATCATATAACACATTTCTACTCTATCAAACTTTATATCTCGTTCTATATAAAAAAGGCAAATATGGGAATTAAAAAAAACTAGATAAATTTTTATATTAAAAATAATAAAAAGAAATTAAAATTTTCTTAATTGTGCGTTTTTTAAAATAAAGTACGAATACATTTATAATCATAGAGCTTTATAGATAATTTGTTTTAAAAATTTAGTAATGAGAGCGTATAACAATTTTACTAAAAAAAAAAAGTAAAAAATACAATACATAAAAAAAAATGAATGAATTCTCAAAAAAATCGTCTACAAAAAGAATAATTGATAATAAAATTACATTTATTGACTAACTATCCTCGCTTATATAATCCACATAAAGATTTAAATATTTCGAAGAATTCTATTCAAAAAAACTGCAAACGATCCGAAATCAAATAGATATTCTAAAAAGCAATAAATCCACAGTATCCTTACGCTGACAAAAGGTATTCCAAAAGAGGCTCCACTAAAAAAGAAGATCCTTCCAGAGAACTGTCCACTCGAAAACTGACGGTCACTTTGGCCACTGCGTCCCTTTTTAAACCCTCAAAAAACTCTTCAACGGAAGTTCTTTGAACCGCTTGGGTTCAGAGCCTCAAACAAAGCAAACAAAAAATATATATTAAAATTACTCTTCACCTCTGCCGCCTTGCGAAGGGGGCAAATAAAAAAGTAGAACAAGAAAAAGGCCGTGGAAATTAAAACCTAAAAAAAGCATCATCCGAGATTTTTTTTGAGGAGGTGATGTGAAAGAATGGAATGTTGTGGTTTTTGTTACTCGTTTGGTGAGAATTTAGTATGGTATTTAAGGGGGAATGGGTGCGCTGGACCGCGGGTCTCCTAACTCAAGTGCCTCAATGTTAATTCAATGGCGAAAAAGCTATTTTCGCTCCCACATTTCTCCGGCTGTATTGAATATTTTTACAAACGGTTTTTTTTTAAATAATAAATGTAAATAACTTACAGGTCTCTATCTTCCCACTTTTTAAAATTGCTTAAAATATTTTCGGTAAAATTTTTTATTGAAAATTAAAAAAAATATTAGAACCCATTTCAAAAAGGAGGAAGGTCGGGACCCTGTAAGTCAGCTACATTTATCACATAAAAAATAATCAATACGGCCGCTTGTAAAAATATTTAATACGGCCGGAGAAATGGGGCAGATACAATATTTATTTTTCTCCATAGGATTAACACTGATGCACCTTGCTTTGGAGACCCCCGGTCCAGCGCGCCCATTCCCCCTTAAGGTCATGGTAGAAAGCTTCTAAAAATTTGTGCTTATTTTCTTTTGAAATTTTTTTCTGATTTGTTATGATTTTGTTAATAGATGTTTTGTATATTTTATTACAAGCCCTAACACTACCCCACATTAAGCCTACTCTAAATTAAACTAACTCCTCGGCGCAACTGCCCATTACTGGGCCAAGGCCTGCCGTGCCCATTTCAGCTTTCGTGACCTAGGTCTCTGGGGTGCTAGGCATGTGTCCCGGTCAGGTGGAGCACCCCTATTCCATATTAAAAATCTATATAGGAAAACTTATTAGATTTATAGAAAATAATAAATGTACGAGTTGCTTTCTTCTGTATTATTCTTTTGAATTGTACCACCTTTTGTTAATATTGGTAATTTTTTAAATAAAAATTTTAATTTTTTAAAACTTTTTTATTTAAAAAAGGAAAATGCAAATAAATATTTTTCTTTAATGATACAGTTTGTATGAAAACAATAATAGGTCCCCTTTTATGGAAATTTAGTATTGTTTAACAATGAAGTAATCGCCAGTTTTTCTAGCAATCAGGGCAGTTAAAACTTACATTAAATCTATCATTTTATATATCTTTAACGTAAAAGACACAATCAACTTATTCCCACAAAAAACCCTGATTCTATTTTAATTAAATCAAAAATGAAATACTGTTTGATGCAACAAAATGTACTTAGATTATTTTTTTTTAAATTTAAAGTTTTCTGTATATAAAAGATTTTACATTTTGTATAGCTCCTGCCCCCTCCCAAAATAGAAAATGCTATTTTAACCTTCTAAAAGTGACTCTAACAACACTACAATTTTACGTCAATTGACTAAAATGCCATGAGTCTCATCGAAAAAAAAATAAATACCTAAACACGGCACAGCTGTTCCCAAATAAAGATCCTTTCCTATTTTCTCGGAGAAGATGGTCTTAGTTCAAACTCCGCCCACGAGCGGCGCGAGTGGCTAGCGGTAGTGGGTCACTGTGGACCGTAGGAATCCTCATCTATGACATCTCCGCATAGAGTTAAGAAGAAGATGCTGCTGGGAAAAAACACTCAGAAACCGCTTCGCCATATGAAGCCATTGATCGCTTTGTGGTAAGCCCAAAGAAACGCTTTCGGGTGTCGGTTCGTCACTTGACTGTGGTTCTAAATTATGACGCCTGTCGCCAATAGCCCTCGTGTAGCTAGAGTGTGACGATAATTCAAACTAAACTAACCTCGGAGAACTATTTGGCGCTATTGTAAAGGGAAGTTTGTATAGGCTTATTACATAGACTTGGCGACTTTTTGACTATCTAATACAACTATTAGTGCAACGTATTTTTCTCCACTACCATCATGTGTAAATTCAGATCTCGTGCTTACAACTGCGCAAACTCTCATATTTTGATTTTTAATCAACGTTTTTTTAAAGAATAAAATTATATGCGCACTTGGGTGAGTGGTTTTTTGGAGTTACTAGGGTTATTTGGCGACTTCCTGACGGCTTCACTTTTATTTCTCGCCAAGCATCACTATCTTCTTAGCCCTATGCATCTCTGTAACCCGCGAAAGGGCATTTTTAGACACCATTCCTTTAATATGTTAAAGTCTAAACGATGGTTTTTTACATAGGTGTGTTTGTTGTTGTATCCCAAAGTCACTTTATACGTTTAAGGTATTGGTATAAGTTGACAGCTTGTTTTTAAGTCTTTAAAATTTTAATTTGCTATTGGGGATTGTTAAAATTGTGACTCTTACAGTTATATGTCAACTTGTTTGTATGGAGTCAATGTAGATTGTTATGCCCTTTTACATTGGTGCGTTTTTTTAATCAGATTTGATAGTTATCACATCTGAAAGGTTATTACTAATAATGTCGAAGTTGAGGATAGCCTGTTTCAACGATTTAAAATTTGTTATTAGTTACCTTTAAAAAATGACTTTGATATTGTTAAGCTCTGAAAAGTGTTTTTCATTGAAATGTTTATGTCTTAGAAGCTATTTTATGCACTTTTATGTTTGAAAGATTGATAATAATATCAAACTTGACAGCTTGCTTCAATCGGCTTTAATTTGAAATTTATTTTTATTACATTAAAAAAAATAACGTCAATATGTTTCTTTTGATTAATATGTTATTTCACCGAGAAATATTTATTTTATTAATAGTAAATAGATATATATATTTTTTTTACTTAGCTTAGTTTAGGCTGACAGCTTGTTGTTATGGCAGTAAATTTGTAATTGGTTCTAGTTAAGGTGTTTTTTTTAAAATAATAACGTTGACATTTTAATGTCATGTACATTTATTTCGGAAATGTGTCTGTCGTGTTGTCAAAGCCGTTTGCTATATTATGATGAATTAGTAAAATATCAAAATAGACAGTTTCTACGTTTTTTATAGCAAGTTAGTGATTGAAATTTCTAAAATTATGACGTTAATATTATGATCTTTTAACAAATACATCGGGTGTTTTTACATTTTATTAAACATTTTATTTGTTACATTTTATTTTGTTACATTTTTATTAAAGCTATTTTCCATTTTCCTGCATCTAAAGACTTATTATAAAGTTAATATTTTTTACAGAATCTGGATTCTCTTTTCTAGGATCTGAAAGTTAAAAATGAGGTTTTAACATAGGTGTGTTTTCCCGTGCTATTTTGATGCTATAATAAGAGGGGTTATTATAATGCCGATGTTGACGGCTTTTTTTCTTCAGCTGTGCATTTTGTTTTAATATTGGTCAATTATAGATATAATTCATTAATTTATGATGTAGATAGCCTAGTGGTTAAGGCCTCGTTCTCGGTTTCGGAAGGTCCCGCGATCGAGTCCCAATACCACTGAAGACCCACCAAGTATATGCGGAGTACTTGCTCGTTAAATCTGTGGGTCTGAAAGTCCTGTGGGCGGTCATCCCACGGGTACAGGTCCCTGGAGACTATTTCCCCCCTTCAGGGACATGTCTGAATTGCGGAGGTGGCGATAGATGGCAGCATCTGTCAGCCGATGCCAAGACGACCGGTGTAGTCTCTACACGGGCATCTCTCCTCTGGAATCGCACCCATTTGCCTTAATCCTTGCCCGCTCCAAGGGAAGAGCTTGGGTTTCCAAAGTGGCATTATCAACAACAACATGATGCAGACATTTTAAAATTATGATAAGTAGTTTTTATCGATGTAGTCTGTGGTGTTGTAAAAGTTTTTTTTATCTATTTCTTTAAGCATGAAGAATAAGTACTACAATAAGAGAACTGTCAGTCTGTTTTTCACGGCTTTAACTTTTTCTGCTATTTATAAAACTTCTAACACTTTGTCGTTGACATATTGGCACTCTGATAAATGCTTCATATTCAGTGTGTTCCATTTGTTTTTAAGAAGGCAGGGGCGCGCTGGACCGGGGGTCTCCAAAGCAAAGTGCATCAGTGTTAATCCTATGGCGAAAAAAATATTTTCTCTACCACATTTCTCCGGCTGTATTGAATATTTTTACGAGCGGATTTTTTTATGTGATAAATGTAGTTGACTTACAGGTCCGGACTTTTCCATTTTTTGAAATTGGTTCGAATAGTTCTTTTAAATTTTCAATAAATAATTTTACACAAAATATTCGAAGCATTTCCAAAAAATGGGAAGATAGAGACCTGTAAGTTATCTACATTTATTATTTAAAAAAAAACCGTTTGTAAAAATATTCAATACAGCCGGAGAAATGTGACAGAGAAAATATTTTTTTCGCCATTGGATTAACACTGAGGCACTTGAGTTTGGAGACCCGTGATCCAGCGCGCCCATTCCCCTTTAAGGCTTGCATTTTTAAATGTTTAAAAATTAATTTAATTTTAACTATTTTTAAAAAGTATTGTTCTAATTTATTTAAAAGTTATGATTAAAAAAATTTACCTTAAATTAATTTTTGTTTAAATAAACTTAGATCCCCCCTGCTTTTCCCATTTAATTCTGGATACATAATGAGTATATAATGAGTACATAATGAGTATATATTTGACAAATGTTTGAATTTGACAATAAAAAATAAAAAGTTGGGACTGAAAGTGTTAAAGCTTCAAATTTAAATATAGTTAAAATTAAAAAGATATATAACGTTGATATTTTGATATTCTTTTTAATTTCTTCTAAATATTCTGAAGTCCTTTGGACAGGTTTGTTTATTATACGTCACAGTAAAATTTCATAAAATTATGTCATTCATTTATGAATGTTTTGATAAATATACGTGTTTAGTAAAATAAAGTTATCATTAAAATTAGTGATTTTTTTAAAGTTTTGAAACTTTGAACCATTATTTAACTTTTAAGAGGGACTGTCAGTCCCATAGAGCTAATGCATTAGTTTTGAAATCACAACTTCCACAGAAGTATTTTTTTCCATGTTATCCCATTTTCACCAGGTATGGGAATCATCATAACATCAATTTAAAATAAAATTGAAAAGAAAATAACATCCGCTGATTTAATTATTGCTTGATAAAGTTTTTAACTAGTGTCGCCATCTGCTGTATATTTTTGGCTTTTTGAAACTTTGAACCATTTATTAACTTTTAATAACTCCTCCTATTGTCTTTTTGAATAAAATTTTAGTTTAGTTTGTTAGATATTTATAGTTAATAAAGCAAGAAACTTCTTAACATACTGTGGAATCTAACAACGTTACCTACCAGCATTAAAAATCTTCTTAAAAATGGCGCAATCTGGATATTGCTTCTAAGCTATATAAGAACAATTCAAATGAAATACAGAAACTTTTTTTTCAGGAAACTTATAAAATCTCTTCCGCTTTTCATTAATTTCCGGTAGGTGATAACAATAAGTATCAAAACAATATCAATCACAATTCCCCGAATGGGAAAACAATCATTCGAAAGTTCTATTCTTTTTTTTGCGTAAAATTGACCCTAATTTCTAAATACAAAATTTATGACTCAACGGGGTCCCGTTCGATATTATTGCTATTCAGGAGCATGCGCGTCAATTGTTTCCAGTGACTTCACTTCCTCTCTCGATTCTAATTTTTGATTATTATTACAATTATGTAATATAGGGATATTTTTTATGCGTGTCTTTTTTATTGATCTTATTGGGATAAAAACAAAAAAAATATTATATCTCTCAAAATGTTTAGTGTCCTTAGTAAATTATGAAATTATTTTTTTTTCCGGTTTCCTTAAAAATTGTCATAAGTTCAAGAAAAAAAAAAGAATAGGAGGTTAGAATAAATGAAGATTCTGCTGCACCAAACCCAATGCAAGAAATTAGTTTGACCAATGAAGCAATGTTAAATATTAGGCTTAATAAGATGCGGCCGCACCAAACCCAATGCAAGAAGTTAATTTGACCAATGAAGCAATGTTGAATATTAGGCTTAATAAGATGCTGCCGCACCAAACCCAATGCAAGAAGTTAATTTGACCAATGAAGCAATGTTAATTATTAGGCTTTACGTTTCATACAAAAATTTATTTAAAAAAATTAAATCTTAAACATTACTGGAATAATAGAACCTTGCATTAATACAATTTTTGAATTGCAATAAAAAAACCTCAAATTGTCGATATTTTTAATCAGAAAGTTGTTTGATAATGCACAAATCGTCGATTTTTTGAATTTCAATTGCCGATGCTTAAAGAATAAAATAAGAGGAATAGCTTAGGAAATTCAATAAAAAAGAGTGCGCAGTGATTTATCGATTTGATGCGCCCCAATTTTTATTTTTGGGTGTATCAAATCGATTTAGTTATATATTCAAACGACTTTAACCTTTTATACCGTTAATTATATATTCGTAGATTATCTTTATTTCCATAGATAAGAATATTAACCATAAGTAGGGTTGCATTGTGGTTACTTAAGTTTTTTTTTATCGAAAATAGTAATGGACATAGATTCTAAGGCTATGTCCTGACCACGCCACAAATGCCACAAAGGCAAAAAATGCAACAAAACTTGGCGACTTGGCAGAGTCAGCCCCCATGCTATTGAATCGCTTGGCGTTCTTGGCGGTCGCCAAATTTTGTTGCATTTGTTGCCTTTGTGGCGTTTGATGTCGTAAGTGAGGACATAGCCTAAGATACAAACTTTCAATTTTATCTATTAAGGGGTTCGATGCCTCGTACAATTCTGTTTTCATTTTTGTACTTGCAGTAGTCAATTTTTTATTTATTTAAGCAACATCTATAAAAGCTTCTTTTAAGCTAAAAGAATTTTTAAAACTTGTTCATAATATGTCGAAATTCAATTTTTTTAATACAATTTTTAACCATTTTCAAAGTTCCTCTTCTGTTTATTATTTTGATGTAATATTATATTTATTAGAGTGTCTTTATCAAAGTTATGCATTCCAATTTTAGTTAACATGCACAACAGTTACCGTAAATTTTTCAAAAAAAAATTGTAACGAAAAAATCACCAACAATTTCATAAAACGAAACAAATGTTTAACTTTGAACTAACTTTGACAAAAATAAATCAAAGGCAAAAATGAGCAAAACTGATGTATGCTTTTTATCAAAAATCTTATTTTGTGTTTCAATAATTAAAAAAACCAGTTAAAACCATAGTTAAAAAGCCTAAGCATTTTGAAATACTAATTATAAATATGAACATCTCGTCCGGAGATATTGGCTTCTAAAGATTCATTTAATCATTACAGGAATACCGAGTTATTGAATCAAGTTGCTCAAAACTCTTATGATTTTCTGCGAATTATGTTGACTATATTAAATTTTTTTACAATAAAACGAAAAAATGTCTATTCGTGGTATCGGACCCCCTTAAACTACACACTTAGGCAATAATATATGTTTATTGCAATTTAGATAAAACTCTAATTGTGAAGTTGGTGGATTACGAGCGACCGTGATTTTCAAAAAGCTAAATTTTGTTCAATATGTTTTTACAATTTTCTTTCCTATTATACACCCTAAACTTTTATTATTATTTGTTGTACAAAGAATATATGTTCCTACAATATATCAGTAACTTTTTTAGAAAAAGAGGGGGGGCTGGGGAGCCCAGTCGGTTAGGCGCATGCGAAAGGTCCGAGGTTCGGGTCCGGGCATCGCCAAAATAACTGCCGACCTATTAACGGCCCGAGCAGCCAAAAATGTCCGACGTATAATACCCCGTGTAGAGGGAGTGCACATTAAAATACGCTCCAAAGTCCGAACGCTGCGTACGATGTCGCCCTTAACGGTTGCATTGGGTGCCAACTCATGTGTCGGGTCGTCACTTGACTGTGGTTCTAAAATACGACGCCCGTCGCCAATAGCCCTCGTGTAGCTCTAGTGCGACGGTAATTCAAACTAAACTAAACTAGAAGAGGGGAAAGAAAAAAAGTTTATTTCTTGGAAATGCATTAACCTGAGTAAGCTCATAATAATTAAACTATTTATAAAGTTTCGCAGAAATATACCAAATTAAATTTCTTACCTAAATTTAACCCTCACTTACACAGCATATATGGCAAAATGATTTTACACAGGCGCACTGAGTGCGTTATTTCGATTTTTAGCAATAAAATCTAACAAGTAGGTTTGTTACAGAATCTGTCACTTAAATCGCTTCACCCAACATTTGTGCTCAACAAAAAACGCACTATTTATACACCTCAGAAAGAAATTCTCCAAACAGGGCCTTTAGCTAATAATTTATTTCTAATTCAAACTTTTAAGCGCCAAAATTAACCATTTTCATTAACCTTCTTTCGCAAATTAATAATTACTCATTATCGTTTGTTAAATTTGTTTGAAATTCGAAGAATAATGATGCAATTTAATTTTTAATAAATATCTTTGAGTCGCTATAATTTCTCGCGTTCATTAACTTTCTTTCGAAAAATAGAATAATAATTAGTAAAATTGATGCTTTAAAAATAAAAGCGAACTTTTCCATATTTTTTATTCAAAGTTAGAATTCTCTATGAATCCTTCCTCATACATATATAATGAACCATCGAAAGAACTCTATTGTGATATGACATCAATCCAAACTGAATCATATCACATAAATAAATATATTTCAAGAGTTTTATTTTTATTTTAAATAAAGTTTCTCGTACGTTTGATGAAATGGCAACAGTGAAAATTAGCTAAAAAATAGTTTAGACGTCTAACTTTTAGCTTCCACACTACGTTTATAACGTAAAAAGTGGAAGGTTTTATAATCGTTCAGTCCGTCCGTCCGTCTGTCTGTCTGTCCGTCTGTCCGTCCGTCACCCACTTTCACAGAAAGAACCACAAGTCCCACAGACAAGTGGAATACTTCATTTTGAAGCAAAAAATCAGATTAGGCTACATTCCAAATTTCATTAAAAAATTTAAATTAGAAGTTTATTTAAAATTTAAATAACTAAATTTTTTTATCTACATTGAAATAACATGCAAATTCCATTTTTATTCATATTTTCAATGTTGCCATCCACAAGTCCCACAAACAAGTGGGATACGTCATTTTGAAGCAAAAAATCATATTAGGCTACATTCCAAATTTCATTAAAAAATTTAAATTAGAAGTTTATTTAAAATTTAAATAACTTAAAATTTAATCTACATTGAAATAACATGCAAATTCCATTTTTATTCAATATCTTCACTGTTGCCATTTCGTTAAACGTACGAGAAATTTTATTAAAAAAAATATAAGCATTTGAAAGAATATTTATTTATGTGATACGATTCAGTTTGGATTGTTGTAATATCACAATAGAGTTCTTTTGATGTTTCATTATATATGTATGAAGAAAGATGCAAAGAGAATTCTAACTTGGCATAAAAAATGTGCAAAGTTTCGCTTTCATTTTTAAAGCATCATTTGTTCTAATTATATATTTTTCGAACTGTAATTTAATTAAATCTAATTATTAAATCTGAGAAAGTAGATTAATGAAAATAGTTAATTTTGGCGTTAAAAGTTTGAATTACAAATAGCGAAAGGCCCTGTTTGTTATTAGAATTAAATCACCATTGCCATTCGCAACAATCGCCCGAGAACTTAATTCTTTTAGACAATAAATTAAAATAAATTTATTTTGCGACATCGATCAGTTGAAATGACGTCAAATATATTTCACTACGAAATTCTTTGTATGTTGATATGAAATATTTTCATTCTATTTAAAAGCGAGAAATAGAACATATTTATTCTTTGAAATACAAATTAATTTTTGCAAACGATAAGTAATAATTATTGAATTTTCGAAATAAAACTAGCCAAATTTAGCATGTAAATGTTTAATATAGAATTAATGCAGTTGGCGCCTTTTTACCTGTTTAACACAGTTTTTGTGTGGAAGCGGGTTAAGTGACAGATTCTGTTACAAACCTACTTGTTTACCTTTCATTATTATTCGTGAATATAAAACTAGACATGCATCCATCAAAAATTTAACTGGTGCACTCGGTGCGCATGGCTTGCATTTGAGGGTAAATTAACGCTTTTTTGATTCTATGTTTTTGCTCATTATCTAAATAAATGATAATTAACAAAACATAGGATCAATAGTAATAAAATTGTCATTCCATTTTTTAAGAATCAGACAATCCTTCAATGTATCTGCTCTTTTGAAGTAGAAGTCAATCTTAATTAGACAAAAAATAAGTAAAATCCTTAAAACAAACAGACACGGGAAAAATACTTCCTCAAATGACTCTCTGGTTTGTTTACATAGCTATTGGTTTAGTCCGGAACATATTAGGCATCAATATGATTTATTAAAGACGTATGTCAAAGCCTATAATTGAGATGTTATAGTATTTTCAATTTGTATGCACTTTCATAGACAGCTGATGATTTTGTGCAATATTTGTAAATGGACATTTTTTTGATGTTATGAATGGATAACGTAAGTTTTGTATGTTTTTTCGTAGTAATTATTAGCTTAATTGTATAAAGTATTAGTTTTCATTTCATTTGTAAGAATGGTTTAACAATTTTGTTGTTTATAACCTTCAACAACGTCCGGTTTCAAGTTCAAGGTTGCTCATTTCCGAAAATTTTGATTATAAAATCAGTAATAAGTATAAATGTTTCATTCTATTAAAAATATTCAATTATTTAAAATATTTATAGCTTCAGTTTTAGTTTCCACACTACGTTTATAACGTAAAAAGTGGAAGGTTTTATAATCGTTCAGTCCGTCTGTCTGTCCGTCTGTCCGTCACCCACTTTCACAGAAAGAACCACAAGTCCCACGGACAAGTGAGATACGTCATTTTGAAGCAAAAAATCAGATTAGGCTACATTCCAAATTTCATTAAAAAATTTTAATTAGAAGTTTATTTAAAATTTAAATAACTAAAAATTTAATCTACATTGAAATAACATGCAAATTCCATTTTTAGCTTCCACACTACGTTTATAACGTAAAAAGTGGAAGGTTTTATAATCGTTCAGTCCGTCTGTCCGTCTGTCACCCACTTTCACAGAAAGAACCACAAGTCCCACAGACAAGTGGGATACGTCATTTTAAAGCAAAAAATCAGATTAGGCTACATTCCAAATTTCATTAAAAATTTAAATTAGAAGTTTATTTAAAATTTAAATTACTAAATTTTTTTTTATCTACATTGAAATAACATGCAAATTCTATTTTTATTCATATTTTCACTGTTGTCATCCACAAGTCCCACAGACAAGTGGGATACGTCATTTTGAAGCAAAAAATCAGATTTGGCTACATGCCAAATTTCATTAAAAAATTTAAACTAGGAGCTTATTTAAAATTTAAATAACTAAAAATTTAATCTACATTGAAATAACATGCAAATTCCATTTTTATTCAATATTTTCACTGTTGCCATTTCGTTAAACGTACGAGAAACTTTTGTTAAAATAAAAATAAACACACTTGAAAAAATATTTATTTATGTGATATAATTCGGTTTGGATTGTTGTATTATCACAATAGAGTTCTTTTAATGGTTCTATATATATGTATGAAGAAAGATGCATAGAGAATTCTAACTTGGCATAAAAAAAATATGCTAAGTTTCGCTTTTATTTTTAAAGCATCAATTGTACAAATTATATATTTTTTGAACTGTAAATTAATTTAACAAACTATAAATAAGTGAATTTTCGAAAGAAATGTAAATGGGAAATTGTGGCGACAAAAATATTTATTAAAAAGATTACATAATTATTCTTCGAACTTTAAACAAATTTAGCAAACGATAAAGTTTAATTATTAAATCTGAGAAAGAAGATTAATGAAAATAGTTAATTTTGGCGTTTAAAACTTTGAATTACAAATAGCTAAAGGCCCTGTTTTTATTAGAATTAAATCACATTTGCCATTCGCAACAATCGCTCGAGAAACCTTAATTCTTTTAGACAATAAATTAAAATAAATTTATTTTTGCGACATCGATCAGTTTGAAATGACGTCAAATATATTTCACTACGGAATCCTTGTATGTTGATATGAAATGTTTTCATTCTATTTAAAAGCGAGGAATATGACATATTTATTCTTAAAAATATAAATTGATTTTTGCAAACGATAAGTAATAATTATTGAATTTTCGAAATAAAATAAATGAAACTAGCCAAATTTAGCTTGTAAATGTTAAATATAGAATTAATGTTGTGTTTGGCGCGTTTTTTTCCTGTTAAACACAAATATGTGGAAGCGAGTTAAGTGACAGATTCTGTTACAAACCTACTTGTTATTCAATATTTTCACTGTTGCCATTTCGTTAAACGTACGAGAAACTTTAAAATAAAAACTTTTGAAAGAATATTTATTTATGCTATAATTCAGTTTGGATTGTTGTAATATCACAATAGAGTTCTTTTGATGGTTCATTATATATGTATGAAGAAGGATGCATAGAGAATTCTAACTTGGCATAAAAAAATATTCAAAGTTTCGCTTTTATTTTTAAAGCATCAATGCAAACTAATTATATATTTTTTGAAATGTAAATTAATTTAACAAACTATAAATAAGTGAATTTTCGAGAGAAATGTGAATGGGAAATTGTGGCGACACAAAGATATTTATTAAAAATATAGATATCATAATTAAAGTATTAGATTGGCTGATCACGTGACCTCCAATGCTAACGACGGGACGCGCATGGAGGCTTTTTTGGTAGGCATAATAGCCAGTGTTGCTGCCACTTTAAGGAGAAAAATACTACGAAAAAAATACTATTTAATTCTAAAATTACATAAAAAATACTAGAAAAGGATTTAAAGTCACTATAAATATTCCAAAATGCAGCTAGTATTTTTACGATATTTTTTTTAAATTTTAGAATAATTCTAAAATAAATTCTATAATTAAGTTAAAAGTTTAGTTATAAAGTTTAAAGATCATATTAGTATTTTAGAATAACTCTAAAATTACAAAAAATATCGTAAAAATACTAGCTGCATTTTGGAATATTTATAGTGACTTTAAATCCTTTTCTAGTATTTTTTTTTGTAATTTTAGAATTAAATAGTATTTTTTTCGTAGTATTTTTCTCCTTAAAGTGGCAGCAACACAGGCTATTATGCCTACCAAAAAAGCCTCCATGTGCGTCCCGTCGTTAGCATTGGAGGTCACGTGATCAGCCAATCTAATACTTTAATTATGATATCTATGGTTAAAAAAGATTACATCATTATTCTTCAAACAAATTTAGCAAACGATAAAGTCTAATTATTAAATCTGAGTCACTCCCCATGCTAAGTCTATGGGACAGTTCTTGGATCACACTACCTTTGTTTTTAAGTTTATTAACTAGCAATTTTTTGCATTAGGAAATCCGGGAATTTTTCTGAGGATCCTCGAGCTCACTTTTTCATTTTATTTAGCCAGATATTTTTAAATTTGATATTAAAAAATAATCCTGATATTTTTCCAACAAATTAAGACTTTTTACTGAAAAATAAGTGCTACAACATAAAATTCAACTTCTCTTTTAGAGTTTTACGATGGAATTTGCAGCAAATTATAAAAAAAGGTTTGAATTTTATGTTGTAGCATTTATTTTTCAGTAAAAAGTCTTAATTTGTTGGAAAAATAGCAGGATTTTTTTTAATATCAAATTAAAAAAAAATCTTAAATGAAAAATGAAAAAGTGAGTATAAAATGAAAAAGTGAGCTCGATTATCCTCAGAAAACTTCCTGGACTTTCTAATGCAAAAAATTGCTAGTTAATAAACTTAAAAACAAAGGTAGTGTGATCCAAGAACTGTCCCATAGACTTAGCATGGAGAGTGAAAGAAGGATGCTGGGTCTTTAGCTTCCCCTTAAAAGTTTGAATTACAAATAGCTAAAGGCCCTGTTTGTTATTAGAATTAAATCACCATTGCAATTCGCAACAATCGCCCGAGAACTTAATTCTTTTAGACAATAAATTAAAATAATTTTTTTACGGCATCGATCAGTTTGAAATGACGTCAAATATACTTCACTACGTGATTCTTTGTATGTTGATATGAAATATTTTTATTCTATTTAAAAGCGACGAATATTACATATTTATTCTTTGAAATATAAATTAATTTTTGCAAACGATAAGTAATAATTATTGAATTTTCGGAATAAAATAAATAAAACTAGCCAAATTTAGGATGTAAATGTTTAATATAGAATTAATGCTGTGTTTGGCGCATTTGTACCTGTTTAACACAATTGTTGTGTGGAAGCGGGTTAAGTGACAGATTCTGTTACAAACCTACTTGTTTTTTCTTTAGGTT
Source organism: Oedothorax gibbosus (assembly GCA_019343175.1). Classification (NCBI taxonomy): domain Eukaryota; kingdom Metazoa; phylum Arthropoda; class Arachnida; order Araneae; family Linyphiidae; genus Oedothorax; species Oedothorax gibbosus. The sequence continues at coordinate 41,044,922 of CM033271.1, forward strand.
TGGGTTTGCTACTTTATTCGAAGATCATTTTCAAAGATATTTTTTAAAAATTTGTACTATTCCAAACAAATTTGCCCAAAACAGCCATAACCTATAATAAAGACTTTAACTCACCAAGTTTTCGAGTTTACTTTAACCGTCTGCCTGTCTGTCCGTCACCCACTTTCATTGCCCGAACTACAAATGCTACGGACAAGTGTGATACGTCAAAAAAATTCAGCGCATCGAAATTAGAATACATTGAAAATTTCAGAAAAGAATTCGAATTCGAAGTACTTGAATTATTTAAAAAACTGCAAAATTTAATGCTCATTTAAAAAGCATAGGAAGCCATTTTTATTAGAATTTAATCACCATTGCCATTCGCAACAATCGCTCGAGAAACTTTAATTCTTTTAGACAATAAATTAAAAAAAAAATTATTTTTGCGACATCGATCAGTTTGAAATGACGTCAAATATATTTCACTACGAGATTCTTTGTACGTTGATATGAAATATTTTAATTCTATTTAAAAGCGAGGAATATTACATGTTTATTCTTTGAAATATAAATAAATTTTTGCAAACGATAAGTAATAATTATTGAATTTTCGAAATAAAATAAATAAAACTAGCCAAATTTAGCATGTAAATGTTTAATATAGAATATTAATGCGGTGTTTGTCGCCCTTTTACTTGTTAAACACAACTGCTGTGTGGAAGCGGATTTAATGACAGATTCTTTTACAAACCTACTTGTTTGAGAATTATATAACAAAAATTTGACCTCTTTACTGCATATTTAAACTACGTATGATGTTTTGTACGTATTGATCAAAAATTTAAAAACATTGGTAGTTTCTATGTTAGATTGTATTTACAAATAAAAGACCAGAAAATGTCGTATAAAAATATAAAACTTTATTCCTACACATAAAAGGAATATACAAAAGTATAATGACAATTCCAACAAGTACTAAACAAGAAACAAATGAGCATTTTACAGATGAGAGAATGGTCGTTTAGAAACATTGAAACAGTTGTTTTGCTCTGGTTACAAAACGTTGATTCTTTTCTGTTGATAGTTGATGTAAAAAATATTCCAGAAAAGATCATTTCAACGGAAAATGACTCAAAGTGTGGTTTCAGAGCTTGGTTGAGACTATTTGTGTGCGTGTTGTAGTTTAGGGGAAAGATTTTCGTAATAGATTATTCTACCAAAACGAATACAAAATTTTGGTAATTAATTGATTAAAATATTTTCGGATTGGAATGTTTTTCATTTTCGCTCTTTTACAATTCTTTAACTGCAATCGTTTTTTTAATGCAAGATTTTATCGCTCGGTTCTAAACAGTAAAATTTTGCATAATTTTACGATAGCCATTCTTAAACCTCTCGGATGGAAAATATTTCTAGTTTTTATAAGCTATCTTTTTCCAGCTTGTCTCTTACGCTAACCAAAGGTTACATACTACGATTTACGTTTATATTTTTCTTTCTATTGTAAAGATGTATTTAAGATATTGCGTACCCAAACTGAAAAACCTAGCGTACGAACTTTGCGTGGTGATATGCGTCACATCAAGTTGTTGGAACCTTACGGATTTGTTCGAATATACTACGGCTTTCATTCCAACAAACGACTTTTAACTAAAAACAAGATTATGGACGATTATTAAGCAACATAGTAAAAAATACATTCTTTTTTTCTCCTAAAATTTTTCTGTCTGGTTTTATATTCTAACGTCACTTTTCGAATTTAGCTTAAGAACAGAAATGTATCATACAGTTACCTATGTGGTACTAAAGTATTGTGAGGATTTCCTAGAATTTAAACAAAAATGAAAAAAAAAAAAAGTGACTTACGCAAAGTCGTTCTTTTATAGTTTTTAGTTTGTGCGCATTTCTTCCTCAGATGACTTACGGATGTACAGGGTGTCCGTAAAAGAATGTCCGAGTTTCAAATTGTAATAGTATTGTGGTTGAAGTGTAATTGTAATGTGGTTGAAGTGTAATTGTAATGTGGTTGAAGGTGACGAATAAAGAATAACTCCAACAGTTTCAGATAAGCACATGCGCTTGTACCGCTACATCGTTGCACCGGCTGTTGCTTCCATTACTCCGGACTTGCTGCAGACAGTATGGGAAGAATTTCATTTTCGTTTAGATGTGTGCCGTTTCACTAAAGGCGCACACATTGAGCACTTATAGGAAAAACTAAGTTAGTTTTCCTTCAATGTCACGTATGATTTGTTATATTTAGTATAAAATAAACTCCTGTAATATACCATTAAAACTCGGACATTCTTTTACGGACACCCTGTACTTAATGTAGCCCTAACGGATGTGTTTCATTTTAAAAATTACACCAATCATTTTCTTACATACAATTTTTTTTCTGCATGCGTTGTTCTTAGATGGCAGAATCTAGTAGTTTCCGTTTCTTCTCTGTATATTTCCTTGATACAATATCTCAAATAAATCTTTACAAACATTTTACAATCCACCAAACTCGTTACCATAGTTCCGACGACCATTCATGGTTATGTACAAAAACAAAAATCCTGAGCAATGATGACACCAAATGACTAAATTAATGACGTGTAAATGTGGACATGCTTTTCATGCTTTTCAAGGTGATCACCATCCGCCTCCGTACCCGCCTCCGTGTCCGAAACCTCCGCCGAATCCGCCTCCGTAACCACCTCCGTATCCGCCTCCGAAGTGTCCGGCTCCGTGCTCAAGACCGTAGCCGATTTCGGCGTGAGTGTGGTGGTTGACGCTAAAAAATGAAAGGAAACAGTCGTTTTGTGGTTATAATGAAGAGTTGTAATAAATTTATTTACACTGGAAAATAATCTAGAAGATTTTAAACTGTCAAGTGAGTTTCCAGTGTAAACCGTAAAAAATAGGGAACAACTTGCAGCCATTAAAGAGGTTCATCACAAATTACAGTACATATAAAAGGGGCAATATTCGAATTTCAATAAATATCTACTCAAGGATATCTACTTAACGGGATATATCCATGTGTGTGGTATCACACTGTCACACAAACCAATATCATACACAAATTTTGTAAACATCTTTTTCTTTTTGTTTATTTTTTTATGGCCACCAAAAAAATATTAAAAAAATCTAAAAAATCTACAAAAAAAATCCCTGGCAAACCATGTATCTGTGTATATTTTCCATGTATCCTTGCGCCTACGAGCCTATTGGCTCCCCAAGTCCCCAGTCCGTCCAGGTACTCCTACGCTGTAGCCGTCGCTTTACTTTCTAAACCATGTCATTTACTCTGCCATACACGATTTCGTAGTGGCCACCTAAGAACACTGACATATAACAACAAAGAAAAGGAAGTCCCAAATTGTACCAAGTGTTCCAAAGGCCAAGCCACTCCGGAGCACATTCTTGAGTGCTTGGGACTCGATAAAGAAGATCTTCTTGAGCGACCATTGTTGGTTATTGATTTCTTGAGAGTGTGCAATATCATAGACCTGGTCTAGGCAACAGGGATCAGCAACAACAACTCTGCCATACTGGACGTGAAGGCTCAGTGCCGTCCCAATATTCGTTTTTATCCTACACAAAGGCTGTATAAGGGGCTAAATAAAAAAATCTTAACGGAGCATGTCTAAATGGCAGTAGAGGTCCGCCTAGCGTCTGGTGCACGTTTTCTTGGAACATAAAGATGGGAAGAGAGCAGAGGGAGTGAGTTTGCTGAGTTGACAAATAACAGGGAGACATGGAGGGCTTAGATTTTACCTTAAATAGCCGGACCAGAGGACATCATCAGAAATTGAATAAATCATGCTTTAGAAGGGAGGTAAGAAAACATTACTTTTAGCCTACTTTTCTTTTTTTAATTCGAAAGAATTAAAAAAATGGAAAAGTAGGTATTGACATGCGGTCGATGTCCGTCCGTCTGTCTGTCTGAAAGACGGCAACCCCCTTCCAAAATCGGTTCTATCCATCTGATCTTAAAAATTCTTTTTTTGTTGGAAAGCTATGACCTCAGATACCCAACTTTCCTACTTTTTGTCCGTCTGTCTGTCTGTACGTCCGGACGGACATAAATCTACTATTTGTCGGCGAATTCCCCATTGAATTAGCAATGAAATTCAATGTTGAGTCATTTAAATCACTGTAGGTATTGAAATGCGGTCGATGTCCGTCTGTCTGTTCGTATGTCTGTCTGTTCGTATGTCTGTCTGTCCGTATCCCCCTTCCAAAATCGGTTCTATCCATCGAATCTTAAAAATTATTTTTTTGTTAGATAGCCATGACCTCAGATACCCAACTTTCATACTTTTTGTCCGTCTGTCTGTACGTCCGGATGGACATAAATCTACTATCTGTCGGCGAATTTCCCATTGAATTAGCATTGAAATTCAATTTTGAGTCATTTAAATCACTGTTGCTAAATCAACAATGGCATGAGAAACTTTTTTTATTTAAACATATTTGAAGCAATATATTTTCATGAATCAGTTTGGAATGACGTCATAAAATGTAGCACAATTTGATTCTTTGATTGTTCATTAATTGTTTACCAAGAAAGCGGCAAGGCATATTTTTGCATACAATTATGCATAGTTTTAATTTACATTTATTTTTTAATGCAGTTTGGAGTAGTTTCATTACTTTTGTTATTAATAAATATTTAATTATTCTTCGAACTACAAATAAATCGAGCAGACGATAAATAATATTAAGTTAATTTGCGAAAGAATATTAAGGGAAATAGTTGATTTTGGCTTTTAGAAGTTTAAATTATAGCTGGATGCTGTGTTTCGATTTTTTTTAATGTATATAAATCTAGTGTAGAAAAGGTTGTTGATGATATTTACTGTTAGGAACCTAGTTTTTCCCCAATTAGAACTTCAGTAAGTATTTAAGCAACAGGAAAATAGGCTATTTTAGTTCTTTATGAACTTCTTGTTACAGTAGAGTTGAGTGAAATGCTTTATCAGATTATGTGGTGTATTCGAAAAGAGTAGAAGATTTTAAGAAGAATCTTGATAGTCATTGGAAACTGGTAAAGTATTAGATTTATTTTGGACCAACCTTGCTGGTCCTCTGGCCTGTTGTTGGTTGACAGTTTTTGTATTTGTATTTGTATTTCTCACTCTCGTGATATTTTCAGGCTGGAGAGTTGGAGTTAAGAATTAACGAGTCAATAAGACTAACTCAAAGTCACCAATTAAAACGCTCAAGAAGTTTAGCTAAGTATTTTTTTAAATTTCAAGCTAAAAGCAAATTAAAAATGAATAATGTATAAATTGTTCGTACATATTTTTACATAATTTTTAGGGATAAAAAAATAACGCTGTTTTATAACGGTTTTCCTGAAAATGATCCAATCGTTAAGGGGTTACAGGTGTTCACCAAAAATTGTTATAAAGATCAAGGGACCATGTCCAAATTGCAATAAATGTCTACTCACGGGTATGGTGTGTGGTGTACGTTTTTCAAGAAAATAAGGATGGGCAGGGAGCAATGGTGATTGTGTTGACAAACTTACATAAAATTAACCCTCTAACCCACAATTTGGTTGAAGTGCTATCTTGCCTTCACTGCATGAGATTAAAATTTAAAATTGTTATTGAAAATTTAATTTCTTTTTATTTTTGTTAAGTTTTATTTCTGTATCATATGACTATAAAAGACGCCTCCATACTTATATTTTAATATTTACTAATTTAATGTCCACTCACGGGTATGGTGTGTGGTGCACGTTTTCCTGGAAAATCGGGATGGGCAGGGGAAGTGGCAGGGGAAACAGGATCTTCTTTCCGGTGAGGGCGTTGGCAATCAGGCCATACTTGACCAACCTCTTCAGTCCAAGGTGCTTGGCTTCGGACTGTTGCACGGCAACTAGTGCCAGAAGAAGGCACGCGGCGAGAATTACGAAGCTCCTCATGGTTATCTGGGGAAGATGAGTTAGAATAATCAAATTATATTGTTGTGGAGAGCTAACTACAAGTTATAATGATTAGATCATCGCTTACACTGTGAGTATGTCGGAGCTTGGTTTCACCAAACATATTGTTCACAATAGCTGTGTAGTGAAATATTTTAACATATTTTCGGTATTCGGTTGAACCATTAATCAGGTTTGGAAACAAAAACCTGAAAATAGTTGTTACTAATGCCACTTGGGAAACCCAAGCTCTTTCCCGCGGAGCGGGAAAGGATTAAGGCAAATGGGTGCGGTTCCTGAGGAGAGATGCCCCTGTAGAGACTACACGGCAGGAATCCGACTTGGCATCGTGCTGACAGATGCTGCCATCTATCGCCACCTTCGCAATTTAGACATGTCCCTGAAGTGGAGGGAAATAGTCTCCAGGTACATGTACCCGTGAGAAGCTGCGCCATGACCGCCCACAGGACTTTCGGATCCACAGATTTAACGAGCACGTACTCGGTGGGTTTTCAGTGGTATCGGGAATCGATCGCGGGACCTTCCGAAAACGAGGCCTTAGCCACTAGGCTATCCACTGCCACCTGAAAATAGTTCCTCAGAATACCGAAAATATGGTGCAACATTTCTCCACACAGCCGTTGCAGCTACTAGCAACCATTCTGGTGAAGAAGGGCGCACAATTTTTGACAGTGAAGTAACTAGCACTACTAGCCTTTAAGAGGTGAGCAAAAGGACAAAAAGGTTATTTTTTTTTATGCTTGAGTTTTAAAATTAGACTTTTAGTGAATTCATTTTCAATTTCAAGTTTCGGTAAATTAAGTTTCAAGAGCTTTCATATGGAATTAGAGAAGATTTTGGATCACACTTTATTTTATCACTTGAGAATGTTCATATTCTCATAGGCGAATGTACACAACTAAAAAGAAAACGCAATGTTCTTTCTAATTTCATTAAGGATGCTTTTTCTGTTATTGTTCGATTATCTGTTATTGTTAAGATTTTTTTTTGTTCACTGGTTGCAACGGAACAGCAATTTCCTTTAATGACAATAGTTAAAGCGCCACCTACCGTAAATATTGCGATAAATTACATCTATTGCAATTTTCTGATCCAAAATGCGCTTGATTCGATATTTATTATATTTATCTAGCTATTTAATTTTAAAATGGGGTTATTGGGACACCCTGAATTAAGTTGAACATTGACTAATAAATAAAATAGTAGATTCATCTAAACAATTCTTCTATAGAACTTCTAATTGATACGGAAGAAGGAAGTTTCCATCTACATTATTTGACATATTAATCGATACTATGAATAAAGTTAATATAAGCTGGTTTCGATACCATTCTTTGGTTACATTTGAAACTATAGATTTTAGTAAATTTCTAATTTTCTGAATGATTTCTGAAATCCTAATATTGTTTACTTTGAATTAGTTGAAAGTTAGATTTTTTAAAAGTTTTAAAAAATTGAATTTTTTTTTTACTTTAAAATATCGAAATTCAATTTAAATGTTTTTTTTTACGAAAAAAATGATTTGATACATATTAAGTGGGACTGAGCAAGTTTTGAAGTTAATTTTAATATAAATTTGTTGCCAGCTTCAAATGTCATTATTCCAAAACAAATAATTCTGATTTTCAATCTTAATCAATTTTAATCATTCATTAATTTTAAAACGGTTCTTCTTGAGGTACACTTTTTCTGTTTCTATTTTTCCTGAAGTGTTAAATTTTCTGTGTTGTATACATGTCTATTTAACGCAGTGAACCAAAATTATTCGAAAGAATTATAAGTGAGCAAAAATACGAAGCTTTTTTTATTTAAAAAAATCGCAAAAAAGAGTATAACCTATAGTATATACAAAGAGTCTATAAGAGTAATAAGAGTAAAGAGAACAACAGCACCACATATATTCAGATGCATATTATGTTTTTTTGTAAATACTCATTCTAATAATTAAAAGTTAAAATGAAAATTTGATATTTTGAAGCGTTGTTGTGTTCCCTGACACCTTATTTAATTTTAAAATGATTAATTAGTCAGACGTTTATTTCAACCAATTTTTAAATAATATTTTATTATTTAGAATATCTTTTTAGTTTTGTAACACACGCCAAAATTTTTATTTATCATTTATGCTCTACATCAAAAATTTAAAAGATTTTTTAGATTTTTATAATTTATAAGTTTATTGTTTTAAAATTTTTATAAAAGTTAATAATTACAAAAGTTCTGATGGTGCGTTTCTAAATTTTATCAATATGCTTAAGAATAAAAAGTGTTATGATTTAGATAGATGAAGTATAAAGTGTAATTATAAATAACATTCTTTAAAACTTAACAGTACTAATAGTTTCTACTAGTGAGAAGCAAATTTTTTTTTATCACAATAACGTTAAAGGAAACTTTCCTATTAATGAATCGAAAGCTTAATATGAAAATGATGTATTATTGTTCCTTAACGATTTACTTAATCTCTCATACAATAACCGAAAGTATATACTTGCTACATAATGTCAATGCTAAAAATGTTATTTTTAATTACAAAGACACTTTATTTTACACGTAAGTTGTTGGAAATGAAATGTTTTAAAATGTTTAAAATTTTCAATCAATTTGTTTTAAATTTTTAATGAAAACATTTCTAAAAATAATTTTAATTAAACTAAAATTAAATAAAATGCAAGAAATTATTTGAACCACACAGCAATAAAAGAATTTGAGCAATAAATTATATAAATTGAATTTTGTGTTATAAAAATCGCGTTTAATTTAGTGTTTCCAGTCTTAAATAACATAAACACGAAAATCACTATGTAAAGGGAATATCAATTATAGGTTATTAAAATGAACACCATGAGGTAAAGGTTTCGGTTAAAAATAAAAGTTCAGCAATTTCTCAGTAAATTTAAACTATAAGTACACTTAAATAGTTCCTTAGCTACAAATGAAAAAAATAGAAGTTTGATTTTACTATCTCAGGCGGAAGTTATTGTTCGGAACAAAAGGGAACGTTATCGAGTAGAACGTTTTGGGATTTTTATTTCCAATTAAAGAAGTTGAATAAAATTGGATGAGGTCATTTTCCAAGAATTTTTTAAGCTTATAAAAATGTCAAAGGTAGATGGATAGAAATAGCTCAGACCTTAGAGTATAATTGATTAATATTTTGCAAAAAAAAACAATTTTAATTAGCAATTAAAAATTAATAAAAAGTAACAAATCAATTAAAATGTTTTAAGTTTTAATTAAAATTGTGTTTAATTACTAGTAATTGATTATGAATCTACAAAAAACATTCAAAGTCCTATCAAAACTCACCAAATATCCCAAAGCGTCTTTATACACAAAAACAATTCCAAAATCACTTTAGAAGACCACACCGTTCAATAAATGGAACAAATCTGACCTGCGAACTGTGACAATCTTCCTTAAATACTGCGGGTGGTGTCGAAAACGAACCAAAGAACCAAAAAAACTAAACCAGTCCACTTCCAGAAAAAGTGAAATGAAATTATCAATGGAGGGGCTCCGAGCGAGGAGGAACCAAATATAATAAAAGTCGCCTGACACCCGCCCTACTTCCTTCGTTAAAAGAAGAACAAGCAGTCCACTCACCACAAAATGGCGCAATCCGAACAAGAATTCCATTGGACGCAGACGATAGCCTAGTTATTTTCCGTGGGGAAATTCCCCGCCATTTCCCCCCAGGTTATAACACAAAAGAACGTTTATGTACATTGCATCAGAATCAAAACCATCCCTTTCCCCCCATAAGAACAGTTTCACAGAATCAAACTGTACTAACTATCCATAGAATCTGTGGAGGACTTGGAACAGTTTTCACCTAATCTGTTGAATTTGTAAAAAAAAAAAAAAATCATTTCACACAATTAGAAAGCGATACGTAATAAACTTCATCGCGAGTTGAGGTGTATATATAAACGAAAGTGGCAAGATATTCTTTTCAGTTAAGGCGGAAGTGCGGAAGTTATCGTTCGGAACAAAAGGGAACGCCATCGAGTAGAACGTTTTGGGATTTTTATTTCCAATTAAGAGAAGTTGAGTATGATTGGATAGGAGGTTTCTTTCCATTTATGCCTTCAAGTTGGGGTAGCATCATTCCTGCGAAATGAAAGAAATATGGTTATATTGTACAAAAGTTTTAAATTTCCATCGTGAATTTCATACTATCAAAATATTTTAATGCAATGTTTTCGTTTCAAATTTGTTTCATTTTAATGTTATGTTGATTCCCATACCTGGGTAAAAAGAGCTAACATAGCAAAGCAATACTTCTGCGGAAGTTATGATTACAAAACTAATGCATTAGCTCTATGGGACTGACAATCCCTCTTAAAGAAGTTGAGTATAATTGGATGGGGTCTCTTTTTCATTTATGGTTGAGTTGAGTAGCTGTATTCCTGCGAAGAAGAAATATGTGTTATATTGTGACAAAAAAAGCTTTCCATTTCCACTGAATTTATACTATGAGAACTATTTACTATGCATGTTTTTATTTAAGATTCACACGTGTGGAAGTGTATCTTGAATACAAGTCGTTGTTCCCTGGTCTTTCTCTCTGTATAGACAATCCAAAACGTCACCAATCGACTAAGTTAGTGCAATATTTAATATATTCGTTTAACAAATCAATCTGAGTAGCTTACTAAAGGGCAAATTTGTAAGATATTTTTTCACACTTAAAGCCACACGAAGATTATTTAACACGAGAACATTGTGGAATAAGAAGCGTCTAGGCTAACAGTGAAAATAAGAAGCAACATTAATTTTTTGAACAATCGATAGTCATAACTTTTGTTTACCAACATATTTCTACACACAAACACAATATTTAACTATTTCTTTACAAAATACAATTAGATACAAATACAAAAATTGTCAACCACCAACAGGGCAGAGGACCAGCAAAGTTGGTCCAAAAATGTATTAATTTTTTACCGTCTCCTATAACTATCGAGATTCCTCTTGAATTCATCTACTCTCTTCAAATATACAACATAATCTGGTCAAACATTTCAGTCATTGATAACTCTATTATAACAACGTTTTTTTTTAAACCTCCCTTTTGTAGCAGGATTTTTTTAGCCTACTTTCCTTTTTTTAATTCGAAATAATTAAAAAAATGAAAAAGTAGGTATTGACATGCGGTCGATGTCCGTCCGTATGTCTGTCTGTCCGTACCCCCCTTCCAAAATCGGTTCTATCATTCGGATCTTAAAAAATCTTTTTTTGTTAGAAAGCTATTACCTCAGAAACCCAACTTTCATACTTTTTGTCTGCCTGTCTGTACGTCCGGACGGACATGAATCTACTATCTGTCGGCGAATTTCCCATTGAATTAGCATCGAAATTCAATTTTGAGTCATTTAAATCACTGTTGCCAAATCAACAATGGCATGATGAGAAACTTTATTTAAAAATATTTGAAGCAAAATAATTTTTTCATGAATCATTTCGGAATTACGTCATAAAATTTAGCACGATGTGATTCTTTGATTGTTCAGTAATTATTTACCAAGAAAGCGGCAAGGCATATTTTTTGCATACTATTCTGCTTAGTTTTAATTTACATTTATTTTTTGAATGCAGTTTGGAGTAGTTTCATTATTTTTGTTTATAATAAATATTTAATTATTCTTCGAACTACAAATAAATCGAGCAGACGATAAATAATATTAAGTTATTAGTGAAAGAATATTAAGGAAAATAGTTGATTTTATCTTTTAGAAGTTTAAATTATAGCTGGATGCTGTGTTTAGCGATTTTTTCTAATGTGTGTAAATCTAGTGTAGAAACGATTGTTGATGGTATTTACTGTTATGAACCTAGTTGTTTCCCGATTAGAATTTCAGTAAGTATTTAAGTAACAGGAAAGTAGGCTATTTTAGTTCTTTAAGAACTTCTTGTTAATTTCTGACCTTACTTACGTTAAAACCTAAGCTCTGCGTGTCTCCCTGCTTGATGAATTTGGATAACTGAATTAAATCATCTCTTGTTCTTGTGAAATATACGTCAGATAAGTAAAAAATAATTTAAATGATCTTACTTCTACAAACAATAATACTTAGAAGCTTTTGTTGTTGCAAAAAATTCCATCTTCATAAGAATTAGTTTGAGTTTTCCAGGATTTTCTGGTCTTGTATTTTATTTACTTTTATGTAAGTAAAATACAGATTTGTCTTTAAAAAGAGGTCCCAGTAAAGCATCCGTTCTTTGGTTTGAGGCCTTCTTTAAAAGTGTCATCCTGTACTATAGAAAATAACATTTGTTAAACTTTTAAACTATAATTAATAACCATTTGTATTTTTTTTAGCCGTGTACATGTTAGAGAAAACCAGGAATATGGAACGTTACAATTTCTTAAGATACCTAACTAAAATTAACCATTTTTTTTAAACAACGAATCAATAATCACAATACTATCAGAAATATTTTCAATGTTGACAAACGTACCTATAAGCAGAATATAAAATCATATAATTCGCAAATAAACGAATTTTTAGTTGTGATTTACCAACAATTTGTTACCATTAGTTGTGATTTAATTACTTTTCTCAACTTGGCGGCAAATCGATAATATTGTTGCCATTACGACTATAGACATTTCTCCTTAAATTTAACCAAGTAAGAAGAAACAAGAAGTTCTTAAAGAACTACAATAGCTTACTTTCTTGTTACTTAAATACTTACTGAAATTCTAATCGGGAAAAAACTAGGTTCCTAACAGTAAATATCATCAACAATCGTTTCTACACTTGATTTATACACTTTAGAAAAAAAATCGCTAAACACAGCATCCAGCTATATTAAACTTAGAAAAGCCAAAATCAACTATTTTCTTAAATATTCTTTCACAAATTAACTCAATATTATTTATCGTCTGTTCGATTTATTTGCAGTTTGAAGAATAATGAAATATTTATTAACAACACAAATAATGAAACTACTCCAAACTGCACCAAAAAATAAATGTAAATTAAAACTTAGCAGAATTGTATGCAAAAAATATGCCTTTCAGCTTTATTGGTAAACAATTAATGAACAATCAAAGAATCGCATTGTGCTACATTTTATGACGTAATTCCAAAATGATTCATGAAAAAATTATTTTGCTTCAAATATTTTTAAATAAAGTTTCCTATGCCATTTTCGATTTGGCAACAGTGATTTAAATGACTCAAAATTGAATTTCAATGCTAATTTTTTGGGAAAGTCGCCGACAGATAGTAGATTTATGTCCGTCCGGACGTACAGACAGGCGGACAAAATTTATGTAAGTTGGGTCTCTGAGGTCATAGATTTCCAACAAAAAAAGAATTTTTAAGATCCGATTGATAGAACCGATTTTGGAAGGGGGTACGGACAGACAGACGGACATCGACCTTATGTCAATACCAACTTTTGTATTTTTTAATTCTTTCGAATTAAAAAAAGAAAAATATGCTAAAAATATATAGATCTGTTAGCCGTTTGCATATTAGAAGAAACCGCAGATAAAACATGCAATTTTACGCATCTAACGACCAAAGAGTTAATTTTATACTTAATTCATTCACGTGATCATTAACAACAAGCAGCAATTACCTTGAATTCTTCCTGCTGCTTTTTCCAACTTATACTAATTAAACGATGCATAAAATGTTAATCGGTAAAAGTCAGCGGAAGCAAATCTTTAGCAGTAGCTATTTTCCCACTTCGGATATTTAATAACCATCATTATAATTAATTATATTAGCCGGGAGATTAGTTTTATAGAAACTTGCGTGCACGTGTTAGGGGATTTAGAGTTGTAAATAAGTAAAAGGCCAATTTGTAAAGATTATTTAAGAAACGGTGTGATAGAATATCTTCTTTTAGATAATTGAATTATCTTTATTTAGCTTAATCATACATGTTAATAGCAGCTTGTTAAGAGGTTCTGTATTTTTGAACATTTGAAGAACTCTTATAGAAATGACATTCCATTTATAAATTTATAAAAGTAACCGTGTTTAAGGGGACAGGGAACATATCGAAGCTTCGAAATATCAAATTTTCATTTTAACTTTCAATCACTGAAATGAATATTTATGAAATTTTTTATATAATACGCACCTGAATATGGTGTTGGAGTTCGCAAATTTGGTAGTTAATTTCAATATAACTTTGTTTCCAGCTTCATACGTCTTTATTTTAAAACATCGATTTTTAGCTTTTAGGTACACTTTCCAGCACAACTATTGCGTGTATCTAAAAATAATTTTTTATAGAAATAAAAGTCTATTCAACGTAATGGACCTCAATTTCGACGATAAAACATTCATAATTTTAAGTTATTAACATAAATAGAAATTTTGCGCATTTCTTAAATTAGAAAAATCGTCTTATTTTTACTCACTTAATATATTTTTGGTTCACTGTGTTAAATAGACATGTATACGACATCACAGAAAATTTCAACTCTTCGAGTAAAATAGAAAAAGAGAAAAGTGTACCTTAAGGCTGAAAATTGGTGTTTTGGAATAAAGACATTTAAAGCTGGCAACAAAGTTATATTGAAATTAACTACCAAATTTGCAAACTTGAGCCCCATATTCAAATGTGCATCATAGAAGTTTTTTCGTAAAGGCACGATTCAGTAACTAAAGTTGAAATGAAAATTTGAGATTTCGAGTGGTCGTTTTGTTCCCTGTAACCTTAATGTGTAATTGCAACATGAAAGTGTCATTATCTTATGTATTCAAACTATCTTTCAATATTTAAGATGAAATTATTGAATAAGTGTTTTTAACGGATTGAATTTTTAATTCCAAAACTTTTGTTTTTTTTCAGTTGATTATACTTTTAATAAGTAATAAAAAATAGTAAATATTGTTAAAAAAGGATAATGATAAAAAGGATTTTCCTCAAGGAACGTCTTTAATTTTTTAAGTATTCAAAATATCAATTTATTAACTATTTAATCTCTAACAGTAATAATATGCTTTGCTCTGAAATATATAAATTTTAATAGTTGTCATTTGTCTTTCTTACTTATAGGGGTATCTTAAAATCTTTCTTAATAACTCTCGTAATCAGTTTTTTTTTATTTTTGCAATTGCTATATCCAAAATGTTTTATATACAAGCAACATCTATAACTCTAATTTTCTGGCAATTTTTTTTTATTTAAACATGTGCATAATTTGTCAAAATTTAAATTATCACATTTTTTAAAACTATTTTCCTATTACTCTTCTTCTTCGGTTTTCCAATTTTGTAATAAAAAAATTAACACTACTTTTTGCAAAAAAAAAAGCTAATGGGGAAAGTTTTATAAAAAAAACTAAATGAAGCAAAAACTATCGTATACTTTTATTAAAAATATAGTTTGTATTTAAAAAAAGTAAAGAAATCAGTTTAAAGTGCCATAGTTTAAAAGCATAGTTTGAAACAGTTCAAAATATGAAAAGTCAGATTTTTTTTATTCAATCGAAAAGTTTTGATAATAGTTATTTATGCAACGAGTGTGAAAAGTAACGCTTTTTAAAACTAGTGGATTTTATTTCACGAGCGAGTGAAATAATGACACGTGTTTTAAAAAGTGTTACTTTTCACACGTGTTTCATACACTATTTTTTATAATTACGTGAAAAAAATCAAATATCATTGGTTCAAAAATAATTCACGTGCAAATTGTTTTACGTAAAGAAGATCGGCATCGATAAATCACTAGAACTACAAAAGGCAAACATATTTTTTAGTTTAAAGTCATTTGAACATGGATACTGATTCAAAAATAAAAAAATAATAACATTTCATGCGCATAATATTTATAAATAAAGAAGATCAATAAATTTATGGATTTTATAAATATCATGAAATAGAAATTTTACTTGAAATGTTGGCATCTTATGAAAAGAGTGAAAAAAAAGTACCTTTTTTTCACTGCTTTTGGGTGAAAAAAAGTAATTTTTTATCACTGTTTCTAAAAAGTATAACTTTTCGCACGCGTCTGATATTAAAATTGTAGTGTAAAAATTGGATTTTTTTCACGCAATTATAAAAATATATTAATGCGATGCATTCTAACTTTTTTTAAATTATTCTAAATTCAAATAATATGTAACTATTCAAATCACACATTTATGTAACGTCTTAACTTAGATGATATTCCGTACATTATAAATTTATAGCATTTGTGTAAACAAGCTTTTTCAGTAAAACTTAAGTTTTTTTATTAAGTTAATTGCAATTTAAATGAGTAAAAAATATTATATTGCTAATTGCTTGGTTACTTGTTTGGGAAATTTCTACATTGTGATACTTAACCAAGATTTAATTTTTTTATCAAGGAAATGTTTTATTGTTTTTTTATTGCATGTTTCTTGTAAGATTATTTAAACACGAAAATTTTTACTTTGTGAAATAATTTTTTTTATATTGTTCGAAAATTTTCTATCTTATAAAAATGTTTTAGGTGTCCTTTATTTAGCTTTTGACTTTCCATTCAATTATAAAATTTTAGAACTATGCTAAATAACAATGCTACTAATAGTTGTTTGAGAAATATATAGCATTGCCGTGTTTAAACACATTTTTAAAAACTTTCTTTACTTGAAACAATAACTTAAGTTGTAATTATTAAATTGTATTTAATATTTTAGTAATTATGTGATAAAGTAAACGCATTTGTTTTACAACATTTAATTGATGCAAGAGGTTTTTTTTATTGTATTGAAACTAGAAGTTTCATTTCTTTAAAAAGTTTTCCATATGTTTTACTTTTCGGAAAAGATAAGATATTGGAAATTTCAAATATTTGATCTGTTCCATAAAAAACATTTTAAAGACTGTTTTGGTTATGTTGCTTGCTTGTTTGTTTTTATATCTTATAAATGTTACAGTTAAAACCCGAAATCAGCTAAAACTAGAATTAACTAGTGAGAACTAGTTTTAACTGATGCCATTAGTGAAAAATAGTTTCCACTAGCTAAAACTAGACCTCCCTTGCTAATACTAGTTTTTACCAATTACTTTGGTTAAAACTAGTTTGTAATTTCAAATAAAACTAGAATTAACTGCGAATGCTTGACTTTTAATTTATTGAGAATTTTAATTTCTTAAAAAAGAAGTGGCAATACGTAAACTTAGAAAGGTTTGTTGATACAAAGCGTCGTTTTTGCACAAAAAAATCTTCCGCGTTTTTTATTAATGAACATGAATCCATTACTAAATGTTCGAAAAGCGGAATTTTATAATCATGTTATGACAAGGTAGTTCTTAAAAAAAGCATCGCTATACCGTTCTTTATGGAGAGTCTTCCAATAACCAAAACGCCTTCATTGCATTTCAGCACAATAATCAAAATAATCAAACTAAACCAAACCTATTATCCTAAATCGTGCTATTTTCCGATAATTCTAGTTTTATATACTATAAGTTTTTTGTTGTTGAAACTAGTTTAAACCAATCTATTTTGTCAAAACCAGTATTAGCTGTTGATAACTGGTTTTAGCTAGTGGAAACTAACTTTAACTAATGGTCTCAATTAAAACTAGTTCTCACTAGTTAAATCTAGTTCCAGCTGATTTCGGGTTTTAACTGTAACATAAATATTTAAATTTTAACTATTGCATTACTCATTTACTGGTTAAACGAAAACCTACTAAAAAGCGTAAACTTCTACTTCAACTGTAATTTGTAGCACAGCTAGTGACTTTAAATAAACACATTTATCAACATATAATAAACAAATTTTATTACATAACATCTTCCAACAAATGATAAATTTTACAGATGAACCTACGATACGATGACGATGGATGTAAAACAACCCAATATTCAACAATGAGGTAAGAGAAAAATAATACATCTTTCTTTAAAACTAAACTAATACAGTTTATATATCTCAATCTCTTCATATATACACACATATACTATAGTCCGTTTACTTTAAGCAGTCGCTTCAAGGCCAACCATGTTACCATGGAGACAAGAAATTGACCTTGAAGGGAGTGTTTAGCAATTGCACCGACTGTAGCGTAGTACACGTTTGGCCCTTTGTACATGTTGACTATATAGACTATACAGGTGATTATTAGTTAATTATTAGTTAGTAGTATCCCATTCCTCCGTGGTGACCCCCGTGGTGGCCCTGTTCGAGTCCGTATCCAATCACAGCCTTGGTGTGGTGGTGGACACTAAAAAGATAGAAAAGCGCTTATTAGTTTAAATAATTAACATGGTTCATATGTTTTTGCATCCTCTTAAAGCAAACTAAATGGGCATTTGTTCCTCTTTAGCTTAAAAGATATCTACTTTTGGCGAAATACGGAGTGACTAAATACCTGCCCAAAACTCACAGCCGAAACCAGAAAAAAGGTTGCTTTAAACATTGCGCCCAATGTAGATATTGGAAAAATACGCCAATAACCCAATATTAAGCATGGACGATGTAACAGGTTGTTTGTGATTTGAAATTTGTTGATGATTTTTGTATATTTATTGTATTTTGTATATTTATTTTCTTCAAAATGCATACCCTTCATAATGCAACAACTAAACTATTATTATCAAAAATTAATATGTATTATTGGCACAGACTTCTATGGCACGGACCAACTGAAAAGAATTGATTGCGATAACATTTGGCGATTTTAGAACTGGCAATCTAGCGATCAATAGCCAATGCCTGCAACCTCGTGATAGTTGTTTGTACGGGTTTTGGGCAGGTACTTAGCCTCGGCGTTTAAAATAGCTAAAGCTTTTACTTGTTGGTAAAAACAGTATCGTTACTAATTTGGTTTTGTTTGTTGAATTAATCGTGTTTCAGTGTACTGGGAGTATCGGAGTAATTGAAGAAAAAAACTTTTTAAAGATCAATTTCATGACGATTTACAGCGAAACAAATCTTAGGATTAAATAAAGTGTAGCATTTTCCTAAAAAAATATTTTATTTACTTTGTTTTTGTTTTAAAAACTATAAAAAAAAATTTAAACGGACACTATTTGCACAATTTTTACAGCTAGATAGTCGAATAACGAAAGAAATTGTACTGCGATATACAGTACGTCTGGTCACCCTAAAAAGTGTAAATTAACTTCTTCATTGCCAGCAGAGCCTGATCTAGGGATACTCTGACTAGGCCTAACGGGCCTTGTGGTAGATCAGGCCTGACTACCCTAACGTGTGCAGCGTACGTCCTCCCCAATTTGATCATCAACGACGTACACTCTACTTTAAACAGCTGCAGCAACAGCTTTCATAGCCAGGTCTTTTAGGCTCTTACTCGAGAAATTAAGCCTGGAAGTGAAGTAGTTAAATAAGAAAACTGCAATACTTACGGTACAGGCTCATGATGGATGTTCTCCTTGAAGAGTGGGATGGGCAGGGGGAGGGGCAGTGGCAGGAAGATCTTCTTGCCCTTCAGAGCCCGAGCGAGCAGGAATGTCTTGACGAGCCTTCTGAGCCCAAGATGGCCGCCCGCCTCGGCTTGCTCAATCACAACGGCTAGCAGAAGCATGCCGGCTAAGAGGGATACCATCATTTTTCTGTTCATGGCTGGATTGGTTGGGGGCTGTGGGGAGGGAAAGATGTGTCAGAATGGTAAAATTGGTTCACTTGAAGCGGCACGCCGTGCGCTTTAATTTTTTTACAATATAGGACATTCAGTTGCTTAAGTAAATAATAGTATAAGAACTTAAAGACCATAGTGCTGAATAGTTTATATTGAAAAAAAATTAAGTTACACGAATTTTAAAATCTCAAAGTTTGTGTTTATTCGGTAATGAAGCCGTTAAGGGGGAATGGGTGCGCTGGACCGGGGGTCTCCAAAGCAAAGTGCATCAGTGTTAATCCTATGGATGGAGAAAAAAAGATTTTCTCTGCCACATTTCTCCGGCTGTATTGAATATTTTTGCAAGCGGATTTTTTTGTGTGATAAATGTAGCTGACTTACAGGTCCCGACCTTCCCACTTTTTGAAATTGGTTCAAATATTTTTTTTTATTTCGCAATAAATAATTTTACATAAAATATTCGAAGGAATTTCAAAAAGTGGGAAGATAGAGACCTGTAAGTTATCTACATTTATTATTTTAAAAAAAACCGTTCGTAAAAATATTCAATACAGCCGGAGAAATGTGGCAGAGAAAAGTTTTTTTCCTATTGGATTAACACTGAGGCATTGAGTTTGGAGACCCGCGATCCAGAGCGCCCATTCCCCCTTAAATAATTAAAATATAAGAACTTAAAGACCATAGTGCTGAATAGTTTATATAGAAAAAATTTAGTTACACGAATTTTAAAATCTCAAAGTTTGTGTTTATTCGGTAATAAAGCCGTTAATGGTATTCACAAATGGGGAAAGAATGTGTTAAGGTAACAAGAAATAACAATAGAAGTTAACACAATATTTTGGAGAAAAAATTGCCTTATAATTTTTTTTTATTTGATGACAAATTCCTATTAGTCGAGCTATAATAAAATCTATTTTTTTCCCATGATAGTTTAACTATAATAAAAATAGTTTTAGAATACTAATTTTCTGTTCATGGCTGGATTCTGTTCATGGCTAATGAACAAAAGGTTGTGTCAGAATCGTGAATTTTTAGGGGGTATTTACTCATTTATTTTTAAGAAAGACTTGTATAATTGCATCTTATCTCACTGCACGCTAGAGAAGAATAGTCTATCCCATAGAAATCGTGCATTATGTGTAAAATCATAAGATATCTGGCTATTTAAGCTTGACCAGGCTTGAGAATTGTAATAACAGTAAAATCAAACAAATTTGAAGAAAAATATCATCTGATGGTTAGTCAATTATTTATTGATAAAGTTTTAAAAATACTGCCATCTCTCAGTAATTATCTGTTATTTCAAAACTTTCAAAATCATTAATTAAATGACGAGATGATATTTTTTTCTTCGCATTTCATGTCTGGAGGAAAAATGCTTACATTACAAAATAATACTTAGGAGGCCGATCTTAGAATTTTCAAAAGGAATGCATGTTTATGAGAATGACCATCTCTTTTAAATATGGAAAAAATGTAATTAAAATAATTAAAATCAATAACAATCGATCGCTTCAAAATAGTATCAAAAGATAGCAAATTAAGATAAAAAAAATTTAAACGCGAAATCGAAATAATGTATTAAAATAGTTATTTATGCAACTAGTGTGAAAAGTAAGGCTTTTTTAAACGAAATGAATAAATTCACGAATTTAAAAAAGGCTATTTTCAACGTGTCGTCATACACTATTTTTTATAATAACGTGCAAAAAAAGTATTTATTAAATTGGCATTTATTGATTGGCTTATTAATTATTTTATTATCACGTTCAAATGATTTGAAGGTGATTATTTATATTAATGATTATTTTAAAATCACGTGAAAAAGTATTTCTTAGATTGACATTGGAAATAAGACGCCGAATAAAATATCACGCTCAAATAAAGAATTTTACACCAATCAGATGCTCTTATTTACTTTGTCGCACTAGTGCGTGAAAGTAACTTTGAAACACGATTTCGTTAAAAGCCTTACTTTTGCCACGATAATTGATTTGAAAAAGTTTGTTTTGCACGATATTATAAAAACGATATTATTTTGAAATTATTTACATTTATAATTTAATTATATAAAGTAAATTATATTTTGAATACAAAACGTAATAAAGGTCTAAAATTGCCGAATTTGTCATTTTTATCCTTTACGCACCTAATTAAGTTTTAATTTTGATTATTTGTGTTTGAATATTTTAATGTTAGGATAACTAAAGTAACAGTTTTAGGAAGAATTTACTTTGCCTTTTGAGATTTTAATGTGCTACAACCGAACATACTAAACAAAAAGTTCCATCCTTTTCCGATTTCATCAAATTGAACAATGAAAAGTGAAATAGCGGCTTTTTAAGTAGTGCTTATAAGCACCCCAGTAGATAAAGGGTAAAAAAAATAATTTTATTATGTGAGAGAAGGTAATACAAAAAATTCAATGCCTATTGTCAAACAGCATGAATATTTAATTAAATGAGTTTGATTAAAGAAAAAATCTATATTATAAGCTCCATTTATTTAAAAATTGCAATCCTTCCATTATTATTTAAAAAGCCTTTTGATTCATTCTAGTTTCAAGGTATAGCTCAAACATATTTCAGCTAATTACATTTTTATATTTTTGAAAAACATTAATCATAGATACGTTATATTTCGACAAATGGAAAATTAAACTGAATTGTATGATTTTTACTATAAAAATAAAGAAATCATTTTATTGCTAAAAAGTTTTGGTACTCTATACTTTTACCGAAATATAACTTTTATTACAAAAATGTATATATAATAATTGGGCTGTAACTTTTTATGAATTTTCTTATTAATTTTTTTAGAAATAATTTATATAATTAGTTATCTTTGTTATTTTTTAATTAATTGTTTATATATAATATTTAAAATAACATTTTAAATATATCCAGTAGCACAATTTGTTTCGACCTTATTTAAATTTAATCTGAGCTACTTGTCAATCAAAATCTGAAATAGAGATTTAATTAAAATAGTTTTGATAAGATTTGCATTTAACAAAGCCTTTCAAAATAAATAGAATAAAGAAGTAAAAAGAATTTAAATATAACACGTGTTACTGATTCTTTAAGTGATAGCATGCGCTATTCTTAGAAGTAAACCTTCGATCATTTTTCGATGTTCTAAATTTTAACAATCAATTCCATTAGGGCATAAAATAAACTAAAAATTTAGACACCTTATCTTTAAATCACTCCAAAGTTAAATATTTTTTACTTTCCAACCAGGATTCGGCTTTAGAAAGACCTCAATTTGAGCGTTTAATCCCATTAAAAACTGATTCTAAAACGGACGTCAGAACCTTTTTTTAATGCTGTTATAGTTCGACACTTGATCATCAGCACGATCTTGAAAGTGCATTATCTAACAAAAAAAAGTTCTAAATTGTTGAAGTATTTTCTACCCTGGGCTAGAGGTGAACTCTTTCAAGAAGAAAGGTAACTATCGGCAGATTTAACCTTGATTTGACCTTTTGAAATAGAAATTTTGACCTAATCCATGCATTTAGTGTCCTTTTTTAATCAGGCAAGTCTATATAAATGAGGAAAGTTCTAGAATGTATCATCAATTTTGCGAGGGATTCGGTTATTGAAAGATGAGAATGATTATTCTGTTTTGTTCGATTTTGATTTTTAGTAAATTTTATAGTTAATAAATATAACTTTGTTTTGAATTCATATCAATACAAATGATCTCAAAACATTTTTTTTAAACGTTTTGTTTTATCTTCGTTATGAATTTTTTATTTTAAAACTCATTTAGATTTTAAAGTACTATTCATTTTGCTGATGCGTCAGAATGCCTTAAGCTAAATTTCTGCGAGTTTTATCTTAAATACTCACTGGTTTTTACTAAATTAGATAAGTTTTTGCTTCGTTAATTTTAAAAATTTCGAATTACAAGTGATGATAGATACACTGTATCAGACTAAGTTTGATGCATACTAAGTTCTTATTTTGATTATGCCAGAAAAAATCTGAAATGTCACACTAGACTTTCAGATGAAATTCTGAAGTGTTAAAACTTTTACGATCATGTCTATAGTTAGTCAACTAACATTAAACATAGACATTTTTCTTTCGATGTCGTAGATTTTTATGACTATCTTACGAATGTTCTGTTTAGTACAGCATGGTAGGGCAAAATCATACGAAACTCAAAAGAGCGTTTTAATCCAGATGCGTCGAAACATCAAATTTTTCCTAAGTCGGTAGATAGATTTCTAAGTCCGTCGCACTACAACGCAATACTTATCACTTACAAGAAGCAGTATCCGAATAAGAGGGTATCACACAAGCCGCGAAGTATAATCCAAGTTGAGATGCTTACCAAAGGGATTCCTTTAGAAGCACAACAAAAGGTGGAGTAGGACCAAACTGGAGCAAATCCAAGGTAATGTGATGGTCAACCGTTCCAAACATCTGCTTTAAATACTCCCTTTTGCGAAGGAAATATCCCGTTGACAATCGCCCGTGGTCCCTGCCCTTTAGGCTACCATGCTATATTAGTATTTACGAAACGTGTGTTAGAATTATAACGAGGGATAGGAAAAAAGTTTAAGGAACCTTGAATCCAAAGCTAAAAAGGGAGGTGGTTCCTAAAGTAGACCAGACTGTTCTGACCACTCCGGGCTAAATGGCTAAACGCAAAATGGTTCAAGTCGGTAAAAGAATTTCCCTCTATCCTACTTCCTTTGAACATTTTAGTGGAGAAGAATCGGGAAGGGAAATCTTTCGGAAGACTTTGCCTCGTTTTTGCATTTAGCAATGGGCTTTATCACTATCTGAATGGTTAAATGCAAAATGGTTTAAGCACGTTGGAGAATTTGTCTCTAGCTTCTTCCTTTGAACATTTTAGTGAAGGAAGATACGGGAAAGGAAATCTTTCTGAAGACTTTGACCCCTTTTGTATTTAGCCATTCATCTATCTCTGGAAAGTAATGCCTTTTCCCTTTCGCTTTGCCCAAGAGGCTTTGTTGTTATTGATCGTGTGCAGATAACGATATAAGTCGGACATTTTGTTGTTTTTTCTTGTTACACAACCGTGTTTAGTGTGGACATTTTCCTGTAGCTTTATTTTTGGGTTCCGCATGTGTTGTTCTTCTAACAGCAGGTCTTTATTACAATTTTTTTTATAGTTGACCCGTTTGAATAGTGAGAGTGGATAGATAGATAGCCAGTAATAGCTTCCAATTGCTCTCGATTTCAGTTAATTTTTTTTTGTTATAATTAATCTGGAAGTCTTGTTTTGTTTGACCAAAAACTGGATTGGAATATAGGGGATTATTTTGAATGCATATTATGTAGACAGGAAGATTTTGTTTTCTTCTGTTTTCTACTTTGTTGTGGCATAATTGGGCTTAGAAATTTGTCTCTATTTCACGGGTTGGTTTGGCTGAAGATTGTTAGAAAACGTTGAGGACGCGAACAAGCTTATAAGGTGAATATGAAATTTTAATGTATTTCCTTTAAACTGTAATTCAATCTTGAATAAATGTTAAATGTCTCAAACGTCGTAAGTCCAATGCTTAAGGGAAAAAAATAATATACACTGTTAAAAATTTTGTGCTTGGTTTCACCATGATATTGGTTCCTAGTAGCTGCAACGGCTGTATGGTGAAACGTTAAACCATATTTTTGGTATTCGGTTGAACCATTTTTCAGGTTTTTGTTTCCAAATCCAGAAAAATGGTTCAACTGAACACAGAAAAAAAGGTGAAACATTTCACCACACAGCCGTTGCAGCTCCTAGGAACCAATATCATGGTGAAACCAAGCACAAAGTTTTTAACAGTGCAGCCTGCCTAAAATAATCATTATTTATGTATGTGTGGTTCAGTACAATAAGTACCAATGCCTGCACTAAAACTATGGTTTCACTAAAAATATAGTTCATAGTAGCTGCAACGGCAGTGTGGTAAAAAGTTTCCACATATTTTCGGTATTCGGTTGAACCATTACTCATGCTTTTGTCTTCAAAACTTGAAAAAAAAAAAGTTTCAAATTAATACCAAAAGTATGGTAAAACATTTCACCACCCAGCCGTTGCAGCTATTGGGAACCGTTATTATGGTTAAACCTAGTGCCAAATTTTTAACAGTGCATGTGTAAATCGGTTTAGGAAAATTTTTTAAACGCCTAGAGGGCTAAGTATTTAGTAAATTTAAATCATCCGATTTCTAAACCAAAAAGTTAATGTGCCAAGTGAAGTCAATTTTCTGCAACGGTCTTAAGGGGGAATGGACGCGCTGGACCGGGGGTCTCCAAAGCAAAGTGCATCAGTGTTAATCCTATGGAGAAAAAAATATTTTCTCTGACATTTCTCCGGCTGTATTGAATATTTTTACAAGCGGATTTTTTTATGTGATAAATGTAGCTGACTTACAGGTCCCGACCTTCCCGCTTTTTAAAATTGGTTCGAATATTTTTTTTTAATTTTCAATAAATAATTTTACACAAAATATTCGAAGCAATTTCAAAAAGTGGGAAGATAGAGACCTGTAATTTATCTACATTTATTATTTAAAAAAAACCGTTTGTAAAAATATTCAATACAGCCGGAGAAATGTGGCAGAGAAAATAGTTTTTTCGCCATAGGATTAACACTGAGGCACTTGAGTTTGGAGACCCGCTGTCCAGCGCGCCCATTCCCCCTCAATTTCCACAAACTTCTGGCTCAGAATGAGAGTTTTTCTATTCCTTTTCTCTATATTTATGCTACAACTCGCGAAATAAAACGGCCCATTTAGAAGAAAGATTTCATTCTTCAATCGTCCCTTTCACAATTCGGAAATACCTATCTTCCTGTTTCCTAACGTCCGTCTTTTTGTAATAAAGGGTGTTTTCCCCGGTGAAAACCCCAACGCGTGGGCCCCTTTTTTGTTATGTGGGTTAGTGGCTACTCTTTAGACTAATGTGGCTAGGGCTAATTTGGCGTTGGATAATGGGATACGTTACCCAAAACATTATTTCTAGGAATAATATAAACTTGTAAATTATAGTGGTTATATATAATGTTCACTCTAAATGAACATTTTCTAGCAATAAAAGCAGATATTTACAAGTAGTTTTTCATTTATTTAAAAAAAAGTCACAATTTTGAACTTTTTAAAAACACTACTCCTCTTTCAATTTTGAGAATAACTCCACCAAGCTTTTATAGTTTGGTTTTAGTACTATTTGTTCAGAACTGTGCATGGATTTTAAAATGTGAGCTACAGTTAAAAAGTAACATGCATTTATACTAAAAATCCCCAAAAAATTACAAATTATTGAATTCAACATTTTTTTAAAAAAAGAACTATACGTAGTAGACCTTATTCCTGCACAGTTTTGTGAACCATATCTATAAGAACACAGGTTAAAAATTTCTAAATTCTAACTTAATTTGCAAAAAAGCCTTAGGGATTTATTAAACACAAGAATTGAAAAACGCGAAACAGAGGGAAAAAAAAGGTTGCAAGCAGACGAAATACGTATTCAAACTTATAGGAATGACTCCAGAAAATATTTAATAATTTTTTTCTACAGAAGATATCATTATGAAACTTTCAGTAAATGTTCAGAAAAATATTGTAAATAATAAGAAGTAAAAACTGAAAAATCGATATTTTGACAAATTTTTGGGTACTGTATCCCCTTAAATAAATGTTTGAATGTGAAAATATAAAATGTTGTCAAACCTGTAATAATTTTATCACAAGGTAAAGAAAACTAAAAATGTGGTTATGCCATACCATCGCATCGTACGCGGACGTGACATATGGTCAAAATAGTTTTACAGAAAAATCGCCTGATTTTTTTTTCAATCTAGAAAATAAAAGGATCGACTAAATGTATTCCAACTATTATACCTACCAATTTTTAAGATTTATATTAATTGCTAGATGTTAAAATGCCGAACATTATAGCATTTTAATTCGTAAAGTTATATTTGTCTGATGCGTCACTTTTCCGTGCGATATCCTTTTAAGGGGGAATGGGCGCGCTGTACCGCGAGTTTCCAAACTCAAGTGCCCCAGTGTGAATCCAATGGTGAAAAAACTATTTTCTCTGCCACATTTCTCTGGCTTTATTGAATATTTTTACAAGCGGTCTTTTTTAAATAATAAATGTAGATAACTTACAGGTACCCATCTTCTCATTTTTTTTAAATTGCTTCGAATATTTTGTGTAAAATTATTTATTGAAAATTAAAAAAAAATATTGGAACCCATTTCAAAAAGTGGGAAGGTCGGTACCTGTAAGTCAGCTACATTTATCACATAAAAAAATCTGCTTGTAAAAATATTCAATACAGCCGGAGAAATGTGGCAGAGAAAATATTTCTATCTCCATAGGATTAATACTGATGCACTTTGCTTTGGAGACCCCCGGTCCAGCGCGCCCATTCCTCCTTAAGACCGAGCTATCACGATCATGCGGGTATAAAAGAGAATGTTCAAGCTTTTGTTAAATATCGATACCGAAGCAGCTGACTTGTATCAGTCGTTATTTGTATAAAAAAAATGACGTGGTTCTTAAGGAGATGGTAAGGTTCTTGATGCTGTTTAAGCAACTTTTTCGATAAAACTCTTAATATTTTGTCTCATAAACTTAAAACAGCGCCATCTGAAGGGGTATTAAAGGGTTATGACATCACCGAGAAATATATCTGCTTAAGGGGACGCGGTACCCAAAAAACTAAATCCAGTATTTTTATAGCTAGCATCCAAATTAAATTATTTTTACAAAGAACTAACATTCAATAAACATATACGTAAAAATAATATATATCGAAACATAATTTTTTTTTAAATAATTAAAAAAATTAAAAATTTTAACGTTTTTTCCAAATGCTACTCCTCCTACAATTTAAAGAATTTTTTAATGGATTTTTTTGCAAAATGTTCCTACAACATCTCTTAATAAAATTTGGTATGGATATTGAGCTAACAGTTAAACAAGAACAGTTATGTAGCTTAATGTATAAAAATTATCCCCAAAAAAGTTTTTTTGTGAATTTTCAACTTCATCATTTTTTCAAAAAATAACTATTCACACTAGACCTTATCCCATACCAACTTTTGTTAATGGTATATGCCTCAATACAGGAAAAAAATTCTGGAGCTCTACATTATTTTACCTAAAAGCCTTAGGGTTTTAACCATTCACAAGCCGAAAAAATTCAAAAAATCAACATAAAATTTCAAAAACCATTTTACCAAACCACTATATCATTTTCAATAAACCTCTACCATTATAAAGGATTCCTTCTTGTTTTGAAATATCCTTATCTCAGCATTTGAGCATGTTTAATTATTTTATGGGCAGCCCTAAATTTTGGGTATCGCGTCCCCTTAAAATTGTATACAAAATTCTTAAAAAGTTTTCCCTAAGTTTTGAAGTAACTTAAAAATAATTTGTTCTGTTCGAGTATTTTTTTTTCATGTTCACTTGTAGATGTAACATATAAAAATAAGTTAAGTAAACCGGGTGTTATTTGTAAGATTTTAACAGTGACCTTACACAAAACAAATTTAAGTAAAAAATATCGCCAGCACAAAGATTGACAAGCACATATACTGAAGTATATATAAGTGATAGATAAAACATTAATTCTGTTTAAATTTTTGACAAAAAACGTAGAAAAATTCGATCGTTTTTTTTAATTTAAAAATTGTTTTAGTCGACAGAAACCGTAATTTATTTTTAAAACATTTGGAGTTAGAATTAACTTAAACTTTTGTATAATTTGAACTAACAAAGTAACTGTTAAACACTATTAATTATCAAATTTTGTTTTAAGTTCATGAGATAATTTTTCAATTACTTATTTTAACATTTTTAGGTATTATTAGTGCGTTTGAAAGCTTTTTATCGTCTACATTAATAGTTAAAAACTGATCTTGGAGTTTGAGGATGTTACAAACATATTTAGGAACTTATTTTTAGAAGACCTACATTAAATTATTTTTAAAATAAAAATAACACAAAACACTATATGCTGTTGGTAGTAGTTTAATAGTTTAAAATTATAAATTTACTTCCTTAAACGTGTTATGTATTATGTGTAACGTTTTATGTAATATAATGAAGAAATAAAAAAAGTAAGAGTAAACAACAGTTTAAAATATTTTAATTATTTACTTTATGTAAATTATAATGTAGAAGTAAAAAAAAGAAGTCGAAGTAATTAATAGCTCAAAATTATAAATAAAAATTAACGATTCTATTTTCTCTAAAACCCTTTTACATTTACATAAAGTCAACACTTCCCGGATATAGACTAATCTAAACAACGCAATTTACAACATTTAAGAAATTAGGACAAACTATCGTTCTCTTATTGGTTTCCCTACTGTCCATTTAGGCGCATAGTTATCAATAAATCAAATCTTTGATATGATTCTCGTATCCTAAAACATGTTTGAATCCCATGTCTTTATTTAAACGTGTTATTAACCCCAAAGGGAGATGTTTGTATTTTGTTGAAAGCATCGTGTGATATAGGATATTGACTTTTGTAATAGTCACTGCTTTAAAAAATTTAAATAGCTGTCACTTGGAATTGAAAGTAAATAAATCAAATGAGTGTCATTAAAAAACAAGAGATTTTTAAAAAATTTTTTTATTGAATATTGATTAGAAAGTGTCACTTTTTTAATAAGCTCTTTTTATAAATAAATTGTCAAAATTTGGTTTATTTAAAGAAATTCTGTCCGTTAAGTCGATGTCCTAGTTAGAGAATAAAATGTTGCAATATGTCTTATGAATGACTTTATAATAACTAGACTAGTTTGAATGTAGTCAATTGGTAATCAAATTTCATAAGTTATAAATACTTCAAAATAAATAATGATGTAGCTGTTTGGCAAATTCGAGTTCTTTCCTTAATAGTCAAAGTAATTTTATAATACTTTTTAAACAAAAAAATTTTAAATTACAATTAAATCTGCTGTCGTAAATCTTTAAACTACAAGTATGGCCCCATTAAATGAAAACATAAATACATTTTTTTCCCTCCAAAAAAAATGAGTTGATAAAATCCAATTCCATACTCTTTAGAAAAGTTTAAATTATAAACTGGTGATTGTCAAATTAAAAGTTTCGTTCTAATAACTATTAAATTAATAATAAATGCAAAAACTTCTTCTACGGTGTGGATTTAAAAATGGAAACACATGAAATATAAAGATGAACTTTCGATAAGTTTCCATTTCGTGGACGCAAATCTTGCCAAACGAAATCATTGTCAACAAACGGACTTTTTGAAGACAAAACACAGTAAACATAGTTAGAGAACTATAGTATACACAGTAATTCACCATTGGAAATGTTTCGTTTGAAGGTGGTTGTACATTTTTGGCGCTCGCACGCACGAAATGCAAAAATGATGAATTTTCTTAAGGTATCTTCCCTACCTTGAAAACGGTAAATTTTGACAATTTTCACAATTTTGTTTTACTGTTCTATTTTAAAGAGAAGACCTATTATTTATGTTTAAAAAACTGCAGGAATTTTTAATCTACGATAATTTAATCAAAAGTTATGGCTATTTCAGTGAAGCATTAGCCCATCGTGTATATCTGAAAGCGTAACTTTAAACGTGTTTTCTGAAGAACTGTAATTTTCAACAACAATGTTCTTTTAAAACCTGATATCTCAAACACTACTTGATATAATGTAATAAATTTTTTTAGCATGTTTATTATAAGTTCAAGTGTGTTTTGAAATAAGATATAAGTAAAATAACTGATATAATTTATTTTATGGACTTTATTAAAATTCCCCCTTTTTTGAAAAATTTCTATGAACATGGCTTTGATATTATGTATTTCCTAAAATATTAGAAGTATTGCTTAAATCTCATTTCAAAACATGTAAGAAGGTCTAATGTATGACTCTGCCTTATATTTAAGGAAAAAATTAATTATTTTTTGACCTATGGTGTTTGGCGCAGCTCTTATATTTAAGGCAAATTTCTTAAAATTTTTCATTTTTTAAAAAAATAAAGTTTTAATTTCAGTTTTTGTGGTCAAATATCCTATTTAACATTATTATTCATAATTATCATTAAAAAATTAGTTAATTAAATAAGTTAAAGTATTAAAAAATTAGACCCCTCAAGGTAGGGAGCTTTTTGGGAAGGGTAGGGAACAATATTGCAAAACTATTAAGGATAACAAAGCATCACTTTCTATTCTAAAATATCAAAATATCTCTGCAGTTGAAGGAGTATTTTTCTGATGCTATCACTACTGAAGGAAAAACGGTAGAAAGTGAAAATGAAGACATTGTTACGAAATAACGTTGTTTAGATGTTGTCTCATTTTTTGTGTTCATCAGCTTTTTTCATTGATGAAGTTTTCTGTACTTTCCTGTTCTTTTTGTGCTAATCATGTTAAATTTTAAGGTGTAAATCACGCAACGTTATGGTGAAAAAGTAGGTTTGTAACAGAATCTATCACTCAACCCGCTTCCACACAACATTTGTGTTGAACAGGAAAAAAAAGGCCAAACACAATATTAATTCTATTATAAACATTTACACTCTAAATTTGGCTGGTTTCATTTATTTTACTTCGAAAATTCAATAATTATTTCTTCAATAATTATTATCGTTTGCAAAAATTAATTTATATTTCAAAGAATAAATATGTAATATTCCTCGCTTTTAAATAGAATGAAAATATTTCATATCAACGTACAAAGAATCTCGTAGTGAAATATATTTGACGTCATTTCAAACGGATCGATGTCGCAAATATAAATTTATTTTAATTTATTGTTTGAAAGAATTAAAGTTTCTCGAGTGATTGTTGCGAATGGAAATGGTGATTAAATTCTAATAAAAATGGCTTATGCTTTTTAAATGAGCATTTAATTTGCAGTTTTTTAAATAATTAAAGTACTTCGTATTCGAATTTTTTTTCTGAGATTTTCAATGTCTTCTAATTTCGATGCGATGAATTTTTTGACGTATCACAGTTACCGTTAGCATTTGTAGTTTTGGCTATGAAAGTTTGTGACGGACGGACAGACGGACTGAACGATTATAATACCTTCCCCTTTTTACGTTATAAACGTAGTGTGGAAGCTAAAATTGAATGGATAAAAAATTAATATTGATATTAGTTTTTTTGGTCAAAACTTTAGTATTTATTCGATAAAATTAGCTTGTATGTTCAGAATTTTGTTTATAATTTTTCATTGATGCCTTTGTTTGGTATAAATATTTGTTTCTTTCTTCTGAAATATTTTTTAAATGGATAATATACAAAACAAATCACTACCTATGAAAAGTATATGTATCTTTTCCCGATGTTCTTTCAAGTAAATTTCTCTATGTCAAATTGACAAAAACATTGACGAATAATTAATTATTTATATAGTATTAATTTATCGTAATAGCTAAACGCAATGCAGTGTGTTAATTTCTAATTTTTTACAAGAACAAGTTTTGATGTATGTAAACAGTGAATGAAGCACCTTAGAATAAGAAAATTCTAAATTGGGTGAATCGGCTTTTGAAAACTGTAAAAATAAGTGTTCAATGTCAATTTAAAGTAAACAGCATTCTTATACGAGTTTTTTCAAGCAAACTCAACTGAATTCTTAAAACGGCTCACATTTTACTAAAATTAAAAAATTTAATTTCACAAAAAACTATGCTTTTTAAAATTTGCATTTTATATCGATCTTTCTTTGGAAAAGTGAAGACCTTTGAAATTACATGGCTAAAAAGCCGATTCTCTGCATACAGCGCGATATCTAAAATCATAACTTTAAGAGGGATTGTCAGTCTCATAGAGCTAATGCATCAGTTTTGAAATCACAACTTCCGCAGAAGTATTGGTTTGCCATGTTAGCCTTTTTTTTCCAGGTATGGGAATCTACATAACATCGAAATGAAACAATTTGATCTAGAAAATGCTATCTAGTTATTTAATTATATATTTTTGAAGTTTTAAAATACCAAAAATATACAGCAGATTGCGACACTATTTTAAAACTTTATCAATCAATAATTAAGTTAACCGGATGTTATTTTCTTTTCAATTTCGTTTTAAATTGATGTTATGATGATTCCCATACTTGGTGAAAATGGGATAACATGGCAAGGCAATTCTTTTTCAAAAGTTGTGATTTCAAAACTCATGCATTAGCGCTAGGGGACTGATAGTTCCTCTTAAAATCTCCAAAAAGATTAAAAATGAAAGTAAAAATTACACAATATCATAAAAGTTCCGGTCACGTTATAAATAATGATTTATCATTAGCACTCGACTATCAACGGCTTTTCTTTCTGTTCATTTTGGACTGATCATGTCGATTTTTGATGATACAAATGCACGCAATCGTTTTTGTGTCATGCAAGACAAAAGATATTAAGAGAGATATAACGGTCGTCAAACTTGCATTCTTTTTATCGGTGACTCGTGTAGCGTTAATGTAAGTAATTAGTGATAGTGAATGATAGTTATTTGAATGAAGTAGCTACATTTAATGGTCATTGTTTCTTAATATCAAAATCTATTTCTAGTTTAAATGTAATTTTCTTTCAACGACAGTCTTCGTTAAAGAAATATTTTTAACTAGCTTTCTAAACCCGGCGTCGCACGGTTAACCTTTAATAACGGTGATTTGTTTTTGATACAGCTATAATAAAATGGCCGGTCTGTTCATTGGCGACTATTGGCGATCTTTAAAATTTAACAACCGAAATGTGGTAATCATTCCACAATAAATAAAATAAAATAATCATAGTCTAATTACAATCCTACAAACTAAACCCTCGTGATCATGTTTATACTTAATTTTCGCTCGCGCTAAAGTTTCTTTCAAATTGAAAATTATAAGTAGAAATCGAATTCGTGTTAATTTTTTACCGGCTCTTCTTACTGGATTTTCATATTTATCTATGGATGACGTCAAGCTCCTGTTTCGGCCCGGCCCATGTGTTTTCAAGCCCCAGTTTCGGTCTCTAACTCTCAGGTGGATGACGTATTTTTGAAAATAATTATATTAATTAAGAAAACGTAATCAAATATGAATAAACTAAGCCTCGGGTGCACACGTAGGTATTACAGGGAATCTATATGAATTTTTTTTAATTTTTTCGAGCAGTATAAGTAGGTCTTTCACGATCCACAGACAGACTCTTTCTTTTATTATTATAGATTTCAAACGGGATTTCACTGCATTATTTGTTTAGCAGTAAGTTAAAGCATGCAAAACTTCTCAAGATGAAAGTGGTGCTAAAAATAGATGTATTTATTTTTTACTTGGTCGATAAATATTCAAAGTAATACTTAAAAAATATTTTGTTCACAATTCGTAGTTATATCGAATATAGTAAATTTTGTTTCATAAACTTGAATGGGTTTAAAATTTACAAAACATACTAACTAACATATAAAACAATCTGAATAGAGCACAACACAGCCGCTCTAAAAGTAACTCTTATTATTTTATTTCATTACATTTCTTACAAAATAGTTTATAATGTATAACTATTTTGACAAGTTTCTTATAATAAATATTTAAAAGAGCGTGACTTGAATTAGAATAGAGAATTCTCTTAACACAAATGTTTTCTATTTTAATATTTTGGAGGTATTCAAAATTTTCATATACTGTAACACTCTTTAAGAAAATAAAGTTCGTGAATTTTTTTGTTTAAATTCCTATTTATAGAGAATAATAAATTTATGTACTTTATTTTGTTGAATAATGTTACAAATTATGAAAATAGAACACGTTTGTGTTATGAAAATTCTTTATCTTCTCTAAATTCTCCATATTCTTAAAATAAACTTTTACAAGAGCGTGACTTAAATTAGAATATATAATTATCATAACAGAACTGTTTTCCATTTTCATATTTTGTGACATTATTGAACAAAATAAAATGAAATTATTGTTTAAATTTCTCTTTATAAAGAATAAGAAACAAGGAATTCATGTACTTTATTTGGTTGAAGTATGTTACAAATTATGAAAATAGAAAACGTTTGTGTTATGAAACGTCTTTATCTTAATCTTCTCTAAATTCTTACAATAAACTTTTAAATGAACGTGACTTAAATTCAAATGCAGTATTCTCGCAACACACACATTTTCTATTTTCATATTTTTTTTTATCATTCTTCAACAAAATAAAATACTTGAATTTCTTTTTTTATATAAATTCCTCTTTAAACCTAAATACATTAAAAAGACAGATAAGCGCCGAAATTAATAAATCCTTTATTTACCTCTTCCTTTCCAGTGACACACATTCGGAAATAAGTGTTAAGTGAAACAAAAACTAAAATTAGTCTTCTCGAGAAATTAGCCACTGGCTATGGCGCGCGGAAACCTACACTAGGGTTTTGACTCGACCGTTTTTATCCTTATGGTGACCCTATTGCGGAATTTGCTTCCCGATTCTGCTACTTGATAAGCCTCAGGCGAGTCAGGATTTGTACTTTCTCTGGTCCTGTGAGATCCGACTTAAACCCTATGACCGTTAAGACATATTTATTTGTGTGTTTTTCTACAGAATTTAGAAACTATAATTTAATAAATTGGCAGTTTTAATTGAATTGTATGTATGAATTTATCTTTAACCACTCATCGCCGAAAAGCTACACTATTTTGACTACGTTTTTTTTGTACAATGTAGAAACTTATTTTAATAAATCGCAGTTTTATTGATTGTATTGGACTTTACTTAACCCTATGACCGTTAAGACATATTTTTTGTGTGTTTTTCTACAGAATTTAGAAACTATAATTGTATAAATTGGCAGTTTTAATTGAATTGTATTGGAATTTATCTTTAACCCTATGACCGTTAAGACATATTTATTTGTGTGTTTTTCTACAGAATTAGAAACTTTAATTGTATAAATTGGCAGTTTTAATTGAATTGTATTGGAATTTATCTTTAACCCTATGACCGTTAAGACATATTATTTTGTGTTTTTTCTACAGAATTAGAAACTATAATTGTATAAATTGGCAGTTTTAATTGAATTGTATTGGAATTTATCTTTAACCCTATGACCGTTAAGACATATTTTTTGTGTGTTTTTCTACAGAATTAGAAACTATAATTGTATAAATTGGCAGTTTTAATTGAATTGTATTGGAATTTATCTTTAACCCTATGACCGTTAAGACATATTTTTTGTGTGTTTTTCTACAGAATTAGAAACTATAATTTAATAAATTGGCAGTTTTAATTGAATTGTATTGGACTTTATCTTTTAAAAAGTATCTTTTGTGTTTGAGAGAACTAGCTACATTGCATTAGCATCTCCAATCTTTAATTTTTTTCCGGAGATATTTTCTTTTAGAGTTTTGGCTTTTAAATTACATATTTTAATAAAATATATCAAAATATGTAATTGAAATGCTCATAACTATCAAAATCAAATTGCATTCTATAGGTGTTTTGTATGATTTTTGATTATTTTATATTCTTTCCTAAAATAATAAAACAGGAAACTGCGAATTTTTTATGTTAAAGAAATTTTTTTAATGAAATTTATATTTTATTTTTATTGACAACTATTCGATTTCATACTTTATCTTATATTTATCTAAATTTATATTCTAATTGCACCTGAATACTAGTTTTATATATTCAGATTTCATTTAATTAAATTAAATAAAACATATTATACGTCTGACAATTATTAGACGCACTTATTATTTAAAAGTTTAGTTTCTTAGATTTTATGCGATTACTACAATTTTGATTTTAAGAATTGTACACATTTGTATTTATTTTTTTATACTTAATAATGATATTTAATATTTTTAAATTAAGGAATTAAGTCAAATAAAAGTACACATTAAAAAATTATTCGTTTATATATCAAAACAATTTTTCTAAACAAAACTGTTTCTAATAATTATTATTAATAAATGGTATTAACATTATTTTGCTATATATTTCTTTGCAAATAAAATGTCTTTGAACAAAATTAAATATAAATTGAACCTTCCTTGTAATCATTCCTCAATAAACCATAAGTTTAAATACCGTTCTATTAATTTTTAAATCGGTTCAAAAGTTTTAAATCGTATGAGGTTGGGTAAATATAACTCGACAAAATTATGTGTATATTTACTAGATATTCAATGGATACCACAAAAAGGAAGAAAAATATTTGTAAACAAAACTTAACACTTATTTCGATTCTAAATTGAACTTTTTGAGGTTCGTAATCAAATCAATCAAAATTCAAACTAGATCGAAAACTTTTCAACATTTTGATGTTATTAAAAAAACGTTTGTGTTAGTAAAACCTTTTTAAATTCTCAAATGGTCTACTTTCACTTCAGTAAAAGTATTTTTAGGCTTCTAACTAATCGAAACTTTCAATTTCCATTGCCAAAACAAGTTCCACAATTTTGAGGAAATTAATATAAATGTTACACTGTGGATTACCAAACGATTTGTCGCGTAATTACTTACGATAAACGAAAATCTTCGTTTATGTTCTTTGAAGCATAACCTCAATTCCATCTAACATCATATCCTACCCCTCAAATGGAAAAACAGGGTTCTTTTAGGATAAGAATCTATTTTGGTTTCCTCAAGACGGACTGTCCTACTTTTCAGCTCGGACTTTCACTTTCCACAGGTGGTATTTTCATACCTGTAATGTGTTAAGAGAACCTGGCATCTTGCGAGGTAAAGTGGTGTTACGGAAAAGATAAATTTTGTTAGGGGAGAATAGACTAAAGTTATGGTTTTTTATACACTGTTAAAAAATTTTGTGCTTGGTTTCACCATGATATTGGTTCCTTTCACCATGATATTGGTTCCTAGTAGCTGCAACGGCTGCGTGGTGAAATGTTTCGTCTTTCTTTCGGTGTTTGGTTAAACCATTTTTTTAGGATTTGGAAACAAAAACCTGAGAAATGGTTCAACCGAATACCAAAAATATGGTGGAACGTTTCACCATTCAGCCGTTGCAGCTACTAGGAACCAATATCATGGTGAAACCAAGCACAAAACTTTTAACAGTGTAGCATTAAAAGGGACGGGAGCCCCCCCCCCCCCCCCTCCATTGAATCCCATGTTAAATTGACCTTTTTTATGTACCTTTGTCTCAGAATCTATTTGATACATTTCAATGAAATTTGTACTAGTTATTAAATGGATGTTGATCTATACTTCACTGGAGACATTTTTAAAAATTTTGTTTAGTTTTTAGATTATAAATTTTTAAGCTGTGGTTCTAAAATACGACGCCCGTCGCCAATAGCCCTCGTGTAGCTCTAGTGCGACGATAATTCAAACTAAACTAAACTATAAATTTTTAAGTGAAACTACATATTTTTGACCTAAAAAAACCTCAATAATATTAAGAAGAAAAAAAAAGTAAAAGTAAATCCCTCCAGCGAATTTTAGAAACTAACTTCTTAAATACGTATAAAAAATTTCAGGTTGATACTTATAGCAGATTCCGAGAAAAAGGTACACGCACATTGAAAAAGTAAGTTTTGAGATGTAAGCGTTTCAAGTAAACAATAGTGGTTTCTTACCTATGAAACATAAGGGGATTTGACCTAAACAACATTTTTAAAAAAATATATTAAAAATACTTCTGGTACGTTTGAAACTTTGCTAAGTATTCATTTAGATAAGATGCATAGTTAAGAACACTAAAACGAAATTCATGTTTGAAAACGTCGGTTAAATTAAACAAAAAGTTTTTTACAAACTGATAAATCTTTACTAAATTGCATTCTAAAAGAAAAATTTCTTAAACGTTCAAAATTTTATTTTAATTACCATTGAAAAAAGAGAGACGAAAAAAAACCGCAAAGAGTGTTTAAGTCTGTAACAATAAGTTATACTGATGTTTTTATAGAGAAAACAAAATTGCCCGGGTCCCAAAAAAGAGTAATCTCAACTTTCAAGTATATCATGTCCGTGCACGCAATATATGCACGCGGTTCCATTAAGCCCCGACTTGAGCAGGCGCGTTAATACCCGTACACGTAATGCGTGAACGGTGCCCGTGCGCGTAGCCTCTGCCTTAAAAAAAATATATTAAAAATACTTCTGGTACTTTTGAAACTTTTATCTTAAGATATCATTGTAAAGATAAGATTGCATAGTTTAAGAAACACTAAAAACATTGAAATGTCATTTTTGAAAATTTCGGGGGGTCTGGACCCCCTTAAATTAAACAAACAAGTGGGTTTGTAACAAAAACTGTCACTTAGAACTGCTTTCACACTAAATTCGCAATTCTAAAAAAAAATGTCTTCCAAACATAACTCAAGAATTTTATTTTTAATTACCATTTGAAAAACACAAGACAGGAAAATAAACTAGCTAAAATGAAGAATTAGTATTAAGTCAGTAGTGATAAATAAATTCTTAAATGTAAATGAATTCCATCTGCTTTTTAAAATAAAAAGATTTCTTGTGCCTCTTTCTTAAACAAATAATACGAACAATCAAAGAAAGTTTCGATGCGTTGATTTTTTGACGTACATAGTTTCGGAGGTCTTGAACAAAAAAAACCTAAAAAGTTTTTTAGGCTTTAAATTTTTAATTTCTTGCATTCAAATAATATAAGAATGAACTATCTATATATATAATACTCTTATACGGCGCCCAAATTTCCTTATATTTCTATCTCTGGAATGGCAACAATCGAAATGAACAAAAATACCACTAATTTCAAAATGGCCGACTGAAAACAACAAAAAAGTGTTTCTTCAGGAATGGCTTGAAAAAGTGAAAAATAACTATAAATATTATGCACAAAACATAGATAGAATCGGTAAGTTGAAATTTAAACATGCATAATATTAGGAACGTTTAATGTTTGAAAATTTGAATTATAATTTCGATCGACTGAACTACCAAACACTGTTGTTAATAAAAAAAGGAAAAAATCAAATAGTTTTGAAACATAGTTTTTAAGTGTTGACGGCTACCACAGTTTCCCATTTATTTACAAATGGATCTTAGTCAAGCACTCAAGCAGTGAAATATTTCCGCAATAATAACCAGTAATTTATAAGGATTAATTTATAATTATTTTATGTTAAAAGGATACTAAAGGCGGTTAGCTTAAAGGACCATGTCCGGATTGGCGCCAGTTGAAAAATGTCGCCACGTCAAAATGACAACAAACCGAGCGTTTACCAAGTCTGTGAAATGACAACAATTAATTACTTAAAAATGCTGCCCAAAACTGAAAATGTCTGCTGAGAGAAGATGAAAGATTTCCTTATTAAAAAATATCGTGGCATTTGTGATCGTAGATCGTAACGATATTTTAATATAAGAAAATCAGAACTCAACAGTTTGCTGCAAGTTCAAAACAATGTACAAAAAAAGTAATTTAAGAAATGAGTTCTTTAAATAATTAATGATTAATAATATTTTAAATATATTACTACGATTAAAGGAACGCTGAAAGAAATGGACAGGATCAAGGTATAAAGAAAGTAGCAAAATAAATTCTACAATGTAAACAAAATAAATAAAAAAAACCTGAAATATTTGATAATTATTCGCTTAAAATACGATCTGTGGCTGTTTTCGTAGCCAATGGCTGCCATAATACCAATTTGACAGGGTTACCATATTTGACGAAAAAATTGCCGGACATGCTCCTTTAGGTTAACCCTTAAGGCTAGGCTAAAATATTTCAATGAACGGTGAGCGAGCGAAGCGAGCCTGGATCGCGAAGCGATCCAAAGGGAACTGCGAAAGCAGTTCCCGGGGGTTGGCGAGCGATAGCGAGAAGGGGGCGTGCCCCCTAGTTCATCTATAATAATAAAAGAAAGAGTCTGTCTGTTTGTCTGTGGATCGTGAAAGACCTATTTAAACTGTTAGAAAAAATTCGAAATTTTTAATATAGATTCCCTGTAAAACCTACGTGTGCACCTGAGGCTTAGTTTTTTCATATTTGATTACGATTTTTTAATTAATATAATTATTTTCAAAAATACGTCCTCCACCTAAGAGTGAGAGACCGAAACTGGGGCTTGAAAACACATGGGCCGGGCAGAAACAGGGGCTTGACGTCATCCGTAGATAAACATGAAAATCCAGTAAGAAGAGCCGTTAGAAAATTAACACGAATTCGATTTCTACTTATAATTGTCAATTTGAAAGAAACTTTAGCGCGAGCGAAAATTAAGTTTAAACACGATCACGAGGGTTTAATTTGCAGGATTGTTATTTGACTATCATTACTTTATTTCATTTATTGATTGTGGAATGATTACTGCATTTGGGTTGTTAAATTTTAAAGATCGCCAAAAGTCGCCAATGAACAGACCTGCCATTTTATTATAGATGTATCAAAAACAAATCACCGTTATTAAAGGTTAACCCGTGCAACGCCGGGTTTAGAAAGCTAGTTGTAAAAACGATAAAGCTTGTTTTCGCATTCATATCCTAAAAAACTGTATTTTTAGGGCTTATTACCTCAACATATATTAACATTCTGTTCTCAGCAAATCTTAATTGATAATTTTTGCTAGATACGCTACTTGTCCTTATAATGTGACACTTTGTTATTATCTGTATCTACAGATCAGGTGTTAATAACGCTTCATGTTTGTAGAATGTTTCAAAATTTTTTTGTCGTAGTTTTTCCATGGATTTTTGGTGTAGTGTTGAGGGGATACGGTACCCAAGAATTGGTCAAAATATCGATTTTTCCAGTTTTTACTTCATATTATTTACGATATTTTTCTGAACATCTATATATATAATACTCGTATACGGCACCCAAATTTCCTTATATTTCTAACTCTGGAATGGCAACAATCGAAATGAACCAAAATACTACTAATTTCAAAATGGTCGACTGAAAACAAAAAAAAAAGTGTTTCTTCAGGAATGGCTTGAAAAAGGGAAAAATAACTATAAATATTATGCACAAAACCATAGTTCGATACGGCAGAAAAACATTGAATGTATATTTTTTTGAGAAAAGCACCACGAAATAACACAAGGATTGACAATTTCGGGAATGACTGCAATAAGGCCAAAAGAACAACTTTAGGATATAATCAGTAAGTTTAACTTTAAACATGCATAATATTAGGGGCGTTTAATGTATAAAAATTTAAATTATAATTGATTAATCTAAAGGACCCTGTCTGGATTTGGCGACTTTCCTTCAAAACGGTCGACGCTGAAGCACTACGAAATTAGTGGATTACGAAGAATTGGCAATTTCAGTTATAGCTGTAAAAAGTCCAAAAATGAAAAATAACCATAAATATTATGTGCAAAACGTTGTTCGATATGGCGGTAAAATAGAAAATACTTTTTTTTTTACTAAAAACAATACGAAATTAGTAGATTGCAAAGGATTGAAATTTTACAAGTAGCGGTGAAGCGTTGTCATATTTTTCACAACTTCGCCCAAAATGCGATAGTTGGCGAATGCGTCTAAAATTTGTCGCCAAGGGTTGCCATAAAATTGATTTTTCGGGGTTACCAGATTTGGCAAAAAAATTGCCGGACATGCTTCGGTTAACCAAAAGAATCGTGCCCGGATTTGGCGACCATTAGAAACTCTCGCCAAGTCGAAATGACAACAAACATCGGCAATTGCCGAGATGGTTGCCATCTCAAATGAAATTTCAAAAATTAAAATGAAATGAATATTTTCTTTTTAATTTTTGAAAAATTTAAAAGAAAATAAACTTTTACGTAACAGGAAAAATTCAGTACATTGCAGACCAGATTTATGGAAAACGTGGAACGTTAAAATGACGAAGAATTTATTTAAAAAAAGTAAATAGTTATTTAAAATCGTTAAGCATATAATTGATAGAAGATTGGTGTAAAAAAACTTCTAAATAAATTATATACATTTAAGATTTAAATGGATTAACATTTAGAAATTGGCAATGCAATTGCTAATTTCGGCCAAAGGTTGCCATAACATCAATTTTCGGGGCTACCAGATTTGACGTAAATTTGCCGGGCACGATTCTTTAGGTTAACCCATGCTTCTTTAGGTTTACCTTATAATTTCGATTGACTATACTACCAAACACTATTGTTAATAAAAAACACAGGCGTATAACTTTATAAACATTAATTTGTTATTATTTTATTTTAAAAGGATACCAAAGGCTAGACTAAAATATTTCAATGAACGGTGAGCGAGCGAAGCGAGCCTGGATCGCAAAGCGATCCAAAGGGAACTGCACAAGCAGTTCCCGGGGGTTGGCGAGCGATAGCGAGCAGGGGGCGTGCCACCTAGTTTACTGAAAGTTTCATAATGATATCTTTTTCAGAAAAAAAAGTTATTAAATATTTTCTGGAGTCATTTTTATAAGTTTGAATACGTATTTCGTCTGCTTCCAACCTGTTTTCTCTGTTTCGCGTTTTATCAATTATTTTTGTTTAATAAATCCCTAAGGTTTTTTGCTAATTAAGTTAGAATTTTGAAATTTTTAACCTGTGTTTTTATATAAATGGTGCACAAAATTGTGCATGGAATAAGGTCTATGTATAGTTGTTTTTTTAAAAAAAAATGTTGAATTCAATAATTTGTAATTTTTTAATAATTTTCAGTATAAATGCATGTTACTTTTTAACTGTAGCTCACATTTTAAAATACATGCACAGTTCTTGAACAAATAGTTCTAAAAACAAACTATAAAATTTTTGTGGAATTATTCTCAAAATTAAAAAGAATAGTAGCGTTTTTAAAAAAAGTTAAAAATTTTAATTAAAAAAAAATTAAAAAACTACTTGTAAATATTCGTTTTTATTGCTAGAAAATGTTTATTTAGAGTAAACATTATATAAAACCATCATAATTTACAAGTTTATGTTATTATTTCAAGAAATGTTTTGGGTACCGTATCCCTTTAATTTTTTTCGGTCACTTCTAGTGATTGAACGTTGAAGTAAAATTCTTTTTTTTAAATAAGGAA
Source organism: Oedothorax gibbosus (assembly GCA_019343175.1). Taxonomy (NCBI): domain Eukaryota; kingdom Metazoa; phylum Arthropoda; class Arachnida; order Araneae; family Linyphiidae; genus Oedothorax; species Oedothorax gibbosus. Next base: position 41,089,332 of record CM033271.1, read on the forward strand.
ATTGAGTTTGTGAATGAGCTATGCAATGACCGCATTCTGATAAGATATTAGAAAAAAACTAATTTATAAGTCAAACAAAATAGTTTTATTCTTATTGATTAACCTAAATATGTTTGAAAGTTATTATGTAAATTGGTATTCAAAGAATTTGAAATACTCTTAAATTTTTATAAAAAGGGAATTCATTTGAACATTTTTGTAACAATTTAAAATGAATTTAAAATTAGTTTACTTGATTTTCAATTAAAAACTAGCAGCAAAACAATAATCAATTGTTTGAATTTTTTTCCAACAAATAGACTTAACTTTGTCTATAATTTGAATCAAATGTCAATAATTAACGTTTTAAGCTTAGTAGTTATTTTTTTTTTGTATTTACTTGTACGCATAAAGTGTTTTGAAAACCTTAACATTTTTACCACATAGTTTATATATTTTAAGTACCACCATAATAGTTCAACCATTAAGTCCACCATAATAGTTTATATATTTTAAGTAGAAGAAATGCAATAGTAAATATTGTTTCACCTAATCAAAGCAATATAAGTGCATTCCCTAAATATGTTTTTAAAATAGATAAATTATCGAAATTAAAACAATAAAATTTTTAAAAAAATTCCAAAGAAATTTTATTTAGTTATGTTAGTTTAGTATGTAAGTTTACAAGTTTGATATTTCAATTTTGTCAATACATATGCTCTCCCTAATGAAAAGTATAAATATTTTAATTATTTGAAAGCTAAATATTTTCCCAATTATAATCAAAGTATTTTGCTTTAAGGGGATACGGTACCCAAAAACTGGTCAAAATATCGATTTTTCAGTTTTTACTTTTTATTATTCACAATATTTTTCAAAACATTTACTGGAAGTTTCATAATGATATCTTCTGTAGAAAAAAAGTTATTACTTATTTTCTGGAGTCATTCCTATAAGTTTGAATACATATTGCGTTTGATTTCAACCTGTTTTCTCTGTTTCGCGTTTTTTCAATTCTTGTGTTTAATAATCCCTAAGGCTTTTTTGTTAATTAAGTTAGAATCTTGAATAACCTGTGTTCTTATATAAATGGTGCACTAAATTGTGCATGGAATAAGATCTATGTATAGTTGTTTTTTTAAAAAATTGAATTCTATAATTTGTAATTTTTTGGGGAATTTTTGAGATTTTCAGTATAAATGCATGTTACGTTTTAACTGTAGCTCACATTTTAAAATCCATGTACAATTCTTGAACAAATAGTTCTAAAAAAACTATAAAAGTTTGGTGGAGTTATTCTCAAAATTTAAGAGGAGTAGCGTTTTAAAAAAGTTCAAAATGTTGACTATTTTTTTAAAAAAATGAAAAACTACTTGTAAATATTTGTTTTTATTGCCAGAAAATGTTTATTCAAAGTGAACATTATATAAAACCACTATAATTTACAAGTTTGTTATTATTTCTAGAAATAATGTTTTGGGTACCGTATCCGCTTAATTACTTATGTCTGATCTCAATAGAACTGAACAAGTATACTTAACCATTCCTGTTGACGCATACAACGGATCTAAAAACAACTTTTGACAAAACAAAGACCAATTATTTAACTAACTTATCTAAATATATCATCAAAACCCATGTAAAAACTGTTTTTATTTAAATGAAACACCCACCGGTTATTTTATTAAAAAAAACCTAACTTATTAAAATAAGCTATTTGTCCAATTATTTATTTAGCTCTATTGACGCATGTAACGGGTCTCAAATAGCTTACAGAAACCACATACCACTTCGGTCATTACACCTATGGCTTGACCATTCATTTTAACGGACCTGTCTTTATTTTTAGAAACCTGTCTTAAGTCAGGAATGTTAATGAAATACTTTGAGGACTAGAAATTTGCATTCACTGGAAACTTTCTTTTATTTTGTAATCTATGGATTGGTGTAATAGGCAATCAAGGAAGCTCTTGTGTTTTTAAGGCAGGTGACATTGTAAGTTTTGTGTGTTTAGTTTGATCGAATATGTTCGATTATTTTTGTTCGGTTGAACACGTAATGTTAATGTTTTTGTTTTAATTGCTTGACGGTGTCTTTTTTTCCTTAATTAATCCGATTGATAAACGATGATGGAAGAGATGTTGTAGAGTTTGATTTATTTGGATCTTACATCAAAAACTATTTACTAGTACAGTTTCTTATTTTTAAAACAAGTTAATGGCAAAAACTAATTGGCAAGTTTTCAGGTTTTGAGTGGCTACAGAAATTCTGTATGAAAATAATTTAATTATTAACAGCTAAAAGCTAGCACCTGTGTTCAAAAATCCAATTATAAAGTCACTAAAAACCACAAATTCCCACTAAAATGATTTATCATAGATTGGTCAAGCATTTTGCCTACAAAATACTAGTGTGGACATCAGTAGATTTATCCAAATAATTATCATTTATCTTTGTATTTTGCTTATTACAAGGCTTAGAACAACTCAGAAGGGTGAACACGCAGTTTGTTCGATTCTATATTTGAGTTTTTTTGAATAAAAATTAAACTAAAAAAAGCATAACTTAATAAATTTTGCAATACAAAAAATTGTAATAATGTACTTTAATGCCAATGTATGCGTACACTGTTAAAAATTGTGTGCTTGGTTTCACCATGATATTGGTTCCTAGTAGCTGCAACGGCTGTGTGGTGAAACGTTAAACCATATTTTTGGTATTCGGTTGAACCATTTCTCAGGTTTTTGTTTCCAAATCCAGAAAAATGGTTCAACCAAGCACCGAAAAAAAGGTGAAACATTTCACCACACAGCCGTTGCAGCTACTAGGAACCAATATCATGGTGAAACCAAGCACAAACTTTTTAACAGTGTAAATGATTAACCATATGCATTAGCTTCCAAGTAATGATTGGAGACATTGGTTCAACTACCTGATTACACTTTTTATTCATTTGGAATTAATATTTTCTTAGCATTAAGTTTTTTTATTTTAATCCCGCCTATTTTGTAGTTTAAGTATGTAATTAACTTTAATTTTAACTGCGTCAGACCTTTAATTGTAATAAATTAATTATAAACATGACAATATTTCTTTTGACTTCTGTTTAGATAATTAACACATTCAATAATTACGTTGTAAATTTTTATTTTTATTCATTGATTTCAATATTAAAATCTCTAAAATTACATAACTCTATCGATATTTTTACGTTAATACTAAGGCATTTTATATACTAAACAACAACAACAACAACAACAGTGAAAGTTATAATTTTCTACGTAGCAGAAATTTCTTATGGTTCATAACATATAACCTTATTTCTTACTAAATTGTCTTTTAAGTGTGTATTTTTAGAAATTTTAACTAAATTCATTGAGCACACTAATTTACATTCACCATCTTTTTAATATATGTATTTAGGTAATAAACACTTTATTTTCTCTAGAATGTCATGGTTCTTTGGACTAACACTTTTTAAATAATTATCCAAAGGCGTTTGAAAATGAAGAAAATTAGCATTGTCTTACAACTGAAGATTATTTCATTAAATCTTTTTGTATTTAATGATTTAGGTTTTTATTATCAAGCTTAATTTAATTTTCAAATGATACTGATTGAGATGAGATTTCTTAAAAAATATACGCATCAAAAATCCAATATTTATCAATATCTATTGCTCTCATTCGTCGGAGGTAGTTATTTTAAACTAGTCATTTTAACTACACTGCTCAAAACAATTAAGGTACCGCATGGTTTAAAAACTTTCACACCCATTGATTCCATTTGGAAACCTCAGCTTGCGATTTTTTTCTCATTAAGTTGAGCTCGCACTTATTTATCGTTAGATGGAAGAATCATGTCTTTTGAAGAATTAAATAATGCTTGTTTTGTTAAATGAAAATATGAAAAACTTGGTAAAGTAAAGTTAACTTTAAAACAATTTTAATAAATAAATTGATCCTAAATTCTTGACGCTTGCATTTTTAGATACGTAAAAATTAATATTAACTATTTTAAACAAATAAAATTTTGAAAAACTAATTGTTATAATTTATTCAAAAGTTATGATTTCAATTTTTTTTTAACCTTAAACTTTAGTTCAAAAAAATTGAGATTCCTTTCTCTGTTTTTTACCATTTCATTCTGCATGCATAATGAATCTATTTCACAAAATTTAGATTTTTAGAATAAAAAATAAAAAGTTGGGACTGAAAGGATAACGCAAAGTGCTCCCCAAATCGTTTTGAGCAGTGTAGTATCTAAAGTTCAAAACTGATTTTTTTTATATTTCCTTTTCAAAATTTCATTAAACATGGTCACTAGTTTCTTTAAAGCTCTACTGTACATTTCTCCAACAAAATAATGCAAATAAACTGCATAGCAGGACTCCTGTGACCAATGTATGACTACACATTTAAAATAACACACTGACTCGACCTGTATAAACTTCATCTGCTTTTAGAAAAAGGAAGCTTCTCAGTAGTTAGTGAATTGTAGGAGGAGAAAATATAAAAAAGAATGAATAATATTACAGAGGTTTCTGTTTAAAAATATCCGGGATCAAATAACCTCCGAAAAGAGTACTGAAGATTTTGGCTAAAAGTGAATTTCATTATCCACTGCAGCTTTGAAGAGCCATTAAGATTGTGATTAATTGTTGGGAAACTGTACAAAATGTTTTGTGTTGGTGGTTTTTTATTTTTAATGCTGTTTAATTAAAATTAAGTGTGTAATGGTTGGTTTTGGGTGTGTTTGCTGTGGCTTATTTGCATGGGATTGTAATTTAGGCGTTGTTTGTTGAATGGTATCAGTGTTCAGTTTGAATTTCAATTCGTAATTGGAATTTATTTTTTTAAAGTTTTTTTTTACGTAGGATGCCAGGTTGTTCATTCAATTAGTAACTCATGCTTTTATGTAATGGTTTTAGTTTGAGTTTAGTTTGAATTATCGTCGCACTAGAGCTACATGAGGGCTATTGGCGACGGTCGTCGTACTTTAGAACCACAGTCAAGTGACGTAATGGTGACATAGGGTATATGTAATGGTGACATAGGGTACCTATATTGATTGCATTATTGAATTCAATTCAACATAGAATCTGACTGAATTTTGTATATTTTGTGTATTTTCTCTTATAATGTCCAAAATTTAAAGGGAAATTTCTATGATCGGAATGATAATAGCACTACAGATTCCGCAGCTAAGTTAGGTTTAACGAAAATTCTCAGAAACCGAAATGCTATTTTAATCCGTTTTTAACCTAATTTTTTGTTTAGAACAACTGTGCTTATTCAATAATACTCGTTTCCTAAACTTCTTTAATGAAAATTTTATTTTAAAAAAGTAAATTAAAGGTTTTTACCACAGTTAGAAAGTAGATAACTAAACTAAGAATATTGAATATTTAATGAAAAACTTTTTGACATTTTTATGAAGATTTGTGTTTCACTTTTGGAAATTGCAACTATTTTTTCAACACAAATATAGCAGATTATACATATTAAATTACGTTCTCCAACCCTACTTATTCATTTCATTTGTTTTGCTTTAAGATTCAAACAAAACTGTTATCTTTGCGTTGACACTTTGCAACATTATTTCAAATTTAATTTGTCAGCTTTATTTTTACATTTGCTTTGTAAAAATGAACTTGAATCACATTCAAGATTCTTCTGCTGTTGAACATTTCTATAGTTATATAAATATTCATTGATTGTATAAACGCACTTTCCTTATCCTTTATGAAAAGAGAAACATTTATAAACCTTTTTTTATATATTTTATCTTTATGAATTTGATGGACACTAAACATCAAAAGCTACCTCCATCACCAACTTGACAAAGCACTAAACACTCTCTCTCAGCCCATAAAAAATATTAAAAAACCCATCAAAAAATGCCCATGTGTTTGCCCAAACAACTTAAACTCCTAATTATAACTCAGCTTTGCATTTGGATTCAGTCACCCAAAAAGAATAATTCTTGGTTTGACAAAAGCTTAACTTTCACTCGATTGCTTTTGGTTTACCTGGATGTACACTGCTCAAAGCAGTTAGAGGAGCACTCTTTGCGTGCTTTTGTTAACCATTTTAGTTCCATCTTTTATATATTTATTCTTAAAATCTAAAACTTGTGAAATAGATTCATTATGCATCCAGAATGAATTGGTAAAATACAGGAGAAAAAATCTTAATTTTTAACTAAAATTTTGGGTGGAAAAAATTGGAATCGTAACTTTTGAATAAATTATAACAATAATTTTTTTAAAAATTTTAATTGTTAAAATTAAAATCAATTTTTATTTATCTAAGAATGCAAGCGTGAAGAATTTAGGGTCAATTTATTTAATAAAATTTTTAGAGTGAGTTTTATTTGCCCATGTTTTTCATATTTTCATTTAATTAAAACAAACATTATTTAATTCTTCAAAAGACACGATTCTTCCATCCAACGATAAATAAGTACAAGCTCAACTTAGTGAGAAAAAAAAATCAAGCTGATGATTCCAAATGGAATCGTTGAGGGGTGAAAGAGTTTAAACCATGAGCTCCCCTAATTGTTTTGAGCAGTGTAGAATAGAAAGTTATAATGGGTGTCTTTTCCCTATACCGTACATTGAAAAAAAACCAAAGGATAGGCAAACATTTTTGTCTGAAGTTTTTTTTTTATATCAAGGTTTCAACTGATTTCAAGTGTTTCACTATTCATTTATTAACGTTCAACCCATTTTCGTATAAATTGCTAGTTACTGTTCAGCCAAAAGTTGTGTTACCTTAATTGAAAATACTGATCTCCGACGTAATGGCGTAGAATGTAGATCTTTTTTTCGTAAAAACTATACAGATATATCCAAATCATTTTGGACAAAAAAAATTTTGAATTTTAATCAAGCATAGGTGTATTTCCTTATATATAAAAAAACAGACTGATGAACCAATATTTAAATAATGACTAAGGATAGTCTTTTCTTTTTTTATATTGGACTATACAGAAATATTCAACCTATTTTGGACTACATTTTAGCCCAAGCAAATCGAGGGACCTTAAGAGAAAATATTTTTTTTTACAATGTAGTTAGTTAAATTTACAAAAAAAAACCCATATATTTACATAACTTTTAGGTCTTTTAAATGTGTTTCTGTGAAAATAAACTGTTTTAAATAATAAAAAAGTTTTTTTCTGTTTTTAACCGCGTAGAGTAAGGAATATGCAATCGATCTATCATTTCAACTGTTTGCGGAAACTTCGAGTTCGGCGGTTTATTTATCTTCGACAGAACTGTGTGGTTAGTATCCCCCCCCTCTTGTCACTAGGGTGACCGTGGGACAGTTGAGTTTCGTGTTTTCTTTACAATTTGTCTGTTGAAATTGAGTTAAAATTACAAATTGTTCGTATAAAATAAACAGATTATATCTGTAAATTTTATGGTATTTTTCTAGCACACCAGCCGATAGTTTCTTTTTGTAAAAACTACAGACTTTTTTTTAACAGTTTATGTTTAAAGTTAAAGCTAAGGACTTCATTCCTCCAGTATCCCCCCCTCTTGTCACTAGGGTGACCGTGGGACAGTTAAGTTTCGTGTTTTCTTTACAATTTGTCTGTTGAAATTGAGTTAAAATTACAAATTGTTCGTATAAAATAAAAAGATTATATCTGTAAATTTTATGGTATTTTTCTAGCACACCAGCCGATAGTTTCTTTTTGTAAAAACTACAGACTTTTTTTTTTAACAGTTTATGTTTAAAGTTAAAGCTAAGGACTTCATTCCCTCCAGTATCCCCCCCTCTTGTCACTAGGGTGACCGTGGGACAGTTAAGTTTCGTGTTTTCTTTACAATTTGTCTGTTGAAATTGAGTTAAAATTACAAATTGTTCGTATAAAATAAACAGATTATATCTGTAAATTTTATGGTATTTTTCTAGCACACCAGCCGATAGTTTCTTTTTGTAAAAACTACAGACTTTTTTTTAACAGTTTATGTTTAAAGTTAAAGCAAAGGACTTCATTCCTTTTCAACTAAGTCTATTCAGAAATACACAACCCATTTCATACTAAAACTTTTATCTAATATAGCTAGTTGCATGTCTGTCCATCCAATACCACCTATACCAGCAAGCCTTCTATTTCGTTTCAGTGGAAAGCCAAACAAAGCATCTTCTTCTTCTTCTTCTGCTCCCCTGGAGAAGGAAGAGGTCAAGCCTCGAGGCCCGCTATTATGAGGAGGAAATGTGTGACGCAACAAGCCTCGGAATAGGAAAGAGTTTTGGTTTGGTTGAAGAACAAAAGTGGGCCAAGTGGACGCCTCGAGACACGTTTGAGCTGTCCGGAGAATTAAGGGAAAGTGAAGCGGTCGGAAGAGTTTTTTTTTTCGGTTGTTAGTGATTGGGATGTGTTTCTTTTTTTGTGTGTATGAGGTTTGGAGTAGTAGTGGGTTGACGCTGTTTTTTGGTTTGGTGGTTTAGAATTTGTAGAGTTTATAGACTTTAACTATTGTTGCGGTATTTCTTTTCGTGCTCAGGGATGAGGGGCGCTCAGCAAGTCTGAGATCACATGTTCCCCGAAAGGCCCCCATCCAAGAAAAAGAGGAAGAAAGAAGCATTGCTCAGACATTTATAACAATATATTGTTGTAGGTTACGCGATGGGTATGACTCCATTACACAGTGCAAAATATTTTATCTGAACCTATATCGAAAATTTATTTAATTAGTAATTTAGTCTCATAATACCGTGAAAAAATGATCTGAGCTACTGCCAAAATGTCAAACCTTAATGCCAAAAAAATTCCAGCGAGTACGAAAAAATCCCTATGTACTTATTCATAGAATTAAACCCTTTTATTGATAACAAATAACTTCCATTTTTAGGGCATTTTTTACTTTTTATTCAAATTTTATTAAGTAATTAAATTTTATTTTGAAATTGCAATTAAATGTTGCTGGATAAGCCTAAAAAATTTTGTTTTAATTTATACACAAAAGGATATACTTTAAAATATACCGAATTAAGCAAAGAGGTATATGTATTGATTGACTTGTACACTTTGTAGTTAAATTCGAGAAAATAAATTTCAGGCCATAATTAGTTTTAAAGCACAAAAGCTTAATATATCTTTTCTACTATATTATAACATACACAATGGTGTCTTAACGCTTGAAAAGGTCTGTCTGAATCCCCTGACCCATGACGCTCTTCTAAAGTTCTGTAAACGCATGTATTTTAGTACGCTTTTTTAACGACCAGCGTGCTTAATAGTTTGAATGCATAATAGTTGTTTTGTCGGTAGAAGTCCAGGAAAAAGATTACTAATTCTGACCCATCGTGCTTTTTAGACTGCACTGTTGAAAGTCCATTTTGTGCTTGGTAAAAAAATTGTAGTGTTTGGTGGCTAATATTGTATCGTTCGTGGAAAAAGTGATGTTTTGACAAAAAAAAAATTCTTTTTTAAAATAATTATCCGAAATTTAGCGTAAAATTAATCTCGATAGTTTATTTATCGTAGTCTCATTTTCGTACTCCAATTGTATTAAAATTTTGCATAGTTTGTAATTTTATCTAAAAATATTTATATTTTGCGATTATGTAACTTTTGTTTATGAACATTTTATAAGGGTTATATGATTGAGATACCTACTAAATGGAGTTTGAGACGTCTAAAAAATGGTAAAGGGGCTATATTGCAATAAAAGAAATAAAAATAACCTCTTCGCTCCAGAGGTAGGCATCTGGCATACGTGAACACTTGTATTTTTCTCTACATAAATTCATTAAAAAAATCATAATGCGAACTTCTATTATAAAAATGTTTAATCTTTCCAAAAATGTCGATACCGATGCAGCTGATTTATGAATTTTATTAGAAAATGACGAGGGGGGGTCAAGAAGATTTGGAGGTCATGCGAGAATTTTTTCCAGGGATTATTTCTGCTAGTTTTTGCATTGGGAAATATATAAGACAATTTGCATTAAAACAAATGTTAGAAAAGATAATTAATTACAAAAAACTGACAGAACTTGTTTTTTTTATTTATAGCACGCAAAAAAATTGTGTATCTTTACCGCACAAAACCTGTAATTACACTAAATTGACTTCTCCCTCTCAGCAAATTTTAAAAGTTAATTTTTCAAAATTTCTTGCAAAACATAAAAACATAACTATATAAAGTATAGCATATTTTAAATTTATAATTGTTTGAAAAATATGTTTATGTAACGAATATATATCTGTAATATTTTTTCAGAAGGAAGAGGTTATAATTAGCAATACCGGTTATTTAATTAGAATTATTAAAGCTAATAGCAGGCGAGGCCATTTTTAAATTGCAAAACCAAATGAAGACAACATTAAGCGTCTGAACACCTCAATACGTAAAAACCTCCTCTGATTCCGTCCCGAAATTAACAGAATTTCGACGTTGAAAATAATTTATCGTTCGGAGGTTTTTTTTGTGATAATTAGGTGATGACAACCAAAAAAAGTATTTGCTACCGTCGAATGGAGTGGTCCAAGCATGAGACCCTAGTAATGACTTTCTTCTCAAATATTTTTTGCTCATAGTCAAGGCAGTGTGGCTATTGAAAGAACAATTTTAAAGAGTGTATTTAATGATTAGTCATTTGCTTGAAAAGTTTATTCCAATGTTACCCAATTCAATGCTAGTGATAACAAGAAGAATTTTCCGAAAATTGGGGAAGCAATTTTGTGAAAATCGTATTTTTATTCACTCAAGCATGAGACGGATACATTTCAACGCAGAAAAAAATTGTAAAAAACGTTTCTTGGCAATTTTTTTTTTACGTGTTTCCGTCCTTGAAGTAAAGTGGCCGTAACCTTGGCGTTTGAAGTCACACTCTGATTCATATATCCATTAATTCGGGAAAAAAAATTGCTGCAATTTGTCGACCATGTTTTGTAAGGAAGAGGGCCGATTCTGAAGAAGCGCAAGTAAAATGCTGAGATTACTGATATATTTTGTAGCGGAAATAAATAAAAACATGGGAATATGATGTATTTTAGACGAAATAAGACGTTGATGTTAAAAAGCGTCAATGAGGTATTGCATATGCGGTCGTACATCAGAACTCACGGAACGTATTAAAGAACTAAAATTCACGGAACGTATTAAAGAACTAAAATTCAAGGAACGTACTGACGAACTAAAATTTACCGAACGTATTAACCAAATAACAATCACGGAACGTATTAACCCATTTTTTAAAAGTTTTTTAGAATTTTGTGAACGCCATTAACGCCTTAATTTCCGTATAAAAACGTTACCTTTAACGTTAACTAAACAATTAAAACTAACAATTAACTTTATGCATTAAAACGAAATGAGTTAAGATTTAGGAAAATTAAGCTGTAAGTCTTAGACTTAAGACGAATAAAAAAGTGGTTAATTGTTATTTTCAATTAGAAATAACCAAACAATTGAAATTAATTAATTGCTAATTGTTACTACTAGAGTTAACAATTAATTGTTACTACTACAGTTAACAATTAATTAATTGTTACTACTATACAGTTAACAATTAATTGTTACTACTGCACACTGTTCAAAATTTGGTGCTAGGTTTCACCATGATATTGGTTCCTAGTAGCTGCAACGGCTGAACGGTGAAATGTTTCACCTTGTTTTCGGTGTTTGATTGAACCATTATTCTGGATTTGGAAACAAAAACCTGAGAAACGGTTCAACCGAATACCAAAAATATGGTGGAACGTTTCACAATTCAGCCGTTGCAGCTACTAGGAACCAATATCATGGTGAAACCAAGCACAAAATTTTTAACAGTGCAGTTAACAATTAATTGTTACTACTACAGTTAACAATTAATTGTTAATTGTTACTACTACATTTAACAATTTAATAATTGTTAATTTTAATTTTCCACAATTACAATTGATGAATTGTTAGTTGTTGTGGTTACATTTACCAATTAATTAATTGTTAATCTTTAATTGATCTTGCGATTAAAATTTTCCCAACGCTGCTTGCAAGTCTTTTTCTCCTCTAAGCATCCTATAAAAGATATTGCACAAGAAGATAATTCCCCAATATTAAACATCGTGTGTGTGTGTGGATGTGGCGCATGTTAAATCTGTCTTTGTCCAAATTTGTAACGTAGCATACATTGTCTCCATCACAAAGTATTCTGTGCCCTTTTATGAGTAGGCAAAATCTTTTGGCTGCGGGTCTGAGTTCTGACTTATGAGGCCCATCGTCAACATACTTCTTCAGCTCATATACAACAATACATTCAACCAAAAGCAATCTGAAGTAACGTATGGAATTTATCAATGATTCTCAGAAATAATATCACAAGGCCCGTCCGTGGCCGAGTAGTTAAGGCATCAGCCTAGAGATTCAACCTTCTCAGGAGTGCGGGGGTTCGAATACCACTTACTGCCAGTCATCCTATAAATCGGATCCTTGCTGGAAATAGTAGAAAAAATCCTTATCACGGATGGGCCCGAGTACACAGGGACAGACGTGCTCGTTAAATCTGTGGAGTCCAAAGTCCCGACGGCGTTAGCGTACGATGTCGCTCGAAGTTCCGTTGGGTGCCCGCTCAGGTGTCGACCTCGTCACTTGACCAGGGTTCTAAATTACGAGGCGTTATTGGCTGTGTTAAAGCTCCTGAAGGAGGCTAGAAATAGACAGCCGGAAGCGATTACCTTACCTTACCTAATATCCCAAACATCAAGTAGGGCTCTAGTGCTACGTTAGTGCAAACAAAGCAAAAACTACTCAAATCGTGCTTGTTTAATAATTGAGGCTGGGAAGCCTAGTAGGTAAGACGCATGTCTTGCATGTGAAAGTTCCCAGGTTCAGGTCCGGGATTTCAAATAACTGCCGAAATGTAAACAATCTGGGCAACCCCCCCAAAAAAGTCCGACGAATAACACCCCGTGTAGAGAGAGTGCGCGTTAAATATATTTCTAAGTTCCAACTCTGCGTAAGATGTCGCTTTTAAGTTGCTTTGGGTGCCTACTCAGGTGTCGACTCGTCACTTGACTGTGGTTCTAATTAAGACACCCTCTGCTAATAGCCCTCGTGTAGCTATAGTGCGACGATAATTCTCAACTCAGCTCAATAATACTATCGCAAACATTGTGTACATACATAGAGCTAGGAAGGAGAATAGAGAGGTCCTTGTATTTGCGCAGTAGCGCACAAATGAAGCAGGCTAGAGCGGTGCATCTTGGGATACCTCGGTGCCAGTATGTTATGCGCAGTAGCTCGAAAAACCTGACAGCCCTGCTTCAATTTCTCTCAACTGGTGGACCTCTCTACACCTCCTTCCTACCTCTATGTGCACATAGTGCTCTAGTACGGCGTTGGCACAACCAAAACAAAAACTGACCAAAAACCATACTTCTACAATAGTTCGTGAAACGTGATCCAATGCAAAGTATCTTTTTTTCCCACGCTACCACCACAGCCATTTTACCACACAATATTACATAAAAGGATTATGTAGTAAAAGGAAGAAAAATGGTAATCTAATATTCAGTAAGGAAATCTAAGGGATCTGAATAGGAAAGTCATGATCCCGTGATTGGATCATAACGAGAGTTGTGACGATGAGGATCGTTAACAGGATCGTGGTTTCTAGATTTGGAATGTTTTTATTCCATTTAGGTTTGTGTTCTTTTTGATGTTTTCTGTTTCCTGTATGCGGCCATCTTGTGGTGTGGTTGATTATTTTGGGGGTTTTTTGGTTGAAACACTGTTAGATAAGAAGATTTTGTCACAAACCGATTAAGTATTTGTGAAGCTTATTTGATAATGTTATCCGTTTACAATTTGTTAAAGTGTTAATTTGGTGTACAAAAATATAGAATGAGCTCGACTGTACAATCGTTCGAAATTCTTTTTAAAGATTTTCGTTATTTGTGAGTTGACAAATGACAAAATTGGAATATATTTAACTTCGGTTTCTTTAAATTTCCAGGGTTTTTTCAACAAAATTCCAGGTTCATGGAACAATTTTAGGCTAAATAGCGTATTTTTAAATTAAGTTTCTATAAACAATTCTTATTGATAGCTTTTCAATGCAAAAGTTTATTACTAAATGTATCATTTATTCGCGTCTTAATAATATAGATTTCTAATCGACATCAAAAATATTTAATTTATGTTTAAGCATATCTATATTTTGATATTAGAAAACATTTCATTTTATTTAAGCTCTTTTTTGAAGAGGAATTTTATGGAATGATGGAATGTTCTAGTAACCTGATATTTAAAAAAAGCGTCAACGACCTTCACAAGGCCCTCTGGCCGATCAACTTGAGAAGAAGGATCTGGCAACACCTGTGAAGCATTCCAAGTGAAGTGAAAAGAAGAAGACAACGATTAATTGTTCAATTTGGGTCAGTGGGCAATTTTCAGTTTTTAGTTTCACTTGTGGCTCCTGGATATAAATTCCTAAATTAATCATGCCGAAGAATTGAGGATAAAACTGTTTTGATAATGAAATATTTTGGAGTTTATTTTCAGCATTATTTTTCCTCTTAGGTGCATTTCACAATATTTTTGAAAAATGTGCGAGTTAAATTTATGATATATTTTGTATTCCTAACAATTAATTTGTTTGGTGTACTATTCTAATATACAATATTCATATAAAATTATTGAATAATGTAAGATAGAAACAAAAGATAGATTCTCCAGAAGCTTAGATGTGGAATAAAAACGCTATTCGCTGCAAAGTATACGAGTTTGAATACTGTTTACCCATAGCATTGTTGTTTCCACCTTTCGAACTTGACTACAAGCAATATTTATTATTGACTACAAGCAATATTTATTATTGACTACAAGCAATATTTATTATTGACTACAAGCAATATTTATTATTGACTACAAGCAATATTTATTATTGACTACAAGCAATATTTATTATTGACTACAAGCAACTATATTTAAAACTATTTTAGTAAAAATTTGTAGAATCCTTCCAAGTATACCAAAACAAAAAATTTAATCGATTGGAGAGTCCAAAGGCCTTACATTGGTAGCAATCTATTAGAATCATGTGTTTTGAAAAGATACTTAAAAAAATTTGGAAATCATTCAAAATTTAGATATAATTAGGTATACATTTATATTGCAATATGTAAGTAGTTTAAGATCTAAATTTTGCTCGATATAAGAAATGATGCTATTTTCGATGAAGATGGAAAACGTAAATTTGTATTCGAATTCATTTTTTTTAAACGTTTGTTATGTTTGATGTCATTCAAAATTATACTAGAATTAAAAATAAGTTTTTATACTTCGAAATTTTTTGGAGGTAGTACCAGTCATACAAGAGAAGAGTTTTCTTTTTACTCAAAAGTTACTGAAATTGGAAGTGTACTGCAGGAAAATCATTGACTAAATTTAATTTAAAAAGCGAAAACAAAGTAACTATTTATTCTGATTGCTGACATGAAGTATATTTTTCATGTGAGTATATATGAATATATTTCTGGACTTGTTATCTTGTTAGAAAAAAATATTCAATGGAGTCAAAATAAACGATCCAATTTGTACGATCCAATTTGTACGATAACGTAATTTTGCTTTTATACCCCTGCTTTGTAATTTAAATTTAATTGAAGAGCTGAGTGGAAGAACGTGCTAAGTGACATTTTTGAAAAAATTTAGATTTTAGTGTCAATTATCATGTTATTACCTGCTTTAAACATAACAGCTTTAAATTTTTTAGAAAACATTCGATTTCGTATATTTTTCGCATACGAAGTTGGTAGGTGCACGCGTTTTCGTCACTTTTTCAATTGAAGAACGTGCTAAGGATCTTTAGCGTTTTCTTCCACCGGGTAGTAGGACCGGGTAGGACAGAAACAAAATAACAGACGTACAGGCAGGTGGCCAAACACTATTGTAGTCATCTAACTTTTTTTACTTTCGAACCAAAAAAAGAAATTTCAAAATCAGGCACTTTGGATCGGAAATTGAAAGGGATATGGACGGACGGACAAAATGATGGACGGACAGGCAAACGATTAAAAAGTATAAAAGAGATCTGTGAAGTCCTATCTTCCAAACAGAAAAAGAATTTTGAAAATTAGTACAGAAATTATGAATCGGGTATGGACTAAAATTACCTCAAAAATGTCACTTAGCACGTTCTTCCACTAAACGACTGCCAAAATCTGAAGCACTTCGGAGGAAGAACGTGCCAAGTGCATGAGGTGTCAAGCGCGTTTTTTAAATTTCGTGTTATTACGTAAATTACGGTTAAGCCTAAAGCCACCAAGCATTTTGAAGAACCAAACTAAAATATCATGCAAAAAAACTATGATTTTGTGAATGACAGAAAAGTTGCAAACTAAACATTTTGAAGCTCATTATCTCGTTTTCACCTTTTTGTCACTTAGCACGTTCTTCCACTAAGCTCTTCAATTGTATTGTATCTAAATTTTAAATTCACTGCTTTTTTTCCAATTATACTATTTGTAAGTTCAAAGCTCCCGTCAGACGGTAGTCAAGCCCATATACGCCATTACCTGCAATAAACGAAGCAGATAAAAAAAATTGACCCATGTATCAAGATTTTTATCCTAATTCAAAAACAAGAAGCGTTGTTAACTCGGAAACAATCTCTAAATAGCAGGCCCAGCTACACGCAAACAACTAAACTCGTGAGCCAAAAAGAACTTTGTTTTGTTCTTATATCAGATTCGTCAATGCATGTCGATACTTTTTATGTTCGATTTCTTATCTTTTAAGCTCTTCCACAGAAATAGAACGAGAGTTGTAAATCAGTTGTAACAAAGAAACTAATCTTGGCTATTAAGAATATAGGATTAAGAAAGACATGTATGCTTGGTTTTGTTGACATTGTGTTTTTGTGTTTTAGAAGTAATGGTACTGTCAACAATATCTTATATCCCGTAGATTGTCTGAAATGAATCTATTGATAATTTTTTATTTGGGTTTTATGTAAAGAATTTTGTTTTTTTTTTGCACATAAACTAATCAGTACTTGAAGATACAATGAACATTATAATGTCTGTTAGATTGAAACCAAACTTCATTAATAACAATAATTAGGAGAACTATAGTTCAAACGTTACTCCGCAATGGTAAAATTTCCCTTATCGAGTGGCAACTGAAATTCTAAATGAAAATAAGTTCTTCCTCGAGCATCAATTGGTGAATCCATATCACATTAGAACAGATTATCAATCGGGGCAACGATAGTAGGAAGTGCAGGAATGAAAGGTGTAAGAAAAACTAACCGTGAAACAATCAAATAGTTTCCTACTAAATTTCTTTACTAAAATGTTTTTTAATTAGTGGCAGTACTTCTTTGACTCAAAAATATAAAATGAGTCAATACGAAACAAGTAGGTTTGTTACAGAATCTGTCACTCAGCCCGCTTCCACACAACATTTGTAACAGGAAAAATGTAGCCAAACACAATATTAATTCTATTATAAACCTTTAAACGCTAAATTTATTATTTTAGTTTATTATTAGTTTATTTATTTTATTTGAAATTTCAATAATTATTTCTTTAATAATAATTCAATAATTATTATCGTTTGCAAAAACTAATTTATATTTGAAAAAATAAATATGTAATATTCTTCTCTTTTAAATAGAACCAAAACAGTTAATATAAACAACAAAGAAATAATCTCTTAGGGAAATATATTTGACGTCATTTCAAACTGATTGATGTCACAAAAGTAAATTTTTTTAAATTTATTATTTCAAAGAATTAAAGTTTCTCGATTGATTGTAGCGAATGGCAATGGTGATTTAATTCTACTAAAAATGGCTTCTTATGCTTTTTAAATGAACATTAAATTTTGCAGTTTTTTTTTTAAATAATTACAGTTTTTTGAATTCGATTTTTTTTTCTGAGATTTTCAATGTCTTCTAATTTCGATGCGCTTAATTTTTTTGACGTAGCACACTTGTCTGTAGCATTTGTAGTTTGGTCTATGAAAGTGGGGTGGGTGACGGACGGACGGACTAAACGATTATAATACCTTCCACTTTTTACGTTATAAACGTAGTGTGGAAGCTAAAAGTAAACTATCCCTTTATACTCGAAGTTTTTTTTTAAATGTCAAAGATCCTTCTACCTATGGTCCCTAAAAACCTTTTGATAATACAACACAAACTTTCCTAAAGAAGACATTCAATTTTCATATAAGATTTCATATTCGAAAAGCATTCTCGCCAATATTGTTGAATTTAATTCATTTTATTTTTTACATCTCCTTACTATGTTATTGAATAATATGAAGCATTCTACCATGAACTTAGAATTTTTTTTAAAAATAAATTTTATTAAACTTAAGGTCAGCACCAAATTATTTCCGCATTAGTACGATTTTCTTTTACTAAAATATTTAAACTTGAATTTTATATGGGGAAATAAAAATATAATTATACTGATTTTCCAAAAGAAAAAGATGAGTATTGAAATACATAATAGAAGCGATTCAACAAAATGTTTTCCGTTATTAGATGCGCCACCGACTAGTCATGTGTGGCTGGAAAATTGTTATAAAATGAGAGAAAAATACAAAACTGCGTTTGCGTTACTGTGTAACATTTATATATTTTTTGTTGTTGTTTCATAAGGAAATATTGCTTACTACACTGCTCAAAACAATTAGGGGAACGCATGGTTTCAACCATTTCACCCCCAATGATTCCATTTGGTATCATCAGCTTCCGATTTTTTTTCTCACTAAGTTGAGCTCGCACTTATTTATCGTTAGATGGAAGAATCGTGTCTTTTGAAGAATTAAATAATTTTTGTTTTAATTACATGAAAATTTGAAAAACATGGTAAAATAAAATTCACTCCCAAAAAAAATTTATGAAATGAATTGACCCTAAATTCTTCATGCTTGCATTCCTAGATGTTTAAAAATTGATTTTACCTTTTTTTTTACAAATAAAGTTTTAAAAAATTATTGTAATAATTTATTCAAAAGTTATGATTCCAATATTTTCCCCCTTAAATTTTAGTTACAAAATTAAGTTTTTTCCCCCTGTTTTTTACCATTACATTCTGGTTGCATAATGAATCTATTTCACCAATTTTAGATTTGTATAATAAAAAATAAGAAGTTGGAACTGAAAGGGTAACCAAAAGTACGCAAAGTGCTCCCCTAATTCTTTTGAGCAGTGTATTACGATTAACATGATATCCTAATGCATTGGTTGCGTTTTCGATCGCGTGATCCCAACGTATTAGTGAAGACCATTTTGGAGTAGTTATTGTACATCGATTATTGGTTTGTTTCAGGTGACGTATTTTTTTCAGCTTTCATGTTTGTTCTTCCTTCAATCGGTGCTGTGTTCCCACGTGACATTGATTATTCAATCGAGGCCCGAGAACGCATTTCTGTTGCCACTAAAGGCCTGAAACTACACTGCTCAAAGCAATTAGGGGAGCACTTTGCGTACTTTTGTTTACCCTTTCAGTTCCAACTTCTTATTTTTATTCTAAAAATCTAAAATTTGTGAAATAGATTCATTATACACCCAGAATGAAATGATAAAAAAAAACGGTTGAAAAAAACTTAATTTTTAACTAAAATTTAAGGGGGGAAATATTGGAATCAAAACTTTTGAATAAATTCTAACAATATTTTTTTCAACACTTAATTTGTAAAAAAAAAAGGTAAAATCAATTTTTAAACATCTAAGAATGCGAGCGTGAAGAAATTAGGGTAAGTTTATTTCATAAAATTTTTTTGGGGTGGATTTTATTTTACCACGTTTTTCATATTTTCATTTAATTAAAATAAACATTATTTAATTCTTGAAATGACATGATTCTTCCATCTAACGATAAATAAGTGCGAGCTCAACTTAGTGAGGAAAAAAAATTGGAAGCTGATGATACCAAATGGAATCATTGGGGGTAAAAGGGTTTAAACCATGCATTCTCCCAATTGTTTTGAGCAGTGTAGTTTATTTTCACTCAGAAATTCAGAAATCTTAAATTTTGTGAACCATTATTATGACGAAATTTTATTATTATTTTTTTTACGTATATGAGGTTCAAAACAAGGGATTTAGAATATTATTTTCATTATAGAGTATTTTTAAACAGATAATATTGGAAAATAACATTTTAATTTGTAGGTATTCCACTTTTTTTGCTCTACTTTTGAGTATGTATTTTGTAGATACACCAATGCAGTCCCTTTAACTCTATCTCCTTTGAGGAAATACTATTCTTACTGTATAGTTTTATTGGAATAGATTTTTATTATTGCATATAAAATTGGCTCATTTTATAATCATGCGCATGAAGTAAAAAATTATTCTAAAGACGTGCCAAAATCTAAATTTTTTTACAATTAATATTTTTTAATAATTTAATTATTAATTTTCTAGTCAAATAGTTCGTTTGATTGGTTTAGCATTGCACTAGAACTGCATGTAAGTATTTGGCTACAGGCTTCGTAATCTCTAACAGTTTAATGGCCTTAAAGGGCTACATAATTGTTACATTTGTATCAAGTTTTAATTATACGAACATTTAATTGTAAGACCGTTCAGATCTTCTTATTTAATACAACTAATTACAACCTTTTATATTACCCAACTTTCAATACAACCATACAACAGAAACAGCGGACGTTCGGTTCTTAAAAGGGCCGGCAGTCACAGATAAAGTTAATCTGCCGCGAGCCATCAACAACCGAAACAAGCACAAAGAAGAAAGTGACCCGGTCGAAGAGGAAAGTGAAAATTCTATTTTGGGACCGCACAAATGGGCAAGAAAGAAAACCCGGTCTAGAAAGTGGGTCGGAACCCTCCTTCTTCCTTGCTATTTTTCACCAGTGGTCGCTCACCTCATAGCGAGATCTCTATCACGATCGATTACGATTACGATGAAGATTAAGAAATTTACTTTCATCTCTTGTTATCGTTTGCGCGCGGGGAAAGAAAAAAGAATGGAACTTTTGTTGTAGCGGTCTATTGTGTGGCGTTTTTGTGAATGCGTAAATAAGAACGTGCGGTGCTTATTCGGCATGCTGATTTGAATATTTTATGTGTGGTATTAGTTAATTTAACTTTTTTTTTATTCTAAACATTCACATTGAACATTTAATGGGTTTCTCTATTGAAAAAATTGGCTATTGGCGACATAAGACTGGTTTAAAATATTTCCCAACATTAGGAAAAATCATTCAAAATATTTATTTGTTTACGATTTTTTTTAATTCTCCAAAGACTGGTGGATTCAGTTGCCAGGAGAGACTAACGATTTAATAAACTATAAGAATAATCCCTAAAAAAATATTCCAACCCTATCTCAAATTATCGAACTCTATCAGTGTTGGTATAAGTAATAACAACTATAACCCATCCTAATTCCTAATAAATTCTTAAAAATAGTGCAGTATTTCGAACTTTACAAAACTTTAATTAATTTTATTTTTATCGACTTCGTGACGACTTTAATTTTTCTAACTCCGTTTGTTTACATTCTTGTTCAAAATAGTGTTCAATGATTTGGGACTAAAATTTTGTTTACTGCATATGTTTTATCCCAGCCTCTTTCCCTTATTTTTATTTTAAACTTTGTTTAAAAGTTGTAGAGAATATTTTAAGTTTCCCGATAAACCATTTACGTAATTGTTTTCTAATTGATGTTATTAGGGGAATTCCATGTGTGACAGAACGACATTTTGAAATGTAGAATTGAAGTAAAACTATTACCACAAAGATATTTTTTTAAAAAATTGGTTTTTCAGTTTATATACAGGGTGTCCGTAAAAGATGACATTACAAAGCAGGAGTATAAGAGCAAAATTACGTTATCGTACAAATTGGATCGTACGACGTTTTATTTTGACTCGATTGAATATTTTTTTCTAACAAGATAACAAGTCCAGAAATACAGGGTGTCCGTAAAAGAATGTCCGAGTTTCAAATTGTGACCTGACATCACGCCTTGTGATTTCTTCCTTTGGGGCTTCGTAAAAGATCGGGTCTGCGTTCAACCCCTACCCCACGATTTACCAACCTTGAAAGGTAGAATTGCACAGGCTGTTGCTTCCATTACTCCGGATTTGCTGCAGACAGTATGGGAAGAATTGCATTTTCGTTTGGATGTGTGCCGTATCACTAAAGGCGCACACATTGGGCACTTATAGGAAAAACTAGGTTAGTTTTCCTTCAATGTCATGTATGATTTGTTATATTCAGTATTAAATAAACTCCTGTAATATACCATTAAAACTCGGACATTCTTTTACGGACACCCTGTATTGCTGTTAATGATTAAAATATAATAAAAAAAGTTGAAATTTTGTTAAAAGTATTTATTATTTCCTTTTTGACTAACAAGTATTATAACAGTTTTGTAACCAAGACTGCATCCTGCTACTTAAAAATGGAAAATTCTGTGAATTAACAATACATTGAGTTTTTAAACTAATGCATATCTTAAATATGATAGATAAACTATGTAAAATTATAATTTATAGCAACTTACCTGTAACATGGTTTAAGTTATTAACTGCCATTTAACGTGACGGAATGACTAAAAGTTTCATAATTTTTTTTTAATTAAAAGTGTGTAAAGTACTAAATTTAATATATTTTTTATTATCTAGAACGCTCATAAGATATTAAATATTACATTATATTCATTTATTCACAAGTGAAAGGTTTTTCAAACGCGTATCGAGGACGATTCCCAACTAGTTGAAATGCTGGCTGAATTTGCAGAGCCAACAAATCTTTTTTGTCCACTAGACATAGATCTTTTTCGGGAAATGTGAATACATGTCCTTTATCGTCCTGCTTTCTTAAACCAGAATTTGTAAACTTGGGAATACATTTTAAAATTTAATTTGTAAAAATTAAAAGAAAATACAATTTTTTTTATTTTATCGAAGTTGACATTTTTATGGAATTGCCCATTAATTAATAGCGATATATTTAAATCATTCGTCGTATTTTGGACATTTACTTCCTGAAGAAAAAAGAAGTATTCAAAACTTTTTATAAGCGTTCTACATTTACACTTCATGATCAATTGCGTACATTTTACACCTAATTTCCTCCTAATGCACTTTCCTAGAACCCAATCAATCAAAAAAACTTTCCAATTGTTTGCATTTAAACAACAAACAATTCGATCCATACAAACAAACGCAAATAAAAAACGACTCCGCGAATCTGCACCCCACCCTGATCTAGCTTAGGAAAATTAGAGAAGAGGAAAACCCGTAATTTTTACGGCTATTATTTCAAGGGAGTTATGATGCAATCCAGATGCTATCATTTCGCCCACTGTGTGATATATGAATAGATAATCGTAAAAAAGGGGCTCAAATACAAAAGGGCATTTCCCTACAGGCTTTTTTTCTTGAGACCTTTCACTAGGAAACAGGCGTGTTGGGATATCTTCCTATGGACTTAGCCTCCTTTTGCATTGACAGATTTATCTGAATAGATAACCATAAAAAGGGATAAAGTCCCAAGGAGACTTTCCCTAAATGCTTTTTTCTTGAGACCTTTCACTGAGAAAGAAGCGTGTTGGGATATCTCCCAGAAGACTTAGTCTTTTTGTATTCAGCGATTCATATACACAGTGGCCAGTTCTCGCTATCCGGAAGTTTTCGCTTCCGTGAGGTCTTCCATTATTATTATTATTTTCCTCTCACGGATAATGTGGGATTATACGTATAATACACCCTTTGCTTTTATACGATTACTTCCTTTCTGTTAGTGACGAAGAAATATCCATTTTTTTATTATTGAGAAGAAGGATGTTTGGGTTGATCTAGATGATCTTTTGGGTGTTCCTAAGTTTGTGGAGGCATTGTAACTTGCATGGAAGAAGCTTTTTCATTTCCGTAGACAGGTAGGTTGGATTCTATGTAAGCGAACACGTAAGTTGCGCTATTGCCCACTCAGGTAGGAGCCTGGTCACTTGGTAGTTATTCTAAATTATGATTCCCCGTACAGCTGTAGTTCTATCAACCAACTTAACAGAAACTCAATAAACGCGGCGTTCGTAGGGTTAATGCTAACTATACTCGTTGTCTAATTTCTGCAAGACTTTTCTCATCAATTAACTGCGTTTCGGGTCCGTGGACAGCCTAGTGGTTAAGGCCTCGTTCTCGGAATCGGAAGGTCCCGCTATCGAGTCCCGATACCACTGAAGACCCACCGAGTCTATGCGGAGTACGTGCTCGTAAAATCTGTGGGTCCGAAAGTCCTGTGGGCGGTCATGGCGCAGTTTCCTACGGATACATGTCCTGGAGACTATTTCCCTCCTTGTCAGGGACATGTCTAAATTGTGGAGGTGGCGATAGATGGCAGCATCTGTCACTTATGTGTGTGTGTTGTGTGTGTCTGTCTTACCTGACGAATGTTTATAAGCGGGTCTCAAACTAAGCACACAAACCTGAATATATATCTACCAACCAACCAACTGCGTTTCAACCACCCGTGCAGAGAGAGTGCACGTTAAACGCGCCCCAAAGTCGCAACGCTGCATACGATATCAGTGTCGCTCATAAAAGTTATGTTTTGTGCCGACTCAGGTGTCAGCTCGTTACTTGTCTGTGGTTGTAAATTACCACGTCCATCGCCAATAGCCCTTATGTAGCTAAAGTGGGACGACAATAGGGTATTTGACTAAAAAACATTTATTGGTTTAAAATATTATTATGCCAAAAATATTGGACCCGTATTTTTTCTTTTTTCAAATACCCCATGAAAAGTGAAAAAATTAATTTTAAAATTAGGAAGAAAAATTACGCCCGAAAACGCTTTGTGGCTGTCACGTGGTATCTATGACGTCACTAGTAACTATAAACAAACTTTGAAACACCATTTTGGAATCTACTTTAAACAAATTTGAACTATCCGCTTCTGTAAAACCTCCTTCCACTATCTATATAATTCTTTTAATAGTAAATTAGATTAAATCCAGTTTGATTGCAAGCAAAAAAACATCACACCGGTTTGTTAATATATACTAGTGACGTCAGCCAAATCGACGTGTTTGGAATCACGTGACGTACCGATGAAAAAAGCCATTTTAAAGCGATTTTTATTAATTATTTAAAGATTTATTTTGCAAAAATATATATACGTTTGCTATTTTTGGGTTCACTCTATAATTAATTTAATATTGGAAGGTATTTTAGCGATACAGTCAAGTACCTTAGTCAACCTAACTTTGCGGGTAACATTCAAGTATCGCCACCGATAGCCGCTTTATAGATCTAGTGCCGACGTTATTTAAATCAAATTTAAACCTGGAGCGGAATTAGGTTTAATAAGGTGCCAAGCTCAAGTCTCTATTTCGCTATTTGACCAGAGTCAAAATAATACTTTCAGTAATTCGGCTGTACTAGACCTACTCACTTCTATACAAAAGGAAAGACTACTGAGGTAGTAAAAAAAGCCCATTTTAAAAATTGATGTAAAAGTTGGGTTTTGGTTGGGACGCGATAGTAAAAAAGTTATTTCGAATAACTTTAATTGGTGAAAAAAAATTTAAATATCCATCTTACCAACTTTAAAAAAATTTAATGATATTTTCTTACGTTTAAAAAAAGCGACCCAATAATATTGACATTTTTGTGCTCCCTAGTTTATGGTGCTGCTATCTGTCGGAATTTTAAACAACTAATTGTCAAGGCGACTAGTTTCAGAATTCTGTTACATGAGTTGCCCGAATTTTATGATAATGGTACAACTATACGAGTAAGTTTTATTTGATTTTAATTAATTTTCGATATTTCTTATTCAGTGATATTTTAGGGAAGATCTTTGATCTCATAGACATAAAGCATTATATTTATGCCCTTATACTTATAAAAGAAACAACTTTTTTTTATGAAGCTTTTTTTCAAATTAAGGAATCCTCTGGCATATTAGATGGATTAAGTTATTGGGAAATTGGTGTGCTTCGTAAAAGTCAAGTTCTTCAATGATCAAAGGTTTTACCTTGGAACAGAGGATAAATTGAAACGATGATTAAACTCCCAGGAATTTGTAGCGACTGAAGTTTTCTGACATTCCCATTTCTTAACATAAGATTCTTGCCCTTAAGTCTAATTTTAAGTGCTAGCTCCGTTGGACTTACATTCCGTGTTGAGAGAGTAAATTTTAAATATACTTCAAAGTCCCGATGCCACCCTTAAAAGATGCATTGGGTGCCTACTCAGGTGTCGACTTGTGGTTCTAAGTTACTACTGTGGTTCTAAGTTACGATGTCCATGGCCAAAAGCCCTAGAGTAGCTCTAGTGCAACGGTATTCAACCTAAATCTACCCTAATCGTGTTTCAAATTATTATATAATTAAAAGGTTTGACAAGGAGTTTTTTTTTAATTAACATTTGATTAGGTGCATATCAACTTTAATGGACTTTGAGGTCTTAAGCCCTGAAAAAAAAAATTGTTATGAATGCACAAACATATCAGGAGATGCCATTTCCTGTTTTATTTTGGACTTAAGTAAGATAGACTTGTAACTATTAACCGTAAATTTTTATGTATATATTGTGTATCACGCCTCAAGTTGGTTGAGTGTGCTTGTCCTTGTGTCCTTACGCGTCATGTCTTACTGTTCGGGTTATGAGTCTAGGACATGCCAACCCTTAGAAGAAATGCGTAATTAGTATGTTATGTAGGAAAAAATGCAAAGTTGAAAAACTTCGTAAAATTAGTCAGAAAATTTTAGCCTCGTAATAATTTAGAGATGTCTGAGCTAGATTTAAGTTTTAATGTTATGAAGCTGAATCAAAGTAGGTACAAGCATTGCCTTAAAAAAAATGTGCAACCTGTTTATCCTTCGATCTTCAGTAAAATACCATAAACTAGAAATTAACGCATATCATTACTTCAAAACCATCGTTTATTTTAATTCTATTATGAAAAATAAAATATACAATTATATAATTTGTACAAAATCTTCCATTTCTATCATATGTTTAATAATTTTATTACAAATATAGGACACAATATATACAAGTAAGCTGCAATAAAACTTATGATTTCAGGTTAAATGTAATTGTATAAATTCTGTAGTGTTAAAATCCATTACATTGAGGGAATCAACAATACAGAATCAGCAGTATGCTAAAAATAAGATAAATGGTTATTTCTTTTCAGCTTTCATTCCTGCATTTCCTTCTGATTGGTGCTCCGTTCCCACCTGACATTGATTCGCCAATTGAGGCTTGAGCAAGAATTTATTTTCATTGAGCTTTTTAATGCCACTCAAGACTTGAAACATGCCTTTGCGGTAATTATAATTAATGCAAATATTTATATATCATACTTTATGAAATAACTCTTTTAAGGCATTTAATACAAAATATATACAGTTCTTTTTAAACTCTTCAAGGGTAAGAAAAGTTTTTTTAATAGCACTAGTTACAATTGATCCTAACACTACTTATTTATTCAATGCATTTATAATGTTAAAATTAATAAATTCATTAAAATATCAATTATTTTTGATAAAATAAAATTGTCAAATTTATTCTTTGATAAAGTATTTCATATGAATTCCAATAGTTAACTAATAACACATTCCTGTACTATTACTTGTCAATAAAGCATTTTGCCTGAAGTATGATGTATTTAGTAATTAAGTCAATGCATTTTTTATGAATCTTAAACAGTTGTGTCAATATTAACACTTTTTAAGGTATATACAGTCCCTGGACAAATTATTAGACGCACTGCAAGATTTCGGGTATTTATATTCTTCGTATAGCTAAACATATACGCAATGATTCAGTTGGATTTTTTCACCATGTGGTCGGCTGACTGAAAGGAAAGAAGTGTTGCCACTTTCAACTTATAAAACTTTTCCAATGCTGAGAAAGGGCATTGGGTCATGTATCCCTATGGGTCACAGTGCGTCTAATAATTTGTCCAGGGACTGTAGAAGTATTCACCCAATTTTAATTAATTTTTTTAAATAATTTAAGGGTAAAATATTAATTAATACAATATAATTTGTTGAAATACTATAAGATTTTTCTTTCAAATAACCTAGTAACAACCTAGTTTCAAGTAATTTGGCATTATCATGAACTACATAGACAATAAAAAAAACATGTTCAAAGAAAATATTTAGTGCTAATAAGTTTTGGAAAGGAGTTATATGGTTAAAAACTTATCAATTTTGGAATTTTTATCGTCAGTGAAGTCTTCAAAATGCATGAGAAAAATCCTGTGGATAAATTCTTTTAGAATACAAAAATGCCACTTGTTCAACGTATAAGAAGTTCTGATTGGCACAAAGTCAAAAATCTTCTAATAATCACCATTCTTAATACAAAACAATTTTTGCTAAACACTGAACTACATAGAACTTAATAAAATATGTGTCTTCATACACTAAGTTTTCTTGTGTTGAATAGAAGAAAGCATTTCTTAAGTCAACTCATAAGTGTTTGAAATTTATATTTGGATACTCAAATCACTAAACCAACTAATCCTTCCACACAGAATCACTAAACCAACTGATCCTTAACACAGAACACTCGTTGGACACTGAACTAGTAACGACAATGATATTTTTCAGTCTTCAAAACATAAGTTTTCCTTCTGTTACGGAGTAGCACAGTTTTCTTGTAAAAGCTACACACAAATTGATCTAGACGTAACAGCTTTTCAAATTGCTAAAAATCATGATGTTGCAAACGAGGCTAAATCTTCCAAAATGCACAAAATAAAACCTTTGAATTGCAACATTATTAGTTCCTTGGAATGTCACAGAAGAAAGTATTGTAATTGAGCACGCATTTAATAAAGTTCTCTATGAAAGCCAATTCATTTATTAGATAGAATCTTTTTAAAAAGGCTTAACTTACATTGGATACGAAGTTCTATCTTCCATAAAACAAACAACATACCTATCCACAAGCTCTTGCTGTGAGACATAAAATTTGTTCTCTTCTTTCCAAGATTTCTGCACGTATATAAAAATATATAATTTGAAGTATTATCAGCTAATTAGGTTTTGTAAGTCTTGTTCGAAGTTCGCAATGACTAGCATTATGCTGACGCCGAAGCATATGCCCAGCATCTGTACAGACAGCTGGTAAGATACTGGGAAATCGGGGTCTCCGGGAGCGGTCAGTTCCGGGAGCTGCAAGAAAATTAATTTTATGTGTTTTAAGGTATCCAGAAAACTTTTTCTTTAATTTTTGAGATAGACTTTTAAAACTTTTTGAGAAGATCAGGCACATAAAAACTAACAAAAATACTTTACTGTAATAAAATATATTAATAAATTAGCAATTAATTAATTTAAGTGTGCCAAACTGTGAAGAATATAAAGACATTTCAAATGAGTTGTTTAACATAATTTTTGCAGAAAAGAAAACAGTAAATATCGCATGTAATCATAAAATCTAAGCTCAGTAGTTACTTAATAATGATAAATGTCACAAATTAGATAGAACTTATTTAAAAGAAGTAGCTAAAATATTTAAACTAAAAATTAACAGCCATTTTTTGACAGGAAGAAAAAAGCAACGAATTTTATTTCTAAAAAAAAGAACATGAACATTATTACAGTTGCCAATAAACTAAACAAAGGTTTCTCGCAGACGATAAAAAATAGTTATCTATCTGCTCGCGATAAAATTTAGAAAGTGGGATGCCGATTCACAACATTCTCCCACCTTTGAACTTAAGAGTTGAAATACTAGTAGTTCAAAAAGTTCAAACGATTTGGTGTTCGTGAGCATCGGCCGTATCTAGTTCGCACACATTTATCATTCGGTTCAGAGTCGGTGTTTTCGGATGGTGAGCTTTTCGTCTGGAAATGGGTCCGCCTTTCCGCTTCCTGTACCTCAAGCGGGTAAATACGTTGTATCGGCCGCAAAAAATGTTCCATAACTGGTCTTCACTTGGACAAGTCGAACATTTCCATCTCTTCCAGGTAACAATTTCGAAATTCTTGCTAATGGCCAGCTTAGCCGTTTGCAGTTCGTATCGCCTATCAAAACGACATCTCCCTCTTTCACATGTTGATCCCCTTTTACCTTGTAATATTCCTTAATTGTCCGAGATATTCATTCCGAAAACGCTTCCGGAGGTCGTTTCGGAGACGAAGTCTATATGCAAATCTACTATTCATCCTCTTAACGTCTATTTCTTCAAAGTCTGCCACTCCAAACTCTTCGATTTCATTAAGAAACATTGATGGGGACAGCACCTTTAAATCGTCGACGTCTTCAGAGATGTAAGTCATTGGTCTAGAGTTGATCAAACTCTCTGCTTCGCATAACACTGTACTTAATTCTTCAGCCTGTAAGCAAGCATTGCCAATTACTCGTCTAAGTATTCTTTTCAGGGAACCAATCAGCCTTTCCCAAAAACCTCCCCACCATGGCGCGGATGGAGGGTTGAACTTCCATTGGATTTTCTTTATCGTCGATAGTTCTTGCACTTTTTCCCAATTTACGTGTCGCAAAGCATTAGAAGTTCCAACTAGATTAGTTCCATTGTCTGAGTAAATAGTTGACGGTCGTCCCCTTCGAGCTATGAACCTTCTCAGGGCTAAAATGAAACTGTCAGTTGTCAAAAATGTCACTAATTCGATGTGAACACCACGATATACTGCACAGGTAAACAGGACAGCCCAACATTTTGTTTTGTCTTTCAAGTACATGGGTCCACATAGATCGACTCCTACAACTTCAAAGACATGAGCGTCTCGCACTCGATCCTCTGGTAAAGGAGCTACTGGCGTCTCGATAGGAGTGGTCGTGAACCTCGCGCATTTTATGCACTTCTTCAAAACTTTTCTAATGGTTTTCCTACTCTTTAATATCCAATACCGTTCTCGAAGTCTTGACATAATTACTTGAATTCCAGCGTGGCAATTATCTGTATGTTCTTGCAAGATTATTTTTTCCACCAATTGATGCGTAGACGGTAATAATACAGGATACCGAAAAGTCTTAAGATCTTCTCTCATAGATATTCTTGATTTAACTTTAATTAGGCCATCTTCATCTAAATAGGTCTGGATATTAAAGGTTTGTTTATCAAAGCTCTCTTCTTGAACTTGTTTCCAAATGACTGTTTCTGCGTATTCAAGCTCCTCAACTGATAACCCTCCACAAACCTTCTCTTTTGTTCTTTTGCAATTCTTGAGAAAGCGTATAATCCAACCCAATACTCTCGTGATTTTTCTGAACGAAGATATTTTTGGGAAAAACTCGAACTTCGCAGTGCTTACGTTTGTGGCAGCAATGATAGTTTTCTTCTTCTCTGCTTGTATAACGTCCATATCTGGAATGGCATGGGACGTAGGCCATTCTTCTTCCGGATTACGTAACCATTGAGGTCCCTCCCACCATTTTAATTGAAGTAACTTTTCCGCTGAGCATCCTCGAGATGGTAGATCAGCTGGATTTTCGTTACCGGGAATGTGCCTCCAGCAGTCAGGTTCTGTTAACGTTCTAATTTCATTAGCTCTGTTCATGACAAAAACGCTCCAATTTTCATTGCGTTTAATCCAATATAAAGCATTGGTGGAGTCCGACCAAAAGGTAATGGGTATGTTTTCATAGCCAAGATCGATGATCACCCTTTGAGAAAGTCTTGCACCGATTAGACATGCAAGCAACTCAAGCCTAGAAATTGAAACTTTTTTGAGAGGCGCCACCCTACTTCGAGCTTGCACTAAGGAACATTCAACATGGTTGGCAGCTTCATATCTTAGAAATATACATGTAGCATAAGCACTTTGAGAGGCATCACAAAAGACATGCAATTGTATAAGTTCCCCGACAGTTTGCAGAATCCATCTAGGTATTTTTATCTCTTGTAGCTTTGTTAAGGTTTTTAACCATTTTCGAAATTCTTTAGAAATATCTTCTGGTAAGTTTTCGTCCCAAGATAGTTTCAAAGTCCAAGATTTTTGCAAGATAATCTTGGGTATGAGCATCACAGGGCTTGTGTAACCAATTGGATCAAATATGCTGCTAGAAATAGATAGGACTTTTCTTTTCGTCAAAGATGCTTCACTATCAAAGTCCTTGACAACGCAAGACAGTGTATCATCACCAACGTTCCAATTTAAACCAAGAAGACTAGTTTTTTCTACACCACTGCGATCTAGAACTCTTGAGTCGACATTACTTATCCAATCTCGCAGATTGAAATGAGCGCTAGACAGAAGAAAACGAGACTCTAAGACAAACTTCTCCATTTCTTCCACCGTATCAAAACTGGTGATGCAATTGTCCACATAGAAGGAAGCTTTCAAATGCTGTGCTGTACTTTGCAGCTCTGTGGGTGAGGCATCTAAATGGTGATTCAGAGTTATGTTTAGCAAAAAGGGACTAGATGTTACACCAAATACAACCCGCTTATGCCTATATTCAACTACATTCTGTGCTTCATCGTACCAAAGAAATCTTAAAAAGTCGCGATCCCTTTCACGAATTCCAATTTGCAAAAAAGCTTTCTCAATGTCAGATGTCACTGCTACAGCTTTCATCCTGAATTTTGTCAACAAGGAAGGGATGTCGGCTACCATGTTTGGACCCTTTTCCAAACAGTCGTTGAGTGAGAGCATACCCTTCCTTTTAGCAGAAGCATCAAATACTGGTCGGATTTTCGTGCTAGCACTGCTTTCCTTTATCACAGCCCTGTGGGGAAGGTAATGCACTTCATTGTTCGAAACATCAGGTGCCAGTTCAATAATGCCCTTTGACAACCAATCCTTGAAAACAGCTCTGTATTCAATTTCGTGACCCGAATTTTCCAGCTTCCTCTTCGTCGTGTAAAGCCTTTTTTCTGCCACTTCTCTGTTGTTGCTTAAGTTTTCTTTATCGTGAACCCATGGCAACGCAACTTCATATCTTCCTTCAAAATCTCTAGTGACAGTTTGTCTAAAATGCGAAATTGCTTCGTCCAGTATTAACTCTTTGCTCTTGTTGCTTGGAGACTCAGAAATACCTATAAGATCCAAATTCCACAAATTATCTAGATTGTTGCATAGAAGCGAAGTAACAGTTAACACGTCGCTCCTATTTCTGGCCTGAGTTCGAGGAATTTTTCCCATTAGTGTCCAACCTAATTTTGTATGAACAGCAACTGGGCCAGTTTTACAGGAATGTAATTTACCTGTTAACAATTTTCCGGCCACATCTACTCCAATCAATAAGTGAATTTTAGTGTCCAAACAGTCTTCTCTATCCGAAATAAGTATATCCATGCATTCCATTTCTCTTATCCACTCTCCAAATGGAACTCGGGCTACATCATTGCAAATTTTCTTCTGATCCAATACTTGGATACGGCAATTAAATGTATTTTCCAAATCACTCAAATTTAAAATGTATTCCTTATGAGTCTCTTCTTCGGTTTGTTTTCCACCAAATAATGTATGCATTAGTTTGACTTCCTTGACTGGTTCAAATCCTAACATCTCTATTATTTCCTTTGTAGCATACGATCTCTGCGAACCAGTATCAATCATTGCTCTTATCAACATTTCTTTATTATCACCGTTACTGACTTTAACAGTAAGAGTTTGCAGAAGAACATCAACTTCATCCGTTTGGTTTGATAAAACGCTATTTTCAGAGTGCTTGTTGTTTTGGACCTCTTTTGACGCCTCCTTATTACCATTCTGACTATTCCTCTTTCCATAGCACATGATTGTATTGTGCCCACGAACTCCACACTTCGCACATTTGATGTTCATCGGGCATGAGCGTGAATGATGATTTGGTCGTAAGCACTTGAAACATGCATTATTCTTTAGTAAAATAGATTTTTTTCTCTTCGAAAGACATATTAGATGTTGCTTTACATTCATGGCTCTTGTGAGATTTTTCACAAAATAGACAAACTAGCCCTTTATCAGCTGTGATCAATAAAGATGAGGCAGTTGGTATGCGGTTGGAATTTTCTTCAAATCTTTTCTTCTTTATTTTTGTTTCATTATCCTTATTTATCCCAAAACCGGACATCGCCAAACTTATTCGCTCCTCACCTTCAACCTCAGTCTTCAGGAAATTTAGCAAGTCATCCAGTCTGTCTTTAGCTTCTTTCTTCGAATGTGAAGTAACACTTCGGTTCCAAGCCTTTAGAAAGTCATGTGGAAAACACGATTCCACCATTGGATAAAGTATTGAGGCACATTTATCCGTAGTTACACCCAATGTATCAAGGGCCCTCATATAGGATTCAAGCTTGTCGTACAAATAAGTGATACATGGTTTCTCTTGAGTCTGCACGGAAATAATCAGTTTCAATAACTCTCTTACATAAACCTCAATTAAAAGATCTTCTTTCCCGAATCGTGTCTTCAAGGAATCCACTGCTTTAGCATAGTTATCTCTCTGTCGGTGGAAAGCTTTCTATAACCTCTCTTGCCCTTGATCCGACAACTGTAGCTTGGACTAGATACTGGAACTTGTCCTCCGGGGCTATATCCTCATCATTGTGGATGTTAGAAAACTGCCCCCAGAACGGCAACCATTCTTTAATGTCTCCTCCAAATTTTCTAAATTCTAATTTCGGGAGTGTAAATCTTCTCTTACAATTATCATCATTTGGAAAGGCTGGAGTGTTAAATAAGTTAGGATTGGCAACTTGGTTAGCTTGTATTCTCGCCAACTCAATTTTCAAATCATTTTCTTGCTTAGCTTTTTGCAATTCGAATTCTCGCTCTTCCTTTTCTCTCGCCAATTCCAATTCTTTTTCTTCCTTTCCTCTCGCCAATTCTTTTTCTTCCTTTCTTTCAGTAACCGCTGTCGACAAAAGTTCCTTAACAAATTCTGGATCGTCTTGTGCTGTTTTGTTTTCGGAAATCTTCCTCTTGATCTCGCCAATATTCATTTCCGTTGATATTATTTCACCCAACGCTTCGGCCACTGATTTTAAATCTTCCTTCTTTAAGCCTTTCACTTTGAATATGGATTCCATCTCGTAGCAGTTAGAAAAGTTCTTACCTCGTAGCAAATAGTATATAGTTCGTCCGAGACCTTAAACCTCGAGTCCCGGCAGGGATGCCAAATGTCAACAAATTAGATAGAACTTATTTAAAAGAAGTAGCTAAAATATTTAAACTAAAAATTAACAGCCATTTTTTGACAGGAAGAAAAAAGCAACGAATTTTATTTCTAAAAAAAAGAACATGAACATTATTACAGTTGCCAATAAACTAAACAAAGGTTTCTCGCAGACGATAAAAATAGTTATCTATCTGCTCGCGATAAAATTTAGAAAGTGGGATGCCGATTCACAACATTAGTTTTAAATGGTTAGCTTTAAAATTTGATTTTTTAATATAATTTTTTAAAATTCTGTAAAAAATTTAATATTTTTTTACAAGTGTTATAAAAAGTATGGCCACATGCCTTGATTCGTACCCTTTAAAATGCGTTTTAAAATTTTTAAATCGAATGATATTAATTTGAAGTATCTTGCTCGGAGTACAAGCATATTATGAAAAAATTAGTTCTTCAGAAAATGAGTTCAAGGTTTTCATTGTAAGATTGATGACAATAGAATTGCCTAAAAAAGACTGCCTGTAAATAAAAAACTATTTACAGTACAAGAAATCTATTTGTACCACTTGAAAGATAAATAATCAGATAATATTTTAATGCAAAAAAGTATCAGAACACATATTTTGATCAATTTTCCGTTTCCTAAGGTATATGGATACCTTAAATATGCAAATAACTTTAATCCCAATCGAAGGAATATTTTACAGGTTGGTAATTACAATTAATTACATGGGTGTTTTAAAGTCCTATGAATAGGTAAGAAGTAAGCAGATGGAAAATTCCTAAAACTAAATCACACGTAATCTAGTTTTTGGATTTTCTCAACAGCATATCCTAACGTGGATAATGGTACAAAATGTCTAAAATAACTGTGTTTCAATTGAACAACAAGATAACCATGGAACATTTTGAAATGATATTTAGCAGAATTTCAATCAGCAATGTGGCACTTTTTTGATTCAATTAGATTCTCGTATTTTTAAGACAGAAGATACTCAAATAGATTTTATTCTAAATAATGACTAACCAACTAAAAATATGAATAAATAAAAAGCTATAGGAGCATAAAAAGCAACTTTTATACAATAGGGAATAACGTATTTTTTTCTTTCTTTAAATAAACTGCAAACATTACCGAATTGTAGAAAAACTACTATTTACTTTTTCTGAGACTTCTTTCATTATAAGTTTTAAAGTAGCTAGTTAGGATATCAATTTCAAACAGGAAGTCACGTGTTTTTTTAGGGTGACGCAGATGTGTCTAGATTCGTATTCCAAATCGACTTCACTTTCTTTGAAAGTTTGCTTAATAACTCTCACTTGGTGCTAAATACTTCACAATCAAATGGCGGCCGCATCACGTTTGCGGCTGTTTATCGCGATTTAAAAACTAAAATGACTTTTAATAGAATTTTTAACCCTATATTCATATTCCTGATAGCTTTTCTACACAGATAATAAAATTAAATAAAAGTTAAAGATAACTGTAAGACTGTAATTCCCTGTTCCACTAAAGACCACTTTCAGGCCTTATTCTACAGCTAAATTTAAATTAACATTTATTTAGATTAATCTTTTCACGTAACAAAGTGTTGCTTTAAAAAAACGTTAAGACATTTCTTATTTAAATTCTGATCACTACAATACACCTTATAGCTTTTTAAAATATAAACAACTATTATCTATTTTATTACTTACCATGTCCACAAGCGCAATGTAAAGAAACATGCCGGCTGTGCCAGCAAACACCCAACTTGTAGCAGACTCAACGTTTCCGAGGGCCACTCCAATCACCATGCCGACGAAGCAAAGTATGGACGACAGTCCGTTGTACAGCATGGCTTGCTTGACGGTCATGCCTGTCTTGAGCAGCATTGCAAAGTCGCCTTAAGAAAAATATTATTTGTGACTTTTTGAAACTGGGTTTGGCACTAAAATATATATTTTAAATAATGGGAATTTATAATTAAAGTTTCGATTTCGTGTGGCTGTGAAAAAGGAACTAAACTATTGATCATAATTATTAACATTTGAAAGAAATATCTTTCGGAAGACAGTTTTGTTTGGTATAAAATTAATCGAACAATAAAGTAGGTACTGCCAAATAGCGTAACTTTGGTCCAAGCTTGAAACCCTAGTACTGACTCTCTTCTTGACAAATTTTTAGCTCAAGGCAGTAATTCCACTAGTAGGAAAAGGAAACCACTTTTTTAAAGAGTGCATTTAAGGAAAAGTTTTTAATTCACGAACAAATAATAATTCAATGGGAAATTCGCCGTCTACTAGAAGACAGATGTCCGTCCGGACGTACAAACACACGGACAAAAAGTATGAAAGTTGGGTCTCTGAGGTCATACCTTTCTAACAAAAAAAAATTAAATACAATGGATAGTACTGATTTGGGAAGGAGATACGGTGGACAGACAGACATCGTCAGCAAGTCAATACTATATTATTTTTATATAAATATAAATGAATGAATATATGCTTGGAAAGTTTGGGACAAAGTTACCCATTCGACGCAACAGAAGTATTTGATCGATGTATTAAACAAATCCCGAAAATCCACCGATAGATACTGCTGCACCGGTTAAATCTCATATATGTATTACACATGGATTTATAATGCGAATTACAAGATCAGAAATTGTTATCTCTCAAGAGTTTGGGGCAAATTAACGTCACAATAAAAGCATTTATGAGCAGATTTTCTATCTAAATCTAGTGCTAAATTTCCAAGGCTTCAGCTGCCATTGTTCCATTGAATTTTTCCAAATGAATTCTAATACCCCGTGAGTGTCCCTGACAGGTTCTTATAATAGTTAATAATTAGTTTAGCTCAATAATAGTTTTCAGGAAAACATAAGTCCTACCTGACAAAATCAGATCATTACGGGTATAATCTATAAACCGATTTTGAATAATCAATAATAAAAGATGTTCCACTATACTTCATTATAAGGTTACATTTGAAAAAAAAGCATTTCTCACCTAATTCATGAGGCAACTCATGGCAAAATACAGCAACTGTTGTACTGATTCCACCTTCGATTCCGGAAGCAAAAGCAGCCCCTACAATAAAAATCACCCACAAATTTTAATCTTAATCTTTCAAATACCAGATAACGTAATATTGAATAGCAAAATTTTCTGAAATTAAAGCTAAAAGTTTGAAAAAGAGTATTATACTAAGTTATATTGCAGTAGCTACATTTTTTTATTTACCTAAAATTGCCGAGGAAACTCAACTAAGGTGGTTTATTTATCTACAATTACTTATGATGTTATTGTTTTTATTTAAAAAAAAACCCTCATTCCTGCATGAACTAATGATGCGTTATAATTACTTCGTTTAATGTAAACTAACAACTTTCAAATTAAAAGAAATTTCCTTTCATTTTCAAATATGAATTAAGCAGAATTTTTTTGGCATTTTTTTAAAATTTAAACCTTAAGCCTTCAAACTGTTATGTAGCATAAAGTTTTAAATGCATTGTACAAAACCTCACCTATAGCCAAACCATCGCAGAAATTATGAAGTCCGTCTCCCATAATGACCATCCAAGCCACAGCAGTTACGGAATCGGGAACTTCGTGACTGTGTCCATGACCTTGATGTTCGGGAACTATGACTGTGACTGGGGGACTGGGTGCAGGCGATAGACCCATAGGTCTCAAGCTGAAACTCATCTCCAGACCTGGAAGGCTCTCGACTGAAGCCTTTCGTGAAGACAAAGTGTCAGCATTCAGCACTGGAAGAAGATTGTAAAACTATAACTCATAACATTATCATATTACTTATAGTGGTTACTTATGTTACTTATTATAGTTATCTATTACTTATTATATTACTTATAGGTGGGGATTGATGACAATTTGGTTTAGGTTGAATAAACATGGCACTAAAGCTACAAGAAGACGTGCCTTGTAGTTTCAAACCACCATCGAGTGATGTAGTTGACACTTATGGCACAAAACATTTTATGTGACACTGCACGTGGCATCAGGACTTACGCATCGCTACCGTACTGACGTGCACCAGTCAGGCTTTAAGTCTCTGTTCTACTTGATGATATGGGCCCCGTTTACATAGATACGTTAAAAAAAATGTAATGCATTATCAGGGAGACAAAGAACTTTGGGTCCACCATTACGTGGACAGGGGCTTTGTAGGAAGGCTATAACGAGGAAAAAACTGTGATGGCGAAAATTAGCCGTTATTTCTGCGATAATTACGCATGAAGAGTTTTTGTATGGGTAACAATGTACTGAGTTAATATGAAAACAAAAACAAAAGTTGAATAGAGGGTCGGTAACTAAGTCCGAACTTATCCAACCAACTTTCAATGGCCTCTTAAGACCATTCAAAATTGGTACGGTGTAGGGTAGGTTCGGTAAGTAAGTTGGTAGGGTAAACCAAAGACTTCCTAATAAAATAAAAAAAATATTAAATGTTTTCTTGAATTGTTTAATAGTTCATTATTCAAACATATATTTGAATAATGTAAATCACGAACTTTTAAAAAAAAAAAGTAAAAAAGTAAATTAGACCATTAGTCGTCGACATTGCAGATTGAACTTCGTTTCAAACAACGTCTCCTATAAACAAGGTCTCCACATGGGTTACTTTTTATGTGTGACGTGTAGTGAGAGTAGCCAACTATGACCAATCACTTACCTAATAAGGTTTGGCGAATAATGTTTTGGGATTGCTTTTCGCTTTTGTGATTGGTTTAGATCGGTCACTTCATCGTTTCAGTGAAAGAAACCTTCTCTAAAGAAAGTGTTGATAAAAGGCACACTCTTCCACATCCTTGCCAATTGCGGCGCTAGTGCGACGTTTATTCAGCCAACCTGCCATGTCTCCGAATTTAACTCGATAATAACCATTTACTAGATTCCGGGCGCCAACCAGAAGGTTGAGCGTTCCTCCTACGAAAATCTGGAAATTGCTAAATCTAACACGAAAATTCAGAAAGTAGTTAAAAATCCTCTGTTGCCGGGTAAAATCCAAAGAATTGGCATGTATGCTTTTATTGCAATCTCCCCGCTGTAAAAGGGAGAGAGCTGGGGCCCTTATAACTATTATTGGTATTAAAATAAAATTAAAAAACACTGTAAAGAAGCTTACTATTAATCATTTCTTTTTCTGTCGTTTCGATTCTATATGAGCTCTTTCTGTATTGCGACAACTTCTCCCCGACGCTTCCAGCCAGCGAGGCATCATTAGAATGAACCCCATTGTGCTGTGGTCTTGGCGATCTTGACGCCTTTCGTTCCTTTTTCTGTTTCCTGTAGGCAGCATAGTTGCCCAGGAACCTCTCGGCGAGGAAGAAGAAAAAGACGCCAACCAGAGCCGCGAATCCTCGCCAGACAGCCATCTTTTCTAATGCTACACCAGACATGTTGGTGTGGTCGTGGGATCCTGCACCGCCAAGCATTGCCTATGAAAATAATGTATAAAATAAGAGGGTACTTTTCCCATTTCACGGGCGCAAGTAGTAAAGACGCCAAAAATTTACAACCGCTGACAAACGGAATATTTCCAATGGTAAGCTTTCATTGTTTATATTGTGGCTCTTAAATTGAGTATACTGTGGCCCTTTAACTGTGTATACATGGTCCTTTAACTGTGTATACATGGTCCTTTAACGTTCATGTGCCTTACAATGTGGTCATTTAACGACATGTGGTCATTTAACTGTGTATAGTGAAGTCCTTTACCGGTGTGGCGGTTCACCACACACGCAACCTCAATATGCCATCAACAACTAGGTGGCGCTGATTTACAGCCACGTTCCCTAACACTATTCCAGATTACAACGTTAATAGTAGTATATAAGCCGAGGTAACTCATCTACACGTTGAAGATCCTTTTGGTAGACTGTGGGTTACCGAGTCCACTACAGTGGTGACCCAGACGTGATCGTCACCCACTCCAACGATGCTCCTGCTACGACGCGCTCAACCACGGTTGCTACTCGCTGATAATGCACTCAACGCTGCACGCAACTCAACTCAACGGCTGGCACGCAACGCACAGCGAAGCAACCCGCGCACGGTTCCTTACCTCGTTGTTTCTAGGAGGGGATTGGTGTGGCGGTTCACCACACACGCAACCTCAAGCCATCAACAACTAGGTAGAGCTGATTTAAGCCACGTTATTATAAGCCGAGGTAACTCATCTCCTACTTGAGGATCCTTTTGGTAGACTGTGGGTTACCAAGGCCACTACACCATTGTATACGGCGATTTGACGCCAAAGATTCTGTTTGGCGAGATTTGCATCCGCGAAATGGATATATACTGATAAAAGTGATACTTCATAAAGACGTTCCTTCAAGGTTCTATTCCCGTTTAAGCCAAACTATAAATTGATTGTTCAGGAGGGGAAGGGAAATCCTGCCAAAAAATAACTCTGCGGTGGTAGTTAAATTTGTTGTTGTTACATAGTCCTGACGCCTCTTCATTATATCACTATAGGAATCCGTTTCATAGCAAAACACTTTGTTTTACAAAAACATAGTTTTGAAATACAAAAATATTAAAGCCCCCGTCACCCCCTGACGTTTCTTCAAAAATGTTTTTTTTTTAATTTGTAATCTGTATCTGAGCTGTAACTGTATCTTTGTTTCTGAACTGGGGGTCTATATTTAGCATAGATATCATAATTAAAGTATTAGATTGGCTGATCACGTGACCTCCAATGCTAACGACGGGACGCGCATGGAGGCTTTTTTGGAGGGCTTAATGGCCAGTGTTGCTTCCACTTTAAGGAGAAAAATACTACGAAAAAAATACTATTTAATTCTAAAATTACAAAAAAAATACTAGAAAAGGATTTAAAGTCACTATAAATATTCCAAAATGCAGATAGTATTTTTACGATATTTTTTTTGTAACTTTAGAATTATTCTAAAATACTAATATGCTATTTAAACTTTATAACTAAACTTTTGACTTAATTTTAGAATTTATTTTAGAATTATTCTAAAATTACAAAAAAAATATCGTAAAAATACTATCTGCATTTTGGAATATTTTTAGTGACTTTAAATCCTTTTCTAGTATTTTTTTGTACTTTTAGAATTAAATAGTATTTTTTTCGTAGTATTTTTCTCCTTAAAGTGGCAGCAACACTGGCCATTAAGCCTTCCAAAAAAGCCTCCATGCGCGTCCCGTCGTTAGCATTGGAGGTCACG
Organism: Oedothorax gibbosus; assembly: GCA_019343175.1. Classification (NCBI taxonomy): domain Eukaryota; kingdom Metazoa; phylum Arthropoda; class Arachnida; order Araneae; family Linyphiidae; genus Oedothorax; species Oedothorax gibbosus. The sequence goes on from CM033271.1 coordinate 41,131,545, forward strand.
TGATCAGCCAATCTAATACTTTAATTATGATATCTATGATATTTAGTCATTGGAGGTTCTGCAAAGTGAACAATTTGACCAATCGATCAGTTCTGTTCTGTAAAGTCCTTATAGCAAAACAAAATCACGAGTTGTTTTTTCGGAAAATGTTCCCACGCGGCTCTCAACTATATTGCCTTAACATACACTAATAAATACATACAGGAAACTTATTGGAGTGTAATTTAAAATTAAATCACGACTAATGTAATGTAAACTAAGACTACGTCAATGACTAACTATCCACTTACATGTGGTAGTAAATGCAAGAGGGCATCGCCCGACAGACTACCGACAGCTAGTCCCACGAAGAACTGGAGCAGCGTGTGGTAAAACCACTTCTGCATTATGGGGATGACAGCCACACTAAGAAGACCACATAAGCTGATCACCAGCACAGCTACGCATGAATACAGCCATTCTGAAAGAGATATATATGCGTGCATAATTATTTATGTAGAAATACTAATTGAAGAGCTTAGTGAAAAGGCTGTGCAAAATATTTTAAATGTAATCAAAACACTGAATAAGTTCTTGGTACGCACTTACGATCAAGAGTGGCAATGCTTCTGCTGCTTTTGTGGGACGGATTCCCAAGCATACAGTGTCCTTGGTCCAGCTCGTAGATGATGGCCGGACACAGATGCAAGAAGCTCACTGGGTTTAGGCTGCTCGTTTGATTGATGCCGAAGGTGGCCAGAATTTCTCTTGGACTCAAACACTGCAAAAGATGGAATTTAACCGCATTTCTACAAATATTCTACGAATGGAAGGTTTGTTTGTGCGCTTATCCATAAAGGAGAAATACGAAGAGAGAACTGACAATGGAAACTTTCCTATCGACTTTATTATACATTTCCATTTTTATCAAGGACGTGACCTCTTTCTGGATGTCATCGACTATTCGCTAAAGTTTATAGCCACGAGTTGTAAAACACTATATTGTGTACTGTCAGTTTTAAAATAAAACATACACTTATGTAAACTAGGTAATGTAAACAAAAAATGTAAACTAGGGATGTGTATAACACTATACGACTTTCAATTTCCATTTAATAAATATACATAAAGAGTACACATTTAAAGGTAATTATATACCCTATAAGATGATTTCAATAACTTTAAAATTTAAAAAGTTCTATGGCAGCTATCATTTGACCCCATGTGCAAATTTCTCGAAAACTGTTTCAACGATGTCCGACAAATACTGGGAGTAGTATCAGCCTCAGTATTTGACGCTTGGCAGATACTGGGTGGGGTCAACGATGGGACAGATCCTGTACCAAGTTTAAAATTCTGAGCTCTTTTAGTACAAGCTATAGAGTGGTGACAGACAGTCTGACAGACGGACCGATGCTTCTTCTTCTTCTTCTTACTAATCTCAGGTTGTCTAGCTTAGCTAGACAACCCCATGAAACCAAAAATGTACAAAAAGTCTAAAAACTGCATTGGGTCCTGAAGGACTTCGTCTTTTTTAAAATTCAAGCAAGCCAAAATGTGTTCTGGGGAGGCTAATTCAACGGAACACCGAGGACATTCCGGAAATTTCTTTTGCCCCTGCTGAAAAATGATGTGCCCACTAAGAAAGCGGGAGAAGGTGGTTTGATAGTGTCTTGGTCTAACATTAAAGCTTTCTCCCGGTCTTTTGGCAAAGTACCAAGGATGATTCGGGGGTAGGACCGATGCTTGAAAACTACTATGTTAGAATCGGCACCTTTTCTAATTTGAGTAAAAAACACAACATCTCTATTTTCAACCCCATCGCAATGTTTCATAATCTTATATTTCATTAAAAATCTAGCTTTGCCTTAGTAAAACAACACTGTCCACTGTCTGGAAGCTAATGCAAAAAAATACCTGCGTTAAAAAGCCGTTTTAACGGTAAAACAGGAATTTTCCAATGACAAAATACGATTGTTTTAATTTTAACCTATAAATTTTTTCCCTTCAGACACACACACACAAAATATATATGGTACAATACCTGTTCGACCACGTACTCCGGCACCCGTTCCTCAAGCTCTTGATGCTGTTCCACCAGAGTCGAGATGTTGACTAACAGTTCCGGGATTTTAACTTCTCGCAGACGATAGTTGAAAACATTTTCCTATTAAAATAATGGACAATTTATAAAAAAAAACATTTACAATTTGAAGAATGAATAACATAGGCCATTTAAAGTTTTTTTTTAGCCGGAAGCAATAAGTTTAAGTTTATTTTCAGATCGCTAGGGTTAGCATACGTTCTCCTGATAGTCAAGCTTTCTTGTAATTTTGTGTTCAACGTGTTATGTGAAAGCTTAAACTGGAGACAAAACTAGTACATATATGTTCTCCTGATGGTCAAGCTTTATTGTCTTTTTGTGTTCAACATGTTATTTGAAAGCTTAAACTGAAGTCAAAACCAAGACACGTTCTCCTGATTGTCAAACTCTGTTATGATTTTGTATTCAACATACATGTGAAAGCTTAAACTGAGACATAACTAGGCAAACTGACTAATTGAAGACAAACAATATACGTTCTCCTTATAGTGAAGCTTTCTTGGTTCAACATGTTATGTGAAAGTCTAAACTGAAGACAAAAACAAGACATACGTTCGTCTGATGGTCCAGCTTCGTTGTAGGTTTGGAATTCACTGTGACGTGATGGTAGTCTGAGTGAGTTGGGGTAGGGACTATATTATTCTGATGGCCCTGGTGTTCCAGACTGTTGAGTGGTAAACGGGTGGATGATTTGGTAGCTTGGGTAGGGTGGCTGTGGATGTGTTCTGGAAAGGAAGGAAACCTAATTAATATTAAGCGTATAGATGGGGGCCATGCTAATGTCTAGTAGGCTGGACATTTGAAGAGCTTCGTGAAAGAACGGTGCTAAGTTATAAAAAGGTAAAAACGAGGAAACGAGCTTTAAAGTGTTAAGTTTTCACTCAGATCTATTAAAAACGGTACTTGCAAACAGTAAAAAATATACTTAATTTAAAGTTTAGGGAAAGGGGTAATCATGTTAGCTTTAAAGAAGTTAGTAATATGTTTATTGACACAAAAATCTCAAAATCAATTTTTTTTCAAAGATGTCACTTAGCACGTTCTTCCACTAAGCTCTTCATTTATTATACGGGTAATAGCCCAAAGCATTTTTTAATGAATAAAATAAGAGCATTTATGCATAGATATTATTTTAGTTTCACTTTGACACCAATTTTAGTTTTAATATATCTGAAAGTTTTTATAACAGCATTATAATTATTGTGTGGAATTTATTTATTCTAAATTAAAAATGAAAAAACGAAATCCATTAACTATTAAACAATATAAAGTTAAAGTAGAAGTTGTATTACTAAACCATAAAACTACATTTTGGGATTTTAGGAATTTACCACAACTTATAAAGGCCTGGGCCTTTTACATCACTAATTACGAGTCTGTATATAAGTAATAACTTAAATAAGCATCCTCTTACAAGCTATCTTACACTTCTTAAAAAAAACGAGCGGCTTTAACTCAGTCTGAGTTAATTTCCACTCCTTTCCGGTGCCAAAAATGCACTTCCCCTATAGAAGTGGATTTCACTCTTTTGTTTTAAGAGTGTAGAACGTGATTATAGTCTAGCCTTATTCCAGTTCCAAGTAAACTCTTTTTCGGGGCGTCTTCGATGAAGGAGCCGATGCTCGTCAGTAAGGTAGAACAAACTAATGAACATACCCCTTAATGTTAACTTATGTTATTTTCCCACCTTCTCCTGCTAATTCTCGGCACACATATCACATAATTATGTGGCATGCCATATAAAACCCCTTTATTACCCATTTGATCCCCTAGATTACCCATTTGTTTTAGGTTCTTTCAGATTCATTGTAATCTGAGCGCCGAAATTGGTAGCGAAAGCCGTCTGCATGGTGCCACAAAAAAATGACTCTTGTTCTGATGAAAATGCCAAAGTCTTCAAAAGGCTTGACCAGCCAAAAAAGCAGCCCCATTTTAAGGGTTGGATGAATTATTGGCGACGTAATTTAGAACCACAATCAAGTGACGATCCGACACATAAGTAGGCACCCAACACATTTTTTAAGGAGCATATTTAACATGCCCTCCCTCTACATTGAGTATTATTTGTCGGACAACTTTTGGCTACAATGGCCGTTTATAAGTCGACAGTTACTTTGGTGATGCCCGGATCCGAACCTGGGACTTTTCTCATGCAAGACAAGTGCCATACCGACCGGGATCCCCAACCCTAATGAAAAGATGATAGCCGGAATTTCAGGGGAGCAACAGGGAAAATCATATTATGAGGTAAACGTAAAAAAACGATATGCAAAAACATGTAACTAGATTTTAAGTCTATGGGGATCTTTAACTATACTAAGTTTTTAAAGAGAGATTTACCAAATAATTAGTTAACTCCAAAAGAAAAGCTTTAACTTACTTTGAATCTCGTGCTGGTGACCAAGACCAGAACCTCTGGTAGGACTAGGACTTTCGTCGTGGTCATGGTCCGACTTCTTAGAGTGGTCGTGCGAGCCGTGTAGGTTGTCGGACTCCCCGTCCTTGTGGTCCTTTATGTTGTGGTCGTTGATGATGATATTGCCGAGTCCTAGACTTTCAAGCAAGTGCTCGAAACCTAGAACAATAAATTATGTGGTTAATCCTATTATTGACAACTTATTAATACACTATGCCAAACGCTATCTGACATGGAAGTTGATTTTAATTTGGAAATCCGTAGTCGTTGGTCAGATTTTCCTAAACGAATATTTACTTGAAATGTAAAAGTACAATTAAACCATGCATGCTATTAAATAGTTTTTTGTATGATGGTGTAAAAACAATTTAAAATATAAAAATTATTCGGAGATGTTTTTTTTATTTTCGTAAAAAGTACACGTAAAAATGAAGCATTTTAACAAAAAAAATATTAAAAAATAAATATATACAACAAATCGTGATTTTACAAAAAAAAAAATTAAAGAGTATAAAAATCAAATATCCGTTTTTAGCACTCTCAAAGAATTACGCATCTGAAAAAAGTGTCTAAATCTAACGATAGATGGCAGCACCACAATCTTTGGAGGAGCCATTTCTGCCACAGTTGGTATTCCCCTAAGTGTACATTTATGCTACCTTCTGTTATGGAGAAGAAATTAATCATTGTTATTACATCATAACAATTATCTCTTTCAATAATAGTTTTATATAATAAACTTTTACATTGATACGATAACGTATCTAAATTATAGTCAAAATTGGTAAAGTTTTATCCTCATATTTTTTCCTAAATAAAACAAACGTTATAACTATACTATGGTTAATTTTGAAAATGAATTTGGTTTGGTTTTTATTGGAAAAACGTCATACTAGAGCTATACAAGGATATTAGGACGTATCATGTAATTTGTAACGCAAAATTACAAATTTCCTACTAAAGTTAAGAGCTACTTTTGTAAACCATCTTTAAGGTTTCGTTATTTCTATTCTTCTCATTAATTGGATTTACAAAACCATGAATAAATATTTTTGATACTTTTTAATTTCGCAGTTGCGTATCTCACCGAATGGAATATTTGGTGACAAACGGAATTATTTGGCGACAAAACACAATATACACATTAAAAGGACCACAGTATATAATTAAGGGACACAGCAATACACAGTTAAGGGACAACAGTATGCACAGTTAAAGATTATCATAGAATATATTCCATTTGGCGAAGGTTGTACGTTTTGGCGACTTTATAGCTTGCACCCACAAAATAGAAAAGTACCCTATTTTTTTAAAGATAAATATTTTCACCATTAAAATAAAACCTTTATAATAATACCCCATATATATCATAGTAAAAGTATTAGATTGGCAGATCACGTGACCTCCAATGCTAACGACGGGACGGGCATGGAGACCAGAATAAGAGGGCAAATGGGTCAGTATTGCGCCACCACATTAAGGAGAAAAATACTACGAAAAAATACCGTTTAATTCTAAAACTACAAAAAAATACCATAAAATACTAAAAAAAAACCCGTTTAACGTTTTTTTTTAAAGTCACTAAAAAGATTCCAAAATGCAGCTAGTACTTTTATGGTATTTTTTGTAATTTTAGAATTAAACGGTATTTTTTCGTAGTATTTTTCTCCTTAATGTGGTGGCAACACTGGCCCATTTGCCCTCTTATTCTGGTCTCCATGCGCGTCCCGTCGTTGGCATTTTAGGTCACGTGATCTGCCAATCTAATACTTTAACTATGATATCTATGAATTACCCCCATACCTTCAAAGGTCATTTGGCCATCCCGTCCGTACTTGGTGAAAATCTCGTGCAGAAAAAACCTGTGATCTGATATCGGTGGAGGAACTGACGCATGGACACCGTTCTGATCGGCTTCTGTGTGGTCGGTTGCTGAGATGTGGCCAACAGAGTTGGCGACTTGGCTGAAGACCAGCAGGATGGTAACGAAAAGGATGGGAAACATTGTTGATGATGTCATTTACCGATGCAGCCTGCTGAAATTATATGTTTTATGAGGGAAATATTTAAGAAATGTAGCAGAGCATTAGAAAAGATGTACGATATATAAAATCGGGACAATACTTTTCCGGGCGAAGGATTTGTGGCGGTTACCACACGCGCAACCTCAATATATCATCCTCCCGCTAGAGGGCGCAGATTTATCTCTGCGTTTCTACCACTATTCTAAATAACAACGATAGCAGTAGTATAAAAGCCTAGGTAACTCATCTCCACCTTTAGGATCCTTTTGGTAGACTGTGGGTTACTGAGTCCGCTACAGTGGTGACCCGAGGACGTGATCGTCACTCACTCCAACGATGCCCCTGCTACGATGCGCTCAACCACGGCTGCTACTCGCTGCTAATGCACTCAACGCTGCACGCAACTCAACTCAACGGCTGGCACTCAACATAACCGCAGCACAACGCACAGCCAAGCAACCTGCGCACGGTTCCTTACCTCGTTGTTTCTAGGAGAGGAGTGGTGTGGCGGTTACCACACGCGAAACCTCAATATATCATCCTCACGCTAGAGGGCGCAGATTTATCTCTGCGTTCCTATACTACCATTCTAAATAACAACGATAGCAGTAGTATAAAAGCCTAGGTAACTCATCCTCTTGAGGATCCTTTTGGTAGACTGTGGGTTACTGAGGCCGCTACAGATTTTTAATTTTATAGGAAATAGTTAAAAGGAAAACTATACAAAAACATGTGTTGGTATGAAAAGAATGTAGGGTACTTTTTTGTTTTAGCGAGCGCAAATCTAGCCAAACGGATTTTTTTGACGACAAAACACTCTATACAAAGTGAAAGGATTACATTATACAGTTAAAAGTTACCATTGGAAATATTCCGTTGGACAGCAGTTGTACATTTTTGGTGACTTCGCTTGCGCCCGCTAAATGGAAAAGTAGCAATATTATTTATGCAATTAGTGTGAAAATTAAGGCTTTTTTAAACGAGTTGAATAAATTATTTCACAAGTGAGGTACGAGCGAGTGAAATAAATTCACGTGTTTAAAAAAGGCTATTTTCAACGTGTTGTTATACACTATTTTTTATAATAACGTGCAAAAAAAGTATTAAATTGGCATTTATAGATTGGCTTATTAATTATTTTATTATCAAGTTCAAATGATGGAAGATGTTTATTTATATTAATGATTATTTTAAAATCACGTGCAAGAAGTATTTCTTAGATTGGCATTGGAAATAAGACGTCAAATAAGAATCACGTTCAAATAATAGTTATTTAAGCAACTAGTGCCGAAAATAATACTTTATTAAGCGAGTGGCTTTTATTTCACGAGACCGTAGGTCGAGTGAAATAATGACAAGAGCTTAATAAAGTATTATTTGGCACGTGCTTGCTTACAATACTTTTTATAATAACGTGCAAAAAAGTATTTCTATCAATGAGTGATTTTCATGAGATCATTTAGTTTCCATGGCGATATTTGTTTGGCGTGAAATTTGTGTTCTTACTTTTGTCTTATTTAATTTCCTTTAATAATTTTTGTAGTACTTGTAGTTTCCATGGAGATATTAGAAAATGCAAAAGTAATGAACCAATAGAAATAAGTGAGTTTCAAGACATCATTTAGTTTCCATAGAGATATTCATGACATTTTGTTTTTCTACCAATCAGAAACTCTTATTTAGTTTACCGCACTAGTGCCGAAAGTAGTACTTTCGGCACTGTCTGTGACGTAAGCACGTAAAGTGTCATTTTCGCAACGATTTATGAATGAATATGATATGAAAAAGTGAACTTTTTTGCACGTTGTTATAAAAAGTATTTTACTCCAATCACAAAGCCGCCGAATAAAATATCACGCTCAAATAAAACATTTTAAACCAATCAGATGCTTTTATTTACTTTGTCTCACTAGTGCGTAAAGGTAACTTTGAAACACGATTTCGTTAAAAGCATCACTTTTGCCACGATTATTGATTTGAAAAAGTTAGTTTTTTTGCACGATATTATAAAAATAACTTTTAGTTATAGCGTCGTAAAGAATGGATTTACTTACCTTCCCCCCCCCCTTAACTATTAAGGACTCCTACTCAAGGCCCTACTCAAGTACAGATCTGGCAATTTCTTTTCACATTATTAACTTACTTTAATAGTTTAAAATCAGTTAGTCTCATGAATTTTTTTAACGTTTTAGTTCAGTTACTTTAAAAAAATATATATACTTTTTTTATGCATGCCATTACCATACTCTTGATTTCTATAGCTTTAAAGCCTTTTGAATGAATATTTAAATAATCATCGGGTAATGATTAGGCCAATTAAATAACACATAATATTTGGATAACACAATATTTCTTAATGAAACAATGAAATTTCTCTTCAGAGGTTCACAATGTTTATTCATCTAAATCCGATTAAAAAACAACAACAGACTTTTAAACTGTTTGATTTTTAAACTGTTTCATTCATATACCTACCAAATCATAGATTTACACACTCCCTGACCAATTTCACATAATATAAAATACATCACACACAGTGGTTAGATAAACAGCTTAAATGCGTAAAAAAAATTATCTCTAGGGGTATTTATTGCAAACGTAGTTCCGTGAATCGAATAAAACGCCGCCCTTCCTCATTTCCAAAAACAATCACGGACAAAGGGATTGTGGAACCTCAAATTAATCAACGACAGACACCGTTTATGAGCGTCAAAACTCATTGGCATAAAAGTCTTAAGTAAGCGAAGCACAACTCTTCAAGAAAATCTTTTTAAATAGAGTTTCGAAAAATCCACTTATCGTAAATTTAGTTGAAGTATATCACTGTTAAACAAGTGGTCAATTTTACTTAAGGGGGAATGGGCGCGCTGGACCGTGGGTCTCCAAACTCAAGTGCCTCAGTGTTAATCCAATGGCGAAAAAACTATTTTCTCTGCCACATTTCTCCGGCTGTATTGAATATTTTTACAAACGTGTTTTTTTTTTAAATGACAAATGTAGATAACTTACAGGTCTCTATCTTCCCACTTTTTGAAATTGCTTCGAATATTTTGTGTAAAATTATTTATTTAAAATTTAAAAAAATATTCGAACCCATTTCAAAAAGTGGAAAGGTCGGGACCTGTTAGTCAGCTACATTTATTACATAAAAAAATCCGCTTGTAAAAATATTCAATACAGCCGGAGAAATGTGGCAGAGAAAATAGTTTTTTTGCCATTGGATTAACACTGATGCACTTTGCTTTGGAGACCCCCAGGTCCAGCACGCCCATTCCCCCTTAACGACTTTATTTAAAATATATTACACTTTTAACACACACGGCAAGTAAAATACGTTTTCATTATATAATTTGTTTACTTTGAACAAATGGGTAGAAATCGGTACACATTGCAAACTCTAAGAGTTGTTTCTTTGTTTACACTACTTGACAGCTATTATTGCATTTCCCATACATTCCATTAGATTGTACTTAACGTACACTGCTAAAAAAATTTGAGATTGGTTTCACCATAATAATAGTTCCTAGTAGGTGCAACGGCTGTGTGATGAGAGGTTTCACCATAATTTTGGTATTCGGTTGAATCTTATTTCAGGGTTTGAAAACAAAAGCCCGCAGTGGCGCCGGAACTTCTTTAGAGGTATGGCAAGAAATGCCTCTTGATATTTTGTCTTCGGGGCAGTGAGACAAAAATCGGGACGTCCGGTCACATTAACAATTATCCAGTTAAAATAGTTTTAAATGAAGGAGGTTATGACAACAATAAATAACCATTAGTTACCTTCAAACAGAAGAATTGGTCAGCATAGAATTATAGAAAGAATGAAGAAAACGTAACAACTTGGACAAAACGGGAGGAAACTTTTTAAGTGTTTACTGAAAGAGCTGATATTGCATATCTTACATCAGTCACTGTCAAAAAGGTCCAGGGATGACCATTTCCAAGTAAAAAAGAAACATGGGACAAACATGGGGTATTAGCCCATTACTGCAGACCCCCAGTAGGGGAATGTGTATACGTGATGTCTTTCTCGGTGTGGTGTGTGACAAAAATATTTGCAAGTTTAATTGTATTTGTTGGATTTTTTTCACATGGTTACTTTTGTGTTTGATTCTGTGGAATGAAAAAAAAACTGCATTACATATAATCTATGCAAAAGTTGGTATTGCAGCTGCCATACCTGCCATACCAATTCCGGCTCCACTGCAAAAACTGGTATGGCAACTGCCGGCGCCACTGAAAGCCCGAGAAATGGTTAAACCGAATATTGAAAATATGGTGAAACATTTCAACACACAGCCGTTAAAGCTTCTAGGAATTATATTTTTGGTGAAGCCAAGCTCCAAATGTTTACAGTGCTTGTTATATTTTTGAGCCTAATTTTAAACAAAATAACGTCTTTCTTTTTTGTTAAAAAATACAAACAGTTTATACTCTGTTTGCAAAACTACGTTAATAAACTTATTTTATCTGTTTAAAATATTAGATATATCTAATATTTAAAATACAAATATTATTCTATTTTGTTTTTATAAACAAATTCGGAAATAAAAGTTTATACATAAAAGGTCTATACAAAGAAAATAACCATATGTCTATTGTTTGGAGCTTCATAAATAAATATTTATAAATAATTGCAGATTTATGCTAGCATTCAGCTATGATATTTTAATGAAATTAATGTTTTCCTGCAATTGTCCATATCAAAGTCAACCCTAACTTATGAATAGTCTGACCAGGACAACCGAAGCCAATGTCTAGGTTAGGTTAGGTTAGTTTGAATTATCGTCGCACTACAGCTACACGAGGGCTATTGGCGAAGGGCGTCGTATTTTAGAACCACAGTCAAGTGACGAGCCAACACCCGAGTAGGCACCCAACGCAACCGTTAAGGGCGACATCGTACGCAGCGTTAGGACTTTGAAGGATATTTAACGTGCACTCCCACCACACGGGGTATTATTCGTCGGATATTTTTGGCTGCACGGGCCGTTTATAGGTCGGCAGTTATTTTGGTGATGCCCGGACCCGAACCTGGGACCTTCCGCATGCTAGGCGAATGCCTAACCGACTGGGCTCCATAGCCAATGTCTAGAAGACAGCAAAAAAAATTGAGGGGTAACTTATTTTAAGATTTAAAAATCATGTATACGTGACATTTTTCGGTGTTAAAATTGGTTCTTTATTTGGTAACAAATATTTTCAAGGGACTATCCAAAAATTTAGTAAACGTAAAACAGTACCGCAAAAAAGATACACGGCCATCCTACTTATACGGCGTGCTAATATTCTGCCCATGAGTCAGGCTCGCAACCTCGAATTTGCATGTTTACATCCGCGTAGACTGGGAGTTTCCAAAAAGTGAATGTCAAGTTTTAGAGTACCTTGAAAGAAGGATCATTAAGCAGTTATTCACTTAATCAAAGTTAGAATCAGGATTCACAATAACTAATACCATATTCGGCACACTGACAAAATAAATTTAAGAATGTGTTTTATGACATTTGCACCTCTTCACTAATTTAATGTTCACTTTTTTTTTAAAGTAGGATTCTGTATAGTTCAAGTCCCATAAAATAAAATGAGTTTGAATTTTACTTTTTTTTTTCATTTTCACTTTGAAATAAACCCCTGACTTTTTGTACCTTGGGGTTGGTTGGGGGGTGGGTTGAATTATCGTAGCACTAGAGCTACACGGAGGCAATTGGCGCAGTGTAGAACCCTGAGAACGCACCCAACGCAACTTTTAAGGGCGACATCGTACGCTGCGTAGGGACTTTGAAGTATATATAACATGAACTTTTACTATACGTGGTATTATTCGTCGGACATTTTTTAGATATATAGACCGTATATAGGTCGGCAACAATTTATTCGGAAATGCCTGGGCCCGAATCTGAGATCTTCTGGGCAAGCGCCTTACCGATTGAGGTGGGGTAGCTCTATTATTTAATTGATTACAGTCCCTGGACAAATTATTAACGCACTATATTTCTATTTGTAATTTTATGTTTCTTAAGAGTTTTTATGCAGTAATGGTATATTTAAACTACAATATTAATGATTTTTATTTAAAATTGTTGTAGACTACATATTTGTATTTATTAATAGAATAATTAATAAATACAATTAAAATAATAATAATTAATTAATAATTATTTAATTTATTAATTTATTTCTTATTTATGTGTGGAATCATCATCCTCAAATGCAGGAGACAGTACAGTCTTGCATTGATAGCATGCCGCGCAGAATTAAAGCTTTGATAGCGGCTTAAGGTGGCTCAACTAAATATTGACTTATGCTAACATTAATTTCACTTTTCTTTCAAACTTAATAAACTTATGCTTTTCTAAATTAATGCTGTTTTATTTATGTCAAATAAATCGGTAATTGATTGGATAATATAAAAATAAAAACAAATCAATTTAAAATAATAAAACGGTACAATATCACCCGGTGATTAATATTTTACATGAAATCTTGCAGTGCGTTTAATAATTTGTCCAGGGAATGTAGCTTGTCCCCCAAATTTCTTTTACCAATTTAGCACTTTCATAAGCTATACTACGTTATTCTATACAAAATATGAAAGGAAGAATAGATGAAAGCCTTTCACAATATCTTAAAATTTATTTCAGAAAGAAAATATAATCGGAATTCAAACGGCAAACGATAAAATGTTATAAACCCCATAACTGCCAACAAAGACAAAGTTCTGAGTAACAAAAATCTTATTAACCAAACATTCTTATTCCACTCGACACATGGCAATGTGTTACAATCTTTCAAAAAAAAACTAAGCACACAAAATAGGATGGGTAATAAACAAAGGGCTAAGTAACATAGGGTCAGCGGGCTAAAGGCTGTGTACTTTCTTTATACGCGCAAAAAAAATGTCGAAATTAAATCTGCCTTTAGGTTGTTTTTAAGGCTATGCAATGACGACCATCGATTGTCCTGTCATGAAGATGATTAAATGGCTGTGTTAAAGTGTTGTAATGGAGATGCATGTAACAGTTGTGACACCTTCGGAATAAATGAAAAAGTAGGTTTTGTACCAGAAATTGTCACTTAGAACTAACTGCTTCAACTCAAAATCCCCTATGCGTTTAAAAGAAAGCTCCAAACACAGCATTTATTCTATATTAAACTTTTATGCGTCAGAATTAAACTATTTTTTATTGAAAATTTCAATAAGTATTACTTATTTATGGTTTGCTAAAGTTTTTTGTGTTTCGAATAATGATTTTTAAATACCACTTTTAAAAAACACAATGAAAAACCATTCCCAAATGGAATAATTGGCAATAAAATGTCAGTTTTCATTAATAAATAATAAATGCTTTCATGTAAATGCAAAATTACGTCTGCTTTAAAAAAAAAAAAAAAAATCGAAAGCCTTAGGCCTCTTTTCTAAACAAATAGAACAAATGATATTTTCAATGTCTTCCAAATTTCGATTCCCTGAATTTTTTGACAAGTCATAGTTGTCTGTAGCATTTGTAGCTGGGGCTATGAAAGTAGGTGACGGACAGACGGATGGGCATAGTCTTTATTAAATCTTCCACCTTTTATGTTATAAACGTAGTGTGGAAGCTAAAAGTGACCAAAAGTTGAGAATTTGTTACTACGAACAATTTTATAGACATATGATAAAGACCACTTTTAAGAGTTTTCTGCAAATTTTAACTTTTTGACTTGTTACCAGTCGAAAAGTAAATGGTTCAAATTTTCAGTATTTATTTTTTTCAGAAGATCTAATGTTATTTTGAGCTCATTACATATTACATGGAAATTTTACTAAATTAGACACTAGTTTTAGCTTCCACACTACGTTTAGAACGTAAAAAGTAGAAGGTATTATAATCGTTCAGTCCGTCTGTCCGTCCGTCATCCACTTTCATACCCCAAATTACAAATGCTACGGACAAGTGTGATACGTCAAAAAAAAATTCAGCGCAATGAAATTAGAATACATTAAAAATTGCAGAAAAGAATTCGAATTCGAAGTACTTCAATTATTTAAAAAACTGCAAAATTGAATGCTCATTTAGAAAGGAAGCAATTTTTATTAGAATTAAATCACCATTGCCATTCGCAACAATCTCTCGAGAAAATTTAATTCTTTTAGACAATAAATTAAAATAAATTTATTTTTGCGACATCGATCAGTTTGAAATGGCGTCAAATATATTTCACTACGAGATTCGTTGTATGTTAATATGAAATATTTTCATTCGACGTATTTAAAAGCGAGGAATGTTACATATTTATTCTTTGAAATATAAATAAATTTTTGCAAACGATAAGTAATAATTATTGAATTTTCGAAATAAAATAAATGGAACCAGCCAAATTTAGCATTTAAATGTTTATTATAAAATTAATGCTGTGTTTGGCGCCTTTTTACCTGTTAAACACAACTGTTGTGTGGAAGAGGGTTAAGTGACAGATTCTGTTACAAACCTACTTGTTTATTTTAACAAAGAAGTGTTTTTAGAGCTACTTACAGTTCCTGGACAAATTATTAGACGCACTGCAAGATTTCATGTATCAATCAATGATTAACAAAATACTTTTAGAAGGACATTTGTGTTCCTAAACTTAAGCTATTGAATAGAAAATACTATCTGCTATAGTTAATACATATATTGACATCTTTTTTATTGATATGGCATTTTTTGGTATGTTTTCATCATTACTAAAAAATACAGTGCGTCTAATAATTTGTCCAGGGACTGTAGTTTGTTGTCCGAATAACATTTTTCATACCCAGTAACTTCAAAATCCATAGTTAGACATTAAAATGTAGTTAGTATTTAAACTTATTATTTATTGATTTCGTGCAAAAGAACACTTTTTTTTATAGCTTTCGAATTTCCTCTGTATATACATAAAAAGAAAAAATTGATCTTTCGATAAATTTGTTCAAGTTAGGTACCTTCCTGGAAGGAAACCTTTGTAATGTCTAAATCCTAGATAAACTATAAATGGAGATATCTAATAAAATTCGAGTCCGTGAATTTTTGTTTTACAAGCATTATTTTTGTTGTTGTTTAAATATATTTAGGAAGAATTATCAACATAAAACCTAGCCCTTGATTGAATTAGAAGTGAAAGGTTATGTTTACCGCCAATTACACATCAATTTGTGATCAGTCTTAAGCAATTTCTCAATTAACTATTAACAAACTTAAACACCCTTTAGAATTAATTCAAAATATATTTTTTAATTTCAAAATAATTCAAATGCATTACAGAAAACATTATTTACTCTATAACACATACAAAAGTTACTTACGTAATATCAACTTTAGACACCTTAAAACGTCTTAACAATTCACAATTCAACCAAAGTAATTCCATTTCCACATGACACACTCAACACTCCTCGCAAACAATCACACAACATTCTAATTCTTAATTTCGAACTTTTTTCGATACAAAAGTGGAATGGCCGAAGATAGTACGAAAAACCTTGCTTGAATGCTGGACCTTATAGCTAAAAGGGCATTTGTCTAATTATACAACATTGGACAATGGCCTTTGTTTTCGAATGGTATTCGGAATATATTGACACAAAGCGATAATCGGCGTCTCAAATCTCAGTTTCTCAAGAGTGATATCTGTAAATGTCTTCCGAAAAGGTTTATCTGGATTTTCCGACAGAGATTGTTTTTATAATTTAACCTTCAACTTGACTTTGGCCCGAGCAAAAGTCGTAGTTGTCCACCTGAAATCTTAAAATTTTATAAAACTTCAGGTGAACTTTTTCTCTAATATTTCACTTAAAAATCCAATTTTTTTATAAATTTGATATAATTCATAAGTGTATGAGGGTACGTGTAAAAATAGTTTTAAAAAATTAAAATTTAAACTAATTAATTAGCATTTTATGCATTAATTAGTATGTTTTTAAACATTTATTACTCAAGAACTAATTAACTCAGACCTATACAATTACCATGCAAATTAATCACCAATTCATTCTGAAGGGCGTGAATTTCAAACCAAGTTTGTGGCTCTTTTAGTTTTTAATTTATAATTTTTTATAATAAACAACAATAAAAAGTCAATTTTTTAGAAAAAAAAATAACTTCGACATGCAATATAAAATTAATTTAAAAACAAAATCTTTTTGAGGTTGACGGCTTCCCCTAACTTATTCCACAAATAAGTAAACAATTCGTTTGACAAAATGATAATTTTAAATGATAATTTTTGAGAGAATTGAGTTTAAAGGTTGTAAAAGCTAACTAACTTTCATGATTCGGAAGATTAGAAAAACCTCTGTAACTTTTTATTAGAGTGGAGTATCAGTACAAACTTTACATCACTTTAAAGAAGAAAAATCGGAAATTCTAATGAACTTAAAAACAAAAAATGCCTAATTTGGTTATTTTTGGCCTTTTCTAGTGTGTCTTTCTAGTGAGATTCTTTGACTGCTTTTTGCTATATATAAAACTTAGAGAAGTTTAAGTAATTTTTTACAGTTTTTTTTCAATTACTTAAGAGGGACTGTCAGTCCCATAGAGCTAATGCATTAGTTTTGAAATCACAACATTGGCAAAAGTATTGCTTTGCCATGTTATCCCATTCTCACCAGGTATGGGAATCATCATAACATCCATTTAAAACAAAATTGAAAAGAAAATAACATCCGGTTATTTAATTATTAATTGATGAAATTTTAAAATAGTGTCGCCATCTGCTGTAATTTTTGGCATTTTAAAACTTCAAAAATATATAATTAAATAGCTAGATAACATTTTCGTTTCAAATTTGATTCATTTTGATGTTATGTTGATTCCCATACCTGGGGAAAAAGGGCTAACATGGCAAAGAAATACTTCTGCGGAAGTTATGATTTCAAAACTAATACATTAGCTCTATGGGACTGACAATCCCTCTTAATATGAAATATAAGGTAATTGAAAGCAATGGGTAGTTGCCAGAACTTTGTTTCGTTTAAAAGGTATTACTGAAACACACATAAAAAAATATACCGTCTTCAAGTTTGTTGCACAAGTTCTCCAGTGCCCGTCGAACGCCATGAAAACGCTTTGAGAAAATCTTGCATGCTCAAAGGGTAGCTGCCATAGAACTTTTTAGGTTTTAAAGGTATTGAAATTACCTTAAAAGGTTTTTTTTTATCTTTAAGGGGATACGGTACCCAAAAATTGGTCAAATATCGATTTTTCAATTTTTACTTCTTATTATTCACAATATCTTTCTGAAGATATACTAAAAGTTTCATAATGATATCTTTAATAGTAAAAAAGTTATTACATATTTTCTGGAGTCATTCCTATAAGTTTGAATACGTAATCGTCTGCTTTCAACCTTTTTTTCTCTGTTTCGCGTTTTTCAATTCCTGTGTTTAATAAATCCCTAAGGCGTTTTTGCTAATTAATTTAGAATTTTGAAATTTTTAACCTGTGTTCTTATATATATGGTGTACAAAATTGGGAATGGAATAAGGTCTACTATGTATAGTAGTTTTTTTTTTTAAATGTTGAATTCAATAATTTATAATTTTTTGGTTTTTTTTTTTTTTGTTGAGATTTTCAGTATAAATGCATGTTTATTTTTAACTGTAGCTCACATTTTAAAATCCATGCACAGTTCTTGAACAAATAGTTCTAAAAACAAACTTTAAAAGTTTGGTGAAGTTATTCTCAAAATTGAAAGAGGAGTAGCGTTTTAAAAAAGTTCAAAATTTTGACTTAATCACGTAGTGTTACACACCCCTAGTTTTTGTATAGCTTAGTTGAAAGCGTATTTTTGTAATAGTTGAAAAATAAAAGTATAATAAATACATTTTATACGTCATGCGAGCCAAACATTCAATGAAGCACAAATTTATGATTTATTTGTGTTAAAATTTAAAGACCTTGAAGATGCTTTTATTACCTTACAAATCTCGAGTCAAGTAAAAACCGAAAAGTACAATTATGTAGGATGTTTACAATCCTTACACTTTTCAGAATTTTATATGAATTATATATCGTATCTATATAAACTAGATTTTGATTCTCAAATATTTTAACAGAAACAAATATTTAAAACAATTCAAAAATTCATCAAATAAAAACACACGAAAAAATATAAGCAGATGTTATTTTTATGGGCTTTTATTTTAAAACTGATTTTCGTGACTAAACTTCCAATAAAAATGACAACATTTTTTTTAAAATCCCAAACAAGTTCTATAAATCATTGAAAATGAAAACAGTAAAGCATAGATTCCACCTTAAGTGAAATAAAATAAATTATTTGAGAAAAAAATCATGCAAATTTACATACTCGTTGCTATGCTGTACACCGTACTATATAAATAGATCAAGAAATGTTTAGTAATACGCTCACTAAACAACTATATATATATGTTTTTTGAAGCGTTGTTTCGGCTACTTCGCGGAAAAGTTCGTTGCGAAATAGGTAATGATGAACAAGGCAGGATGTTACATTTAATGGACTAAAGGCTGTGACGTCAGAGGATTTTGGGCACCCCTTGCCAGCAGAATAGGAACTATGGACTATAAAGTAACTTTCGATTAGTGAAAGTATTTAGAACTTTTTTTTTCATGGAACTAGCATTAATTAAGCAACTTGAAGTGAAATAAGGGGAAATGGGCACGCTGGACCGCGGGTCTCCAAACTCAAGTGCCTCAGTGTTAATCCAATGGCTGAAAAACTATTTTCTCTGCCACATTTCTCCGGCTGTATTGAATATTTTTGCAAGCGTTTTTGTTTTTTTTTGTTTTTAAATAATAAATGTAGATAACTTAGAGGTCTCTATCTTTCCCACTTTTTGAAATTGCTTCGAATATTTTGTGTACAATTATTTATTGAAAATTACAAAAAATATTCGAACCCATTTCAAAAAATGGGAAGGTCGGGACCTGTAACTCTGCTACATTTATCACATAACAAAAAAAACGCTTGTAAAAATATTCAATACAGCCGGAGAAATGTGGCAGAGAAAATATTTTTTTCTCCATAGGATTAACACTGATGCCTTTTGCTTTGGAGACCTCCGGTCCAGCGCACCCATTCCCCCTTGTGGAAGTTGGTGTAATTGTCTGCCGTGGGCAGGAAAAATGCAGTATCAAGACTAATGACTAAAACCATTGTTGCAAGCACTCATCAATAACTCGAACCTACAAAAAAGTATACTAAATCGCTGGTTATTTTAGACTAAAAATGGTCCAGTTAATTGTTGTGTTACTGCAGTGTATCAGCCCACGGAGTAATTGAAGAGCTTAGTGGAAGAACGTGCTAAGTGACATTTCTGAAAAAATTGAGATTTTTGTGTCAATGAACATATTACTAACTTCTTTAACGATAGCAAGTTTCCCCTTTTTCACAAACTTTAAGTTTAGTATATTTTTTACGCTTTACAAGTACCGTTTTCAACATATCTGAGTGCAAGCGAAAAACTTTAAAGCCCATTTTCTCGTTTTCACCTTTTTGTCACTTAGCACGTTCTTCCACTAAGCTCTTCAATTGTGATCAGCGCCATTCTTTAGAACATTTTATATAAATACTATTTGAGGGCTCCCGCCCACAAAATGTATGCATTAGATATCTTAAGTACACCACGCAGGGTTCATACTCTATCTATGATAGTGAAATTCAGGAGTTTCTAAGGAGTTTTTCAGGAGTGCAGCAATGTAAATTCCGGAGGTAACGGTGAATAAAATTGAATATGTTTAGTATTGTACAGGGTTGTCCAGAAATAAGTTTCCAAACTCAGAGGCCTGTGCAGGATGCTGTATTGGTCAGAATGAGATAAATCGAATGGATCGCAGAAAAACCGCAAAATGCCGAACAATTGGATTCAGCCTTTCTTTCGGGTTCAGCCTCAATTGTTAGGCATTTTGCGGTCTTTCTGCGATCCACTGTGGAACACAAAGCTATAAAAACGGGAAAAATTATGGAGAACCACGGATGTCATGTAGAATTACTGTAAAATGTGCTTTTGAATCTGCATCGCCACCTATCGGCAAATTTTTGAACTAATTTCTTTTTTGTAATAAATCGAGAGCGCATGATCTGAAATGTATGTATCTCAAATTTTATCACATTCTGACCAATACAGCATCCTGCACAGGCCTCTGAGTTGGGAAACTTATTTCTGGACAACCCAGTATTAGTCTAGTGACTTTACTGCACTTCAAATGATGAAACAAGAAAAAAATCTTCTAAAGAGTTGTAGAGTGTATTCTGGAACATTAACTATATCACGATGTCCGATCTCTATTTGTCTACTGTGCATATACAGTAGACTTATTCCGAATACAGTACGGAAGAAAAACGGCAGAAAAAGAAGAAAACTATTCTTGTCATCAATTTTTTTCACGAGAGAGGGGAAAATATATTAAGAGATGAGACACAAATTTCAGGAGTTATAAGGGCCTTAGAAAGAAAAATGAAATTTCAGGAGTTTACAGGAGGCGTACGAACCCTGACCACGTTTAACTCGCCTGAAGTATGCTTTTACTAAAAATTTTAAAATAAAAAAATAGCTTATGTTAATAAATGTCAAAAGTATAAAAAAGTTTTTCGAAAATTAATTAAAAACTTCATCAGTTAAAACTAATTTAAGTATTTTTTATATCCCATTTTTACTTTAATTAGTATATTACTTTTGGAAAACGATAAATGCATACAGATAAAAATGTATTTTATTTCGTTGACGAATGATTATTATTTTATGCACAGCAATTTAAAATCATAGAATAGAAAAAAATTGAAAAAAATTAAAAATTTAAGAGCAATGAATATATTTTTTTAATTTTACTTTATAATTGATCATTATAATTTTTAAGCTCATTATAACCGATGAAAATTAATTAAAAACTTCATCAGTTAAAACTAATTTAAGTATTTTTTATATCCTATTTTTACTTTAAATAGTATATTACTTTTGGAAAACGATAAATGCATACAGATAAAAATGTATTTTATTTCGTTGACGAATGATTATTATTTTATGCACAGCAATTTAAAATCATAGAATAGAAAAAAAATTGAAAAAAATTAAAAATTTAAGAGCAATGAATATATTTTTTAAATTTTACTTTATAATTTTTAAGCTCATTATAACCGATGAAAATTAATTAAAAACTTCATCAGTTAAAACTAATTTAAGTATTTTTTATATCCTATTTTAACTTTAAATAGTATATTACTTTTGGAAAACGATAAATGCATACAGATAAAAATGTATTTTATTTCCGAATGATCATTATTTTATGCACAACAATTTAAAATCATAGAATAGAAGCATTTGAAAAAATTAAGAATTTAAGAGCAATGAGTATTAATTTTTTTTAAAAATTTTACTTTATAATTTTTAAGCTCATTATAACCGATTGCCAAGAAACTTACCATACAAAACTAAGCTTTCTGTTTTGTCATGCATCAGTAAACAAAATGTAAGACGAATGAAGACCATAGCAGTGAAAACAAATTGTAGGACAAATCAAGGCACACGAAAAAACGCATTAAAAAACAAATGAGGTAACGTTTTAATGCAATAAGAAAAGTTTTAAAGGTATTCAAAGGTAAATTTCACAAAGAGGTCTTTATCGGGTTCATAAAAACTATACCGAATAAAGGTTTTTCTTTGAAAATAAACGCTAATTGGCTGAAATTAAGAGGTTGACTTTCAATAGAGTAGTCTCGCAAATCAGTCTTTCATAACTTAATCAGTCTTATAACTTAATCAGCAAATCAGTCTAGCTAAAGCTATAGATTCCTAAACACATTTTCCTTCATATATTAGCGTGGGAACAGGGGCACACCAAAATAATTATAAGGGTGTTGAGAAAATAATGATGGTTTAGGAGCCAAAATTTTGAAGCTGGGATTTTGTATTTTGACACAATTCCGTACAATCCGATTTTCAAATAAAAGTTTCATTACATTGTTATGCATCGAATGGAATTAAGATAATAGATACATTGTTATCATAATGTATTGGCTATCAGGTTTGTTGTTGTCTTGTGGACCGTGGATTACCCACCCGTAGGATTAAATTCCTGGTAGTTATTTAACCATTAATGGTAATTATTTAACAAATAATATTGAATTAATGTAAAAGGTCAACTATAGTTAAACTCATAGTTTCCTTGCACATAAGCCACGACCACGGACGGAGCTATAAAACGCGCGGAGCGATCAGATGAAGACAAAATAAAACGGCTGAAATTTCCTCTTCATCCGATTGCTCCGCGCGTTTTATAGCTTCGCCCATGGCCGTGGCTTCTGTGCAAAGAAACTGAGTTTAACTATAACAAGATATTTAATTAAAAATATGTAGGAAAAAAATCCTTTTAGGATTTTGTGCAGAGACAGAATTGCTCCGTACAGTATAGAATTTCTGGACATTTAGCTAATCTTGATACAAATAATTCAAGCGTTTTGTGTATTTTTAAATAAGGATACGATCTCACAATTTATAAGTAATTACTTATTTGATTTACCACATTTTACAATTAAGGGAGCCTGGGGAGCCTTTGCCATGCTTTCAGAATTTTATTTTTACACTAAATATTTCATATGATAGCACATATTAAAGGAAATTTTATTGGCAACAAGGATATAACAGTGATAATATAAATAATGCCTTTTTCTTTTCTAAATTTATTGTTTTTTAAAACTTAGAAACTTGGCCAAGCCTCCCTTATTACGGGAGGCTTGGCTCATGCAAAAATGCCCAATTTTAAAGTGCAAAATAATAAATATTTCAAATTAATTTTGTAAGCATTAAATGTAAAAAAAATATATATTATATTTCGACACTCTGGATTCATTTGAAAATCATGTTTACAATAATTGATATTCAGAGTAATACATTTTCATGGTATTTTATCTGTATTAAAAATTCTATAATTGTCCATACCAAGTTATCAAGTATTTTTTTTATTTATGTTAAATACATTTTATTCAGTTTGTACACACATTAAAATGCACAAGATATAAGCCTTAGTTTGAATTTTTTTTTTATTTGAACGGCACAAACTGGAAAAGTCAAAGTCAAAACGCACTTTCAAAGATACTCGTTCAGCTATAACACATGGTGCTTTATAGCCTACTTCATTGCACATACTTTATAGCTTAAATAAAACCTTAATATAACAGTATTTATAAAATACCATATACTTAAACTTAATTGAATTGGTTTGTCTGAAAAAATCTTACAAATTATGTCTAAAATGTTTACTTTCTGGGATGAGAAACTTTCTTTTTTTATTTTCTCCTCAATGCTAAGAAGTAGCTCAATAATAGCCAAGGATCCCCAGGTTCTCTTACTTAACAAACGAATATTAGCCACAAAAAAGGGCATGCATTAAACAAAAAAAAAAATGTATTTTTTAAAAATTATATTTGAAGTAAAATTTTAAATATAGAATAGTATAAAACAATTTCTCGGTGTAAAATCTTATCTAAACTTTATCAAAATTATTTTTTGTGAAAAATGTAAAGATAAACTTAATAAAAAATTATATTTGACTCTAGAACCTGTGATTTGGTATGGGTTTGGTTGTCAGATGAATTCATACAACGATAAAAAGAAAATTTACATCAATTCAGTCATTTATTTTCTTGATTGAGGAAAATTTTGATCTTGTAATTCGACTATAAGATATGGTTCAACACAACAAATATTGACATCCAAAAGTCTTTATGCTCCTACTTTGCTTTGGAGGCGTGGGTTTAGCGTATTTATGGGGCATCAAAAT
The DNA here is from genome assembly GCA_019343175.1 of Oedothorax gibbosus. Taxonomy (NCBI): domain Eukaryota; kingdom Metazoa; phylum Arthropoda; class Arachnida; order Araneae; family Linyphiidae; genus Oedothorax; species Oedothorax gibbosus. The sequence goes on from CM033271.1 coordinate 41,155,824, forward strand.
ATTTTGTTGATTGTTCTTGCCATTTAATATTTGTGTTGGATATAAATTAACAATTTTAGGTTAAAACACAGGAATTAAAAAATCTAAACATCAAAAGTACTTGGAAGATTTGATCAATACCAAAATATGTTACACTTACCTTCTACAAACAGTATAGATCCCGACAGCTGCGTTTCAACTTCAAATATTATTCCAAATCAGTTGTCAATCACAAGGTGGCTTGTCAAACAAAAATATAGAGAATTTAGCAAATATCCGCACATGTTATAGTGTACGTAGACTTGGATAGCTGACTCTTATATAAAACGCAGACTATATTTAAAATATATTTCACTCTTAACACACATAAGTAAAATGTTTTCATGATATAGTTTTGTTTACTAGTTATTTCTTCTTTGAAAATTGGTTAGAAATCGGTTCACAGTGCAAATTCCAAGAGTTGTTCCAATGTTTACACTACTTGACAGCTATTAGCGCATGTACCTTAAAATCCCGTTAGTTTGTAGGAAAACGTAGATCACTACTAAAAAAATCAAATCCTATTTATTTAAATTTCAATTTTTATAGTTAGATACATACTGATCTAAATTTCTACTAAGAATTCGAATCGCCGATAGAACAACACAAAAAAATTGCTTACAATACTTGACAGCCATTAGCGCCTGTCCCTTAAAATCCTTTTGATTGAAGGAAAACGTAGATCACCACTGAAAAATCAATCCATATTATAATTTGAATTTCAAAATTACTAGTTAAATACATCCGAATTTAAAGTTCTGTTATAAGAATTCGAATCGCTGACAGAGAAAACACAAAATAAAAATTCCAACAGCCTGCGTGGAATCAGACCCGCTGGGTTAGATTGTAGCAAATCGTCGATCACCACTGAAAAATCAATCCATAATAATTTAAATTTCAATCAATAGTTAAAGTCTTCCGAATTGAAAGTTCTGCTGAGAATTCGAATAGCCGACAGAGAACAACACAAAACAAAATTGATTTCGCTTACAATACTTGACAGCTATTAGCACACGTCCATTAAAATCAGATTGTAGGAAAACGTTGATCACTACAAAAAAAATCTATTCATACTAATTTAAATTTCAAAATTAATAGTTAAATACACTCGGATTTAAAGTTCTGCTAAGGAATTCATAGCGGCGACAGAGAACAAAACAAAAACTCAAACAGTATGCGTGGAATCAGAGCCGCTGGGTTTCCGCAACAACCAGTTCTGACTGCAAATAATAACAAAGGTGTTTTTTTGTTGTTGCTGAGTTTGGAAGTAGTCAACTTAAACCAAGGTTAGGTATGTTCGAGGCGTGGTCCACTTTCCTGTCATTTATTATTTCGGCAAAAAAGAACGTTTTATTTATTTTTTCGTAGATGTCTGGACCATTGTGATGTTCGGATCACCTTGTAAACCATTCTGTTTTGAAGTTTAAATGAGAGGTGTTCTGACTCGTCAAAAGCGACAAAAAGTTCATTTTATTTATCTTATGTTCTTTTTTTTATATTTGTTTCACCTTCTTTTTACCTTGTTTTACAACGTTCCACTTGTGGCTATTTTTTTATTCAGCAGTTGTTCCCAAGTTGACAGTCCTATCCCAAGAGAGTAAAAAAAAAAAGTGTCGTAACAGTGTTGGACACAATGAAATCTGAATTTTATTTTAAAGAGAATAATCTGCTTCCTAGAATGTTTCATGGTGCGAAGCGTTGTTTATTGCTGGGAAACAAAGCAAAAAAACTATGACTGGTTTATTTTCCAAGTTATTTTATGGCAAGTTAGGTAGTTAGAGTCTTTGAAAGTCAAATAAATCTCAAAGAGTTCTATAGTGGGTAGAGACTGAACCTGGCAACAACACCATGGACCAACACGGAGACAATATAGGGTGGCATTTGTGGGGCCCGATGGCCGAGTGATTTGGATCGCAGGCCATAACGCTAGCAGTCCGCGCACTATAACGTATGCGGGTTCGATTACCGACTTTTCCCTGGGTGTACTTCCTTTCTCAGTATCAAAATTATAAATTAACTAGCACTTTTGCCACTCTATTCGGGCTCCGTAGTGAGCCATGGCTGCCGATGGCAGCTCAGTACGAGTCGTTCCTCTACCCTACTAAAGAACTCTTTGATAAATCTGGACCTGGTCCAATAAACGAAACGAATTTTAGTTTTCTTTAAAGGGACTATCTCTTGAGAGGGTCAGATCCCCTTTGAGTCTATGAAAAATTCATTAATCCAGATTCTTCAATAACTCATTTTGTGGGCTGATGGTGTGACGAATAAACGATCGAAGCCAAAGTATTTGTGCTTTGTAATAATGCGTCGTACGAATAATGTTACCAAATAATGCTAATGCCAGCAAATCATTCGCATATAACCTGCTATCTTGAAATTGCTTCAGTTACAAATCGCTCTAGTGCAAAGCTTGCTGAACGGCCAAATGAATAAGTTATGTTTTCTACAAATACCCATTTAATTACACTTAGTTGGTTGGTTGTAGACATATATTTTCAGGCTTGTGTGCTTAGTCACAAAGACCCGCTTATAAACCTTCGTCAAGAAGGATCGGACACGACATACACACACATACAAGACAGATGCTGCCATATATCGCCACCTCCACAATTTCGACATGTCCCTGAGGGGAAGGGAAATAGTCTCCAGGGACCTGTACCCGTGGTAAACTGCGCAATGACCGACCACATGACTTTCGGACCCAACAGATTTAACGAGCAGTACTCCGCATATACTCGGTGGGTCTTCAGAGGTGTCGGGACTCGATCACGGGACCTACCGATCCCGAGACCGATCTTAACTACTATAGGCTCCCCACGGCCCCTTTATTACACTTAGAAATAAAATTAAGTGCGCATATATGTGCCGGCCGGACTTAATGAGTTGTAGGAAATAATCTCTTAAAAAAGTTCGACCTGATAAGTATTAGGTTGAATTAACGTCTCACACAGAGTTACGTGAGGATTATTGAGGGTGACTGGCTTCGTGATTTAGAACAGCGATCAAGTGACGAGGCCGACGCCAGAGCTGAAACCCAACACAAAGTAAAATCGACATCTTATGCGGCGTTAGAACTCTGAACCACAAGTTTTAACATGCATCAGTCTCATATACACTCATATTTTGCATCCAACAAAATCCAAAAGACGAGGGCAGAACTCACGAAGGTATCTTCCGAGCCAACCCAGAATTTAAAAAAATAATAATAAACAATCATAATAGTAAATTAACGCCTTAAACATTTCACGCTGCAACTTTTAAGCAATGTTTAAGTTACTTCTCGGCCGTAGTGAGCCTAGTGGTCAGCGTGTCGGTCTCGGGATCGGAAGGTCCTGCGATCGAGTCCCGGTACCACTGAAGACCTACCGAGTATATGCGGAGTACGTGCTCGTTAAATCTGTTGGGTCCGAAAGTCCTCTAAGTTCCCATACCAAATCAATACCTCTGGGGGTGACAAGCCAATTCTGGGGATCCTCTAGTTGGCCTCTGTCTCTAAAAATTAGATGGATCCACTTATGTGTGTGTGTTGTCTGTTGTGTCTGTCTTACTTGACGAAGGTTTATAAGCGGGTCGCTGACCAAGCACACAAACCTGAATATATATCTGTCTACCAACCAACCAAAGTTACTTCTCAAAAGTACGCACTTAAGTGAATCAACCTACAACCAGCAAACAAATGGGGCGCGGGGAGCCTAGTGGTTAAGATCTCGAGATCGGAAGGTCCCGCGATCGAGTCCCGGTACCACTGAAGACCTACCGAGTATATGCGGAGTACGTGCTTGTTAAATCTGTTGGGTCCGAATGACCTGTGGTCAGTCATTGCGCAGTTTACCACGGGTACAGGTCCCTAGAGGCTATTTCCCTCCCCTTCAGGGACATGTCTAAATTGTGAAGGTGGCGATAGATGGCAGCATCTGTCTTGTATGTGTGTGTGTATGTCGTGTCCGTCCTTCTTGACGAAGGTTTATAAGCGGGTCTTTGTGACCAAGCACACAAGCCTGAAAATATATGTCTACCAACCAACCTAATGAGTTGTAGGAAATTAACTCTTACAAAAGTTCGACCTGATAAGTATTAGGTTGAATTGACGTCACACTAGAGTTACGTGAGGATTATTGGTGACGGGCCTCGTGATTTAGAACAGCGATCAAGTGACGAGGCCGACGCCAGAGCTGAAACCCAGCACAACGTAAAAGCGACATCTTACGCGGCGCGCGGCGTTAGAACTCTGAACCACAACAGATTTAACATGCATCAGTCTCATATACACTCATATTTTGCATCCAGCCAAATCCAAAAGACGAGGGCAGAACTCACGAAGGTATCTTCCGAGCCAACCCAGATTTTTTAAAAATAATAAACAATCATAATAGTAAATTAACACCTTAAACATTTCACGCTGCAATTTTTAAGTTACTTCTCACAAGTACGCACTTAAGTGAATCAATCTACAATTCCATGAATAATAGTTCGTTTTCATTCTAATCACGTCAACGGCCGTCATCATCATCAAGAACTTGGGTAGGATGTGAGAGGTCGGAAATTCGGCTAAACCCGATCCTCTCTTCCAAAAAGGAAGCATAATTGGACAAGGGATGGGCTGACACAACATTGCCTTTTGGGAATGGGGGAGCATCATACCAACACCTTATAGGCATGATCTTCCATAAGGCTTGTGAGGCACAAGCCTCAAATGTTAGTGATTTTCATTATAAATTGTATTCAGTAAATTGTGTCAGTGTGTAACTCCGTATTATTTTTAAAAAGCCAGGCAAAAATTAAAACATTAAAATACACAAGTTTACTGTCCAGTGGTAAAAGTGGAGGGAGAGAAACAGGTGGATGAATGCTCCTTATTTGGGAATGCTTGCAAGAATGAGCTATAACTAGTACACTACTCAAAAGAATTAGGGGAATGCATGGTTTAAAACCTTTTACCCCCAATGATTCCATTTGGAATCATCCAGCTTGCGATTTTTTTTCTCACTAAGTAGAGATCGCACTTATTTATCGTTAGATGGAAGAATCATGTCGTTTGAAGAATTAAATAATGTTTGTTTTAATTAAATAAAACTATGAAAAACACGATAAAATAAATTCACTCCCAAAAACTTTTATGAAATAAATTGACCCTAAATTCTTCATGCTTGCATTGTTAGATGGATAAAAATTGATTTTAACTTTTTTAACAAAGAAAGCTTTGAAAAAATTAGTGTTATAATTTATTCATAAAGTTATTATACCAATTTTTTCTCCTTAAATTTTAGTTAAAAAATTAGGATTTTTTACCATTTCATTGTAAATTCATAATGAATCTATTTCACAAAGTTTAGATTTTTTAAATAAAAATATATAAAGTTGAAACTGAAAGGGTTTACAAAAGTACGGAAAGTGCTCCTAATTGTGTTGAGCAGTGTAGTTTGGCTGCTAAATGAGACCAACTGAAAGTAAGAAAGATTAAAATTTCTTTTTCTGTTATAAGTGTAAAGCAGCTAAATACCCCCCTAAAAAAAGGATTTTACTGCCATTAGAAGTGAGGGGATGTATGGCCTACTTGAAAGTGGGGATTCGTCTCCCCCGTGTCTACCCACACTTCTAGCACTGGATATAGATATTGGTTTTAATGAAAAAAAAAGTTCAGACAGGTTTTTGAAAAAATAAAAGCCAAGAAAATTTAATGTTTTCCAGAAGGTAATTTTAATTAAATTAAAATAACATTTTCTCTTTCATTTGTTTAAAAATGATAATTTAAAATTGAAGTGTTTAAAATCATTGATAGAAGAAATAAATGATTATTTTTCAATAATTTGTCAAACCGTTTGAGTGATAGGAATGTGGCTAAACTGTAAACTACTTTTTCTGCATTAGATTTTAAAAAAATTGACTCATTAATGAAAAAAATACAATAAAAATAGTTTTAAAAACCTTCTTTAAAGAAATTTTAAAACATTATATGTGATGAAAAAACTCTTTAGTCCCTTGACAGGCTTATATGGCTGCATCCTTCAGTTGGTAAAATTACATATTTAAGGTAAATATTAAGGCATTAAAAAGAATTAAAGTACAATAATATATGCTTTTAAAGAGAACCAACCCACGAAAATAATTTTTTTTAACTCATTAACAATGACTTTGTGAATACCATTAACACCCTAATTGCTGAAAAACATGCTAACTTTAAGTTTTCAAAATTCTTTTTTCGTGTAACTTAATTTACCCTGCCTAAATTTGTTCAGAGCTATGATCTTTGTTTGCCATATATGTATTTCGTTTATATACATAACGGTTTTTTTTAAATAGTAAATGTAGATAACTTACAGGTCTATCTTCCCACTTTTTGAAATTGCTTCAAATATTTACCTGTAAGTCAGCTACATTTATCACAAAAAAATCCACTTGTAAAAATATTCAATACAGCCAGAGAAATGTGGCAGAGAAAATATTTTTTCTCCATAGGATTAACACTGATGCACTTTACTTTGGAGACCCCCAGTCCAGCGCGCCCATTCCCCCTTAAGCATATTTTTGCATGGCAAATTACTTTAACAACCGGTATTAATGGGTTGATTAATAGATTTAAAATTATAACTAATGTACTAATGTACAATAATATATGTACAATAATATATGCTTTTAAAGAGAACCAACCCACGAAAATAAGTTTTTTAACTCATTAACAATGACTTTGTGAATACCATTAACACCCTAAGCATAAAGCAATCATATATAGGAATAGTAATTCAATAGGGAAAAAAAAGTCAAGATTGGTTTATTTACAGTGAGCTTTGTAACAATACAAAAACAACCATATATTAACAGTTAACAGTATGGTTTTAGTCCCATATAATAGGACACAAATAATGCACTTTCATCCACCTTTTTCTTGTAGACACACACACAGAACAATGTAATACTGCATAGTTAGGTTACACACAAACACCTCAAAAGACACCCCAAAAACAAATTAAAGCATCAAATTTTAGCAGAATTTAATATTTATGTGTAGGGTTTAGAACAGTTTAATAAAATCGCATTATGCACGGAAAAGTGACACTTATAAATGAATTTTAATTAACACAGTACTTAAATCATTCAAAAAATTTTAAGATCTAGAAATTAAAGTATATTTAAAGTTATAAGATCAAGATCTAGTAGCAACCATATATTAAATTTAAATTACTGTCAGTGTGGGTAACTTTGGTCCAAAATCATAGGGTTTTTTTACAAAAGAAACTACAAAAAAAGATTTAAACACTTAAAAATCATTATGCATTCTAAGTATTGTACTTTTAGGAATAATTTCCAAGCATTTTTGTTAAATTTTATAAATTAATAAAATATTGGTACTGGTTTAAAATATTAGAGCATGGTAACTTTGGTCCAAGCATGAAATGGCCAAAGATACCCGCTTCGACGGTAATTGAAATTAATTAGTAAAGTAGTTGGGATACAATTCATAGCTTCAAGGGATTTTTCTGAAAAACTGCTTTTTTACTGAAATGTCACTTTTTTTTGCACACAGTGCAAAATAAATACTAATAAGTGTTAAAATGAAAAAGAAAAATTCTACAAAAAACAAATATTGAAACAAGAATAAATGAATTATATTTTGTAAAAAATATATCAAATCGAAATAAAATAAATGCCACAAATTTTTAAGTTGTCAATGTTTGCAATATTAAAATGTTTTATATAAAAACATTAATGAAAGCAATGAAAAAAAAATTCCAATTTCAACATAAAAAGAATATGCCAACTTCTGTCTTATCCTCACAATTCTTATTTGAATAAAATATTAAATTCATATTAATAGATACAAGCAAATTTAAAATTTTCTTATATCGAGAATAATATTTCAAAAATGAACTTTTTTCTAGCAGCCATTTATGAACTAGAAACTTCAATTATACAATGAAAAACTCATTTCATAGAATAAATATAAACATTTTACAAAAAAGGTTACTGTTCTTGAATATATAACCATAACGAAACAGCCATGATTTTTAATTTGAAAACAGACATCTTAAGTACAAATGATGAAACTAAAATGAGATATTAAAGTCGTTGTACAAACCCTTCAAAATAGGCAGTGAAAATTTTAAAATGCAAGCATCAAACAACAAGATGAGTCTGAGATTCATTTAGCAAAAACAAATGATCCCTCAAGCGTATCTGGTGTTGCCACCCGGCAAACACAAATTATTAATTTAAAAAGTAAGTTTTTCTTATCAAGAAGTCCAGCGAAGGAAGCTTTGGTATAATCAGGAAGAATTGAGAGACAAAAGTATTAAAATATTTGAATCAAAATAAAGCTTCATATAACACTGTATGAAGAAGGAGTTTAAAAAAAAATTAAATTATAAAATAAAGTTTTTTTAAACTTGGTAATTTGAGCAATTGGTTATAGTATTTACAAAAGGTTTTAAATTACAAAAAAAAATTAATTTAAGAGAAATACGACAATCTGTGAATTTCCCTTAAATTGTTCTAACTTCTTGATTAAATAGTTTATATTGATATTATATTAGAGCCATTCAAAATTGAAAGAAAGTATGAGCATGATCAATAATCAATGAAAAAAAATTAAAAATGGGTCCTTAAGAAATCCAGTAGTTAACATTTTATCAGTAATTTCTTTTACTTCCTTTATTCACAGATAGTCTGACAGCAGTATAGGATGGGAAAAATAGATGAAATAGGATGAAAAAATTTAGGAGCAGAGTGTGTGCTACTATCTTTGAAAACTAGGAACAAATTCACATTACGTGGAAACACTATTTAGAAAAATATTTATTGAAAAAAAAATGCTATTTTTATGAAATTGTAGTATTTTATGCTAGAGTTTTGATATTTTAAAATCACAGAAGAGAATGTTGACGAATTTGATGAATTCAAGATCGTCCAAGATTTGCGATTTTAAGATGATTATTTTCGACAAGATCTTTAAAACAACCCAAAAATGTTGATAGTGGCACACAAAAAAACCTAGTCACTAAAACTCCAACTAAATTTATTTTTAAGTCACAAAATTGTAGGATTTAGTTGGTTTTTTGCGACAAACAACTATCAATTTCACACCCTGTCTGACAGTGATTATCATACACTAACAAAAAAAATAAGTACTTTGAAGATCCTTCATCATAAACATAAGTACTTTTTAAGTCTTAAAAACTCAAAATAAGTCTTGATAGTGACATTTAAAAAAAAAACCTAGCCGCGATAACTGCAACTAAATTTATATTAAAGTCACAAAATAGTAGGACTTAGCGACTAGCGACCCTATATTTCGAACCCTGTCTGACAGTGATAATGATACAATAACAAAAAAATAAGTACTTTGAAGTTCCTTCATCTTAAACTAAGTACCATTTAGGCCTTTAAACTCAAAATAAGTCTTTTAAGTACTGTAACAATCTTATAACTGTGTTCATAGGCAACACATTTTTTAATACTTTTGTGCTCAATACCTCCTATATACCAAAATCAAGTAAACTCCTTGGTTTATCAGCTGACAATCGAATGAAGCTCATGTTCGTAAAGTGCAATGAGAAGCATTATGGAAATCCCGATGCAAATGCCCAGGACTTGTACGATAAGAGTCGAGATTGTTGTGGAGCCAGAAGAATTGGCTGGGATCGCTAATTCAGGAAGCTATAAGAAAATGAAAATAAATCAGTAAGACTCGCGAATGTATAAACAAGGAAGTTTTTTAGAATATAAAACTTGTACTATGGGGGGGTTATAAAATGAATTTATTACTTTGATGTATTATTTTAGTTCTGGAATAGAAATAACTTATTTTTAATGTAAATAAAAAGTGATTTTCAAAGCAAAATGTCTCGATGGTGAATTAAGTTATAAGTGTATAAATCTATTTAGAACCGAGTATGCATAAACTGATGTTGGGAAACTTGTATTGCTTTATAGAGTGGCAAATGAGAATTAAAAGTTGAGTAAAATACACATCCCGTGTTTTATTTTTGTTGCAGATATGTACATTTATTAAATTTATCCCACGACCCATTTACAACAACAGATATGCATTTCCGTAAATTGATAGCATAACAACTTTATATATTTTCCTCTTTACAATGAAAATTTATGCATTTATAAAAGTTAACAATCACTGAAGCTTTCACATTTTCAGACAGACTATAACACCATAAATGCAAGCTTGAATTGACTCTGAAAATCTACCTATAAACAATTTAATGAGTTTTAAGGTTTTTAAACGTTAAAAAACTACACATTTTTTAGTGTTAATGAATGAAAAGACAAGCTCTGGCACTTTCTTGGAATTAGTAGTCCATTCTAACATTTGTTTCAAGCAAAATGTCTCATTATAAAATATACGTAAAAAAGTAGTTTTTAGCATGGCTTCTAAAATCTGCTTAGGCCACTTGCTATGTCATAATTTTTAATAAAATTACTGAATCAGTTGCTTTGGTATTAGCATCTTTAAAAAGCTTAAACCCTCTAGTTCATAATAGAAAACAAGTAGGTTTGTAACAGAATCTGTCACTTAACCCGCTTCCACACAACAGTTGTATTTAACAGGTAAAAAAGCGCCAAACACAGCATTAATTCTATATTAAACATTTACAAGCTAAATTTGGCTAGTTTCATTTATTTTATTTCGAAAATTCAATAATTATTACTTATCGTTTGTAAAAATTAATTTATATTTCAAAGAATAAATATGTAATATTCCTCGCTTTTAAATAGAATGAAAATATTTCATATCAACATACAAAGAATCTCGTAGTGAAATATATTTGACGTCATTTGAAACTGATCGATGTCGCAAAAATAATTTTATTTTAATTTATTGTCTAAAAGAATTAAAGTTTCTCGAGCGATTGTTGTGATGGCAATGGTGATTTAATTCTAATAAAAATGGCTTCCTATGCTTTTTAAATGAACATTAAATTTAATAATTTTTTTAATAATTGAAGCACTTCAAATTCGAATTCTTTTCTGAAATGTCAATGTATTCTAATTTCGATGCCCTGAATGTTTTGACGTATCACACTTGTCCGCAGCATTTGTAGTTTGCGCTATGAAAGTGAGTGACAGACAGACAGAACGATTATAATACCTTCCACTTTTTACGTTATAAACGTAGTGTGGAAGCTAAAATAGTATTGAGAATTTTTTTCCAGATGAAGTTGAGAAGTAAATTCTACAAAGGTCCACATGTGTGTACCTCTGGAGTGAAGAAGTTAAACCAACTTACCATATCAACAAGTGCAATATATAGAAACATGCCGGCCGTGCCAGCAAAAACCCAGTTGGTGGCGGAGTGTACGTTGCCTAAAGAAACCCCGATTATCATCCCAATAAAGCAGAGGACTGAAGAAAGGAGATTGTAGAAAAGTGCCTGTTTAACCTTCATTCCAGTCTTGAGCAACATGGCAAAATCACCTGAAATACAGATTCTTGGGTAAGTATTTGCTGTGTTTAAGTTGTCTGAAACACTTTGCTGTATGATCAATTTAAGAGGGACTGTCATTCCCATAGAGCTAATGCATTAGTTTTGAAATCACAACTTTTGCCAAAGAATTGCTTTGTCACGTTATCCCATTTTCACCAGGTATGGGAATCGCCATAACATCAATTTAAAGCAAAATTGAAAAGAAAATAGCATCCAGTTATTTAATTATTAATTGAAAAACCATTGGCTAACTTGACAAAGCAATATTTCTGTGGAAGTTGTGATTCCAAAACTAATGCATTAGCTCTATGGGACTGACAGTCCTTCTTAAAAGGGAATATACTGGAGAAAAAAAATTCTTTGTAAAGCAGATATTTATATGAAATTGAAAAAAGAAAATGCAATTATAACTGTAAAAAAAACATTTTATAAGTAATTGACATTCATTTATAACTTTGACACTAGCAAAGTCAGCTTATTAGTAAATAATAACACAGGTATTAAATTGAGAAAAAAAAACATTTGTAACAGACAAATCAAAATAATACTGACTAACTTGAAATAAAGGAATTTGTACCTAACTGCATGTTAAATATGAAAGCATTACTTAATACATAAAAAATAGATCTTAATGTTAATGAATAATTTTTTTTCAAGCAACCTATCAGAGTTAATCTGTTAAAGTAGTTTTCAATGCATGGTTTGAATAAGTACAACAACATACAGAGGGACAATGTTAGCTAAGAATAGTAGTTATTTAAGCAACTAGTGCCGAAAATAATAATTTATTAAGCTAGTGGCTTTTATTTCACGAGACCGTAGGTCGAGTGAAATAATGACAAGAGCTTAATAAAGTATTATTTGGAACATGCTTGCTTACAATATTTTTTATAATAATGTGCAAAAAAGTATTTCTACCAATGAGTGATTTTCATGACATCATTTAGTTTCCATGGCGATATTCGTAAATGCAAAGTAGTAAAAGAAAAGTTGTAAAATAATTTTCTATTTTGAATCAAAATAGTATTTACTACCGAAACATGGTGGTCGTGCAACCGAACATGGGTGAAAATGAATTTGAAATGAGAAGAATGAATGAATTTTTGTAGTATGTACTTGTAGTTTCCATGGAGATATTAGAAAATGCAAAAGTAATGAACCAATAGAAATAAGTGAGTTTCATGACATCATTTAGTTTCCATGGAGATATTCATGACATCATTTTGTTTTTCTACCAATCAGATACTCTTATTTACTTTACCGCATTAGTGCCGAAAGTATTACTTTCGGCACTGTCTGTGATGTAAGCATGTAAAGTGTCATTTTCGCAACGATTTATGAATGAATATGATATAAAAAAGTGAACTTTTTTGCACGTTGTTATAAAAAAAATATTATGTTACACCAATGCATACCTCTAAGCAATAAATTCATCATAAAAATGTTTTGTATCAAACACCTAACTAGATTAAAAGGTTTTAAGGAAGCGTTACCTAATTCATGAGGCAGCTCATGACAAAATACAGCAACGGTTGTGCTTATTCCATCTGCATCACCAGATGCAAATGCGGCTCCTGAAAGGGTATATAAAAAATTAGACAATGCAAAACAAAACTAAACGCTTCAAAGGAAATAAATAAAATGCAAGGACCAATTCAAAAGATAAATAAATTAATGATTTTTTAAAAATAAATGTATAATATATTAATGACGGAAATTTTTACGATTTAAATAATATCTATGATAAATGCAATTGACTTATAAACAAATTATGATTACCCTAGCATATTTAAGACATCAAAACCTGTGATTACAAAAGATAAAACAACCAGGATTGTAATTTTGACTGGTTCACTGATTCAAAGTGGTTTTAGGTGTCCAAAACTGGTCCAAAATATGTTTTCAACTGCAACCGCCATGTTTTTAATTTTTAAAAAAGTTAAAATTAAAAAAAATTCAGTAACATTTAAAAAAAATTAATTTTTAAAATACTGCAAAAACTAAACTAGTCAAAACCTTAACTTGTTAAAAAAAACTTATTTGGTGTTTGCTGGTTGTGACATACTTGATTAGTGTTAAATAAATTATATAGCAAATTTCAGTGGTCAAAATTATATTGATCAGGGCAGTTAAAACCGGTTTAAACCCCACGGTTAAAACAGATAAAACCCTTAAAACAATAAACATTACCTATAGCTAAGCCATCACAGAAATTATGCAGACCATCTCCCATAATGACCATCCAAGCCACAGCAGAGACCGACTGTGGTATCTCATGATTGTGACCATGTCCGTGACCATGGTGCTCAGATACAACTACCGAGCTGTCCGAGTCGGGACGGTAAGTCACTGTGACTTCAGGTTCCAAGCTGAAGCTTGAGCGGCCGTGGAAACTGACCTCGTGGACTGATTGGTTGGAATCTTTTCTTGATGGGGAGGCTTCGCCTTGCAGCACTGAAATGATGGAATGTTTTTAATTTTTGTTAGTTAGCATTGTATTATTAGTTGCCCATGGATGACAAGATCCAAAAAGATTTTTAAAAAAACATTTGGATAATTTTTAAGAAAACAGTCACAAAAGTGCTTATTTTTTATACCTGAAAATTATATAAAAATATGTATATGAACAATATAATTACTCATTTTTATTTATTTATTTTTTTAGCTTGAAATTTAAAATGGAAATAAAAATTAGTGGATTTACATTAGTTTTCGTTTAGTTTAGTTTGAATTATCGTCGCACTAGAGCTACACAAGGGCTATTGGCGACGGCCGTTGTATTTTAGAACCACAGTCAAGTGACGAGCCGACACCTGAGTAGGCACCCAACGCAACCGTTAAGGGCGACATCGTACACAGTGTTAGGACTTTGAAGGATATTTAACGTGCACTTCCTCTACACGGGTATTATTCATCGGACAATTTTTGGCTGCACGGGCCGTTTATAGGTCTGCAGTTATTTTGGCGATGCCCGGACCCAAACCTGGGATCTTTTGCATGCTAGGAAAATGCCTACCCGACTGGGCTCCCCAGCCCCCTTACATTAGTTTTCATCCTATTAGTGAGTTACTACTGCTCGCGGAACAGTATTGTTACTAAACACTCGGTCCCGGAAATATCACGGAAGTGGTGTAGAGGACAAAATGTCACCCTGTCAGTTTCAAGGGAGCGAGAAGGAAGGGGATAACGATCGAATCAAATCAACTTTTATAAAAGAAAGTAATATTTTTGTGAATTAAATTTATGAAAAATACATGATAATTTACAAGAATTAATTACCATTGTACTATCAGCTACAATGAACAACAAAATACAAAATGGTTAAAAAAATATATGATACTTTTATTAGCATTAATTATCATTGTATTATCAGCTGCACATGAACAACAAGATCGTACAAAGTTATATTTTTGTGAATTAAAAATAAAAAATATGGAAAATATAAACTGCAGTTATTCTGGGGCCATTTTGATCCCTACAATAAATATGTGTAAGAAAATGGTTCCTAAAATCATCAATAATATAAAGAAAAGGAGATGGCTATATTATGTTGCATTATAGGCAGTATAAATTTCTACAATAAAATGAGAGTTCACAATATTATTTGACAAAAAGTGAAAATTAAAGTTTTAACAAGCAAATTTTTGTAATTAAATCTAATATGAAATATATAACGATTAAATAATGCTAAAAGAGTTTATAAGAGCCAAATGTCAGTGAAGAATAACGGTTCTTATGGAAACAGCCACACATACACAATACCCATTTCTTGGCATTAAAGAGATATATTGAAAACAAATGTAATTACTTTGTATTGTTTCCTTCTCATCTTTTTCACTAACATGTTCGTAGGAATTCTTTTTTGGGGGGGACAGTTTATCCCCAGCGCTGCCATTGTTAGCGCTTTCTTCTCTCTGAACAGGAACCATATTTTTCGTACGCAGGGAGTTCTAAAATAAAGCCATTTTCACAATTTATTGATTTTTATTTGTGTATATCAGGCTATTAAACAAAAAGAAAATGCAGACTAAACTTAAGTGAAAATGCGGACCTTGAATTGAAGTGTTTAGTGGAAGAACATGTTGTGTGACAAAAAGGTTTGTTTATGAGTCTTAAAGATTTTAGTTTGCACTTAGATCTTTAAAAATGGCCCTTGCAAAAGATAACAAGTACACTTAAGAGGGAATAACATGTGAATTGACACAAAAATTTCACACAGCATGTTCTCCCACTGAGCCTTTCAATTGTCTCTGTTACTGTCAAAAGTACAAAATTGGCTTAATACATCTATTGAATCTTAAATTTGCATAAACTTGAGTCAAATGAATTAATATGCATTCTAATGCAACTTATAGATTATAGTTAAACTCATAGTTTCCTTGCACAGAAGCCACGACCATGGTGTGAGCTATAAAACACGTGGAGCAATCAGATTAAGACAAAATAAAACGGTTGAAATTTCCTCTTCATCTGATTGCTCCGCACGATTTTAAGCTCCGAGCTTTTTAGCTCGCCCGTGGTCGTGGCTTCTGTGCAAGGAAACTGAGTTTAACTATAATAACGGAGCAATCAGATGAAAACACAAAAATTTAAAAAGCTGAAATTTACCTTCTCTCACTCTGAATTGTGCCCGGCATTTGTTAAAGCTCCCCGAAGAGTCCGCTGGCTTTCTTCCAAGGAAAACTATGAGTTTTAGACTAATTACTATATCTAATACAATATGTCAGTATAAAATTTTTTAGATATAGTTCGTGAAACAAAATATACATAAAAACAAACTTAAACAAAAACAATTTAAAAAATAAAAAATTTATGTTTACATTGTTTTTTCTGCTTCTAAAAAGTAGTAAATTTGTATTGACAGTCTTCAGTATGAAAAGAAAAATCTTTCGATAGGCAGACCAAATCCCCATAATGGCTTTCATTTCATTTTCTTACATGAAAACTAGATTTTGTGGTTAGCTCCATTCGTCTATGAGTGAATTATGGGAATTTTTTACTTCATCATTAGTTTGCCTGTTAATTGACAAATGTATGTCAGTGAAATATGTAAAATTGGTTTTTTTTAAATAGTTTTAATGGAAATACTAAACATACAAATTACCTCTTTTGAGGGACAAGCAAAATGGCTGAAGAATAAACTTGTTTTCACTGCTTGAGATTAAAATGTGATTTTTTAATGAAAATTTAATTTCTTTAAATGTTTTAAAATTATATTTTGGTAGTAGATAATTATTAAACGATTCTTCAGTTTAGCTTGAATTATCGTGCACTAGAGCTACAGAGGCTATGGCGACGGGCGTCGTATTTTAGAACCACAGTCAAGTGACGAGCCGACACCTGGGTAGGCAGCCAACGCAACCGTTAAGGGCGACATCATACACAGCGTTGGGACTTTGGAGCGTATTTTAACGTAACTCCCTCTACACGGGGTATTATTCGTCGGACATTTTTGGCTGCACGGGCCGTTTATAGGTCGGCAGTATTTGCGATGGACACCGGTTGCATGCTAGGCGACGCCTAACAGGCTCCGCCCCTAACGTTTTATCTTAAATTAAAAATATAAAATATATTTTGCATTTAAACTACAGGTGTAAAACTGCAGCAGTGACAGGTTATATGTCTGCATCTAGGGTTAGATAACATGATTTAACTTTTTGCTTAAAAATTATACTTCAAGTATTACTGATTTGTTTAAAGAGGAATCAAGATTAGAGTTTACTTGAACCTTCAGAACGTAGTTAAAATAGGTTAAAATTTTTAAAATAAACTAATTTGTTTAATGCTTTTTTGTATGAGAGAGGATATAAAATAAGCTTTTAAGTAATTTTAAGTAGGAAGCAGATATCACATGAAGCATGCAGTGGTAAATATGCAGGGTTCAGAAAAACTTTTTCCAGAAAAAAAACCTGTTTGGTTTAACCAGAGTTTTTCAGTTTAAACCACATATTTCGACTTTTTCATCCTAAATAAACATGTTATTTTTATATTTTTTTATTCAACACACTAAAATTAACGTGCAGTTGAAAAGGAAAAAAACCAAGCATGCTATGTTTTAAGCATAGGGCTTAGCAATAGTTCTGCAGAATTTGAGTTTAATAAGTTTTGAATATCATAACAGCTTTTTATTTTAAATTAAAATAAGAATTTTAAAAAAACAAGTTGGTTTATTTTGAAGAAAAACAACATTTGGTTTAAACAGACAAACCCTGTAAATCTGAAGCATGTAATGGTAAGCATAAATCAGTGGTTCCCAACCTTTTCTGGGCCATCGCCTCGTTCTTTAGGTTGATTAACATCCATCGTCCCTTTTAATTTTCATGTCATGTCGAATCATAATTTGAGTTAAAGTGTAACTATAAACAGTTTTATAGCACTTACTACCGTTTATAAAAACAACCAAAGAAGCTTTACCCGGTTTCTTTTAAATAAAATAGAAAAAACATAAAACACATATTTTTAAAGAACAAAAGTGAAATAATGAACTAAGATATTCTTACTGGTTTCTAGAAAATTTTAAGAGAGTTGAAAGTAAAAATTGGCAGGTTTGGAGAATGGTTTTACTGTACAAAGGTACAACATTATTTTAATTTTCCCCCTTTGAATAGTCATCGCCCCTCAAGTATTTTTTGCCCCCTTGATAACACAAATCGCTCACTTGGGGGCGATCGCTCCCAGGTTGGGAACCGCTGGCATAAATCATGTGCAAATGATAAGTATGAAACAACAAATATCTGTACTTACATGTGGCATGAGGTGAAGCAGACCATCCCCTGAGAGACTCCCAATGGCCAACCCTACTAAAAACTGTAGTAGAGTATGGTAGAACCACTTTTGCATGATTGGTATCACAGTAACACTTATCAAACCACAGAAGCTGATTGCAATCACAGCCAGAGTTGCATACAGCCACACTAGAGAGGAAGAAAATATACATATTTAAGAGGGATTGTCAGTCCCATAGAGCTAATGCATGAGTTTTGGAATCACAACTTCCACAGAAGTATTGCTTTGCCCTGTTAGCCCTTTTCCCCAGGGTTGGCATAGTTTTAACCATGGTAAAAACCAGTATTTACCGTCCTGGGAAAAATGAATATTGAACAAAGTGAAGATCCCATTTTAAGTTTTCCCACTTGGGAAAAACTTAATTGTTGAAACAGTTAAAATGTTTTTAATGGATTCATTCAAAATAATTTTAATTTTGTTTTTCAATATTCCTCATGGCCTTAATATTTTTAAAAATTGACAAGTCTTCCTTAATTATTTTACAAATTTAATAATCATGTGCTTTCGTTTATTATTTAAATATTCCCATCTGCATAACCAGAAATAATTATGAAAATATTGTCTGTGGTAAATATTCATTTAACTATTGTATAGGATAAATTATTAAATAAACTAATAAATAAGTACAAATATAATATAATAATATTAACTAATAAATCAGTACAAAATTAAAAAGAAAACATCATTTTATTCAATGTATTAAACATTAAAACTTTTTATACTTTAAGGATTATAAAATTCAGACGGTTAAAGTGAAGATCCCATTAAACATAGACCGGTTATGCGAGGGACAACTATAGGTTTAAAAAAAATCTGGCATTCACTCAAATATTTTAAATTTCATAACCTACTACAGCTAGCTTAGACTCTGGATCCCATATAAATATTAAATATCCCTACCAGAAAACAAGCCACAAATTTATCATGACATGTGTACAACGAGCGAAGTAAGATGATAAGTAATACATAAAATTCCCAATCCATGAGAAAATATTTTTTTTCAATATCCAATATCCATCAGGCTTACCACATCTATGAACAAAAAGCTAAAAATACTCTTATACAAAACTTACCTCTCCCTGAAGCCCGCTGCGTACTAGACTTATAATGCTGATGAAAATCAGCCGATGGCTCATGACTATGCTCGCCCTCAAACCCCTCCTCATCCCCACACGGATGCACATGATGATGCTTCTCAGTCTCATGCTCATGTGAGGCATCATGTTCATGGTTATGCAAGGAATGCACATGCACCAGTCCCTCTTCGGCAGGCTTTGCCAAGCGATTCCCGACCCCGATGCGAGAGGTTTCGTGGTCTTCGTGTCGATGAGAGCTCGGGTGGTTTGTGTGGGTTGTGTTTGGAGAGTGGGATTGTCCGTTTGGGGGGGTGTCTTCGTGGTGGTTTTCTGGAAGATTGGTTTCTGTAGGAGAGAAAGTTAATTAAGGCTATGGGGAAGAAAACTGCAGTGTCAAAAACAATGCCTTGGACAATTTTTTATCCTGAAATAATCTTTTGTGAAATATATTATAAATCCATCACATTAACCACAATCTGAGACCCATACATAAATGCCGTGCCATAAAAGCTGTAGACTATATTGTTCATAAGTGCAAGTTCATAAGCTTGATTTTGCATTTAAAACAATATGAATTATAAACAAATTGTTTTTAATAAACTCTTATTACTAGAAAAAAAACAGGAAGTAATAACCCAATTTTTAAAAAAAAGATAGAAACTCATAAGTGCGAAAAAATGTGAAGCAAGAACAACTAAAATTTATGAATTAAATACAAAAAAGTTATCAAACTTGAAGACTAATTAGCAGTTAGTAGCTGATAAATTAAAATTCACATTAAAGTTTTAAAAAAATCCCTTAATTTCCAAAAAGAGGCTATAATCAGTAACTCTATAATATAAACGAAAACTTCGGAGATCCACAGAAAACTCCAGCTAATATTCGGAAAAAATTTCGGCGATCCATAGTCCCGAAAACTTCAACGATCCTAAAATCCGATCTTATGAATTGCAAAGATCATATAAACGTTTTTTTTAAATAAAATAAATAAACAGCGATCCTTTATTGAACAAGAAGTTCATAAAGAACTAAAATAGCCTACTTTCCTGTTACTTAAATACTTACTGAAGTTCTAATCGGGAAAAAACTAGGTTCCTAACAGTAAATATCATCAACCACCGTTTCTACACTAGATTTATACACATTAGAAAAAAATATCGAAACACAGCATCCAGCTATAATTTAAACTTCTAAAAGCCAAAATCAACTATTTTCCTTAATATTCTTTCGCAAATTAAGTTAATATTATTTATCGTCTGCTCGATTTATTTGTAGTTCGAAGAATAATTAAATATTTATTAATAACAAAAGTAATGAAACTACTCCGAACTGCATTAAAAAATAAGAAATGTAAATTTTAAAACTAAGCATAATTGCATGCAAAAGTATGCCTTGCCGCTTTCTTGGTAGATAATTAATGAATAATCAAAGAATCAAATTGTGCTACATTTTATGACGTCATTCCAAACTGATTCATGAAAATATTATTTTGCTTCAAATATGTTTAAATAAAGTTTCTCATGCCATTGTTGATTTGGCAACAGTGATTTAAATGACTCAAAATTGAATTTCAATGCTAATTCGATAGGAAATTCGCCGACAGATAGTAGATTTATGTCCGTCCGGACGTACAGACAGACGGACAAAAAGTATGAAAGTTGGGTATCTGAGGTCATAGCTTTCTAACAAAAAAAGAATTTTTAAGATCCGATGGATAGAACAGATTTTGGAAGGGGGGTACGGACAGACAGACAGACGGACATCGCATGTCAATACCTACTTTTTCATTTTTTTAATTCTTTCGAATTAAAAAAAGAAAAGTAGGCTAAAAATCTCGGGAGATCAATCTACTCAATGCGTGCCATCCTAGTATTGGCAAACTCCGGAGATCTTACTATCCAAAAACTCCAAAGATCATAATATCTGAAAACTATGAGGATCCTTAGACCGGAAAACTCAGGAGATCCAATAATCGGAATCATCTGATGATCATATAAAAGTGAAAGCAGGCGATTCTACAATCGGCATGTCTGTTTAATCGGTAAACTTCGGTTACCTTTTTGCACAATTTAAGCAATCCTCCAGTGTGAACACTCTATTGTCTTTTGATAAAAAAATGATTACAGGTTGAAAAGTGGAAAACTTTGTGAAATTTAAATAAAGATTCGCGGAAAAAAATAAATTGGCGGACCCGCGAAAGAATTACATCAGTTAAGAAACTTAAAAAATTCTCAATACTTCGGATTTTAATTAGTGTTAAAACTAAGATTTCTCTAAAAAGTATTTACCTTGCAGAAAAAAAATAACACTCCCTAACCAGAATATATTTTTGTACCTCTGAGATAGTTAAAACTACTTTAATGATTAAGGATTGCACAATAAACTCAATTTATTTAAAATTCTAAAAACTATTTTTCTTGCATACAACCATTAATTTTTTAGGGTTCAATTAAGAAATAAATGAACCTTATAACTAACAATAAAGTATTAATTTTCAAACATATTAAATTAGTAATTTAAGAAGCACACTTAGATTTATTAATCAATTACCTTCAGTATGCTTTGGAAGAGGAAGTAATATCCTTTCTGATGCACCTCTTCGTTTTCTTCTTGTGTAAAATTTTAAAGAATTTTTTACAGTTTCAGACTTAGTTGCAACTAATTTATTGTCCGCAGTTGGAGCTATAATATTTTGATTCTCATCCTCACTGTTAGAAAGTACTTTGAGTTCTATACCTATTTAATAAAGACAGTGATTTTTTTTTAATACAGTAACCATGCTTTCCTTTAAGACATCAAATATATTTAAGATTAAAATTCAGTAGTTTTAAATCAGAAATTTAAATTTTTTTGTTCATTTTAAATTGCCAGTTTTTGTAACGAAGTTTTTTTTAAAAAAAGAACACTCATATTCAAGGTTAAATTTCTATTTTTCAACTAACGAACTATGAAGGTAAACTAGTTTTTATTTTATTTTGTTAGATAAAAAAAACTAATTCTTATTTTCAAATAGCATACCTAATTGATATTGATCTTATAATAAAAGTAAATAAACGGTTAAATAAAATAACCATTTTAAAATTAAATTCGTTTTCAACCACCCTAAAAACAAATTAACTTTTCAGGCTTGCCAACTTTTGTAGCTCTAGTGCGACGTTAATTCAGGCAACAAAACTTTCAACTCTGCGAATTTTATTCGGGAATAACCATTTTGCGAATTCCGGGCACCAAAAGAAAATTTAATGTTTCCCATTTCGAAAGTGGATAACACGGAAATTCCAAAAGTAGTTTTTAAAAAATCGTTATTCCGGGTGAAATACGGATAGTTGTTAAATTTAGCGCATTAGAGCTACACGAGGGTTATTGGCGGCGGACGTCGTAATTTAGAATAACAGGGTGGTTACAAAATCCTAGAAAAAAAGTTCCCTGATATTTCCACAAAAAATTCCCTGATTTTACAATTACCTAAAAAACATACAATACACACAATTCAATGCAGTACAGAAAATTTAATCCAGACATCGCAGGAATTAAGACTTTCCAGGTTAGGGGTTAGCCTACCTAACTTTTCCACATTTCCGAAAATCTGAATAAATTTAGAGGAACCACGTGATTAGAGAATCATGTTATAACATGATTCCTGAGAGAGATTGATCGTTCCTCCAAGATTGGTCCTTCAGGCAAATAGGACCAATCAGAATTCTTTTTTTTTCTTTTGATCAAGTGCCCTAGTGTCCATTAGTGGTGATCACAAGAAATCTAAACCTGCTGTTTAAGTAATCCAAAATGTAAAAAATTCCCTGATATTTTGCGAAATTTCAAAAATTCCATGAGAGAATTCCCTGATGTTTCCAGAAAAAGTTCAATGATTTACAGGTTCTGTTACCACCCTGAATAATGGTCAAGTGACGAGCCGACACACGAATAGACACCAACGCAACTTTTAAGAGCTAAATCGTACACAGCGTCGGGCTTTTGGAGCATATTTCACGAGCACTCTCTCTATACGGGTTATTGTTTATTGGTTTTTTGGGCTGCACAGGCCGTTTACAGGTCAGTAGTTATTTTGGCATTGGCCGGACCCGAATTTAAGACATTTCGCATGCAAGGCAATCGCCTTAGCGACTGGGCTTCCCCGACCTTTCTTTAAATCCGGAGAGTTGGCAGGACTGATTATCCTTATTATAGGTTAGCGAAAGTAAAATTAAAAATTTATATATAATATACATATCTTAATTTATTTCATGCTTATTTAGATAATAAACTATTTAAAACAGTAACATAAAACAAACATTCCCTTATTTACACTTGATTATCATTATTATTTACGACAAGCATCCTATTTTTCGACAAAAAAGCGGATAAAACCATTTAATACAATGTAAAAGAGTATTATCTAAACAATTTATACAACATACCTGATGAATTTTGATTGTGCCGAGATGAATTCAGCGGTAATAAATGCGATGTGTCTCGTATTCTGTTAGCACCTTCGCTCCCAGGGTTGCCGTGAGCAGTGTGATATGCGTGGGACATAGACCCATGACACGTGACCACCAGCAAACAGATCACAGAGCTTGAGAAACACATCATACAACGGTGAAGCATCTTTCAGTTTGTGATTGGGATGTTAAGTACAACTCCTGAGCGCCCTGTTAAAAAAAATATGTGGTTACGAAAATTGAAAGAGTTGCAGCGTAATGAACAACTGGAACGGTCACGCCTACGGTGACGTCACATCTACGCCGAGCAATCTCTTCTACTCTACAAAAAAAAAAACATGATCCGCCCTGTTCGAATTGTCCAATTGAAACAAAGTTCTGTTTAAAAAAAATTTAAAATTCGTTTGGGTAAAACTTTTACTAAAGGACTTGAAAACTCCTTGTGTTTAACTCCCAAGCTAGATTTGTTTTTTATTTTATCGATCTACTGAAGAGATGATTCACATGAGTGATCCTTGTTTAATGGGCAAATCACGTCACATCTCAGCTAACAAATAAATTTATTATAAGATAAAAAAAAATGTCGACAAATAGCTTTGTTTTGGCCAGATAAGACAAAGGAAAACGCCATTTTACAACATAGAACTTTCTTGTTTTGTTTTTATCAATACATCGTCAATCATCGATTTATCAATACGTCGTCGGTCAAATGACAAAACCACGAATGTGCAAATTTTAAGGATGGGCTATTTTTGAAAACGATAGGCTTATAAGTATGAAGTTTTCTATCCCTGTGACTTTGCACATTCGTGATTTTGTCATCTGACCGACGACTTGTTCAATTCAATTTTTTTTATGAAACCAAAAGCCTGCAATAAAAAAAATTATCCTAGAGTGACATTTTCACATGCTCGAAAAGTGAAATTTTCTAACAGTACCCTTACGCAAAAAATAATGCGATGGATATTGTAAAAATTTAATCAGAAATTTCATAGGGTGTCTGTGTGAAAAATGATGCAGAAAAATCTGATACAGCTAGATGACAAATATTACAGAAAAATTCCGGAGCAAGGAGTTATGAAGCTTTCATCAAACCCTTGAAAAACGGCAAAGCCTGAAATATATCTAACATTTACATACTATAAGATGAACTTCCTTAAAGAAAATATGAATGTCAAAAACAAAGAAGGGCTCGAACAGATTTTATATGTAAATATACTAGGGGTGCGAAACACCTCACGACTTTCATTTACCACTCAGTAATAGACATTTGATATGCTACAATTCGGTTAAAAATTTGTACAAGGTTTTCGTTTTTAAGCAATACCTTTAAAACCTAAAAAAGTTCTATAGCAACTAGCCTTTGTGGATGTACGATTTTCTCGTAAACCTTATTATGACGCTCGATAGTCACCAAGACCAAATTTGAAGCAGGGTTTGCGACCCGCCCACAAACCCAAAAAAAACCCGGGCGGGTTTTATTAAAATAACCCACTTTAAAAAAAAAACAATAAAACCCAGGCTCAAGTGGGTTTTTTTTTAAAGTATTAATAATTTACAACTTTTTTGTGATTTTTTTAAAGGTTTATCTAAAATAACAGCCCAGTTTAATAAAAAAATTACAAATCAAACAAATATTTTCAAACTCAAAATAATTAAAATATTTGATTATGTACAACTTTGATGCATTTATGGTACTATGTTACTGCATTAGTAAAGAAGGCTAAAGTACTATGTAGTGTAAAGTAACTAAGTAAAGAGTTTAAGATTTTTTTTATGGCTAGTTACAAAAGTATTTTGTTTTCCTGAAAAACGATGTTAGTACACAATTCAAATTGAACACTTGGTCACCTTCGCTCAGTTCATACTGGGACTTTGTTCACTTCAGTTAAATTCGTAAATATAAAATAAAACAACGAAATACTAACGAATGTACTTGCAATTGAAAAGGCAAAAAAAAAGCTGGTTCAATGTCATTACTTCTTAAATCAAGGTAAAACTCAGTAATCAATCAAGTAATTTTTCTTTTCTTAATTAAAAAAAATTATCACGCAAACTCACTTTATTTCGTATTATTGAGATCCTAAAAAAGAGCGTAAATCAAGGTTGAAAATTGATTCTTTTCATTAAAATTCATTTTAATTAAATTTAATATTTAAAAATATATATTAATTTAGAATTAGTTTTTCTCTTGACTGAAATTGTTCTCTTCTTAAAATACTACTTCAAATTTAAACCAAACAGTGACATTATAAGGTTGAATTTTAAACAACCCAAAAAAGCCCAATAAAACCCACCCGGGTTGGGCTTTTTTAAAAAAAAAACAGTTTTTTTTTAAACCCTGATTTGAAGTCTATAGATCTTGTACTTTGAGTGGTTTCAGACAGACAGAATGAGACGAACCAATGTTACTTTCATTATCTTATATTCCATATTAGGTATCGGAAGTAAAAATATAGTTAAAACTTACAATGGTCGTCCAGCAAAAACTGTGGATGCACTATGTACAAAAACTACACTGTGGCAAACAGTCATCAACTGATATACTAGAATTTCTGTAGGATTTCCGAAATTCTTATACAATCGCTGCAGAGATATTCTGTATTTTCCCACAGTTTATAAAATAATATTGATTGTCATCTCATACAAATGGGTTGATTTACAGTCTTCAAAACTGTCATATTTTCCCCTAATGATGCAGAATATGGCAACATAAGACGACAGGTTGACGTTTCGGTAAATAGTGTTATTTATGGAACTGTCATCTGAAGGTGATAACGACCTATTTTATGGAAATGGTGCTTTTAATAAGAAACAATGAATGCATAAACTTTGGATTGTTGCAATATAAGGACGATAGCACTAATAAACAAGGTTAACCCTAGCGTTAGAGTGAAGTTGAATCATCGTCGCACTAGAGCTTTGGCGACGAGCGACATAATTTAGAACCACAGTCAAGTGCCGAGCCGAGTGAGCCGACACCCGAGTAGGTACCCAATGCAGTACCCAAGTTTTAAGTTCGACATCGTCGGGCCTTTGTAGCATATTTAACGTGCACTCCCTCTACCCGGGGTAATTTTCATTGGACATTTTGGCTACACAGACCGTTTATAGGCCAGCAGTTATTGTGTCAATGCCCGGGTACAATCCTAGAACCTTCTGCATGCAAGGCGAGCGAATTACCGACTGGGCTAGCCAGCCCCTAGAAACAATAAACCCATAAACTTTGTACTAGTACTATAGCAATATAAGGAAGATAGCACCATTGAACAAGGTTTAACTACCAAGAGAAAAAAAAAAGGTTTATAATGTTTCGGGTGTCCAAATGTATTGCATTTTGCACTAGAGCTTAGTTTGCAACTACTATCTAGCAATAAAAATTTTGCAAATAGTCTCCAGTTAATTTTTTCAAAAAAAAAGTAGGTTTGTAACAGAATCTGTCACTTAACCCGCTTCCACACAACAGTTGTGTTTAACAGGTTAAAAGTCGACAAACACGGCATTAATATTCTATATTAAACATTTACAAGCTAAATTTCTAGGCTAGTTTCATTTATTTTATTTCGAAAATTCAATAATTGTTACTTATCGTTTGCAAAAATTAATTTATATTTCAAAGAATAAATATGTAATATTCCTCGCTTTTAAATAGAATTAAAACATTTCATATCAACGTACAAAGAATCTCGTAGTGAAATATATTTCACGTCATTTCAAACTGATCGATGTCGCAAAAATAAATTTATTTTAATTTATTGTCTAAAAGAATTAAGGTTTCTCGAGCGATCATGGCAATGGTGATTGAATTCTAATAAAAATGACTTCCTATGATTTTTAAATGAGCATTCAATTTTGCACTTTTAAAAAAAAAATAATTGAAGTACTTCGAATTCGAATTCTTTTCTGAAATTTTCAATGTATTCTAATTTCGATGCACTGAATTTTTTGACGTATCACACTTGCCCGTAGCATTTGTAGTTCGGGCTATGAAAGGGGGTGACGTACTGAACGATTATAATACCTTCCACTTTTTACGTTATAAACGTAGTGTAGAAGCTAAAAAAACCTAAATAAAATAAGTTATGAAAATCTAATGATGATTTCACAGTCGAAAAGTCATTCACTGAAACAGATCTGGCCAGGCTAATTATGTTTTCAATGCAATGTTTTACACTGATTTCAACAATGTGGTGTTATTTACTGCAATTAGTATTTACATTCACTAATAATGAATTTTCCTATAAGCCGCGCTAAGCCGAAACAAGTCAATTGCAGGAAATTGGCTCCGATTAACAGCTCTCGCAATGGGCGATTTTTTTTTTATGGCAATTTTGAAATACCGTGTTAGGAAAAGCATGTGAACCTTATTTTTTTGGAAATTTTATTTAAATATATTTTTTCTCTATTTTTGGATACAACTTACATTTTTAAAATAAAAAGAAAATTGTTAGAAGTCTTAGTCCTGTATAGAATTTTCAAAACTCTTAATCAAATGGCAAACTTATTTTATTTAAAGCTTTTACCCTTTCATGCCCGAGTGATTTCTTGTAAACTAAAAACCAACCTTTTATTTTGCTATTTCCACAATTGAAAAGAAATTTTTAATTAAGCTTTAGTTTTTAAGGTTTATGTGCTGTTTTCATGAAGTTTTATGTTATAGTTATACTATAATCAATATCATATTTTAAGATTTTTAAGACTGCAGACTACACTAGATAAAAAAAAATTATTGATCTCTGACATAGCAAAATAAACATTAAAAATTGCTCTGGATCTTTAATAACTTGATGTATATAAAAACTCAGCTGTTTTAATTGATTTTGACTTTAAGAAAAACTTTAAAAATTCTTACAGATTTTCAATATTTTATTTCTCTCTTGAATTAACGAAAAACAGGTTTTAAGCAATTATCTATACAATCTATCTTGTCAAAGATGTTGTCAATTGAAAAATTGTCACAAAATATAAAGCAAAAGGGAGTTTTATTCTTTTTTTAAAAAAGAATTTTAACATTACTTACATGAAAAAAGTTATTACTTACATATTCCATCATTAGGACATTTAAAATTTTAAAGGAGAACTCCCAGAAAGAAAAAACATATTTCAAGGTCAACTGAATCTCAGCATCAAATATAAATTAATCTTACAAGATGAGTATCACAATATGTTTAGATAATATATGCTATTGCTTCTTTCAATGCCGCCCACTAATTTCCTCTGCCCACAGTATTTCCTACTCATCTTTACAAGAAAGTTAATTTTTACGGATACACACCATATTATATCCCACAGTAATGAACAAAAAAAAATAATAGTTGGTCGATGTAGGATATTTGCCAATCTCGCTAAATGCCTCCTAACTTGTATTAATTTAGCAAACAACACCCTATAAAATCAATACATTAGCTTCATTTTTTTAATCTTTCCTTCAAGAAAACTGGGTCTTTTAAATGCCAATCGAAATTTAAAGTTTGAAATAATATAAACAAGTTAAAAAGTGTATTATAAATTGGTTTTTGAACAGTTTCTTTTTAAATATGGCAAATCATATAATATAAAAACAAAGTGGAATAAAAAGCGCTTACCTTTTAAATGTAACGATATTAAATATCAAAAGACAAAAAAATATTTACAAAACATTATACATCAAACGTTTTTCAATAAATTTTTCAACAAATTAAAAAATGTAGTAGGGAAATGAGATGAATAACAAAAAAATTATTATCTATCAAAAATAATTAAAAAATTTATTCCAGATTAAAGACAATTTTTATTACTATTATTCCATACATAAAATATAAAATCATAGGATCTGGAAAATTTATATGTTATAAATTGAAGCAACAAATTTTACAGACCACTGTAATTGATGAAAGAATTAAGGTGACCACAAGGTTAAAAATTAGCCATGCATTACAAATGTCTATATATTTTGAAACTGATAACTTTGATACATTTTTTTTTACCAAATTGTCCAATAAATTAAGACTTAATTAAACTTTCATAAGTAAAACAAGTCTTACAAGGAACTATTTCTAATAATTTATTTTGCAATTTAAAAATAACACACTAATGTATTATTTGTATCGTGAAAATAGGAGTGGAAAATTTGACCAATTACCTATGCGGACTACTAGGATATATTTTTTAGCATGTTACTATTTATCAATAAAAGCTGGACAAATTCAAAACCCTACAACAATTAACCTACACAGTATAATGACTGATCCCTAAACTAGCACGAACTTTGTGGAATGATATGATGCAATGAAATTGTCTATTTTCTCTGATTGAAAAACATGCCATACCATTTGAATAATCAGCATAAAAATAACAGCTATCTTATGAATAATGGATAGATTTTGCCTTATTATAAAAAAGGACATTATACACAGTTTAAAAAAATTTTGTGCTTGGTTTCACCAAAACAATGGTACCTAGTAACTGCAACGGCTGTGTGGTGAAATGTTTCACCATATTTTCTGTATTAAGGTTGAACCATTTTCAGATTTTGTTGACAAAAACCTAATAATATAATAGGTTCAACAGAATAAAATATAGTGACACATTTTATCACAGATGTTACTGCTTGACTTATGACATTTGAAGGGGGGCTCTGTAAACCTAGCACTGCGACCAAACGTCTATTGTAGCTCCGAACATAAACAAGTAGGTTTGTTACAGAATCTGTCACTTAAACCGCTTCCACACAACATTTGTGCTCAACAGGAAACAAACTATTTATACACCTCAGAAAGAAATTCGCCAAACAGAGCCTTTAGCTAGTTGCAATTCAAACATTTAAACACCAAAATTAACTATTTTCATTAATCTTCATTCTCAGATTTAATAATTAGACTATTGTTTGCTAAATTTGTTTGAAGTTAGAAGAATAATGATGTAATCTTTTTTAATAAATATCTTTGTGTTGCCACAATTTCCCATTTACATTTATTTCGAAAATTCAGTTATTTACCGTTTGTTAAATTAATTTACAGTTCGAAAATAATATAATTAGTACAATTGATGCTTTAAAAATAAAAGCGAAACTTTGCATATTTTTATGCCAAGTTAGAATTCTTTATGCACCTTTCTTCATACATATATAATGAACCATCAAAAGAACTCTTGTGATATTACAACAATACAAACTGAATTATATCACATAAATAAATATTCCTGCAAAAAAGTTTTGATTTTAAATAAATTTTTTTGTGCGTTTATTTTAACGAAATGAACAGTGAAAATATTGATTAAAAATGGAATTTGCATGTTATTTCAATGTAGATTAAATTTTTAATTATTTAAATTTTAAATAAACTTCTTATTTAAATTTTTTTATGAAATTTGGAATGGAGCCTAAACTGATTTTTTACTTCAAAATCACGTATCCCACTTGTTTGTGAGACTTAATGTTCGTTCTGTGAAAGTGGGTGACGGACGGACTGAATGATTATAAAACCTTCCACTTTTTACGTTATAAACGTAGTCTGGAAGCTAAAATAACTCCCTGCCTCTTTATGAAAAGAGACCTGTTGCTGAAGCAAAATTCAGCAAAGACCATATTGGGAAGTCTTGGAGCTCCCAGTGTTTAAGTAGATGTCGCCTGAGGTGTTCCAATATCTGCATGCAATTTCACACTCACAGAGGATATAAGCTGCAGTTTCGTTCTTGAATCTCTCTACAACTCCTGCATAAAGGATCATCAAAAACCCTCATAATGAAAAGATGCCTTCTAAGAGTACAGTGGCCAATAAGTAAGTAGATAGCTTTATGAATTCTGTAACAATTAAGCACTAAAAGTTATTTATGATGAGAGCTAGGACAGATTGAGTTAAACTCCCTCCTTGCCTGTCTGGTCAGTTGAGTTGAAGCGGTTGACACTACTAGGAACCATATTTTTGGTGAAACCAAGCACACCAAGTTTTCAACATTGTAAGTAATAACTGAATATTGACACAGTCTATATGCATCATTAATATCGCTTCGCATCCCCAATGTATATATATAATTAATATTTTTGATATTAGCTGCCTTGCTGGGCCAACATACACATGAACAACCAACTATTAAATTATATAAAATATGCATCTGCAGTTTGTAAAAAAAAAACTAGTTTTTGAAAAGAATCTTGTTGAACAATATATTTATTACTTTGGTACCACAATACACATATCTGCACTATTTGTCACACACACAAAAAAAAAACCCAGATACAATACAAGTACTAAATACTTTATTAAATTAAAAAGGCTACATGGAGTAGTACAAAGTGGA
The DNA here is from genome assembly GCA_019343175.1 of Oedothorax gibbosus. Classification (NCBI taxonomy): domain Eukaryota; kingdom Metazoa; phylum Arthropoda; class Arachnida; order Araneae; family Linyphiidae; genus Oedothorax; species Oedothorax gibbosus. The sequence goes on from CM033271.1 coordinate 41,187,860, forward strand.
ATGCAAAATATGTCATAGTGAAATGCAAGTGTATAGAGCCAACACCTCACATTATATATAAACCCCATCCTAATAAATAAACACTACAGAAGTATAAAATATAGTCAGTTTTAGTAATAATCTGGTACCGGGGCGCAAACAACACGAATAAAGTCATCGTAGTTGATGTAACCATTGGGAGAAACATTGGCCTCTCGAAAAATACGATCCACTGTAAAATAATGTGCACATTAGAATAATGTACTGATTTTAAAATGTTTATTATAACTGTGTATAGTTACAGAACTTTAAAATCATAACAGTTTTAATGCACAGTCACGAGTTACCAAAATTTAGCTTAAACTTGCGACTATTTATATTTCCTTAAGAGAGATTGAATGCCAACACCTTGTTAAATAGATAACATTTCTACCATACAAAATTAATGTATTAAAAAAATGAAATATGAGATAACAAAATTATACTACAAATTTAACTTTAAAAATAAAAAACATTAACACTGTGATGCAGAATTAAAATTCTTTACTAAAGTAAATATTAAGCCCAGAAATAAAAAGAACATTTTTTAATCAAAAACTTCAAAAATAAAGGTTATAGATAAATTTATTTCCGTTAATAAAGGAAGCTCTTTTCTTGAATGTAGAAAATTTTCAAAGTGATGCCTTTGGAAATTAATAATACCTATAAAAATAAATGTACTACAGATAAACGATATGAAATACCAATAAATGGTTTAAAAAATATAACAAGCTTACAAAAGCTATTTGCAGTAAAGCAGAAAAAATTTCCAGAAACCTTTGCCATTGGAAAAAATGATCACCCAGGAGAACATTTGACTTATTTTATAATTAATGGCAATATCCTTGAATCCAAACCACCATAAGGTTATACGATAACCGCCTACTTGAATCACTTCAACTACAGTGTTAGTCAAACTAAAGAGCATTATGGCGCCTTGGTGAAAGAGGTTTAGTTCAAATAATAAACTAATACTTAATGCAAACAAGACAGAGCGACTGGCAAAGAAATGCCACTGTACACCACACAGACGAAGCCTAAAATTTATGCAAGAAAAACATAGGACATGAAAAACTAGAACAGAGGTAACTACTTGCGGCCCGGGTATTCCATGCAAGAGACAAAAGCTTTGCAACTATATATGATACAACACATCTCCTTCCTTAACAGCATTGTATAAAAAAAAAAAACTTGGCCTAGATACAAAACCAATTTGACTTCCTAGTCTACTCTTCTCACAACCATTGAAAATAGATCTTACTCTTTATACTAGGGGGCTTTAAAAACTAATTGGAAATTTGAAAAAAGAAAAAAAAACACATCAAGGTATAAAGGAGAGACACATTCCAGAAAAATTTTGGACTTGTTACATCAATATTTCATCCTGTTATAGCTGCAGACACTTTAAAAGCCTATACTTTAACATAAAGAGAGACTAATTTTTATTTTTAATTAAAAAACTAATTGGAAATTTGAAAAAAGAAAAAAACGCATCGAGGTATAAGGGAGAGACACATTCCAGAAAAATTTTGGACTTGTAACATCAATATTCCATCCTGTTGTGGCTGCGGACACTTTAAAAAAGAGCTTACATTTTTTTTATTATAGAGACATATTCAGTCGAAAAGGTGGCAAGCACAAAAAGGCAAGACAAACTCAACCAAAGGTGTTAGTAGAAAAGGAGAATTAATCAAGACACTTTAAACCCAGCCACACTTCATATAAATTCTTTTTTAATCATATTAGGTAAATTTTTAATATAAATTTCATTACCCTCCTTGGGGCTGAGCTTTTCTCCCCACAACAGGAGAATATGGCGCAACTCCCGAGCCGGGATGCGACCAGACTTTCCTTTGTCACTAGCCCGGAAAGCGCGCAGGATTTCCTGGGGAATGTTTTCCCGCTGGCTATGATTGTGCATGATTTCAAGCATATCGGCAAATGATATCTTTCCATCTGCAAGTGGAGGAATACTATCAATGGTGGAATTTAGGTTTCCCCAAATACTATACAACCATTCTTCCTATATTTAATTTAAGGATTTCTTTGTATATCCTCTCTCTGAAAAAATTCTTTAAATCTTTTAAAACATTAGAAAAAAGTTAAATTTAACAAATCTAACTCATTTACAGATGTAATATGCCAAAAAACTAAGCTAACAACATAAGTTAAATTTTGTAAATTTTTGTGTGGAAAGCCATATTCCAAACGTTAAAAAAATTTCTCTTTTAAGTTCGCCACAGAGATATACTACAGCTTAATAATAACATAAAAAAGTGGAACATTTTATCCGCCATAAAAATAATAGTTTCATCACTTTATGTCTATTAGTTATATGTAATATTTGAATCCCACAATTTAGTTACAAAATCAAAATAAAATAATCCTCCCAAAAAACAAAACAAGCTCCTAACTCACTTTTTTCTTTGAAATACTTTTTCAACTCGGTTATGGTAGGACTCATTCCCAAAGACCGCATGATGATAGTTAACTCATCCAAACTTCGGATTTGGCCACTTCTGGCATTCAAGTAAAAGCAATCACGAAATTCTGAAAAAGTTCAACACAGTTAATGTGCTATGGGAACACCTCTGCGCGCAACTTTTCTTTCGAGTACATACATACATACAGATCTTCTTATATCTCATGTCTTCTTCACCCAAACAAAATAGTCCAAATTATAAAAGAGGAGATGCACAATTATATATAATAATGATGAAAACCATATAACAGTAGATTAAGATTTGATGCAAAAGAGGTTGTCAATGTTCCTGACTAATTTGAGGGCTCGACTGAGTGCTTTTTGGTCCTTGGGGTTGGTCCGATGCCGAGTGTACAAATATTAAACCAGCCAATTTTTTTTTCTTTCAATTGGCCCATGGAGAAAGGAAAATCAAATGCGACATTCAGTTAACTGATGTGAAAACAACCAAAAGAATACAATTTAACCATGACCATCTCCTATTTATAAATAATTAGTTTTCAATTTAGGATTTGTGCGTTAGTTCATCTAGTAATTAGGGAGTTTGGCAGACATAAGTAGCAGCCTATTTTTTTTCTGATAAACATCAGCATTTAAATGATTTTCAAGACCACTTGACCAAGCTGATGCCAAGACTGATTTCTAACTTTTTAAATAATCACCACTGATTAAAGCTCTAGATTAGCGGTCGCCAACTTGCGACTATTTAAGTGAAAGTGGCTACCTAAAAATCGAACCCCAGTCACCAAAAGCGGCGATCATAATTTTTCCTTTTTGTTCAACAAATAATTAATACAGAAGCTGCATTTCTAAAATAATTTTAAAAACGCTCCAATTCGATTCTGTCAGGAAGAAAGACTTGATGACAGTTGTTGCTCATCAGTGAAATTTTTCCTTCATCATTGAAAGGCGTTTCGTGTGACGTCACTGAGTTGGCCTCCGTGTGGCGTAAATGGAACGATTTTACCCTCGCCTCAACACGGCTGGGCGACAAAACTCTTAAATGCAAATTAATTTTTAAGTCTTGGTTTTCGATCTCGGTTATTTACAGGCGATTGATGTACAGCTGATTAATATCTCAACTATTCATTTTAACAATTCTGATACAAGAAAATTTCACGAAAAATTAACCCAAATCGAGGACGTGGTGGTGAAAAGCGAAAGCTCTCAACAACAGAACTGAAAACGAAAATAACGAAGTACTTTTAAATCCTAATCGGTAAGTCAAAATATTTATTATTTTCTTCATTTTGGTAAACAATTTGTCATTTTTAATGAAATCGTTAAGTGGAAGTTTAAAAGCACGCTAATTGGAGATGAAAATTTTAAACATTTACGCTTCAGAAATCGAAGATGAAAATAAAACTTGTCAAAATTTATTCGGGAAATACTGAACGAATAGAAATGTTTGTGCCATTAACGTTCTTCACGAAAATCGAAACTCATAAAAAAATATAAATACCCTCCCGGTATATGTCTTCTCGCAAGGGTTTTAGATTTTATTTACGCATGATCATATGCGTTTCTTCTTAAAATCGCACTGTCTAGGACAGATTTTTTCTTTCTTTTTTGGTTAATATTGTATTCTAACTCCCTTAATTTTAAAATATTATTTATTATTGTTTTTTTTCCGGGTTAATTTGCACGTTCTTTTCCGTTTTTTTTAAAAACTTTTGTAGTGCGAATATTTTGGTTTTTTGTTTTCGATTTCGTATATACTTAAATTTAAAACTGGCTACTATAAATGCAAATGTGGCTACCATTTTTTTCACTCTGGAAGCCACCTAGCTACTATTAAAAATTCCCAGTCTAGAGCATTACCACTGATGCACCGGTCTTTCCTAATGAATTGCAACACCAGAAGTATTAAACTACTACCTTTATATGTAGCCTTACTAGTGGCCAGGGCATTTTAGTCATTTTCAACAACTGTATTTTGTTCTTTTACCCTATGGACTTGAATGTTCACTCTAAGTGCCTATTGAACAAACTTGTATGTCATCTAGATTTTTTTAGAAATTAACTAGAACAGCTATGATATAATGGCTGGTATATTGGCAAGCTTGAAAATTTAACTCATAGTTCCTATACCTATCGAGTTGTATGAAGTTTGAAATTGAATGTTTCTCATATTTGGACATTTTCTTTGCTTTTTAATGTATTGCAAATCGACAAGATGAACAAACATGTTTTTTTATTCTGGGGGGGGGGAGAAATTAACTAGAACAAGCAGGTCTTATTCTGGGGTACAGCTATGATATAATGGCTGATCTATTGGCAAGCTTGAAAATATAACGCACAGTTCCTATACTGATCGAGCGGTATGAAATTGAATGTTTCTCTTCTCACATTTGGAAATTTCCTTTGCTTGGCAGCGTAATGCAAATCACAGAAACGTAACCAGCCCTTATGTCTTAGCTCAACAAAGCTAATTATATGCCATGGTTTCTAGAGTAAATAAAAAATATGTGGAGGCATTACGTTTGTTTATGTCAACACTAACAAGATATATAAAAATCTGGACAGATCCTTATGTAAAATGTTTCAATTTTTATATCTTGCTTCAGTTCAGGGCTGAAGTATCGAGTCGAGACGCTTTGCCTAACCATGCAACGGGTCACACATTCAAATCGTGAATTTGGCAAGGATCAATCAACCTTTCATAAATTCTGTAAAAGGTTCATAAAATGAGGATCAAACTAGCTTGATACCTAAACAACGGTGATTTTACATCAGTCTGATTACCACCTGCATTGTAAGCTGAAATAGGCACAGAAGGCCTTGGCTCTCCATGGGCTTTTACGCCAATGAGTTTTTGGTAGTTATCATAGTTCATTATGCAATTATATTACAGAAAATTTTGGCACAATTTGTTACAAACATGCATTCAAAGCGATTATGTTCTAAGGGTCCCTTTCATTACTACTAAAGCAAACACCAAATCTACATATTACCTGCTGTATCATATATTCCAAGTATTTTACACATAATAGTTTAGTTTAATTATATGTTATAATATAGGGTAGAGATTTATTGTACGGTCCCCCTTGGCGAACTTTCTAAAATCGCACTAAAAGTCCGTATTTTGGCGACTTTTTTTTAAAAACCACGATCGTATGGAAATATTTCTTATCCCAACTAACAGTCCGATAGGGTTGCCAGAAAACGTCATTGGTGCAAAGTCAGATTCGAATCATCTGAAGTCAAACATGTTGCCAGAAAAAATTAATTATCGCCAAATCCGAAAAAATCGCGCCAAGGGGGACCGTAGAGTAAATCTGATCCTAATATAGGTACAAATCATATCAAATTAGTATATGTGACTGTACAGAGCAGTTCTGTGAATTGTGATACCAAAGATTTACCATACAATTAAATATAAAACTTTTTGTGCACATATGGAATATAATTTTTATATCTATAAAACTGCAAAAATGGCACCAAATACATAAAAAAAATACTTTCTCCCCATAAAAATGTTTGGTGGTTTAAAACGAACATAATGGTTTGTCATAGCTATAATTGAACATATTTTGTTAAAGTTGGCCCAGCCATTTACTATAGTATCTCTGCTTAAAAGAATGCAAAATAAAAAAAAAGTTTCAAAGAATTACAATGCAGACAAAACTTAAGAGTTTTCCATAAAAGGTGGTAACAACAATATCCGAAAAAGAACGTGCGTATATTGAAATAAAATTATTTAAAAAGCAAATTTAAAACATTTACGATTCCAAGGAACATTAGATTTTAGCAAAGATATATTTATTTAAAAGTAAATATTTTTATACCAATAAAATTTCTAAATTATATGGAATGCCAGGTTTTTTTTAAAATTGTCACTTACCATCAATATCTTGTTCTCTGAAGTAACGGGCCTATAAAATAGATTTTTTTTTTAGAAAATAACAAAAATAAATAAATTACAGCAATGGAAAATGATGAAATCAGATATGTAGATCACTTAAAGAATTGAAGCATGAAATGTTTTCATAACATGGAACTTAATCCTTATTGTAAACTCATTGGAGCAGCATCATATGAAAGGACAGATTAAGAATTATTTGAAAGTAAAAAAATAAATATAAAATAGTAAACCAAAAAAATACAATAATTTTTAAATGTTTTACAAAACATACCATTTTTGGAAATTTATGTTTGAAGTTAAAAATAAGAGAAAAGAAAGGCCGCGAGTTAAAAAGTTGTTGACTCGTAAAACGAAAATTATACGCAGTCAAAGTGACAGTTATTTAAAAAAAATATGTGTCATTTTTAATTAAAATTAATGATCGCTAAATTTTTAGTATAAATATTGAAATCTAGTTAAAAAATATTGTCTGCTTTACTTTTATTAATACTTTAATAAATGTAATTTAAAAAAAATTTTACTGAAAAATAAATATCGCTGTAACTGCACCTACTGCAAAACGTAAACAAAACGGAAATTTCGCGCTTTTTTCGAAATTTTTAAAATTAATATTCTTTTTATCTTATACTTATGTAATTAGGATGTTTGTATAATTCTGTAGTTACGTTTAACTTATAACTGAATTTATATAGTCATTTTGAACAGTTATAACTAATCTCTATTCATATTAATTTTGATGAAATAAAATTCTAAAATGTCATCGGCACCTTTGCCGAAGAAACCGAAACTTTCTCTTGAAGTCGACGATCTTTCGATTCATCCTCAACTTATACAAAAGTTAAAAGAAGGTGGAACTGTTAACTTTCTTATTTTTTTGTGATAAAATAAACTTTGTGATTTTATTTTACTACATTTTAAGTTATACTTTCATTATCACATATATATGTTTTCAAAATATGCATAAACCATTATTGTCTTTTAAAACTTTACTGTCATAGTTCTGTATCATAACAGTAGTTCAGGAGACTTAAGATTATCCTGTCAAAGGTTTAATAACATTATTGAATGTTTTTTTTCTTTAACATGTTGTTGTACATACATAATAGATATTCAAAATGATATTAAAATTAAGGGACTTATTCTGAGTTGAAATTTCAAAACTTAATGCATTTATTAACCATTTTGGAAATTAACAAGAACTGTTCCACAAACTAAAAAAAATACTCTGGAAAAACAGAATAACGCAATCATAATCAGTTGATTTAGGTTATATTTTCCACCCAACACATAATCAATTGACTTCGAGTGTGAAAAAACAATTCAATAATTTCTTCAATGATTGTTGTAAAAAAGTGTTTTGAACAAAAAAAATAAACTTTTTGCCTAACTATATAGAAATAAATAAAAATAGTTATTATATTTACATTATACTATTTATTTTTAAACAACCACTCGTATTTAATTGCCGTGGTCCTTTTTGTGCTTGTTATCAATAATTTTGAAAGTATAATTATATTGAAAATCAAAAATTAGTAACAGGTATGATATAATGGCTGGTCTTGATTTGTGTTGCGTTGTAAAGCAGCGAAAATGCCCAAATTAGGTAAACATTCCACTTCAGACATCATACAATTTGATAGGTATAACAACCCTACGTTAAATTTTCTATTTCGCCAAAACCCTCTAATGAACAGACCAGCCATTATATCACAGCTGTACAGAAAATCGTAAAATAATTCACTATATTTGTTTTACTTACATAAAGTCACGTATTATAAATTGATTTTAAATTATCCATTATTGGTACCGCTACATTTAGAAATAAATTGATTCAAAAAATATTTTCTTAAAAATAATGTTAAACTTTCTTTTCAGCTAAACTGTTTACATTCAAAGCTGTGCTTCATCTGTCTGAAGCTGAATTGCAAAAAAATGTTAAAGTGTCTGTTAATGAGGCAAATCAAATTCAAAAAGCAGTTTCCCAAGTTCTTCTTCTAAGTCAAGTCTTAAGTGGTAAATTCCTTAAACATTGTGTGATTAAAGATAATTTTTATTTCTTTCTTTTCTAGTTTAATAATTTTAAGTTATAAAATTTATGTGATTTCTAATTTTGTTTTCATAAACGGATTGATCACTTTTGCAGAGGGAATGGGAGTTGTAGCCAGATCTCAAAACCAAAGTATTCTCTCTGTGTTAATCAGTGGCGCCAAAACCGGTATAGCAGGTATGGTAGTTGCCATAACCGGTTTTGCAGTTCGGCCGGAATCAGTATGGCAGCTGCAATACCAACTTTTGCTAAGTACCAAGATTTATGAAATACCCTGTAGTTCGAAACTTTTCGTATAAATTCACAATAAATATCCAAAACAAGAAACTGTATTTTCAACCATACTGCCTTCTCACTTTGATCTTATTCTAATGCAACAATGAGAAAAAAATACTATAGCAGGTGATATGTTTTTTAAAAAAAACTATGGGAATATTTCTTATGATGTCACGCTCTAGAAACTGTGATTTCATTGGTTCTTTTGTTTTCTTTGACAATGTCTTGAAACAAGCCCATTGAAATAAAACTAATTCTAATAAATGTAAATATTTTTTGATTGCCTAAAAAATACCTATTTGTTAAATAATAAAATCTTATATTTAAATATCTATAGGAAGTGGGAGGAGCGGTTAGATAGAGGCATTTCTTGCCATACTTCTAAAGAATAAGTTCCGGCACCACTGGTGTTAATCCAAATGAAAAAAATATTTTCTAAGCCAAATTTCTCCAGCTATATCGAATATTTTTACAATTGTTTTTTTTATATGATAAATTTAGCTGACTTACAGGGCTCTATAATACCACTTTTTGAAGTTAGTTCAAATTTTTTTTAAATGCATAATTTTACAATCAAAATATTCGAACCAGTTTTAAAAATGGTATTTAGAGCCCTGTAAGATAGTTACATTTGATGTATAAAAAATCAATTGTACAAATATCAAATACTACCAGAGTAATTTGGCTTAGAATTTTTTTCCCCATTAGATTATCACAGAGAGAAGACTTCGGTTTAGAGACCTAGATACTGCTCTAATTCTCCTTTAAACCATAAGTCATTCTTCAATTAATGATTATTATTATTTACTTGCTAGCTTCTCTGTTTACATTTCTCCTGAAAAGTTTTGATTGTAGTAAGTTTAAATTTTTTCAACTGGTTGATGCAGTTAGTTCAGCTAAAAGTTTTATCCAATTTTCAGCACCTAATATCTAAAGTCGTTTGACTGTCTCTTGTCTTTTATAACTTCATCATTGTTTTAATCGTAAAATGACATTTATAACATTACTTAACTGTATCTTTAATGCCACTAACAAATTCACAACATCTAAATTTATTACCATCTTTTTGGGGCTGGGGATCCCAGTTGGTTAGGCGTTCGCCTAGCATGCGGATGGTCCCAGGTTCGGGTCCGGGCATCGCTAAAATAACTGCCGACCTATAAACGGCCCGTGCAGCCCAAAATGTCCTACGAATAATACCCCGTGTAGAGGGAGTGCACGTTGAATATCCTTAAAAGTCCTAATGCTGCCTACGATGTCGCCCTTAACGGTTGCGTTAGGTGCCTACTCAGGTGTTGGCTCGTCACTTGACTGTGGTTCTAAAATACGACGCCCGTCGCCAATAGCCCTCGTGTAGCTCTAGTGCGACGATAATTCAAATTAAACTAAACTAAATTAACAGCTTTTTCTGTTTGTCCTATTATGGCTTGACTTAAACTATTTGCGTTTAATTAAATGCAGTAATTATTCTTAAACTTAAATCAACTATTTATTAACACTGCTTTATAATTTTCATACTTTTTTTCAGCTCATTGTATTTCCAATGAAGAAAGACCATACACCAAACATAAATTCTCCCTAGATTTACTTTCAAGTGCGGGTGATAATGTTGATGGTATTTACACCGGGACAATCACTGAGATATGTGGAGAAAGTGGCTGCGGTAAGACACAAGTGTGTCTGCACCTAAGTATACATGCACAAAAACAACTGAGCATGGGAGGCTTGGATACTAGTAAGAAAATTTCAATTTTCTGTTAAAAAGAGTAATGTACGCAAGAATGATGCGTTTATATTGTGCTTGGAATTCTAAGCTTGTTTTTATTGTGTATAAAGGTTATAAAGCAGGGTTCGAAATTAGTGGGTGCACGGGTACTGTGCACCTAAAAAAATAATTGTGCACATAAGTTTTCAACTTGGGTGCACGTCGTGCACCCAGGTTCCGGAAGTCGCAAAACTCTGGCGATCCGAAAATTGCAAAACTTCAGCAATCTGGAAGTCGTGAAATTCCGGGGATCCGAAAGTCGCAACACTCTGGGGATCCAAAAGTCGCTAAACTCTGGGGATCCCAATGTCGCGAAACTCTGCCAATGTCGCAATGCCTTCAAATCCCAAAACTCTAGCGATCCGAAAGTTGTGAAACTCCAGCGATTCGAATACATGGATTTCCATGACTTTTGATCGTTTTTTGCACAAATTTATGACTTTTCCTGACAAAATTTACCCTATGTCCAATTTCCTGACTTTTCATATGCCCGGAAACCCTGCATTTAGTCAATTTTTATGAAGAATAGTTTTTTAACTTGTTATTTATATTATATGTGTGCACATAATATTTATATTTGTGCACCTAACTATTATTTAGTGCACCTAAGTCACAAGACTTGGGTGCACTCGTGCACCTGGTATAAAAAGTTAATTTCGACCCCTGTTATAAAGAATAGAATATTTGTATAGCATGATTAAACTGGAACTGGCAATTGACGAGCTTAGTGAAAGAATGTGCTAAGTGACATTTTTGAAAAAAAAACCTGAGATTTTTGTGTCAACGAACATGTTATTCCCTCCTTGGAAGATCAGAAGATTTCCCCATTTTGTAAACTTTAAGTTAAGTATATTTTTTACCTTTTGCGTGTGCCGTTTTAAACGTATCGAAGTGGAAACGACCAACTTTAAAGCTCACTTTCTCGTTTTTACTTTTTTGTCACTTAGCATGTTCTTCTACAGCTCTCCAATTCACCAGTCACAATGAAACTTCACAACAAACTAAGAACCATTATAAATTGTTCTTTCTCTGACTCGCTGAGAGTGAAGTACTGTGTTGATAAGCACAAAGACCCAATACTAGCCCTCGTAGACAGTTAAAATATATTTATTTATAAAACTGAGTTGTAATAAACAACTATCTAAACCTTTTTCCATGCATCAAACATTTAAAGTTCATTAGTAATAATACAGGGTTCGTACGCCTCCTGAAATTCCTGAAAAACTCCTGAATATAATTTTTTGTTTCTAAGGGCCCTTATAACTCCTGATATTTGTGTCTCATCTCCTGAAATTTTTACCCTCCTGAATTTTTGTTTTTGTTTTTTGACGGCTCAAATTGTTTTTTCCTTTCTCTGCTGTTTCTGTGCATAAGTCTGTGCATGCACAGTAGAAAAATAGTTTGGACATCGTGATACTAGTTTATGTTCCAAAATGCACGACACAACTCTTTAGAAGATTTTTTTCTTCTGTTTCATCATTTGAAGTGCAGTGAAGTCACTAGACTAATGCGATAACAAACAAATCTATTAAATATTATTCCTCGTTACCTCCTGAATTTGCATTGCTGCACTCCGGAAAAACTCCTTAGAAACTCCTGAATTTCACTATCATATATATAGTATGGACCTGAACATAACTTTACTTTTAAATTTTAAGCTTGCATCATGTTTCTAAGTGACCACAAAAATACTATTTATTATATTTCAGAAGTTATTTATATCCATTCGGAAGGTGAATTTCCCATTAAGAGGTTCATGCAGATGGCTGATTCTTTCAAAGAGGACAATCCTTGTTTTCAGGAACTGAATTTAGCAGATAATCTAATACTTAAAAAAGTTTTTAATTTTGTAGGTATAGCTTTTTGTTTTCCTTGTAATATTAGGCAATATTATTAAAATAATTTTCATTCTTTGTGTTACAAGCAATTTGTTTAATTTGTGCGTTATAAAAAATGCTCGGGCAACTTAAGAAATGCCTGATAAAATCTTTCGATTTAATAATTTTGTATTAGTGTACACTAATCACATTGCCCTGTCATTCTATATACTGCTGTTATTTTTCTGGGCACTTTGATGAATTAATAAATGTAACTCTAATTAAAATATTTGTAATTACATATTATATCGTTGGTAAAATGACAAAACTAAGAATGTGCAAGAACATAAATGTGCAAAGGGATGGAAAACGTGAAACTGTTAAACCGGTTTTTGGCTGAGGTTAAATGGGCAAAAACATTTCTTTAGCTGAACCGGTTAAAACTGGAGCCGGTTAGAATAAACATTTTAACTGGCTAAGCCGAAGGTTATTGTTAGTTTGCATTATCTTCGCGCTAAAGCTACACGACGGCAGTTGGCGACGGGCATCGTAATTAAGAACCACAGTCAAGTGACGAGCCGACACCCCTAAACTGAAGGAACAATTTAATGCAGTTAGTTAGATAAATCAATGGATTATGGCGTCATAAAATATATAGTGAATTTGTATGATATGGGTTTGATATTTATTAACACTCTCGCTGCGGATAATGCCCTAAGGCATCAAGAACTATGCTACTGGTAATGCTATTCCTTTGACACATTATGTAGGGCAATAAAAATCTTCAGAAATGGGCACAGGAAGTGCTATTTTTTAATTAATAGACCAGCGTAACCTTTAATATAAATTTCATTGGTTATAAATGTAATATGGCATATTAATATAAATTATTCCTTCTGATAATGCGTTTTTTGCGATTTTTATGTTTTCCGGGAAGTATTCGTAAATCATAACTTCGAAAAATATATTTTAAGTAAAGAAATCTGTATCGGTTGGTTACATGATTAGCGTTCTAAATTACTACTCCCGTCGCCAAAGCCCCAGAGTAGTACAACTTAGTACACATTACAGTACAATTTGTACACTTAATGCTCCAAACTTGTCACCATTAAAAGCTGCATTGGGTGACACCTGCACTCATGTGTCGACTCGTTACATGATTGTGGTCTAAATTTCAACGCCCGTCTCCAATAGCTCTCCTGTATCTCTAGTGCGACAATAATTCATACCTAACCTGAATAGACAGCCGGAATTGTTCAACCAACAAAGCAACTAGAACCGGTTTTTCAAAGGACTGTTTTTTTCTGGACCTGGTCCCAGGTAAATCATCAAGAGGAAAAAAAGATAACTGATTGAACAGAGAAGCGGTTTTATTTTTCAGAAACTGCAAATCCCTAGAATTTACACATTCGTGGTTTTGTCATTTGACCGACGATATATGTTTCTTTTTTTTTGTTCGTAAGTTATTTTTATTCACAATGTCGGACAATGTGAAATTTTCTAAATAGTTTATCCCTTCGGGCATTTTTTAAATTTCCCCAGTAATAAGAATAGTGAACAATTATTGATTCTGCCCATAACATATATGTTATTAGATATTTTATTACGGGTCACTTTGCTCTTGCGTAAAATAGTCCTTACTAAATTGTTCAATTTTGCCTACTTTTTCATTGTGAACTGTAATAAGAAGTTTAAATTTTACATCATGTTGAATTATTTTTAGTGATAATTAAATTATCAATATCATAAAGCTTCTATAACATATTTTGCTATTTCAAGCAGATATTAATGATGATAGAAAGAGAGAGATTAATAAAATTTAAATTACTTATACTGCTTTTATTAAGGTTTTCAGAAATATTTTAAAAAAGTAATACACAGTTTGCCATTCATAGTTTTTAACATGCAATCTTTTTTTTTTTATTTAGCAACAACTGATGCATGTTCTACAAAAAGGGATACCAGAATTTCTCAACAAATTAAACCATCCTAAAGTCATCATAATTGATTCCGTAGCAGCAGTGTTACGTTGCGAGTATGAAACTCTGAGTTCAAGAACTCTGATGATACAGAAGCTTGCTCTTGAAGTTTGGAAGTTGGCCAATCTGTATGGTATGGCTGTTATTTGTGTAAATCAGGTATGGAAGCTTAATTTACTGTTGTATAAGTTATATTTTCATTGTGATAGTTTACTTGCAAATAAGGACATCTTTGGTAGCGTTTAATTTAAAATATTAGCAACTTTGGTAGCATTACTTTTTAAATATTAGTTTATTTTATATTTTTACGAAGTGCCCTTAGAATACAATGTAAACTATTTCCCCTTTTTTTTGCTACGACATTCTCTCGCACTGTTGCCACACAGTTTCATAACATCTTCATCGCGTATTTGAATCTTTACAACAGTTTAGAAACTAAAATGTGGGTACTGTATGAGTTTTCCAGTTGATTTAAAGAAAAACATGCTGTCTTTTATGTTGTATTAATGTCTGTATAAATATAGTACATAGTTTTTAGCACCAGTAACTTTGATTGTAAATCTGTATTGGTGATACATTATGTTTGCAGTATAATTACTATTTCATTAAATTTGTTTTTCTGCACATCCTATATAATTGCTATGGGTAAAAATATAGTAAATGCTTCTTTAATAATACATCAAGCAACTAAAGAACTGTTTAATACCCTTTTAAAACTTAAAAGTAATAATTACTCATTGAAATTTAAGCTTTGTTGAAACATTACTTTTAAATTTTGAAATCAAATTTATGCATTTTTTTAACAATATTGCTTACCACAGCATGTTTAAAACAAATTTTATTGATTTTTTATTAATTAAATATTTTTGTAATGCATTTTAATGAATGGTTCTTACCTCCAAAACTTTTGTATCACAGTTTTTAGGAAATTAGAGGCTTTTCATTCATAGTAATATACAGAGGTAGGGTAAGACCAGGCATAATGTTTAGGTTTTTGTCTTGCCGGTTTCAGAGGCTAGGGAGCCCAGTCGGTTAGGCTTTCGCCTAGCATGCGAAAGGTCCCAGGTTCGGATCCGAGCATCACCAAAATAACTGCCGACCTATAAACGACCCGTGCAGCCAAATATGTCCACCGAATAATACCCCGTGTAGAGGGAATGCACGTTAAATATGTTCCAAAGTCCCAACTCTGCGTACGATGTCGCCCTTAACGGTTGCGTTGGGTGCCTACTCAAGTGTCGGCTCGTCACTTGACTGCGGTTCTAAAATACGACCCCGTCGCCAATAGCCCTCGCGTAGCTTTAGTTTGTTGATAATTCAAACTAAACTAAACTAAACTTTCCTGTTTCAACTTTCAAATGTCATGTATTTTTTGGATTTGTACTGCAAAATATCCTGCATTTTTCAAAATAAATAAAATTTTCTCCATTTGAACCTTAAGCAGGACATTTTCTTTGTTGAAACCCCTTAACCCAGCCAGAATGAAGCAAGATAACTATGACGTTATATACTTTAAAAAAAAAATTTCAGTAGTCTCTCATAAATGGAAGGCAAGAGCTATATTAAATTGTGACCTAAAAATTTTAAATAATTAGTTAACATTTATATGCATTTTAAATTGTCGAAGTCATTTTGCACCCTATAAAAAGACTGACACTACAATAATACTATAAAATGAATGATACAGTGGAATTATATACAGGGTGTCCGTTTAAGAATGCCCGAGTTTTAATGGTATATTACAGGAGTTTATTTTATACTATAAATATAACAAATCATACATGACATTGAAGGAAAACTAATCTAGTTTTTCCTATAAGTGCTCAATTTGTGCGCCGTGATACGGCACACATCCAAACGAAAATCCAATTCTTCCCATACTGTCTGCTGCAAATCCGGAGTAATGGAAGCAACAGCCTGTGCAATTCTACCTTTCAAGGTTGGTAAATCATGGGGTAGGGGTTCAACGTAGACCCGATCTTTTACGAAGCCCTAAAGGAAGAAATCACAAGGCGTGATGTCAGGTCACAATTTGAAACTCGGACATTCTTTTACGGACACCCTGTATATTGCTTCCTTAACCCTTTACTGCATTGATGTTAAAAATTATTTGGTAACCCTGTACATAGGTATTATTCAAGTTATTATGGTACACTGATTTAGCATTTCAACCCAAAAATCTAATAAAACATATATAAACAGAACAGAGTTAGAATAGGATCTATTTTAAAATAAGATGGTCACCTCTAGCCATCAACCAAAATAATCTATAATTCAAGTAAAATTGTGATTTTACTGTATCACATTTTTTTCAGGTGTCTGGTTCGAACAAAAGTACTTTCGATGTTCCTTCCCTCGGTTTACTATGGTCCAACATACTTACAACCCGAATAAGAATATCAAGGAAACCGTCGGAACAATCGCGTACCCTTCGAACTTTAGACGTTGTTTATTCATCTTACCTACCAAACATATCCACTCAATTTACAATCTCTGAAGCTGGTGTTAAGGTTGTCTAATTGTGAGCTGTGGCACATCTAGAAATTGTATAAAAGCTGTTGATAGATTTTTTATATTATAGATATTATAAGTATGATTACAGTTTAAAATGTTGTCTATGTAAGAAAATGTGATGTTTAATTATAACTATAAAATTTTATTTAAAATATTTTCCTTTATTACTATATTGTCTACTATTAAGTTTTCAATACATTGTAAACTTTTTTAAGGCTTCTAAAACAATTTTACTAATAATTAGAGATGCATTTTTAGAAGCGTTAACTAGTTATCTCAATTTTTTTATAAATGCATTTGTATATGCATATGTTTCAATTACAAATGTTTCGTTTATAAATATATAAACTAAAGTAAAATTGGAAGTATCCATGAGCTACAATATTTAATAAATATGCTAACACTCAAGTAAAATTTCATTTATAGATTCTTATAATCTTTCTTTTAAAGGCTTTTTCAAATTTGAAAAAAAAAATCTGAGTGTTTTAACAACTGTTTTACAAATAAGTCTATTTTGAAAACCTGTATATGACCCTTTATGTAGTCGTAGACCTAGTTTTATACAAAATTTGGAAGTTTGTAGTTAATATTTAATGGAACATTATTTTTAGAACAGAACTTCATTGGCATACATAAGAATTTAAAAATAATTAGCTTTAAAAAATTAACGTTTTAGTAACCCAATAAATTTTATTAAAATATGAAGCTATGGTTGAAATTAAATGTTTGTGTATGGACGTTGGATGTAGGAAAAGCAGATGATTCCATAGTTCACACTAATTTTTTTTATTTTAATACAATTAAAAAATATCAAAATTTCATAAATATGTAACAAAGCTCTTTGCAAAAGTCAATATTTACAAATATTAAATCAAACTTAATGCGTACTTCAATTTTAATATAGTCCTCCCACCACTTCTTGGCATCTATGACATGTGTTTTAGATGAGTCCAAACTATCACGTGTAAAACGAAAAGGGATAAGAAAGACTTTGGTTTTAGCCAGAGTTACTATATTTGGCGATTCATTGCTTTTTCAAATGCTTTTTCAAATGCATATTTCTTTAAAGTTTAAAAACAGTTTCTCAACTGAAGGGCAGTTCGAACTTTCATGAGTTCACTATTATTGCATAGCTATTTTTTTTAAACTTATAGCGTTTCCCGAAGTGATACTGAATATGGTAAATAATAAATACTACAGATGCAAATCTATTGACGATAAGTCAAGATAGAAAATAAATGCACTTGCAATTGATGACAACCTTCAGCAATTAACTATAATCCACCTTTCACTAATAACCTATGTGTAGTTTTAGTGTGACGCATTATTTCCAACCAAACTAACCCAACAATCCGCAGGCTCGCCAAACACCATGGGATTAACAACCCTGCCTCCTTTAGGCTCTACCTTTTTACAAAGTGGACGCTTCCACAATCAAAATATTTGGAATGCCAAGTTGTGGCAGGCGAACTATAGCACATGAAATAAGGCATCTAAACACATGAAAACAGCTGCATTAATATAATTAAAGTTTTAATGTAAAAAAACAACCATTAAAACATTTAACTGTGAAATATAATTTAAAAAATTAACCATGTAAAAATAACTATTAAAATATTTTATAAAGGAAATAAACATTTTGTAAAAGATATGAAACACTGAATTAATCCCTGCAAATAGTAATTAAACTGCAATTTAATAGACTATAAAATTATAACTGAACACAGTTATTTTAAGGAATTTCTTTTAGATAATCTTAAAAATTATGAATAAGCATCATGTAACAAAGGTACACACTGACTATCAATAGTAACATATCTAATACATTTTATAACGATTTACATTTAAAAAAAATCTTATCTAACCGTAAAACTTTTCAAAAAAGGTTTCCCATTATCTAGCACTACGGTAAACTTCTTTAATTTCTAACACACTAAAATCTAAGCAGTATTCTCCCTTTATGGCAGCACAATGGGTGGGATTATATCGAGTTTTTGGTATATTAGCTTCCACACTACGTTTATAACGTAAAAAGTGGAAGGCATTATAATCGTTCAGTCGGTCTGTCTGCCCATCACCCACTTTCATAGCCCAAACTACAAATGCTATGGACAAGTGTGATACGTCAAAAAATTCAGCACATCGAAATTAGAATACATTGAAATTTTCAGAAAAGAATTCGAATTCGAAGTACTTCGATTATTTAAAAAACTGCAAAATTTATTGCTCATCTAAAAAGCATAGGAAGCCATTTTTATTAGAATTTAATCCCATTCGCAACGATCGCTCGAGAAACTTCACTTCCTTTAGACAATACATTTATTTTTGTGACATCGATCAGTTTGAAATGACACCAAATATATTTCACTACGAAATTCTTTGTACGTTGATATGAAATATTTTAATTCTATTTAAAAGCGAGGAATATTACATATTTATTCTTTGAAATATCAATTAATTTTTGCAAATGATAAGTACTAATTATTGAATTTTCGAAATAAAATAAATGAAACTAGCTAAATTTAGCATGTAAATGTTTAATATAGAATATTAATGCTGTGTTTGTCGTGTTGTGTGGAAGCGGGTTAAGTGACAGATTCTGTTACAAACCTACTCGTTTAAATATACCGGAAAAAAACGATGCTGAAATCCTCTAAGCCATGCTTATAAGGTCTTGTCTACTGTATGAACAATTACATTTTAAACACTGGTGAAGCTTTAGAGTTCAACTAATATCAGTTTCTTTTTTCCTCCACATCTTCTGTTTAGCAATCTACATTATCAATTTTAGTATAATATTAAATGAATTACAGCATTTTTAGAATTAATAAGCGGGTATTTAGAGCTGATGCAAGTTCTTTAGTTTTTAAAGTCAAAGTAAAATTATTATAAATGTTTTAGACATTTTCGCAAAAATATTTTAGTTGTAAAAAGAAGTATCAATATTGATACCCATTTTTTTAAAAAAATACTAGAATTATACAGGTTTTATAAATTGATTGCTCAATTTTTGAATCACTAATTGAATTTTATTTTCTTAATAATGCCTACCTACATATTTTTTTTGTGTCTTTATGTTGCAAATATTGTATTTACTAACATAATCTAAAAGCGAATGTTTGTATATAGCTAGAAAATATTTGATTTTTTTAAACACAACTTTATTTAGTTATGTATTATCCAGAATATATATTTTAAGTGCTTTATGAGTGCCACATAATGTTCAAAATACATATAACATTAAATACAATCTTATTTTATGTTTAAAACATTTGTAACTATTATTGATACAATGTTTTGACACTGATTTTCCTTTTTTGTTTTCTGCAATATAATTAATGCATATTCGCATATAGAACTGCTTTACAACATGTTTAAATTTGAAACCATCTAAAAATTATATAGTAAAACATTTATCATACCATAAAGAATAAAAATACATTTTTTAAAAAATTATATTTTCTTTTACATCAACTGATATTGGATTAAAATACAATAAAGAAACAATAAATTTGGATCATATTCATTCAAATAATACTAAATGTATAAGTTAATTTTTTTTCATAAAATGGTCTGCCAATGTTTAGCTTTCAATAATTTGGCTTATTTGAGATCACTGTGATGTTGAAGATGACCAAGGTCTAGCACCTAACAAATCATTTGATTTAACCAAACAAAGTGTAAAACATAAATAGTTAATACTATTCTGCATTGACGACCTTTACTTATCTGGTTGTCTCTTATGTAGATAGCTTATATATACACTGTTCAAAAATGTTAGGAGAGCACTTTGCATACTTTTGTTAACACTTTCAGTCCCAACTTTTTAAATTTCATTCTAAAAATCTAAAATTTGTGAAATAGATTCATTATGCATCCAGAATGAAATGGTAAAAACAGGGGGGGGGGATCTTAATTTTTAAAATAAAATTTAAGAAAAAAGTTGTAATCCTAACTTTTGAATAAATTACAACTATAACTTTTTAAAATCTTTATTTGTTAAAAATAGTTAATATCGATTTTTAAACATCGAAAAATGCAAGTGTGAAGAACTTAAGGTCAATTTATTTAATAAAATTGTTTTAGGGTGAATTTTATTTTACCATGTTTTTGTATTTTCATTTAATTAAAACAAAAATTATTTAATTCTTCAAAAGACATGATTCTTCCATCTAACAATACAAAATGAAAATTTAACTTTAGTGAGAAAAAAAATCGCAAGCCGATGATTCCAAATGGAGTCATCGGGGTGAAAGGGTATAAACCATGCGCTCTCCTAATTGTTTTGAGCAGTGTATATTGTCATATCTATTGCAGCCTTTTTAACTATCCTAATACCCTGGGTTCAACTGGGCTTACTTTGTTGCTTAGTTTTGACAAACATGATCCATTTAAATCCCAGGCATAAAATCAAATATTACATAAAATACAGTAACTTCTTTCAACAGAAAATATTTGGCAAAAAACATAACAGGAATAAAATTAATTTATAGTTAACAACCTAATAAAACTAAACACATCAAGAAATATTGTTGCCTTCATTGAAAAACATCTTTTTTAACAGCTCGTTCGAAGCATTAATTATACCCCAGGAAAGGAACGCCCTGCTGTAATTCACATGTACCCCTAAATACAGTCTTCTAATACTGCGGCCCCTTTCATTAAAAATCAGTCTGAAACCCTCTGTTATCGACAGGAAAGGTGTTCCGCAACAAACTTGCATCTTTGTCTTTACCACGTTAACAGGATAGAATATTGTGCTTGTTAAAGCACCAACGAAAGCACCGCTCATAAAGTTACTGAACAGCTTCCCACTTAAACTCTCCATAGGCGGGAATAAGTCATTGACTGGGTCCTTCAATCCGAAGAAGAATATGTTGCCGATAGAATTGCGGATGAGTATCGGCGTGAACCCTCTAAAGTACTCTTTTATTCCGAAATTAGTTCTCAACTCCTGGAAGGCATGGTACGTGTTTCTGTACTTGCTGTTGTAGTGCTTGTCTTGCAGTAGCGTCTGGACGCGTTCGAAAGGGGTAAGGATGGCCTCGGAAGCCCCCGATGCTACTCCTGATAAACACAATTTTGTAATATAGAAAGTATTAGGAAAATTGTGATCCAAATAAGACTTATTTGTGTTGAAAATACCAAACATGAGAGAGACAGATGTGGTTTTTTGTAGCAATGGTGGCAGGCAACCTCTATAAAGAAACTGCATTCCTTCTCTGTGAATTTGGCGGAAGGCATGTTGGGAATTGACGCCATGCAGCATTTGGCGGAACATTACCTTATTTATCGGGAAGGTAATTATTATGTTGATGAAGGCCGACCCCCAACCACAGACAAATTCCTCAACTTTCACCATGTGATCTGTTCCGTCGGGAGGCAGCTTATGTGGGATGCTTTTGGTCATGTCAGATGAGGAGATTGCCATTTTGGTTGCACAACACATTTAAACCTTGAAAGAAACATAATAGATTGTTACTGCATTGTTTTGTGTTAAAGCCTTCTTGTAAACAAATAAAAAAAAATTGAAAAAATTTGCCAAGATCAGTGATAAATATCATTCACAACAACCCCTCCAGGAACGTGTGATGTCAGAATCTGGGCAGTCCGACAACCCTGTCAGAGCAGTTCCCATTAAAAGGAACACCATGTGAAATGGGCTTAAGAGGTGCTACCAATTTCTAACAGTATCTCGACGAGATCGAGTAAAGCAAGACAGACATGAACTCTTTTTGCAGATTATTCTTCAGATAATCTAATGAACATGATTTGTTGAAATATCTAATCTCTGCTTAGAACCTTAAGACCATAATTTAAATTTTAAAAAAGTTTAAAGCTTTTCTATATAATACATACGAACCAATGAGCCTGTAAATAATCGTAGATATTGAGGTTATGATAGATTTTCAAGGTGTTTTGTTGAGTTGTATTGTTGTACTTGACCGACCATAATATTTCGGACAATATATTTTAAATGAAATAGATTTTCAAGGAAATATCAAATGGTAAGAGAAGTTAAATCTGAAATTATACATACATACTTTTTTTTTCTTCCAAAATGATCTCTATTGCAAATGATATGAATACGAAACCAAAATATTTAGGTTTTTGTAGCTGGTTAGCTGCTTCGCAGGAGCAAGATAGTTCGCTTGTTTCACATGACGTAAAATTCCAACATTCGATCCTGGATTGGATTGATGGTTCTTCGAGTAATCTGGGACAGACATGTTCATTAAATCTGTATAGTCTCAAGTTCTGACTGCGAAAAGGTACGATATCGCAGTTCCTTTGGGAACTCATTCAAGTGTCGAATACGTCATATGACCAGAGTTTAAAGTTGCGAAACTTTATTGGCTATGTTTAAGCTTTTTATGAAACGCTAAAAGTTGACAGCCAGTAACGATTAACTTACTTGCCTAACGCAAACAGCGAAACACCGTGTCAACCCAAAATAAACTTGAAACTTGCTTTTTTAGCAGAAATTTAAAATTTCATGTTTAGTCAACCTTATGTTTAGCGGTTGTAAAATCATTAAAATCGACACATTTTATGTAATATAGCTTTATTGAGGAATTAAATTCATTGCTTTGAAATGCCCTATATGAAATGCGAACCGCTCAAATGGCGTAAAAACGCCAAAACTGTACAAAATGTAAGCTGTCAGTAGATTTCATGCTATAATAAGTTTAAAATATTGGTTGCATAGTAATTTTTTGTATTCTACTTATTCCAGGAACGAGCCTTAAGAAACGAAAATAAAGAACGAAAAAACAGTGATGTTACTAGAGGAACCGCATATTCAAGATTTTGCGAACGTATTTCTTTTGTGAAATACATTTTCCTTATTTTAATAATTCCACCAGTTTTGAATTATGCATCATTGAAGAGAGAAAGTGCTATTCTTATGCCTTTAGAGGGTTTGTATTTCTTCCTTGACAATTATTTGCTAATTGATTTTTAATTAAATTTACTTTGAAAATTCGTAAGATAATGAGCCTATTTTTTTATTTGTTTAAAACTCAATGTGGTTTTGAAATCGAAGATGTGTTTGTTGATAAAATATCTTTTAGATACCAAAAAAATATATACAATCAAAATTGGGAAACAAGAGGGTTTTCGTTCGTCTGAAATTGTTAGCTGTTGTGCTTTTAGAAAGGACACCAACCTTGTTGGGGATCTGGCCTGTTGTTGGTCATCAAATTTTGAATTTGCATAAGATACTACATGGTAAAGTTAACACAACCATTAAGAGTTTAGATTCAATTTAAGTGTTTTTCAAGCTTAAATACAATTTTTAAGAGGTTATATCTATAAATTTAATGGTTAAATCCTAGTTTCGGTATACAGCGACTTTTTCGGAACGTTGGAGACAAAAAAAAGGAGATAAATAATTCCAATCTGGCAACGCCGTTGTTTGACTTCGCGGTTTCCAAGTAGCATCGTCTAATCACGCGGCGTTACGCGATGTTTTCTTGCCAACAAGTTTGGCGAGAAATAAAAAGTCGACGTATACCGAAACTAGGAATTAACCAATTTAATTTTTAACATTTGCATTTCATGGCTTATAGTCATTTTATTACAAAAAAAATTTGGTGTCTGACGGATTTTGTTCTTATTGCACTTTGCAATTAGGTTTTCAAATTAATCAAATAAAAATTGCAATGCATTTATCTAAGGCCAAACTAAATAGAGTATCAGACCTGACAACAAGCATTATTACGTGGTGACAGCATATGGCTTTTAGAAGCGCCATTCAAAGAAGCGCTAGAAATAGTAATCCAATGAACAAAGGTAATGACATAATTGAGTTAGTAGTAGTGCTTTACCCTCTCTTTGCTCGAGTAGAATTTGATACGATGAAGATCGGTCCTGCCCAGGACCGGATTTAAAGATTTGCTGCCTGTAGGCTACGATTTGCTGCCCCAGTCACGATATTCTCCCACTTCGGAGAAAGGTAGTTGTTAGCTACAAAATTGGGTGGTATGTGCTGTTTAAAATAGATACACATATTAGAATCATCTCTGTACCTTTACACACTAAATCGAAAGCGAAATAGGCGAATTTTTTAAAACTGTTCTACTATTTTTCTTTCAACTTTGAAATCCGGGAGGAGGGGGTGCACTCTTGCCCTCGCAGCGACCATATGTTTGCTACAAAATATTAGTACTATATATACGTTTACGGTTTACACATCAATGTAAATAATTTGTTTTCTTTCTTAAAAAATATTTGTAGCTTTATAATAATTTTTTATGCCGAATGCCGCTTTAATTGGTCGTAAAATTTGCCGCCCCAAAAAATTTGCCGCTCTAGGCTACAGCCTACTTACCCTATTTAGAAATCCGGCCCTGGTCCTGCCAAGTCCAGCTTTGATTCCACAAATACGGTAAAGTAGTTTTCTTTAAACTACTTTAAATACAATGTTAAATTTTGGATGTCCAGGCCTTATACTCTATTCAGTTTTGCCTTGATCTATGTATCTTTATTTTATTACTTAATAATAAAATTAATTCAGGTTATCAATTCTGTTATAGGGGAGCAAGTAGACATGGGCTGGGGCCAGAAGATGTTCATCCATTGTCTAGGAGAAGGAGTACCAACAAGTAAGCCTCACTAACACAGGTCTTTGTTCATCGTAAGTTTTTAGGGTTCCAATTGGCTTTAAAAATCTAAACCAATTTTCTTTTCGTGGCATTCTAATTCCTTAATTTAAAAATTATTTTTGGGAAATGCCTATTTTTTTCATTTTTGAGTTACGTAAATTTGAAACGTGTCAATTCCTAGAAACCATTTTTCAAGATGTGCTATCATTTGATGTATGTTTAAGTGTCTTGTATGGTAACAGATCTCTATGCAATTACAATCGAAAAACTTTGGCCCCTGTTTTTAAATAAAGTATACGACATGTACTTACGAAACTTGCCAAAAAATACAGAAGAAAGTTATTTTGCCATTAAAATAATTAATAAGTATAATTTTAAAGATATTAAATAGTTATAATTAAAACAAATAAAAATTGTTTAGCTATTTACATGTTGTTAGTGCTGTCATCTGTAGTTTGTGAATAATTACTATAATTTTGTTTAAATCATAACTAATTAATATCTTTAAAATTATAACTTATTAATCATTTTAATGGCAAAATAACTTCTTCTGAATTTTTTTGTAAATTTTTGTGAGAACATATTTTATACTTTATTTAAAAATAGGAGCCAAAGTTTCCCCATTGGAATTGTATAGAGATCTGTAACCATACAAGACCCATTTATACATTTTTTAATATTTATCACAGAAAAAGAAAGAATACTTCTTCATTACCTTTACTTAACATGGAACTTCTTGTTGTTAATAGTTACCATTTGCTCAATGTTTTTGTTTTGTTATTTATCATCAATTTACACTTACATTTAAAATATTCTTAATTTCCATGGCTGTATAAGTCAGTGTCTGACATTACTTATTACAGATCATCTTTTTTTTAAATTTAAATTGCAGTTTCATGTTGTAATATTATTGTGCACTTTCAGTTATTCTTGATGCTCCAACTGGTGGAACCTCAGATATTTGGTTTTTTGTTCAGCAGCATCTGTCCAAATTTTCCAAGGTAATATTAAACTATTACATCTGAAAACTAATTAAAATATAGTTATTTTTGCTGTTTTTTAATGGTTATCCGAAAAAGTCTGTTGCCCAGTGTATATTTTTTTGCTCTTCCAAATTCAAACCATTATTTACTATGCAAGGAACATAGTAAATACTATGTTCCTTGCATAGTAAATAATGCAAGGTTTGTGCAAGGTTGTGTTACTATGCAAGGTTTGTGAACTTTAATATGCTTTTCAATTTTACTTGAATGTTTTAAGGTTAGTCAAGCCATTTATTACTTTTGTGGGAAATAGCTTTCAGAAGGTTGAGTTCTATATTTAACCACCATTTTTGAATAAGTTGCTGTTAAATATTTGCTATAAAATAATTGTTTGCTGTTTAATATTTTACACTAAACCAGTAGCTTAGATGGGCTCATGTGTGATTTTATTTAAAAAAAACTCTATTTACCATGATTGGATTTTACTTTGATGTTATATGTAGCTTTTCAGGACTCCCATAGAACTTTTTTTAAAAAAAGCTATAAGTTTCGAAATGTTTCTAGAGACCCTTAAGCCCTACTCCGTGTACACCAAAATGACCTTAATTATTTTCTGAAAAGCACTGAAATTTTCAAATTTAACAACTTTTGCATTACTTCATTTTATTTTAGTTAATTTTTAAAGTGATTTAATTAATTTTTTGCATGTCGGGAATTATGTCTGAAAATCTTTGAATAAGGTTTGTATGTAGCCATAAAAACTTAAGTGGTCCAGAAAAAGCCCTTAATATTGCTACAAATTAGAGTAGTGTTGTACTACTGTTACATTTTCTTAAAAAATTATGCATTGCAGAAAAATTAAACAATTGAAAGGCAATCATGAAAACATTTAATAAATATTAGCACATCAAATACAGAAAACATGTATAAAAATATCACAGTAATATTAGTTTTAAAATCTAAAGGACATCAAAAAAATCCCAACCTCCCAAAAGGAGCAGGTGGTAAAAAAAAAAAAAACTTACAAAAATGTGAACATGAAATTAACTTCGCAACAAAATAATCTGAAAATTTTAAAACCGTCTTCTTAACACGGCACTAGAAATCACATTCTGGAACAAGTCTATCGAAAAACCAAGCAAGAGTAGTCCGCACACATCAGCAAGTCCTTTTTACGTAGTCCACTGAATTGTCTTCACTTCACTTCAGACACAGCCTTTAAAACCTCCTGGCAGCACACCACATAAAAGCCATGGGACGACACAGCCTTCGTCACAAGTAGGAACTCTATATATCTTAAGGTACCAATTATTAACACTGTGTTTCTACTTCTTAGGTTTGCGTATATGATAGAGCTGGGTTAGGCTACAGTGATCTTCCTTTTGTTGTAAGTATATAATATTTTCAAAAATGAATATTAAAAATTTTATTATAATCTGCCAATTAAGATGCTTATCTTAGTTAGTTTCATTCTTAAAGGAAAGTCCAGTATCTACCATCCTTCTTTTACTTTCCATGTTTAAATATATGGTACAGTTTTTTGGCCTTTGATTTTAAATTTAACTACTGGCATTTTGATATTTTGCATCTGGAAGTCTATGCTGTTTTCTAGAGATAATAGGGGCTGGGGAGCCCAGTCGGTTAGGCGCTCGCCTAGCATGCGAAAGGTCCCAGGTTCGGGTCCGGGCATCGCCAAAATAACTGTCGACCTATGAATGGTCTGTGCAGCCGAAAATGTCCGACAAATAATACCCCGTGTAGAGGGAGTGCACCTTAAATATGCTCTTAAGTCCCAACGCTGCGTACGATGTCGCCCTTAACGGTTGCGTTGGGTGCGTACTCAGGTGTCGGCTCGTCACCTGACTGTGGTTCTAAAATATGACGCCCGTCGCCAATAGCCCTTGTGTAGCTCTAGTGCGACGATAATTCAAACTAAACTAAGCAAATCTAGTGATAATAGTATGAACTATTTAATTTTATCCAGCTGACTGCATTTTGTAGAAATTAAAATTGAATTTTCAATTTTATTTAAAAAAAAACCAGCAGTAAAAAATGAAAATATGGCTGCTAATATCCCTATGAAACATCTTAAAGGGGAATGGGAGTAGTAGCCGAAGTCGTCTCTCTGTGTTAATCTAATGGGGAAAAAATAATTTTCTAAACTAAACTACTCCGGCTGTATTGAATATATTTACTAAAGTTTTTTTTATTATATGATAAATGTAGATGGATTACAGAGTTTTATGATTCCACTTTTTGAAATAGGTTTGAATATTTTGTTGTTAAATTATTTATTAAAAATTAAATAAGTATTCGAACTAATTTCAAAAAGTAGAAATATGGGGCCCTGTAAACCAGCTACATTTGTCATATACGTTAGGTAACTGTCTGCTTAAAAAACTGTCTATTTAACTTAACATGGGGTGTGACAGGATGGTGTTAGGTGCTTGACTTCTCCTTAACTATTTAACATTTAGCAATTTTATGAAATTTCAACATTAAATACGATATTTACCTAACATTTATGTAGTCCTTTTAAACATTCATTTAAAATTAACTTTTAAAAATAATACATTTTCTTTCATAATTGTTTTGTTTCTATAATATTCTAATTTCAGAATGAAATGAGAACTCCAGATAAAGCTGAAAACCGAAAGTTTGTTTCTCAGGTGGCAACTCTAGAGCAGTGAGTAAAATATGGATTTTGATTTGTTTACAAATTATTAGGCTAAATTCTGATAGTATTTAAAGTAGTATTTAATGCATTCCGCAGAAGGAATTTTGGTGTCCCTTATGTGTTAACTCGGAGGGATATTCAAAATTACATTAACTATATTTTGTTCAATGTTAATTGAAACTTAATTCAACCTAACTGAAATTTTGAAACTTAATTTAACTAAACTGAAATTTTCAAATTCAATAAATCATGCCTTGCATTCAGTTTTTTTATCAGTTTGTGTTCCCACGGATCCTTGAAAATCCTTAAGAACTCCTTGACTTTCGATTTCAAGGACCCTTTAAACTTCTCGATTTCGACCATTTAATCCTGGAAAAGTCTCTCAACCCTCAATTAATAACTTCGTTTAAATTTCAGAATGACTTGTGACTTGCACCATCTCGTGACAAATGGCAAACCGTTACCACGTCCATTTATACTTGTTGGTTCAGAAACTGGTGGTCTCATTGCGAGGCACTATGCTCTAACGTATCCAAGGTACTTAATTATGTTCATCATAAGATTTATTTAAAATACATAATATGAAAACATACTTTATAACTTAAATTAAAACTCAATATGACTTTACTTGCTAACTTACTTAAACCATTTCACTCCCAAAAAATCCTATGCATGTATTCTTTATATAAACATGTTTTTCAAACAATTATATATTTAGAAGTATGTTGGTTGGTTGGTAGACATATATATTCAGGTTTGTGTGCTTGGTCAGAGACCCGCTTATAAACCTTCGTCAAGTAAGACAGACACAACAGACAACACACACATAAGTGGATCCATCTAATTTTTAAAGACAGAGGCCAACTAGAGGATCCCAGAATTGGCTTGTCACCCCAGAGGTATTGATTTGGTATGGGAACTTAGAGGACTTTCGGACCCAACAGATTTAACGAGCACGTACTCCGCATATACTCGGTAGGTCTTCAGTGGTACCGAGACTCGATCGCAGGACCTTCCGATCCCGAGACCGAGACGCTGACCACTAGGCTCACTACGGCCCGAAAGAAGTATGTTTTGCAAGTAATATTGAAGAAATTGGTATTTATTATTGGCTGAGGGTCACGTCAATTTAGTGGAATTTAATGTTTTGAGCATTTAAGAGGGATTGTCAGTCCCATAGAGATAATGCATTAGTTTTGGAATCACAACTTCCGCACAAGTATTGCTCTATCACGTTAGCCCTTTTCCCCCATGTAGTGGAATCTACATAACATGGAAATGAAACAAATTTGAAACGAAAATGTTATTTACTTATTTTATTATATATTTTTTGAAGTTTTAAAATGCCAAAAATATACAGAAGATGGCGACGCTATTTTAAAACTTTATCAATTAATAATTGAATAACCGGATGTTACTTTCTTTTCAAATTCGTTTTAAATTGATGTTATAATAATTCCCATACCTGGGGAAAATGGGATAACATGGCAAAAATAAAATCTTTTGCAAAAGTTGTGATTTCAAAACTAATGCATTAGCTCTATGGAACTGACAGTCCCTCTTGAAACTATTTTTTTTGGTGTTCTATAAATAAAGGAACAAGCTCTGTCTCTTTTTTGTGATTAATAGTCCCTTCTAACTTTTGTTTTAATTCAAAATGTCTTATAAGTTAACTACTGAAAAAAAAAACCTCCAAAATATGCTTGATCCTCTTGGCACATAATTTTTTTAATGCAATTAATAAATCTGCTGCTTTTTCTTATCAGTGTTTTTTGAAATCTTAACCATTCTAGTTTATAATGGACGAGGTAGTATTAAGAAAAATTGTGAAATGAAATTGTGAAGTGAATTCTACAAAGGTCAATGTATGTGTACCTCAGAAGCGAAGAAGTTATAGGCTATTTTTTTTGACAAAGTTGTGCACTGGGCAAGTGAAAAACCTTAAAACTAATCTTGGTACATCTCTTTTATCTTAACTCCTTATAAAATATACCTATTAGAAATAGTGTTTTAAAAGAAAGTGGCATTTCTTTATCATACAGTCCCTGGACAAATTATTAGACGCACTGTATTTTTTTTTAGTAATGATCAAAACATACCAAAGAATGACATATCATTAAAAAAGATGTCGATATATGTATTAAGTATAGCAGATAGTATTTTCTATTCAATAGCTTAAGTTTAGGAACGCAAATGTATTTCTAAAGGTATTTTGTTCATCATTGATTGATACATGAAATCTTGCAGTGTGTCTAATAATTTGTCCAGGGACTGTATAACAAGTAAATAGGCAAATAGAGTTTTTTTTTATTTTTCAGCTAATGTTACCTTCATTATTTTTACTTTAAAGAATTGTTTGTGGTTGAGTTTTCCTAGTGTTTTGTGTGTAAATGTTTAAAAGTTATGCATCATATTTTTAATGTCATTTTAATTATGATGAAGCAAGAATTCGTTCCTCTTTCAGCGATGTAAGTGATATTGTTCTTCTGAATCCTTTTGTAGAAGATTTATTTCGTAGACAAAGCGAGGACTGGAATAATCATTGGTAATATTTTTTTAGGGTATATGATTAAACAATTATACTTTTAATTGGGTCTTCCTTGTAAATTTTAATTTATTAAATTTCATAGTTAGATTTTAGTGTCTTTACGCCAGGGTTCGCAATTAGCGGGTGCACCGTGCACCTAAAAAAATTGTGCACATAAGTTTTCAACTTGTGTGCACGTCGTGCACCCAAGTTCCGAAAGTCGCAAAACTACTGCGTTCCGAAAGTGATAATGATTGTGAAAATGTGATAATATGAATGTCCAAATGCATGACTTTTCATATGCGAGGAAACCCTACATTTTGTCAGTTTTTATGAAGAATAGTTTGTTTTTTAACTTGTTATTTATACTATATGTGTGCACATAATATTTTTATTTGTGCACCTAACTATTATTTAGTGCACCTAAGTCACAAGACTTGGGTGCACTCGTGCACCTGGCATAAAAGGTTAATTTTCGACCCCTGCTTTACGCGTTAACTCAGAGATATTCGAAAATCCATGAAATATGTTTTGTTCAATGTACACTGCTGCATAATGTAAGCTTTGGTACTTTGCAGAAAATGTATCAAAATACCTGTTGAAAAAAAAGTAATCCAATGTTTTTAAAATTGTGTTGTTCAATGTAATAGTAGAGGCCAGTTAATTGTACAGTTTTTAAGTGGTGAGACCATTTTTGTATTTTTTTAAGAAAGACATATTGTGTGAATAATGTAATGTATTCCATATTTCTTATGCTTGAAAGTTAAATATAATAACTAAATAGACTAAATAAAAAAAGTTATTATGACTGTTTATCTCATTAACCAGAACACATGAATACAGTAAGATCCCATATTTCCGGCTCATGATCCACCAGAAAGCTCAAATATCTTGAAAATTTCAAACTTGGATTTGGCTATAAAGTTGTTTTTTATGTGCCAAGAATGAGATTTCTCCCCAAATATAGTAATAACTTTTCGGATCCTTTTTTTCCAATAAAAATTTATTTTGCCACTAATATTTGGCACAAAAAAAATTGTTTTGCAATTGAAATACTGATTTGAATGTTAGTTATTGCTCTTCTAACCCTACCATCCAGTTAATAGTATGCTAGTTTTGGTAAGAATGAGTTACAATCGGATCATGTCAGTTTGGAGTGCTGTTCAGAATAGTACCTAAATATGAAATGGTGTTATGGACACTAGAAAATTTTTGCGTCCATACATGCTTCTTCTTAAGGGTAAAAGATACCAAATGACTGTGGGTCTCCAGTCCAAAGTGCCTCTGTGTTAATCCAATAGTTTAACACAGAGTTTCCAATTTTACAAACGTTTTTTTCATATGATAAATTTAGCTGAATTACAGGGCTCTATAATCCTACTTTTTATTTTCAATAAATAATTTGACACAAAATATTCAAACCCATTTTAAAATTCGGGATTATAGAGCCCTGTAAGTCAGCTAAATTTATCATATGAAAAAACGTTTGCAAAACTATTCAATACAGCCGGAGAAATGTGTCTTAGAAAATATTTTTTCCATTGGATTAACACAGAGGCACTTTGGTTTGGAGACCCGCAGTCATTCAGGTCATTCGTCTTTACATTTTGAAAGAAATATCATAGTTTGAATAATGCCATGTAGATGACCCATTTTTACATTTAGAACAGCAAAATAATTTAGAAGACTCTTATCTAACCCTTAATCTCATTCCCTCAATTTACAGGAACATGGATGTGCTGCCATATTTACAGTCCCTCCAACTTTTTGCCTATTCTGGTTTTCCTAGGATTTTCGCTCTCCTCGGATACCTCAAACCTCAATTGTTTGGTGATGATGTTCCCCAGGAAGTAGAAATGAGACAAGTAAATTCACTTTAATTTTTTTACTCAGAAAGATTTGTACTCTGTTCCTTGAACAAATGACACACACAAAAAAAAAATCGAATGCTAAATGTTAAGGCAGGGTTTTTAAAAACCCGGTATTTTTCATGAAAAACCCAACCCACTTGGGTTTTTTGGTTTTTTTTTCGGGTTTAAGGGTTTTTTTAGGGTTTTTTTCAGTATTTTTTAAGTGTTTTTCAGGATTTGTGATTTATTTAGGGAAGTTTTAATTATTCATCTATACAATACAATTTTTAAAACTAACTGAACATCTTGAGAGAGAGGAATGGGAATGATGTAATTTAAATTTAAAAACAATTAAAAAATAATTGCATATAGTTGTTAGATAAATGTATATTTAAATTTATAAATGTATTGTCTAGAACCAAGTATTGTTTGTTTGTATATGTGTAAAATTATATAATCCGAATATTGTAATGATAGAAATTTAAATTAGAATTTTAAAAAATGTATTTGTTATATATAATTGTTAAATAATTAGTATAAATTTAAATTTGTAAATGCATTTTAAATATTGAAGGTACAAAAATGTAAAAATATATTAAGAATACTAAAATATTAATTAAAAATGATATGAAATGTATATTTTTTGGATGTATAAAAAGTTTTTTTTTTTTTAATTTTCAGTGAAGGCAATTTTAAGTTGCCCACTTGGGTTTTTTCAAGTGGTTTTTTTTTTAAAAACCCACCCGGGTTTTTTCGGGTCGGGTAAAATCATAACAACCCTGTGTTAAGGGGACATGACTTTCCGAAAACGAAACTAACTCTACCATTGTTAACCTATGAAGAAATTGGATATTTTTTTTACGATTAGCATCCACAATTTTTTATCTATTGTTTCTAAACTTGTTTACATGCTTAAGTATTGATATGCACCACGTTTGTGATTTTATAAATTGACTGTACGTTGATTACAACTTTTTTTTAATAGCTGACAGGCAAAACAATGCTTTAGAGTGGATTAAACTAATTCTCAAAAACAATATCTAAAATATTTTTCAACACACACACATGGGGATTATCATTATAGTTTGCCTGTCACTTTCTGGCATTTCAAATATTTTGGTTGTGGAAGACTCCGCTTTGAAAACAGTAAAAGAACTTGAAGAAGGCTGGGTTGCCAATCCCATGGCGTATGGTGAACACAAGGGATTGTTCGGTTAGTTTAGTTGGAAATAATGTGCCACACTAAAACTGCACATGAGTTATTGGTGAAAGGAGGATTGTAGTTGATTGTCAATCGATTTACATCTTTAGTATGCATTATCTAACACATTTAGTATCACTATTCATTGGGAGACGCTATAATTTAAAATATAGCTCTGTAATAATAGTGAAATTGATGCTAGTTCGAACTACCCTTCAATTGATAATGTGTTTCTAAATCTTAACGAAATATGCGCCCATAAAAGCAATGAATGGCTTAAACTAAAATATTCCTCACCTTTTTTCGAAGTGGACTCTTCCACAATCAAAATATTTGAGATGTTAAGAAGTGACAGGTGAACTATACTTAATAATTTATCAACAAGTTTGGAAACAATAGGTAAAAAATTGAGTATGCTAGTCGTGAAAAACTCTATAATTTCTTCATCGGTTAACAGTGTGGAGTTAGTTTTATTTTCGGTAAGTCATAACCCTTAATTATCACTTGTGCTAACACTTTTGAAAATACATTTTAAGTACTAATTAATCGGTGTAGGATATTATTCGCGCAAGTAATTGCTTAGTGTGCCCAAAAGGTTTTTTTTAGCCAAAATAGAAATTAGGTTTATTATATTAGGTGTTATGTTTTTTTAACGTATATTAAAATTTTAGTTTTATACTATCTGTCGATTTTGCTCTACCATGCATATATGGCAATCCGGATGCAAGTTGCGTCATCTTTTCTGATGCAATAACTAAAGTGTATTTCTTTCTGATGCAGGAACGGATGTTTGTTTCCCGTTTTTGAGTCAGTTGCTATCTGTCTTTAGTTGTGTAAGGCCGCATTTATGAAAAGAAGCCTAACTTCCGATATTTAATTTACTTAAGGATGTAATTTGTTGTGTATTAAATTATTTATACAGTCTTCTTCATCAAAACCAAAAATAGTCCTATAAAAATATATAAAAATACGCAACATGGAAAGATTATTAAAAAGTTAAGTAGAACAAGAAAATTACCTTTTTTAATTTTTACTTTGATCCTTTAAAAATAGTACTTTCAAACAATAATAAATGTACTTAATTTAAAGTTAATGGAAAATGTGGGAAACTTGTTATCTTTAAAGGAGGGAATAGCTTGTTAAATGACACAAGAATTTCAATTTTTCTCAAAAATGTCACATAGCGTGTTCTTCCACTAAGCTCTTCAATTTTGCTTTTACAAATTTAACGATGAAAAGGACTTAAGTTTGATAAGTGAATCAGTGCATCTATTCTTATATTCAAGCCTAAAGAAAACTGCTTTTTTATAGCTGAATATCGCTTTGCGCTACACTCATCTTTAGAGCAACATCTGAAAATTGAAAAGATTAGTGGAAGAACATGGCTAAGCTATATTTTTTATAAAAAAAATTGAGTTTTTTTTGACAATTAACAAGTTACTAACTTCTTTATCGATAACAAGTTTCCCCTTTTTCGTAAACTTTAATTTTAGTATATTTTGTATGGTTTGCAAGTACCATTTTCAACAGATCTGAGTGCAAACTAAAAATGTTAAAGCTCTTTCATTTTCACCTTTTTGTCACTTAGCATGCTCTTCCATTAAGCTCTTCAGTCAGGGCCGGATTTCTAAATAGGCTAAGTAGGCTGTAGCCTAGAGCGGTGAATTTTTTGGGGCGGCAAATTTTACGACCAATTAAAGCTGCATTCTGCATAAAAAAATTATTATAAAGATGCGAATATTTTTAAGAAAGAAAACAATTAATTTACATTAATGCGTAAACCGCAAATGTATATATAGTACTAATATTTCGTAGCAAACATGGTCGTTGTGAGGGCAATTGCACACCTTCCTCTCGGATTTCGAAGTTGAAGGAAAAATAGTAGAACAGTTTTTTTAAAAATTAGCCTAGTTCGCTTTCGATTTAGTGTGTAAAGGTACAAAGATGATTCTAATATGTGTATCTACTTTAAACAGCACATACCACCCTATTTTGCAGCTAACCAGCTACCTTTCCCCCGAAGTGGAAGAATATTGTGACTGGGGCGGCAAATCATAACCTACAAGTGGCAAATCTTTAAATCCGGCCCTGTCTTCAATAATATTTTGATATAAACTATAACGTACCCTTTTTATTGATTAAATTAATTTATTATCTTTTTTTAGCTATCTCATCTATGCAACCCTAGTCATATGAGTGCAGTATTCCATGAGCATCTACTGCTGAATACAAGCTTTATGCAAATGGAGTAATTGATATTTATTTAATAAATGTAATTAATTTGCTTTAATATGTTTTGTGCATTTTTGAAAGCTTTTTTTTTTTTGCAGTGAGGTCTGGCAAGCTAAACCCTTTCCAAAGAACGTATCAGTCACTGTGATAAACAGCAGAAAGTTTGAAAAAATTCCTACGATACTGCAAAAGGTAAGTGCGTATAATTTCATTTGGTATTTATGTGGTATTTGAAAATTGATTTAAAGAAATTGTAACATTATTAAATGTTGACTTTTTTGCACTTATGCAATAATTGGTTATTAAAACCATCACATTAGTAAATTTTTTAGATGCTAGGATTTGGCACATTCAATTTGACATAATTCTTCGAACTTCAAATAAATTTAGCAAACAAAAAAGAATATTAATTTAATTTGTGAAAAAAAAAATTAATGGAAATATCCAAACTTGAATTTTAAAAGTTAAAATTAAAACTAAATGGCTGTGTTGGGCAATTTTTAAAAAAATCTAAGGTGTATTAATCTTAAGTAGAAGCGGCACATTTCCTGTTGCAAATATACTTGTTTTTCGATTAAAATTTCGGTGAGTACTTATATAATGGGAAGGTATGCAATTTTAGTTCTTTTAGAACTTCATGTTCTACTTGGAGCTTTAGTATTTATTTTTTTAATAGTATTTGTCTGAAATAAGAGAATATATTATCTGGGGGCTGGGGAGCCCAGTCGGTTAGGCATTTGCCTACCATGGAAAAGGTCCCAGGTTCGAGTTTGGGCACCGACAGAATACCTGCCTACCTATAAACGGCCAGTGCAGCCAAAAATGTCCGACAAATAATACCCTGTGTAGAGGGTGTGCACGTTAAATACCCTCCAAAGTCCAGACGCTGCGTCCGATGTCGCCCTTAACAGTTGCGTTGGGTGCCCATTCAGGTGTCGGCTTGTCACTTGACTGTGGTGATGCCCGTCGCCAATGCCCTCATGTAGCACTAGTGCGATGATAATTCAAACTAAAACTAAAACGTTATCTGGGATGCTTACAATAAATTATTTTTCTATATCTTTGAAATTCGTCCTATTAATCAGCTGCCCTTAAAAACAATCACCCTAATTTTCTGTACATTCTATAATTTATCTAATTTAACTATATTCCTCTAACATTTAATTCTCCATTTCCAATCAAAGGCCTGGCAGCAGTCTCAGCTACACCTTCGACAGTTCCTCCACCCCACAAGCAAACACTTTCTCTTCGATGGCTCTTTCTCTCAACTCTACGTCGAGCCCGCAACAATCACCAACACAGTCCAGCAGCTTGTGTATAAATGGAGGATCAGCCATGATGTGCTTCCAACTGTTCATACGTTCCGAGAGCAAGAAACACTAATGGAATAATGAAGTTAGGACATTTTTTAAACTACTTTTAAAAAGTCAGCATATCATTTTGTCAGCGTTTTCAAATGTTTATGGATTTAATATCGGCTTTAACCCGAGATCGGAGAGTTACTTTCAAAAAGTAACTGTTACTTTTACAGTTAGTTTATTTAGGAATTAATTCTGTTACAGTTACTTATTATAAAAAGTAACTATTTACAGTTATTTATATGAAAAGTATCTAGTTAGTTTCTTTTTGAAATTTCAATTTGTAAGAAACGTTGCAATTTGACCACCTTACTGTTTTTTAAAGTGAACCAAGATTAATAACATAATAACGAACCATTAGCACAAAAAAAAAGCACTGCAATTAAAATGAATTTATAAATTTTCGATTTAATTTTAAAAGGAGTTGCATTTCAAAATGTGAATCCGACAGCCTTCCTTTATTGAGTAAAAGCATTGAAATATGCATTGAATTATTGGAAAAGTAACAACATTTGCATTACTTTGTTACGGCTAACACCTAAGATACAGTTAGTTTTTGAAAAATCTAACAGTATTTACCTAAAAAAAGTAACTGTTACAAGAAACACGTTACTCCAATCCCCAGTTCGAACTATGTGGGTTTAAGGGGAAAAGGGCGTGCTGGACCGAGGGTCTCCAAAGCAAAGTGCATCAGTGTTAATCCTATGGAGAAAAAATATTTTCTCTGCCACATTTCTCCTGCTGTATTGAATATTTTTACAATTAGATTTTTTTATGTGATAAATGTAGCTGACTTACAGGTCCCGACCTTCCCACTTTTTGAAATGGGTTCGAATAGTTTTTTTTAATTTCCAATAAATAATTTTAAACAAAATATTCGAAGTAATTTCAAAAAGTGGGAAGATAGAGACCTGTAAGTTATCTACATTTATTATTTAAAAAAAACCGTTTGTAAAAATATTCAATGCAGCCAGAGAAATGTGGCAGAGAAAATAGTTTTTTCGCCATTGGATTAACACTGAGGCACTTGAGTTTGGAGACCCACGGTCCAGCGCGCCCATTCCCCCTTGAAGCAATGGTTTAAGTAGGATAGGTTGAATGTTTAAATTTTGAATAAATCATAAAAATTTCTTTTTCTTCTGTTTAGAATTTTGTAGAATATAAACATTGAGCTTGAATATTGTTTATTGTTAGAAGAATAAAAATTGTAATTTTTCTGATTGCTTACCATTTTAAAAAGAGAATGTTATTTCTTTAATTTTCTTATCTCTAAAACTTGATGTTTCGTTAATAAAGGGACATTAAATCCCAATCGATTATTAACTAATAACAATAAACTGTTAACTACTTCCTGTTAATTTTAATACTTTATTGATAGTGTGGGTTAATTTATATCATACCTGTCTAAAAAAAACATGTTAAAAAAGTTCTGATTGTTTGAGAAAGTGAATTTTTCCCCAAAAATGGGACAACAGGTTAAAAACTTTTTATCCTTTAATGATAATTTTCAGTTATTGGGTATGACATGTACTCTAATTGTTTCAATGAAAAATCTTCCAACATGTAAATTTTCAAACCATCTTGAAAAGTAAAGCTAATTGCCTTATTAGTTTAAAACACGTGGATCTGTGTTCAACATAAACTATTTTTCAATGTCTCTTTACTATTTGTCCATTTTACTATTTGCTTAGTCTTTTTACTATTTTGACCATTGAGCTAGAAGGGAAACTGGAGTGAAGTGTCAGCGAGCCGAAAACCCACTCACACCCTTTTGAGTGAAACGGGCAGAAAAGGACTATTTTCCCTACACTTGTATGCAATGCTTGTATGAGACCCCTCTATCATATTGACTTGGGCTCCTAAATGTATTTTAACATTTTTAGTTCGAAAGAATGAACTTTCTTTAACTTTAAATTCCAACTTTTTTAAGAAATAACCACGTGGATCACTATAACTAAAAACCAGCGAAGACGAACCCAATAGCCAAATAGGCAAGTTTCTAGGCTTTCTGCCCGGTTCATTTCTGCTGCAGTGCTGTGTATTCCTCCGCGTTTCGTTATTGGACCGGCTCGTTTGCTGCCCTGTTCAGTGAATCACACCTCACTCCAGTTTTCTTTCTAGCTCAATGATTTCGACACTTAAAATTTCTCTTTATTTTAATTATTGTGTTCACCGTATTTTTTATTAATCCTTAATTTGTCAGTTAATTTCCTTTATTTTTAAACTTGTTTTTAAGGTTTTGATGTTATTGAAAGTTAATATAAATTCAATGAAGTCTCGAAAAGTACTAGTCATTATATAATATGTAGCCTGAATAACTGTATATCAAAATTTATTGTGATATATTTAGTTAACTTATGTAACATTTCATTATACATTTATACATAATTCATAGTTTTAAAATTTAATGGGTATTTAATGCCCATGTTAAAAAGGTAGGAGAAAAATTTATAAGGTTACTAGGTTATAAACCATTTACACAACTAAAATACATATTAACAATATCTTTTTTTTTTGTAAATTATTTCAATTGATTATTCATTTATGCTATCATTATTTTTTTAAAAAAAGATTATTTTAATTATTACAAAAATATCAGGGAAGCATATTTTAATCAATAAAATTTCTATATTAAATATGCATATAAATCATATTCAAGTATATTCATTGTGACATTTCTGTAGTGTTGCTGATAGGTAGAATTAAATTCAACTTTTAAAAGCATTTAGGGGGTGTCACAACATTCACTTACCACTCAATAAATCAATATATTTAAAAGTAATTATATACACTATAAAGCAATTCTAATAACTTAAGGTGTACGTATACACTTGAACTTTTTCCCCCTAATATTTCACTTAAAAATCCAATTTTTTTATATTTGATATAATTCATAAGTGTATGAGGGTACGTGTAAAAATATTTTTTAAAAATTAAAATGTTAATTAAATAATTAGCATTTTATGCATTAATTAGCATGTTTTTTAAACACTCATAACTCAAGAACTAATTAATTTAGACCTATACAATTACCATGCAAATTAATCACCAATTCATTCTGAAGGGCATGAACCTCAAACCAAATTTGATGCTCTCTTAGTTAATTATTAATAATTTTTTATAATAAGCAACATTATATATAATTTTTTTTTTTTTTTAGAAAAAACTTTGACATGCAATATAAAATTAATTAAAAAAACCAAATCTTATTTTTGGAGGTTCACGCCTTCCCCCAGCTTATTCCACAAATAAACAATTCGTTTAACAAAATGTTAATTTTAACTTTAGTTATCATTGTTTAAGCAAAGTAACACATGAGAAAAATGAAGTTTTGAAAAAATTGAGTTTAAAGGTTATAAAAGCTAACTAACTTTCATGATTTGGAACATTAGAAAAACCTCAGTAACTTTTTATTAGAGTGGAGCATCAGTACAAACTTTACATCATTTTAAAGAGGAAGAATTGGAAATTCTAATGAACGTAAAAACAAAAAAAAATGCCTAATTTGGTTATTTTTGGCCTTTTCTAGTGTGTATGTATACCTTAAATAAAGTTCTATGACCTTTTGCGCATGCAAGAATTTTTCAAAAACCTTATTATGATGTCGCACAGCCAACTTTGAAGGCTGTATCTCTTTTCATTTTTCCGCATTACCTTAAAAACCAAAAAAAATCTATGGCAGCTATCCTTTTCGCATGTGAGATTTTCTCATAAACCTTATTATGAAGTTCGACCAGTACGATGAAACTCTTCTACCAAATTTGAAGTCTGTAGCTATTTTAGTTCAAGCTGTAGAGTGGTTTCAGACAGACAGACCAAATTTCGAAAATCACTTTTTTAGAATCAGCACCCTCCAAAACGAGCGGAAAACACAAAATCCCCATTTCAGATTTTCGACCCCATTGCAATACCTTTTACTCTTTTACTACCTTATTTTTTATAATAGGTAATTGAAAGTAGAAATAAGTAAATAGTGATACACTAAAAAAATATGGCCTTAATCGTGTTTTTGCCATAGATATCATAGTTAAAGTATTAGTTTGTCCGATCACGTGACCTCCAATGCTAACGACGGGGCGCGCATGGAGACCGGAATAAGAGGGCAAATGGGCCTGTGTTGCCACCACATTAAGGAGAAAAATACTACGAAAAAATACCGTTTAATTCTAAAATTACAAAAAAATACTATAAAAATACTAGCTGCATTTTGGAATCTTTTTAGTGACTAAAAAAATCGTGAAACGCTTTTTTAGTATTTTTATGGTATTTTTTTTAGTTTTGAATTAAACGGTATTTTTTCGTAGTATTTTTCTCCTTAATGTGGTGGCAACACTGGCCCATGTTTGCCCTCTTATTCTGGTCTCCATGCACGTCCCGTCGTTAGCATTAGAGGTCACGTGATCTGCCAATCAAATACTTTAACTATGATATCTATGGTTTTTACTTATTGACAACATGTTTCTGAATGCTAGTTGTAAATTTCTTCCATAATGATATCATACAAATTAGGATTTATTGTCCTTATAAAAATTATGTGATATTTAATTTTGTCCTTTCGGTGTGTGCTTTATAAATGTAAAACATCCTTACATTTGTAAAATTTCTGGTTGAAAATAAAATGAAATTTCTTTTTATATTTGTTGTAGATTAAATGCATTTTATTTAACATAATTTGGCTACTAGTGTATGAAATATTTATTGTATTACAAAAAAAAAGTAGCTAGATACCAGTTGTGGCTTAAGGTACTTGCAAAAGTGCCTACCCTCGAATACATCTGGGCATCACCAAAATAAATGCCGACCTATGAACGTTCCGTGCAGCCAAAAAAAGGTCCTAAGTCTTGACGCCGCTTTCAATGTCGCCCTAGGGCCGTAGTGAGCCTAGTGGTCAGCGTCTCGGATCGGAAGGTCCTGCGATCGAGTCCCGGTACCACTGAAGACCTACCGAGTATATGCGGAGTACGTGCTCGTTAAATCTGTTGGGTCCGAAAGTCCTCTAAGTTCCCATACCAAATCAATACCTCTGGGGGTGACAAGCCAATTCGGGGGATCCTCTAGTTGGCCTCTGTCTCTAAAAATTAGATGGATCCACTTATGTGTGTGTGTTGTCTGTTGTGTCTGTCTTACTTGACGAAGGTTTATAAGCGGGTCGCTGACCAAGCACACAAACCTGAATATATATGTCTACCAACCAACCAATGTCGCCCTTAAAAGTTGTGTTTAGTACCTACTCAGGTGTCGGCTCATCACTTGACTGTGGTTCTAAATTACGACACCAGTCGCCATTAGCCCGCGTGTAGCTCTAGTGCGTCGATATTTCAACTTAATCTAACCTAACCTAATCTCTTAATTATTATACGAAAATTCAATCATTTTACTTCCCAATCTTTAATTTCATAACATTAGTAGGTGATGTTCTGTTTAGGAAAGTAAATTCAAGGTTTGTTCCTCTTAGAATTGAAAATGAATTTATAATTATTACTTTCCTTGTAGTCCTAGAGTCACACATAGTATCCAATTTAACAAAAATCTAATAAAAAAAAATCTTGGAAACTTTAAATAAAAACGACAAAATTTAAATACTTTATTTGACTAATCTACAATCTCATGATACCAAAACGTAGACGATATGCTGCTAATAATGAAAGTCAATCCAGGAGGGGGTTTTTCAGGAAAAGTACAAATGTTTCAGATGACGAAATTTCTTCTGGATTTCTTCTTGTAAACTGTGCTGCGATTGGTCCCCTAATCCTACGTAATATGGAGTCACCAATCGAATTCGAGAAAGAATTTATTTCCATTAACATTTCTGTTGCCACCCAAGACCTTAAACATGCCCATTATGGTTCCCA
This sequence comes from Oedothorax gibbosus, assembly GCA_019343175.1. Lineage (NCBI taxonomy): Eukaryota > Metazoa > Arthropoda > Arachnida > Araneae > Linyphiidae > Oedothorax > Oedothorax gibbosus. Next base: position 41,231,909 of record CM033271.1, read on the forward strand.
ATTGGAAACTATTGTTCTTGTTTATTTTCTTCCAAAATTAACTCTTTGCCAGTATCTCCCAAAGTCTCTGGTGCGACGTAAACTAAAACTAATCGCATTAAAATCACTGAAACTTTATTGCCTAATCTCATGAAACCAGTAGATGGAATGCCGATTTGAGTTTGTCTAAGAATTCGTTGACTGCCCCCTTCATCTCTTCAACGATCTCGGCATTCGACGCTGAAGTGGCGAGTGTGGTCATTTCTGTACATTTTCCTTGGATGCAATGCTGGAAAAGAAATCAAGTGTTAAAAGTTTTATGGGCTTTGAGTATAAAAGGGTTCGTACACCTCCTGAAATTCCTGAAAAACTCCTGAAAATTATATATTTTTTTCTATGGGCCCTTATAACTTCTGAAATTTATGCCTTAGCTCCTGATATTTTTTCCCTCCTTTAGTGAAAAAAATTACTGACACGAATCGTTTTTCTCCTTTCTCTATCGTTTTTCTCCCGTACTTTATTCAGAATAAGTTACTCCTCGTGCAGTAAAAAACAAGTAGTTTGTACAGATCGTCACTTACTCGTTCCACTATTGTTTTTCAGGAAAACCTCAACTACAGCTTAATTTTTCTCCTTTACAATCTAAATTTTTTTCTCTTTCTCTATCGAAAATTCAATAATTTTCTTATCGTTTGCAAATCTAATTTATTTTTAAAGAATTATCTATGTTATATTCTCCTTTTAACTAAAGAAACTTTCTATCTCCTTACGGATTCGTAGTCGTTTTTGCTCCTTTCTCTATCGCAAAAATTTATTTAATTTTGCTCTAAAATCGTTAAGTTTCTCGAGCGTTGTTCGATCTAATGGATTTTTCTTCGGCTTTACTTATTCAAAGTTGAAAAATTACTATTTTCATAATCTTCTTTCTCAATATATCAGTTTGTTCTCTTTTTGAACGAAATAATCGTTTTTCTGTACTAAAATTTTGAAATTTCCATTAATTTTAAATGTCTACTGGCAGTGCAGTAAAAAAAAATAGAGTTTGGACATTGATACTATTAATGTCAAAGCACGCAAACTCTATATATATTTTTTCGTCGGTTTCATCATTTGATTTCAATGAATCACTAGACCAGTGTTCAACCTTTTTCAACATCGCCTCGTATTAGTTGATCACATCATCGCCTTTTAATTTTCATTTTATGTCTAATAATAATTTTGAGTTAAAGGAACATAAAACAGATTATAATAACAGTTTAACTACGTTTTAAAAGCAAACCAATAAGCTTTATTGGTCAATTTTAATAAAATTAAAAAAAGATAAAACACATAATTTTAAAAGAACAAAAGTGAAATAATTATGATATTATTTACTGGTTTTCTAGAAATTTTAAGAGTTGAATGTAAAAATTGGCTGTTTGGTTATGTTGGGAACTGGTTTTTACTGTAGCAAAAGGTAAAACACTATATTTTAATCCCCCCACTTTTATATACTCATGGCCCACTGATCGCCTCAAGTATTTTTTGCCCCTGATAACACAACACCTCACTTTGCGGGCGATCGCCCCTTGGTTGTGGAACGCTGCACTAGACGAATATGATAATAAACAAACATATTCAATTTCCCCCCTCGTTACCTCCTGAATTTACATTGCTGCACTCCTCAGAAACTCCTGAATTTCATTATAGCCCTGGTATAAGACTCAAGATGGAATATGGGAGATACTGGGTGAATGCACCTGAATGTAGAAATAATAGATAATTTTCTAAGTCACATTTCTCCGGCTGTATTTTGAATATTTTTACAAACTTTTCATTTTTCATATGACAAAAGTAGCTGACTTACAGGGCTTTATAATACCTTTTTTTGAAATGAGTTTGATATTATTTTGAAAATTTTCATGTAAAAAAATTTACCATAAAATATTCGAACTGATTTCAAAAAGTGGAATTATAGAGCTCTGTAAGCCAGCTACATTTGTCATATGAAAAACCGTTTGTAAAAAATATTCAATACAGCCAGTGTAATTTCGCGTAGAAAATTATTTTTTCTTATTGTATTAACACAGAGAAAAAGACTTTGGTTTGATGACCCGGCTACTACTCCCATTCCCCCTTAACCAGAATATTTTATATTTTTAATTAAAAGACAATTTAAATCTGTATTTAAACCTCCAATGCTAACGAACGGGACGCGCATGGAGACCATAATAAGAGGGCAAATGGGCCAGTGTTACCACCACATTAAGGAGAAAAATACTACGAAAAGATACCATTTAATTCTAAAATTACAAAAAAATACCATAAAAATACTAAAAAAGCGTTTCACGTTTTTTTTAAGTCACTTAAGAGATTCCAAAATGCGGCTAGTATTTTTATGGTATTTTTTTGTAATTTAAGAATTAAATGGTATCTTTTCGTTGTATTTTCTCCTTAATGTGGTGGCAACACTGACCCATTTTTCCCTCTTATTCTGGTTTCCATGCGCGTCCCGTCGTTAGCATTAGAGGTCACGTGATCTGCCAATCTAATACTTTCACTATGATATCTATGGATCCTCGGATCGAATCTTCGACTATGCCAGGGGATGGGGGGCACCCCAGTTGGTAAGGCTTGCCTTTCATGGTCCAGTTCTGGCATGTCTAAGTTCTTATGTAGAGGCATTATGCTGGCAATGGCTAATGACGTGGTCAATGAGTTCATTATAATTCGATCGCGAACACTTAAGCGGAATATGCCATATGCGGGCGCATGGCCATGCCACCTATTAATCATGGCGGTTGGTGTGCACCTTAGGCATTGTCCAAATAGCTATACCGATCTATAAACGGCGTGTGCACCTAAAAGAAGTTCGACGAATAATACCCCGTGCAGAGTGAGTGCACGTAAAATATGCTCCAAAATCCCGACGCTGCTCCTAAAATCGCTGTCGCTCCTAAAATTTGAATTGGGTGTCTACTCAGGTGCTTCACTTGAGTGTGGTTCTAAATAGGGTACTTGACCGTATCGCTAAAATACCTTCCAATATTAATTAAATTATAGTTTGAACCCAAATATAACAAACGTATATATTTTTTTGCAAAATAAATCTTTAAATAATTAATAAAAATCATTTTCAAATGGCTTTTTTTTCATCGGTACGTCACGTGATCACAAACACGTCGATTTGGCTGACGTCACTAGTATGTATAAACAAACCGGTGTGATGTTTTTTTGTTTGTAATTAATCTGGTTTTAATCTAACTTAATATTAAAATAAGAATTATATAGATAATGGATGGAGGTTTTACAAAAGCGGATAGTTCAAATTCGCTTAAAGTAGATTCCAAAATGGTGTTTCAAAGTTTGTTTATAGTCACTAGTGACATCATAGATACCACGTGACGGCCACAAAGCGTTTTCGGGAGTGATTTTTCGTCCTAATTTTAAAATTCATTTCCCCCTCTTTTTATGGGGTATTTGAAAAAAAGAAAAAAGGGTCTAATATTTTTGGCATAAGAATATTTTAGGCTAATAAAATTTTTTTAGTCAAGTACCCTATTATAACACCGGTCGCCAATAGCCCTCATGTAGCTCTAGTGCGACGTTATTTAACTCAACCAATCAACCTTCGTTATCGCTCTTAGTTTACGTTGAGTACCCGCTCAGAAGTTCGCCTCTACGCTTCAACCAACCGCCTCTAAATTACAGTATATCTCCGGTAAGCTACATACTGACCTTTTCTTTTCTGATGATTTTTCACAAAACACAAGCAAATAAATTCTCGGCAGGGATTGAAAGTGGCGAAGTTGACTGTTATTGGGCGGAAATACGAGCGTACCTTTCTCTGAGGTTCAAGGTCAGTCATTATACCTTTCTTATTTTATTGGTGTTTCTAGTTTTGTGGGAGTGCGTTCCTTCCTTATTTCGAATCGAAGAAACACAAATTCAACTCTATACCGAGTAAGAAGGGTTAGGATCAATAGAAAATGTTTACGTTTGTTTTGACGGAAATTCTTTATAAACTAAATTGGTGATTTATTTGGGCCGTTTTTTACTACACGAGTGCTTATTATACCGGAACCTAGTGTTTAAAGTCTGCTACGAAGAACCATGCCAGAAGCTAGACGCGAATACGCAGTATTGGCCGTTTGCTTGGCAGCTGCTTTATTAAATTTGTAAACAAAACCCCGTTTTGTTCATATAAAACCACAACAACAGCAACACCTTATTAATGTGTCGTTTTTGGTAGCTTTGTGACTTGGTTATACATACTATTCGTGGCGTAGCACGGCCAACTTCAATAACAAGGCCAGAGAAGCTCACCCAAACATGAGCGTAGACGGAAATTTTGACGTCAGTGTTCCCAGTGCCGAAGATCGAGACACTAGTTCGGACGCATTCGGAACCCTAAAATTGTGGTCAGCCGTGAATGAGTGGTTCCGAACAGGTTTCGAGACAGGTTGTCTTTATCTTCGGAACAACGTCACTCGGAACTATGACGTCAAAATTTCCGTCCCCGAGCTTGTTTGAGAAAGTTTCTTCGGCCTTAGTAGTTGAGTAGGCTGTGGGCGTAGGCCTTTTCTATGTGATTAGTACAGAATTGCACTTTTCAGACCCGTGAATTCAATATAAACAATCCACAAAGCTGTCTTTTAAGAAAATTATTTCTTTACACCTTACTAATTTACCAAAATTACTAACTGTGCTAATTTAAATTTTAATGCGCTGATTTACACTGTCTACAGTTGGACCCAATAAAGGCCAATGCGTGTGCACAGTTACACGAACAGGGATAAGCCATAATCTCTCACCTAAGGATCCTTTGACTTGATTACGAGTGCAATGGCGGCTGTGACTTTACACACTAGTGCTCTCGCTACCACAGTCTTGAGAGACCAGAGACCTCCGCAAGAGGCCCAATGGGACCAGAATGCTGTGCCACCAGTTAACAACGAAAACAGTGGTATAACAGCCGAAGTAACTCATCTCCACCTAGAGGATCCTTTAGACTGTGGATTACCGAGGTTGCTACATTGGTGGCCGGCACGTGATCGTCACCTACTTCAACGATGCACTCAACCACGGTTGCTCACTCGCTAGTCGCTGCTAATCATAGATATCATAGTTGAAGTATTAGATTGGCAGATCACGAGACCTCCCATGCTAACGACGGGACGCGCATGGAGACCAGAATAATAGGGCAAATGGGCCAGTGTTGCCACCACATTAATGAGAAAAATACTACGAAAAAAATACCGTTTAATTCTAAAATTACAAAAAAATTCCATAAAAATACTAGCTGCATTTTGTAATCTTTTTAGTGACTTTAAAAAAAAACGTGAAACGCTTTTCTAGTATTGTTATGGTATTTTTTTTTGTAATTTTTAGAATTAAATGGTATTTTTTTGTAATTTTTAGAATTAAACGGTATTTTTTTTGTAATTTTTAGAATTAAACGGTATTTTTTTGTAATTTTTAGAATTAAACGGTATTTTTTCGTAGCATTTTTCTCCTTAATGTGATGGCAACACTTACCCATTTGCCCTCGTTCTGATCTCCATGCGCGTCGGGGCCCGGGTGGCCGAGTGGTTAAGATAGCTGCCTCCGCTAACAGTCTGCGCACTGTACCGGGTGCGGGTTCGATTCCGCCTTTGCCCTGGGTGTAATTTCTCTCTCTGTGACAGTAAAAATTCTTTCTGTGTCTGTCTTACTTGACGAAGGTTTATAAGCGGTCTCTGATCAAGCACACAAGCCGGAATATATATGTATCAACCCTACCCCTACCCATGCGCGTCCCGTCGTTAGCATTGGAGGTTGCGTGATCTGCCAATCTAATACTTTAACTATGATACCTATGCTGCTAATGCACTCAGGATCCTCTTGGTAGACAGGGTTACCGAGGCTAACAAACCAGGGACCCCCAACCAAACAAGCTTCCAATCTACTTTTAAACTTCTTACTAAACTTCTTACTTTTCCAGTACCGCAAGGGCTGCCTTCCAATGCGGGATGAGCCACTGACGCCCACAGTCCGGATACGCACCACAGTTCGCGGCACACGTTCTGCAAGAAAACAAAACAAAATCGGATTAATTTCGCATATATTCGTTGATCTCGAGTCTATGCGTCTATACTACACTCTTAAAACAAAAGAGTGAAATTCACTCCTATAGGGGAAGTGCATTTTCGGCACCGGAAAGGAGTGGAAATTAACTCAGACTGAGTTAAAACCGCTCGTTTTAAGAGTGTAGGACGCAGATTGTTTTCTTTTATTTCTTTTACCCACTCCGAAAAAGAGTGAAATTCACTCCTATAGGAGAAGTGCATTTTCGGCACGGAAAGGAGTGGAAATTAACTCAGACTGAGTTAAAACCGCTCGTTTGTTTTAAGAGTGTACTGATGTAAAAACTAAAGAGCCATGGCGCGTCTACACTTACTACTTTATTCAACCAGTTGCCTCTAAATTACAGTTTGTCTTTAGTAAGCTACAAACTGACCTTTTGTGATGATTTTTAACAAAAATTGGAGTCAACATGCTGACTGACAAATGGCTTAATATATCTCCAAACTTAGGTGGTGAATATGGAAACTCCAAATATTGGTTTAACCTGTAGCCATAATTTAGCCAACCTGTAGCACAACGAATTATAGATACTGTAATTTTTTTTACAGAAGAAAAAAAAACATTTTTACAGAAATATACTGTTATTTTCTTTCAAAAGTTTTGTTCTGTAAAAAAATAGCTTTAAGTAAAAAACAGTTTTTTTTTATGTTTTTACCCGTGTAAATAGTATACTAGACTACAACCCGACCAAGCGTTTCAACTGTTTGTGGAAGCTTCGTGTGCCGAATTAGCTTTGTTGGGAGAGCGTTGGACTGGTGATCTGAAGGTCCGCGGTGGGTACCTAATCCTCAGTTGTACCGTGCAGCCAAAAATGTTCGACGGATAATATCCCGTGTAGAGGGAGTGCACGTTAAAATACGCTCCAAAGTCCCAACGCTGCGTACACTCTTAAAACAAACGAGCGTTTTTAACTCAGTCTGAGTTAATTTCCACTCCTTTCCGTGCCGAAAATGCACTTCTCCTATAGGAGTGAATTTCACTCTTTTTCGGAGTGGGTAAAAGAAAACCATCTGCGTCCTACACTCTTAAAGCGAGCGGTTTTAACTCAGTCTGAGTTAATTTCCACTCCTTTCCGGTGCCGAAAATGCACTTCTCCTATAAGAGTGAATTTCACTCTTTCGTTTTAAGAGTGTACGATGTCGCCCTTAACGGTTGCGTTGGGTGCCAACTCAGGCGTCAGCTCGTCACTTGACTGTGGTTCTAAAATACGACGCCCGTCGCCAATAGCCCTCGTGCGACAATAATTCAAACTAAACTAAACTCAGTTTTACCGTAGTCAGCCCCCCCCCCCCCCCCCCTTGTCTTTGGGGTGACCATGGGGAGGTAAAATTTCTTTCTTTTTCTTCAATTCGTCTGTTAAAAAACAGCGTTTTCGTTCAAATTACAAGTTGTTTGCATAAAATATACATATCTCTGTCAATTTTACGGTATTTCTTTTGGCACACCATCTGACAGGTGTTTTTTTTCTGTAAAAACTACACACTTTTTAACAGTGTATGTTTTAAAAAGTGGTTGCCACTGAAGAACTTTACGATGAACAAACGTGGATGATTTACGACACATTAATATAAATAGTTACACACTTACATTGAACGGGACTTTCGGTACGAAGTGGGGTTTGAACTCGTCTCCTAGGGACAGTTTGCACTGTTCTTCTAAGCCGAACCTTTCACCTGGGAATTTGTCGTCAAACGCGTAGTCGACATTTTCCAACTTGTAGTCGTTGTCATCGTTTAGACAAGATCCGTAGCCCTTCCTGAAATACAAAATCATCAACCAATAACGGTGATAAATGAAGAGCTTAGTGGAAGCACGTGCTAAGTGACAAAAAGGTGAAAACGAGAAAATGAGCTTCAAAGTTTTTCGTTTTCACTCAGATCTGTTGAAAACGGTACTTGTAAAGCGTAAAAAATATACTATATTTAATGTTTATGAAAAAGGGTAAACTTGTTCTCGATAAAAAAAGTTAGTAATATGTTCATTGACACAAAAATCTCAATTTTTTCAAAAATGTCACTTAGCACGTTCTTCCACTAAGCTCTTCAAATATAAAGAAAATGGAGAAGTGTGGTACAGCTGGGGAGGGAAAAAAACGATCCACCCTTCGTTTTTCGGCTGCTATTGGTCAAGGAATTTTGTGAAAGGTGTCATTTTTCAGGAAATAGCGTAAGGAATTGGGAACTGGCAACCAAAATTGTATAAGGGGTCGTCTACATATCAAATTGAGTACCAACTTTGAAACTTCCAATGGCAACACCCAATTTTTTTAATATAAAAATGTTTATCATTTTCAAAATACCCCAGATCCAAAGAAAATTTATTAATTTGCTTATTTGTTGAGATATAAGCATTCAAGTTGAACGCCCATAATGTTAAAAAAGTTCACAAACTTTTATTCATACCTCCACAAATAAAATGAATTAAACCAATTTTTTTTTCATTATATACTTCTTAATCTTCCAAAAACAAATCACACAAGTTTTTTCATCAATTTTTCATTTTTATTATTTTTTTATTTAAATTTAAATAAGAAAAAATAAAACATGAATAGCAACCCCAAATTTTTGTTACATAAATCGATAAAGTAGATCAAGTAGAACCAAAATCCCGAATTTTTTAATTCAACAACAATTATTTGCCGAGTTATTGTAAAAATACTGAAAAAAACGAATTTTAGGGACCGTGTAAAAAATTACTTAGCAAATTGGATACTAACTTGCATTATCGTTTGGTGGTTGAAAAGCGGTTTTGGTAAATATTTATTCAAATTATTGATGTCTGTCAAATGTCTAAAAATCTTTTCTTGTATCAAGTGCATACAATGTATTTTGTTTGTATAATTAACATTAAATTATATCGATTACTATGTTTTTGAATGTATGTTATTTCCAATACAATTTCAAAAAGTGTGTTTTACATTAAAAATTAAATACCCTAAAATATTATTGGAATTCGGTGTTTAGTATATTTCTTTGTTACCACATTGATTATTTAAAATAATTAGTGCCCACTGCCTTAGTTAAAAATAATTGCCAAATCATTCTGCGTAATTTTATTTTGCTTTCCTTAAATATCGTGTTAAGATCGTAACTCTCGTTTTGTAATATGTGGTTTATATTACCGATAAAGTGAGTCAAGGCTCCGGACACAATCCCGAAAGCCAAAATACCGACAAGCCAGAATCTCGAACGCCGAAATCCCGAAAGGCCATAATCCCGAATGGGTCGAAATCCCGAAAAAATAGATTTTTGTCCATTTCTCGATTTAAAAAAATATATATATTAGGATTACTTATTATTATTTACTTATTTAGTTATTATTAGTTACTTATTTAGTCAGTCAGTTAGTCAGTCGGTTAGTTAGTCAGTCGTTTAGTTAGTAGGTCGGTTAGTTACAGTCGGTCAGTTAGTCAGTCGGTCAGTCAGTCAGTCAGTTAGTCCGTCAGTTAGTCAGTTAGTAAGTAGTTAGTCAGTAGTTAGTCAAGTTAGGTTCAGTCAGTTCAGTTAATGCAGTATGCTGACTAGTTAGTCAGCTGACTAACTAACGAAGTGACTGACTGACTAATACAGATGCTAGACTAAGTTAGTACTGACTGACTAACTAACTGACTGACTGACTAACTAACTACTGACTAACTGACTGACTAACTAACGACTGACTGACTAACTAACTACTATGACTGTCTAACTAACAACTGACTGACTAACTAAACTTACTGACTGACTAACTAACTTAGACTGACTAACTAACTAACGACTAATAATAATAACTGATAAATACTAACTAAACTAATAACTAATATTAAAAAAAATAAACTCTATATTAAAAAATCTCTATATTATAAAAAAATCGAGAAATGGACAAAAATCTATTTTCGGGATTTCGACCCATTCGGGATTTTGACTCATTCGGGATTTCGGCTTGTCGGAATTTTGGCTTGTCGGGATTTGGCTTGTCGGGTTATTGGCTTGTCGGAATTCTGGCTGTCGGGATATGTCCCAGACCCAGTGCGCCGAATTTTAAACAAACTTTTTGTAGCAATATGAATGAAACAAAAATTTGCATAAAATGTATAAATGTAATAATCATGTTTGTCTATCTGATTGTAACTAATCGTATTTGAAAATCTGTTCGTTATAAATAATCGTATGTGTGACTTAATTCAAATTTAAAACTTTTTCTCGTCTACCCTATTTCTGAATTTTCAAATCTAAAATTTTAAAAAAAGGTAAAAGCATAAAAAAAATCACAATATTAGTGAAAAGGTTTAATTCTAGCATCCTTTGGCGAGATTATGGTAACCCTTTTTTTAGCTTGTCGTTTCGAAAAGACACCCTAAATATTAACTTTTTCAATTTGGAGATTTACCCCTAATCGCGTTCAAAATTAATGCTTTAATATCTCGGCCAATAATGCAAAACAAATAATTCTTTTATACATGGGGTATTTTGAAGGTGCTGAACATTTTTATGTAAAAAAAATTGGGTGTTGCCATTGAAATTTTCAAAGTTGGTACTCATTTTAATATGTAGACGACCCCTTATACAATTTTGGTTGCCAGTTCTTAATTCCTTACGCTATTTCCTGAAAAATGACACCTTTCACAAAATTCCTTGACCAATAGCAGCCGAAAAACGAAGGGTGGATCGTTTTTTTTCCCCAGCTGTACATAAAAAAAAAAGTAGTCGTTTGAATGTCGCCAAGTCGGTTTTATGCACATAAAAAAAGCGATGCGCGCGCATCCTCTGGCGTCTCAGACGTATGACATCATAATGTAGTCAGCGTCTAGCAGTTCGAAATGCAAGAGTACGGATAACATTAAGTGTTTGCAAACCGTTTGAAGTTAAACTTGAAAACGATTTTTTAAAATCTAGCCAAAAAACTACACTTTTTGTAATTTTTAAATCGTGGCATTAAAGTGATTGCTTTACGCAATCGTTGTTCAAAGTTATATTACGCACTAGTACAAAGTAATAAGCATCGATTGGTGTAAAATTCCTTTATGTGAGCGTATATTCTGATTTCGCGCTTTGGATTGGGGATAAAATTCTTTATTGAACGTGATTCTTAGTTTGGCGTCTATTTCAATGCCAATCGTAGAATAGTTTTGCACGTGATTTTAAAATAATCAGTATGATACAATTATCACCTTCAATCATTGAACGTGATAATAAATAATTAATAAGCCAATCAATAAATGCCAATTAATAATCTTTTGGCACGTATTATAAGAAGTATGAGTGTATGACAACCGTGAAAATGCCTGTTTTAAATCGTGAATTTATATCACCGTTAAAAGCCTATTTACACTAGTGCATAGAATACTATTAGTTTTGTAGATTTTGAATGAAGAATCTAACATGTTCGTATAGTGACCTCGAAGTAAACTATCTTGGTCAGTTTTTTTTGTTAATTTATTCGCATCGTTCATAAGCGTTTCGTTACGAAAAAACACAGGGAGTTTACACTACTGACTCCGTTACACCATAATCCAATATTTTTCAAGTAACAAATGTGGAGTTCGAGTCTTTGTAGTTCGACGCTGAGAGTGCTTCGGACATACCACCGATGTTTCAAAACCCCGATTTTGAGAAACAGTAGATCCGATTTCAATAATCGCGAGTTGGACATAGGATCGGGTTTCAAAGTATCTTTCGCACGGTTGGACAAGTATTTTACAGTGCATCTGGATTGGACAAAATTCTTTGTTTGAGTGATCGTCAGAGACGCGCATTGTGCGGAAAAATTTTTTTTGCATAAATATTTTATTGTGATTAACCTTGCAAAGAATTTGTGAAACATTAAACTTTAGTATCAAAAAATTTAATTGAATTTTAAAGTTATGTATAAGTATAAAAGAAACTTCACTATTTAGTACATAAGACAAAACTGCAAAACTTAAATTGTTTTTAACAATTAGCGAAGCAATGGGATAACACAAGTTATTCCATACATTACACTTCAGACACTACCAAACTGTGTTTAATTCATTGTACATTTAGCGTTTCGACTCTACGCAATTAATAGGCTGATTGATGCAGTTTCAACGGGAGTCGATGAAATGAAGAAAAGCCCGGTATAAAACTTACAGTTTGAATATAATATATATGGTAATGTTAACTACTATTTGACAAGAGATGTAACATTTAGAGAATGTTAGAAAGTTCAATTCTGATTTGCTGTTTTGTATTAAACATAAAAGATTAACAACGAAAAGGTGGAAAATATGCTGAACAGAATATTTTAGTAGACAGGTAATGGGTTATTTGATAGGAGCCAATTTTTCTACTTTAGTAATTAGTAATAGTTTAATCAATTGAAATCTGTTAAAAAACTTTTTTATGCTTTTTGTTTACATTCCTTGTTGTCTAAATGTCGAATATATGGATCTTTTGTGTACATTTTGGAAACTAACTTACGATATGTGTTTTTGATTACCATATCTATGTGGAATTCATATCAAACGGAATACGTTACTAGGCAGAATATAATAATTTCACGTTATAAAAGGGAAATTTTTTCCTGATGGGAATGGTATTTATGTTTTGAGCAACAATTAAAAGACGAATTCAAGAACAACCATTAATACTTTTTTCCTATAAAATATTTAGTTTAACAGTTTTTTTTTAAAATATTATTTTTTTTAGTAAATCAATTTGCTTTACAAAAATTATTAAGCTATGTTTCATTGTACTTATGTGATAAACTAAGTCAAAAAGCTCCTTTCGCGTGGCAAATTTCTTGAGTCTCTTAATTGTTAATATTGAGTCCATTCTAATTGAGTATTGTTATCAAACAGTTAAAAAAAAACATGTATATATCGTATTATTAAGTACAGTTCTTTTTATGGTGAATAAAAAAAAATTACAATTTTTGTATGTAACGAATGTAGAAATGTAGAGTTATATAGATTTTAAATTTTTAGGTGGATTCTAAAAAATTTATACTTTTTTCCTTGTAATGTTACTAAATGTCCTTTTGTTTCTATGTGAAACTTGGTGTGTAAATGTCCATCTGTAGTCTGTAATGGTGAAAACCTTAAATGCAGTGTTATAATAAATTTTATTATTATAAATGGGTATTCTTACTGAACCTTCTAAATGTCGTTGCTCAGAAATACCATGTGCGTCCGGGTCACAGTCTTCTCGACATTAGAAATGTGTCGGTCGCATGTTCCTGCGTGTGCATCATTACAGTATAGAAAAATTAACATCACCTGAAGTTAAAATAGATCAATATCATTGGAATAGGAATTTCTTAAACCACAAACAATAACCATGCTACACATAGATGCGATTTTACCCCTGTGTTCACAGTATTCTAGATACATGCGAAAACAGTAGTAAAAAAGCTAAGTATCATTTTGAAGGATCTTTTTAAACAGGTAATGAATACAACGTCAAATCGTATTAACTTTGATGGACAGTTGAACTCACATGTGACTCACATTACGTCAACGCTGTCTTAAATCACAGAAGAACCATTGATCTAATCGCTAAATAGAACGGTCCCTCAGGCTAACTAATAGTCTTGAACTACCACTTTTCTTCAATAAGATTGGGCTGAAGCCAGCTCGTAATGTGTCAAGCGTTATGAGTATCGAAATGCAAGAGTACGGATAAAATTTAAGTGGTTTTTGCCAAAAAGTGTTTTGAAGTTAAAAACTTTGAAAAACGATATTTTTATAATATCGTGCAAAAAAAAACTTTTAATTCAATAATCGTGGCAAAAGTGATGCTTTTAACGAAATCGTGTTTCAAAGTTACTTTTACGCACTAGTGCGACAAAGTAAATAAGAGCATCTGATTGGTGTAAAATTCTTTATTTGAGCGTGATATTTTATTCGGCGGCTTTGTGATTGGAGGAAAATTCTTTATTTGAACGTGATTCTTTATTTGGCGTCTTATTTCCAATGCCAATCTAAGAAATACTTTTTGCACGTGATTTTAAAATAATCATTAATATAAATTATCACCTTCAAATCATTTGAACGTGATAATAAAATAATTAATAAGCCAATCAATAAATGCCAATTTAATAAATACTTTTTTGGCACGTTATTATAAAAAATAGTGTATGACAACACGTTGAAAATAGCCTTTTTTAAACTCGTGAATTTATTCAACTCGTTTAAAAAAGCCTTACTTTTCACACTAGTTGCATAAATAACTATTATTTTTTTTAATTATTGAATAAAAATCTAAAAACTGTTCTATAGTGACCTCGAAACGTAAACCTATCTTTGGTCAGGTTTTTTTTGTTAATTTATTCGCATCGTTCATAAGCCTTTTCGTTACGAAAAAAACTACAGGTGAGTTTACACTACTCGACTTTCCTTTACCACTCAATAATTCAATATTTTTTTCAAGTAACAAATGTGAAGTTCGAGCTGTAGAGTGGCTTCCGACATACCAACCGATGTTCAAAAACCCCTTTTTGAGAAACAGCACCTTTCAAAACGTGTAGAAAACTCAAAATCTCCATTACGGATTTTCGACCTCCTTGCAATTCTTTCATATCGTAACATTAAAATTACATATTAGATAATTGCAAGCAAAAACCTCAATTAACGGTTTGTATATATATATATTTTCAAGCACAGTCATGTAGCGAAGCAGAGGGGCTAAACCACCAAGTTATTTCCATAACCAGTTAACCACTTTCAGACACTACCCAAACTTATTTTAATTAATGTACATTTTTATGCGTTCGACTCTTTACGGCTAAATAAATAAGGTGATTTTGATGCAGTTTCAACGCGAGGTCGGATTGAAATGGAAGAAAACGCCCGGTAAAACTATACAGTTTGAATATAAAAATGGTAATGTAATTACTATTTGACAAAGAAGTGTACATTTAGAGAAACTGTTAGAAAGTTCAATTCTGATTTTGACTGTTTTTGTATTTAAACAGTAAAAGAATAAAACTGAAAAGTGTAGGGGAAAAATATATGCTTGAGAACAGAATAATTTTAGTCAGACAGGACCATGGGTCGTTTTTGATAGGAGCCAATTTATTCTAACGTTTTAGTAAATGTAGTAATAAGTTTGTATCATTAAATATCTGTTAAAAAAAACTTTTTTATGGCTTTTTTTGTATACATTCCTGTTGTCTGATAATGTCGCAATATATGGCTGCTTTTGTGTTACATTTTGGAAAACTAAAACTTACGATATGTGTTTTTATATAACCAATATCTATTGTGGAAATTCTATCCAAAACGGAATACGTTACAGGCAGAAATAAACAATTCACGTTAAAAAGGCGGAATTTTTTCCCCTGATGGGAATGGATCATTTATATTTTTGACCAATTAACGACGAATTTAAGAACACCATTAATACCTTTTTTCCGTATAAAAATTTTAGCTTAAAGTTTTTTTTTAAATATATTTTTATTTTTAAATTAATTTGCTTTACAAAAATTATTAAGGACTATTGTTTTCATTTGTCTTATGTGATAAACTTAAGCAGAAAGCTCCTTTTCGCGTGGCAAATTTTCTTGAGTTGTCGTTAATATGTTAATATTGAGTCCCATTTCTAATTTGAGTATTTTCTCAAACAGTAAAAAAAGAACATGGATAATATGTATTATTAGAGTTACGTTTTTTTTTTATGGTGAAAATTAAAAAATATATACAATTTTTTTTGTAATGTAACTGAATGTAAGAAATGTTAGAGTTATATATGTTTTCTTCTTTTTAGGTGAGATTTAAAAAATATATATACATTTTTTTCCTTAGTAATGTTACTAAATGTCGCTTTTGTCGTATGGTAAGACTTGGTTGTAAATTGTTCCCATCTGTAGTCTTGTAATTGGGTGAAAACCTGTTAGAATGTGCGTGTCATAATAAATTATTATTATTAAATGGGTATTCTTACTGGAAGAACCTTTCTAAATAGTCGTTGCTGCACGAAGACCACGTGATGCGTCCGGGTCCAGTCTTCTCGGACATTAGAAATGTGCTCGGGTCGCAGTTGTTCCCTCGGCCGTCGTGCATCATACCCAGACTAGAAAAAAATAACACAAACTGAAATTACAAATAGATACAATATATTGGGATGTAGGACATTGTGGCTGTTTACCACACGCACAAACTCAATATACCATGCTACCACATAGATGGCGCTGATCTACCACTGTGTTCCTACCAGTAATCTAGATAACAATGAAAACAGTAGTATAAAAGCCGAAGTAGCTCATCTCCACCTTTGAGGATCCTTTTGGTAGACTATGGGTTACTGAGGCAGCTACAACGTCAAATCGGATATAATCCTTTGATGGACGAGTGGAACTCCCACCAGTGACGTCACAATTACGTCAAGCGCTGTCTTAAACTCCACAAAGAAACCATTCGGCATCTAATTCGTCTAAAATAGAACGGTCACGCCCGCAGTGGCTAATTCTAATAGTCTTAAACGACACTACCACTTGCTTCTTCAATAAGAGTTGGGGCTGAAGAGCCCAGTCGGTAAGGTGCTTGCCTTGCCTGCGGAAGGTCCTATGTTCGGGAACGGGCATCGCCAAAATATCTGCCGATCTATAAACGGCCTGTGTGCAGCTAAAACGTCCATACCCCGTGTAGGGGGAGTGCACGCTTCAAAATATGAAAGTCCCGATACCGCGTACGATGCCGGTCTTAAAAGTTGAGCTGGGGGCCTATTCAGGTGTCGGCTCGTCCCCATTGGACTGTGGTTCTAAATTACGACGCCAGTCGCCAATAACCCTCGTGTAGTTTAAGGGGGAATAGGCGCGCTGTACCGCGGGTCGCCAAACTCAAGTGCCTCAGTGTTAATCCAATGACGAAAAAACTATTTTCTCTGCCACATTTCTCCGCTGTATTGAATATTTTTACAAACGGTTTTTTTTAAATAATAAATGTAGATAACTTACAGGTCTCTCTCTCTCTTCCCACTTTTTGAAATTGCTTCGAATATTTTGTGTAAAATTATTTATTGAAAATTTAAAAAAAAAAATTGAACCTATTTCAAAAAGTGGGAAGGTAGGTCGGGACCTGTAAGTCAGCTACATTTATCACGCAAAAAAATCCGCTTGCAAAAATATTCAATACAGCCGGAGAAATGTGGCAGAGAAAATATTTTTTTTCTCCATAGGATTGACACTGATGCACTTTGCTTATGGAGACCCCTGGTCCATTGCCCCTTAAGTTCCACTATAATCCTAATCTCATGCATGGTTTGACCTTTCCCACAACATGTGATTGCCTTTGCCTGATGAGAGAATACGTCAGCACTCTTTCTTTTTTTCTTCTGAAAACTTTCATTTAACACTCATTTATATTCTAATGGTCTTAATAGACAGACCCACCACTTGCATCTTCAATAAACGTTGGGCTGGGAAGCCCGGTCGGTAATACATGTTCAGTCCAATATTATTCGTTTATAATTCCTACCTAAATAACCTCGTATCATTTTACTTGTGCTAACTATTTGAAAATCAGCCTATCGAATCAAAAAATGCTTCCGAAAAATAGCGAATTAAGGGAAAAAATTAATATAAATAAGTACAGAATTAAATTGTTTTTCATTGTTACAATCAAATTAAAAGCGTTTAATACAAACAAGTAAAAATTGATATTCAAAATTATTTTGACGAAATTTACGTTAAGGCGTAACTTCAATTGCATGCGCAAAATTTAATAAAAACTGCTTTCGTTACAAAATATCAAAGTAAAGTACACAGACAAAAAAAGGGAATTTTTCAATTTAATGCTCTATAACATGTTCGTAAAGTCGCCTAACAAGAATATAATTTTTTTAACCTTAAAATAAATAATTAATAATTAAAAAACAAGTGTTTTAAATGCATTGGCTTTTGACCTGGAGAATTAACCCCCTTGTGTTGCTTACTCATAACGATAGTACATTTGCAGCAAAACAAGTTCTACAGGATTCAAAAAGTCCCTTTTTTCTTTATTCTAAATACAGTTCCTGGACAAATTATTAGACGCACTGCAAGATTTCATGTAAAATATTAATTCCCGGTGATATTGTACCGTTTTATTATATTAAATTGATTTTTTTATTTTTTTATTTTTATATCCAATCAATTACTGATTTATTTGACATAAATAAAACAGCATTAATTTAGAAAAGCATAAGTTTATTAAGTTTTAAAGAAAAGTGAAATTAATGTTAGTAAAAGTCAATATTTAGTTGAGCCACCTTTAGCCGCTATCAAAGCTTTAATTCTGCGCGGCATGCTATCAATGCAAGACTGTACTGTCTCCTGCATTTGAGGATGATGATTCCACACATAAATCATCTTATAACAAATAATTTATATAAATTCATCTTAATCATAATTAATCATAATTATCTTAAAATAAATACAAATATGTAGTCTACAACAATTCTTTTAAATAAAAATCAATAATATTGTAGTTTAAATATACCATTATTGCATAAAAACTCTTAAGAAACATAAAATTACTAAAAAAATACAGTGCGTCTAATAATTTGTCCAGGGACTGTAATATATTTTTTAATATCTTGTTTGTGAAACAAGAAGTTCTTAAAGAACTAAATAGCCTACTTTCCTGTTACTTAAATACTTACTGAAATTCTAATAGAAAAACAACTAGGTTCCTAACAGTAAATATCATCAACAACCG
Organism: Oedothorax gibbosus; assembly: GCA_019343175.1. NCBI lineage: Eukaryota > Metazoa > Arthropoda > Arachnida > Araneae > Linyphiidae > Oedothorax > Oedothorax gibbosus. The sequence continues at coordinate 41,250,627 of CM033271.1, forward strand.
TTTCTACACTAGATATATACACATTCGAAAAAAAAATCGCTAAACACAACATCCAGCTATAATTTAAACTTCTAAAAGCCAAAATCAACTATTTTCCTTAATATTCTTTCTCAAATTAACTTAATATAATTTATCGTCTGCATGATTTATTTGTAGTTCAAAGAATAATTCAATATTTATTAATAACAAAAGTAATGAAACTACTCCAAACTACATTAAAAAAATAAGAAATGTAAATTAAAACTAAGCATAATTGTATGCAAAAAATATGCCTTGCCGCTTTCTTGGTAAACAATTAATGAACAATCAAAGAATCAGATTGTGCTACATTTTATGACGTCATTCGAAACTGATTCATGAAAAATTATTTTGCTTCAAATATTTTTAAATAAATAAAGTTTCTCATGCCATTGTTAATTTGGCAACAGTGATTTAAATGACTCAAAATTGAATTTCAATGCTAATTCAATAGGAAATTCTCCGACAGATAGTAGATTTATGTCCGTCTGGACGTACAGAAAGGCGGACAAAAATTATGAAAGTTGGGTCTCTGAGGTCATAGCTCTAACAAAAAAAAGAATTTTTAAGATCCAATTGATAGAACCGATTTTGGAAGGGGGGTACGGACGGACAGACGGACATCGACCGCATGTCAATACCTACTTTTTCATTTTTTTAATTCTTTCGAATTAAAAAAAGAAAAGTAGGCTAAAAATAACAAATTCTTTTGAAATATTATTTCCGAAAGTATATTTTTCGTAACGTAAGTGCATTCGCAACAAAAACGATTGTTTCAGAACTAAAATTATATATTTTTAAACTAAAATTTATTTGACTTCACCGCTATGCTTGTGGTTTAAAAAAGGATCTGGTCATACGATTTTTACTAATTTATTAAGATAATTATTATAGTTTGCCACAATTTACTGAAACTAAAATAATTTGTTGCAAATTGTAAAAGAGATTTTCGGATTTTTTTTTTGTCATAGAGTAATATGAATCAAGTTATGGTGAAAATTCAATTTCAAAAATAAACATCCGAATGCGCTTTTAGAGTTGTTCAAGATCTACTTGTACTAAAAGGCACACACAATTTACGACAAGTTCTAATTTTGGAGAGTTGGTGAATGCTTCCTTTCACCACCCGAGCCGATTTAGAAGGGTCTAGGCCAGTAGCGGACCACCGTTCGTTCATCAGACAATGACCTTGACAAACGCGGGTTGCTACAGTGGTTATCACGACTCTAAGTAAGTAGGGTCAATGTACAAATTATTATTTTTTTACCTGTGGCCAATTTCATGGGCTATGACAAAAGCCGCTTCAAAGCTTGAGCCTTCATTTAACGTGCAGCTGTGTTTCGGTCTGCACATTCCATTCACCCAAGCAAGACCTGAAAGATAAAAATTCAATTTTTCAATTAATTTAAAACTACTTGTTTAAACTACTTGTTAAGATAAAAACTATTTGTTACATAGAGAGAGACTAATTTTTATTTTTAATTAAAAAACTAATTGGAAATTTGAAAAAAACCCATCGAGGTATAAGGGAGACACACATTCCAGAAAAAGAATGGAGTTCTAAGATGAATATTTCATGGTGTTATGGCTCCGGACATTTTAAAAGAGCTTACTTTTTTAATATAGAGAGAAACTAAAATTTATTTAACTTCATCGCTATGCTTGTTGTTTAAAAAGGATTTGGTTATACAATTTTTGCTAATTTATTAAGATAATTATTATAGTAGTTTGCCACAATTTTACTGAAACTAAAATAATTTGTTACCAATTGTAAAAGAACCTTTTATTTAAAACAATTTTTTTAAATTTTTATTTTAATAAAAAAAAACAACTTAAATTTGTTTTCAGTCTCTGCAATTTTCATTAAAACAATTATTTTCTATTTGCAGAAATATTAAAAGTGAACATTTTTACCTAAAACTTTCTTGTTTTTTTCATTGCTTAATGTTACCTTGTGTAAATCGTAACTAAAACAAAAGTAAAAACGTTAATACAGATAAAACAAAATTAGTTACTAAATAAAACACTTAAAATATTTAAAGCTTTTACTATGTTGTCTAGATAAATATTTAAAGCTTTTACTATGTTATGTTGTCTAGATAAATACTTAAAGCTTTTACTATGTTGTCTAGATAAATATTTAAAGCTTTTACTATGTTGTCTAGATAAATATTTAAAGCTTTTACTATGTTGTCTAGATAAATATTTAAAGCTTTTACTATGTTGTCTAGATAATTTTACTATACCGATTACTCCTTTTCCCCTTTTTTATTCATATTTTTAACTAACAAAACATTTTATAAATTCGTAAGGATTTTGATAAATTACGTTTTGCAGGATTTGTGGTGGATCATAACTAACATAGATTTAGAGTCTAGCAATTTAAAAACAGCTGCAGAATATCTTTTAAAATTATATTTTTATTAATATTTGTGAATTATTTAGGGACACCAAGTAGGTTTATCTTGAAGACCGGTTTAAAATCTGTCCCTTTTGCTTTTAGATGGTAGGTCTCGCTAAAATAAATCAACTCAATCCCAGAGTACATTGGGACATTTGTGCTCATTAAATCGATGGGGTTCAAAGTTATGACGCCATTAGCATACGATATGGTTCAAAGTTCTGTTGGGTGCTAGCTCACGTGTTTAGCATGAGAAAGGTCCCAGGTTCGGGTCCGGGCATCGCCAATATAACTGCCGACCTATAAACGGCGCGTGCAGCCAAAAATGTCCGATGAATAATACCCCGTGTAGAGGGAGTGCACGTTAAAATACGCTCCAAAGTCCCAACGCTGCGTACGATGTCGCCCTTAACGGTTGCGTTGGGTGCCAACTCAGGTGTCGGCTCGTCACTTGACTGGTTCTAAAATACGACGCCCGTCGTCAATAGCTAGTGCTCTAGTGTGACGATAAGTCAAACTAAAACTAGCTCAGGTGTTGACGTAGTATACACCAAAATCAATAAATAACAATAATTAAAATCATTCATAAAAAGAGAAATTCTAGACTCTTGTATTAATTCAGATAGTGAAATAAATTTATAACCTCACGAATCGTCTTTTTTATAATTTTAACAACCAATTCTTAAAATCATAAAATGAGACGTATTTGAAAGAATTATCTTTGTAAGTGTGTGCATCTTGTTATAAATAACGTGACTTACCCTGTGAGCATGAGCGCGTGGTCCCAGTGCAGTTCTGAAGTGAGCGTAGGGTTCTTCTGAGACTGCCACGAGCAGAAATTGTCCAGGTATGCGTCTATATCGCCATCTGCTGCATCGGGAGCTTCCTGAGAAAAAACAATTAGGTTTGTAACAGAATCTGTTACTTAAACCGCTTCCACACAATAGTTTTGTTTAACAGGTAAAAAAGCGCCAAACACAGCATTAATTCTATATTAAACATTTACATGCTAAATTTGGCTAGTTTCATTTATTTCATTTCAAAAATTCAATAAGTATTACTTATCGTTTGCAAAAAATAATCTATATGTTAAAGAAAAGAATAAATATGTAATATTCCTCGCTTTTAAATAGAATGAAAATATTTCATATCATTATACGAAGAATCTCGTAGTGAAATATATTTGACGTCATTTCAAACTGATCGATGTCGCAAAAATAAATTTATTTTAATCTATTGTCTAAAAGAATTAAAGTTACCCGAGCGATTGTTGCGAATGGCAATGATGATTAAATTCTAATAAAAATGGCTTCCTATGTTTTTTTAAATGAGCATTCAATTTTATAATTTATTAAATAATTGAAGTACTTCGATTTCGAATTCTTTTCTGAAATTTTCAATGTATTCTAATTTCGATGCGCCGAATATTTTGACGTATCACACTTGTCCGTAGCATTTGTAGTTCGGGCTATGAAAGTGGGTGGTGGACAGACGGACTGAACGATTATAATACCTCCCACTTTTTACGTTATAAACGTGTGGAAGTTAAACGGTGAAAAAGAATAAATAAGTTTTTAGTTTGCACTCAGATATGTTAAAAACGGTACTTGCAAACCATAAAAAAAATACTAAACCAAGTTTAGGAAAAAGTGGAAACTTGTTATCTTAAAGAAGTTAGTAATATGTTCTATCGCACAAAAATCTCAATTTTTTTCAACAATGTCACTTAGCACGTTCTTCTACTAAGCTCCTCAATTGTTCAGGACTATGGTCTTCTTTAGTGTTATACTTTGTTTAATTAGATAAACATAAGCAGAAAGCTCATTTTCGCATGGCGAATTTTCTTATCAACCGTTATGAATGGGTTAAACATATACTAAACCAAGTATATGTTTAACTATGTAATACTAACCAAAAAAATACTAAACCAAGTTTAGGAAAAAGTGGAAACTTGTTATCTTAAAGAAGTTAGTAATATGTTCTATCGCACAAAAATCTCAATTTTTTTCAACAATGTCACTTAGCACGTTCTTCTACTAAGCTCCTCAATTGTTCAGGACTATGGTCTTCTTTAGTGTTATATTTTGTTTAATTAGATAAACATAAGCAGAAAGCTCATTTTCGCATGGCGAATTTTCTTATCAACCGTTATGAATGGGTTAAACATATACTAAACCAAGTATATGTTTAACTATGTAATACTAACCAAAAAAATACTAAACCAAGTTTAGGAAAAAGTGGAAACTTGTTATCTTAAAGAAGTTAGTAATATGTTCTATCGAACAAAAATCTCAATTTTTTTCAACAATGTCACTTAGCACGTTCTTCTACTAAGCTCCTCAATTGTTCAGGACTATGGTCTTCTTTAGTGTTATATTTTGTTTAATTAGATAAACATAAGCAGAAAGCTCATTTTCGCATGGCGAAATTTCTTATCAACCGTTATGAATGGGTTAAACATTGAATCATGTACTACTATATAAGTTTAATTGTCGTACTTTCCTTCGTACTTTATTATTTTTATTTTTACTACCTAACGTTTTAAATATTATTTGCGTTTAGACAAATTCAATATCTAAGCTTGACGAGAACTCTATGTAAATCATTTTGAAGTCACATGTGTTCTTTTTTACAAGTAAAGTAAACTCAAAGTAAAATATACTAAACGCAATTTTCTTCTTTCCTATAGTTTGATTCATCAGTTTGAAAACTCTTCAAAGCAAGAATTGTTAATATGATCCTCTATACTTTTCAGTACACTCAATTAAACAAAAATTTGAAAACCAAAACTACAAAATTAATGATATTCGGATTTCCTGGTTTGACTACGAAACGCAATTTCCGGCCTTTAAAAATGAACCTATTCAACTTTTCATATTTGTTGTCAATACAAAAAAGAATATGTTAAAATTGAATTCCATTTGTATATTTGTATTCAAAGGTTGAATAAAACTATCGATCACAGTTTTCCATATATCGTCAGAATCATTTAAAAAAAACTTTTTAGAATTTTCTAGGCCTAATATTGTTAACTGCTTCAACTTCCATGCGTTATTCCTAGAAAACTATAGGTAAACAAGTAGGTTTGTAACAGAATCTGTCACTTAACCCGCTTCCGCTCAACAGTTGTGTTTAACAGGTAAAAAGGCGACAAACACAGCATTGATATTCTATATTAAACTTTTACATGCTAAATTTGGCTAGTTTCTTTTATTTTATTTCGAAAATTCAATAATTATTACTTATCGTTTGCAAAAATTAATTTATATTTCAAAGAATAAATATGTAATATTCCTCTCTTTTAAATAGAGGGAATATATTTCTTATCAACATACAAAGAATCTCGTAGTGAAATATATTTGACGTCATTTCAAACTGATCGATGTCTCAAAAATAAATTTATTTTAATTTATTGTCTAAAAGAATTTAAAGTTTCTCGAGCGATTGTTGCGAATGGCAATGTGTCTTCCTATGCTTTTTAAATGAGTATTAAATTTTGCAGTTTTTTAAATAATTGAAGTACTTCGAATTCGAATTCTTTTCTAAAATTTGCAATGTATTCTAATTTCAATGCGCTGAATTTTTTGACGTATCACACTTGTCCGTAGCATTAGCAGTTTGGGCTATGAAAGTGGGTGAAGGACAGACAGACGGACTGAACGATTATAATATCTTCCACTTTTTACGTTATAAACGTAGTGTGGAAGCTAAAACGGTTTTATAAGTAGTTATATGCGAACATAATAAATTAGTTTATTAGTTTGTTCATTGAAAGAAATTATCATACACAAGCAAAATAGTTATATCTTAATTGAATAATATATACAAACTCATAAAAATATATACGCGAAACATATTTATGAAATATATGCAATTTAAGTAACACATTAACACAACAAGACCGACTGATAAACATGTGCCCAAAATTAATTTGAACGAATATTATTCCCTAAGTAAACAGAAGTATCACCGAAAATATAAATAATATTGGGAGACAGATGATTAAAAATAACTTACAAACCTTAAAGAGGGAATAATTGTGAGTTACTTTTGATCTATGTATATGTTATATACCATATTTCTATGTTAAACAAAATGTTCTGCATACCTTTCCTTCAGACAGAATTTCCAGCTTCACAACAACAATCTTGAATTTCGTTTTTAGAGTTTGGTAGTTGTATATGAGTTGTACCTGAAAAATACATTACATGAATATATGTGTATAGTATTTAAATATGACAAAGCTACCGGGTGGCCCAGCGGGTAGTGTTTGAAACAAATGAAAAAATAAAAACAAATAAGAGACATGAGAAGAATTTAATGACGTTTATTTAATGGACATATTGGGCAATTTATGATAAAGAGGTTCGAAGTGCTCGCCATATTTAACAAGGACAACAGTTAGGTGGTTCTCGAATACAACGATACTCCATACTACTTACAAATACCTTCCTCCTTCCTCCATACTCCTTTTGTTTGACCAATTCTTTTTGTGGGAAGCTTTTTTTAGCTTTTGTGAGAAGTTCCACAAAAAGAATTGGCCAAACAAATGGAGTATGGCAGGAGTATGGTGGAAGGAGGAAGGTATGGGTAAGGAGTAAGGAGTATGGTTGAATTCGAGAACCGCCTAACTGCTGTCCTTGTTAAAGATGGCGGGCACTTCGAACCTCTGTATCATAAATTGCCCAATATGTCCATTCAATAAACGTCATTAAATTCTTCTCGTGTCTCTTATTTGTTTTTATTTTTTTATTTGTTTCAAACACTACCCGCTGGTCCACCCGGTATATCAACTATACTTTTAGTATTTTAGTAAAAAAAAATCCGTAAAAACTCTTATTGGCCCTCTGGGCCACAGGCATTAATCAGACCTACGATAAAATAACTATACAAAAGAATGTTTTTCATTTTTATTAAAATAGCTTCAATAAGATGCCAAAAGCAGGAACCGTTTTCGCCAAAATAGCGATTCATCTTTATTCCTACCCCACTTCAATTTTATACTAGTGTATTTTCGTCCTTATATAAGTCGTAGTGTAAAACTCGTCAAATAGTCAAAACCACGTGAATATGGTCCAGACAAGTGACCATGCGGGGACGCTTTCAGGTTTGCCAATGCGCAGTTCATTCTTTTTAAGGGGGAATGGGCGCGCTGGACCGCGGGTCTCCAAACTCAAGTGCCTCAGTGTTAATCCAATGGCGAAAAAACTATTTTCTCTGCCACATTTCTCCGGCTGTATTGAATATTTTTATAAACGGTTTTTTTTAAATAATAAATGTAGATAACTTACAGGTCTCTATTCCCACTTTTTAAAATGGCTTCGAATATTTTGTGTAAAATTATTTATTGAAAATTAAAAAAAAATATTCGAACCCATTTCAAAAAGTGGGAAGGTCGTAACCTGTAAGTCAGCTACATTTATCACATAAAAAAATGCGCTTGTAAAAATATTCAATACAGCAGGAGAAATGTGGCAGAGAAAATAGTTTTTTCGCCATAGGATTAACACTGATGCACTTTGCTTTGGAGACCCCCGGTCTAGCACGCCCATTCCCCCTTAATGTCTCTGGATAGATAAACAGAAAGCTTATTTTCGTGTGGAAAACTTTCTGGCCAATCGTAGTTAATGGATCAATACTTCACCTGATTTAGAATAGCCAAAACCGTGTCTTGTATCTCCTCCATGGTCTGCTTTTTCTTGACGCTGAGCTTCTGGTAGAGCGGGAAGTCGACATACACCGCAGTCTCGATCACTTTGTGGCCGATCGAGTCTCGTTCGCTTGATCGGGGTTCGTCTCGCTTGACTCGCTGCGCTCGTGGTACGGCGTCATCTTTCAATGGCTCGAACGCGTCTGTAAAAAGTTAGTTTAAAGGTTCACCTTTTAAGTGATAAGCAAATTGGCGGAAATGTAAACTTGTTTTCACTGCATGAGATTTAAATTAAAAGTTTTAACTGAAAATTTAATTTCTTAAATTTAAAAAAAAAAATTGTTAGCAGATGGTTGCAAATGGCTCTTCCATGCTTTAAATTTAAAAATTTAAAAACATTGTTAAAATTTTAATTAAAATATATTATATATATATATATATATATATATATATATATATATATATATATATATATATATATATATATAATATTATATAATATATATATATATATATATATATATATATATATATAATATATATATATATATATATATATATATATATATATATATATATATATATATATATATATATATATATATATATAATTATATATATATATATATATATATATATAATATATGATGGGTTTATACGTCTGTATCCCTTAGAGGGAGCTATCAAAGTTTCAAACGTAGTATTGCATGCTTCCATCCGCGTACTTATTAGCACATTGTAAAACTGTCGTGCCTAACGTTACTACATAAGTCTGAATGGTGGAAGCCTTACTAGCTTCAGTTTTATGAAGTAAAGTTACACCACATCTATGGAGGGATGTTACACAGGACAAGTTTACTCTTATTTTTCGGTGTGTAGCGTTACTCTATGAAACTAGTAGAAGCCTCATTCAGTTTTATGCAGTAACGTTACACCACATTTATGGAGTAGCTTTACCCCACATTTATGGAGTAGCTTTACCCCACATTTGTGGAGTAACATTACACAGGATAAGTTTACTTCGATTTTGTGGTTGTATTTTTTTGTGGTGGAAGTTTACTCTTTTTTTCGGTGTGTAGCGTTACTCTATAAAACTAGTAGAAGCCTCCTTCAGTTTTATGGAGTAACGTTACACCACATTTATGGAGTAGATTTACCCCACATTTGTGGAGTAACGTTACACAGGATAAGTTTACTTCGATTTTGTGGTTGTATTTTTTGTGGTGGAAGTTTACTCTTATTTTTCGGTGTGTAGCTCTATAAAACTAGAAGAAGCCTCCTTCAGTTTTATGGAGTAAAGTTACACCACATTTATGGAGTAGCTTTACCCCACATTTGTGGAGTAACGTTAGCCAGGATAAGTTTACTTCGATTTTGTGGTGTAACGTTACTTCGAACTGGAGACAGCACTTAACGTTGCTCCATTAAGCTGGAATGACGTTTCACCGACTTTGTAGATTGCAATAATCATTATTGAATTGCTTTTTAAATCCATTTACTTGAAATTTAAAAGTAATGCCCTTATTGTTGTTTTTAACTGAATTTACACTTATATCTAAAAAATGGTTAGAAAAAATTTATTCTAGTTTTATAATCATAAATTTTCTTGCAATGAAATCAAGTTAACATTATGCTTCTTTCTAAACAGAGGGTACAGTAGTCAGTGTTTGTTTAAAACGGATGTGTACTGAGTACAGTGTAGTGCCATTCGATGGCTTGTTCTAAACAAGAGAAACAAGTATGGAGTTGTTCTTATATAAAAATTAATATGCGCATTCAGTGCTGAGGTAAGCAAGCACGTATTCAAAACTTTGAATTCCAACAAATACAAATCAAGTGTACTTATCGAATAGAAACGGTATTAAATGAGAGGAAGGAAAATATAAATTATCACCGCATACCTAAACAAAATATTCTCAAATTCTACAATTCGATGAATTTTTTTTTTTTGTAAGTGACCTTTTTATCACAAAATTTAAGGTTTGAAAAATAGTAATAGTAATCGGTAATTTGGCCCAAAAATTTACCTTTTACCGTAAGTTAAAAAATAGTTTGTATTCGTTTAATTAAAGCAAAACTCGTTTTTTATGTCTCCTGAAACAAAAAAACGTTCGGGGCAAACTTTTCCATTTCCCGGGCGCAAATCTCGCCAAACGGAATCTTTGGCGACAAACGTAATATTCTGGCGGTATGACACAGTATACACAGTTAAAAGAACACATTATACACAGTGAAAGGACCACAGTATACATGGTTAAAGTTACGAATTGAAATATTCCATTTGGCGGTGGTTGTAAATTTTTGGCGACTTTATTCTTTGCGTCTGAGAAATTGTCGTCTGTTTTGCAGTAAAGTTTTTGAAATTTTCACACGAATCATAAAGTTAAATTTGCGTACATTTTTTTTATATTAAAGAAACATCATGCATTGGAGTAAAACAAGAATATATAACGCATCTAACAAAATATTCCTAATCCAAAGCTGCAAAACAATTATCGTATTACATGAAAATCCTCCCAAAAGCATCACTACTGTTGATTGTAATCAAAGAGTAAAAATAATAGCTAAAAAAGAAGAATTATCACTTTCACAGCCACAATAATGCTAAGATTATAAAAGGAAATACTAATGTGTTTAGCCGTTTTCACGCGGTACTGATCAAGGTTGTTCTATCGCATTTAAGAAGCCGATGAACAAAAGGTTTTGACAAAAAAGTACTGTTTCCTAAAGGGTTCTGTTCATAACCTTCATTGGGTATTATTTGTCATAATTCATTTTGTTTTTCATGACCATTTAGAAAGCGGAGATTGCACTTTATGAAGGCTGCTAGAGTTGCATCGCATATTGAAGACTGATAAAAAAAAAATGGAAAAGTAACCATTACATTACATTCATACAAAGAAAATTAAGGAAATATCTAATCAATTGCATGTATCCGAAATATCAATGCTACTTTTTGACAACATATATTAAAAATCGGAGCTAAGATTTGCTCAGACAAAAAAAAAACGTCAAGTCTTAAATGTCTTAAAGAGCAATCGAGAGTTAAAGTGTTATTTCAATGAATTGCGATGTAAATTATTCAGATTTAAATATGTAGTTTAAATTTATTAACTATTACATACCGCTTTTAACTCATAAACGACGACTTTGTGAATACCATTAACACCTTAAATAAAAACGCTAAAATAAATAACGACTAAAAAACGTTAACTTTAGGTTTTAAATTTTTTGGCTTCAATGGCTCAAGAAATTAAATGGCTGGGAGAGGATGAACGATAACAGAGGCTTTAAGAATATTTTCAAGGGACGCTGTCAAGCAAAAAGAAAAAATAAAGATGGATGATTGAGGTGTTGAAAGATCAAAAGGCCATAAAAATTAAAAATTGGAAAGCGAAGGCGAGAGACAGACGTTTTTGGAGTCGTATTGTTAGGGAGGCCATGGTTTAGCATTGACTGTAATGCCAGAGAGTTAGTTACATAATAGGAAGTTAGATACATAGGCTAATTCCATTTAACTGTAGCGTAAGGCACTATTTAAGGTATCCATATACCTTAGAAAACGAAAAAAAATGATCAAAATATGTGTTCTGATACTTTTGCATTAAAATATTATCGGATTCTTTGTCTTTCAAATGCTACAAGTAGATTTCTGGTACTGTAAATAGTTTTTAATTTATAGGCAGTCTTTTAAAGTCATCACTCTTACAATGAACACCTTGAACTCATTTTCTGAAGAACGAATTTTTTCATAATATGCTTGTACTACGAGCAAGATATTTCAAATTAATATGCTTCAATTTAAAAAATTTAAAAGTGCATTTTAAAGAGTATGAATCAAGGCATGTGGCCATACTTTTTTTAACAATGGCAAAAAGTATAAATTTTTTACAGACTTTTGAAAAATTACATTATTTAAGAAAAATATGATAAATTTTAAAAAATCATATTTAAACGCTAGCCATTTCAAACTATCATAATTAAATAACTACTTTGCTTAGAGCTTAGATTTTATATGATCACATGCCTGGATATTTACTGTTTTCTTTTCTGCAAAAATTATGTAAAACAACAAATTTGAAATGCCGTTATGTTGTTCACAGTTTGGCACACTTAAATTAATTAATTGCTAATTAATTTATTAATTAATATATATTTTTATTGCAGTAAAGTATTTTTATGTTAGTTTTTAATTTTATGTGCCTGATCTCCTCACAAAGTTTTAAAAGTCTATTTCAAAAATTAAAGAAAAAGTTGTCTAAGGTATATGGATACCTTAAGAGGAGATTACAAGCTTTTTAAATTTGAAAAATTAATCAAATTAAATAAAGCAAGTTACATTATTTAGTTTTAATAAGTGTAGAACAGCTAACCCGCTATTTTTTTTTCATTTAATGTTAAAAGTTGAAGTGATATTCCCTTTTTACAAACGTGACTTGCACTACAGACAGGGCCTGATCTAGGAAAACTCAGACTATAGGCACAACCTATTTTGGGGCCCCTTTACGGAAAATGTTATGTATGATTTCCAGTAATGATGGTGCTATATGATCTATGTATCAAATTTTTGCTACAATTCCATTCGCTTGCTTATAAACATCGATAAAAAAAATCACGTTAGGTCAATTTCTCAGTCAAAATCGAGCAAAAAAACAGTGGAGTATCATAATTTTTTTTGTTTACTGATATTTTGGGATTTACGGCATTTTGCATAATAAAAACTGAAATTTAGGGGCCCTTAAATTTGGGGCCCTAGGCCCGGGCCTTGTGGAAGATCAGGCCCTGACTACAGAAAGGATAATTTTGCCATAGCCATAATAGGGAGTTAGTTACATAATCCATCTTACTCTTATGCTGTCCGCCGCAGTACTCCGTCGCCGGTGTATCCATCTTCGTGAATACGTGTGCGTTTGTGTCGGAGTTGTTGTAGTGAGGGCGATGGTCTGGCGTAATGTCTTCTGCTGACAAGTGATCGAGTGGACGCAGTATGTAGGCATCGTTCTTAGTAACGATGACACCGGACTGAAAATGAAATTATATTGAAATCAAACACCTCAGACTTAAGGGCGAATGAGCCCGAGTGACCGCGTGTACCATAAAAAAAATGCCTATGAGTTAATCCAATGGAAAAGATTATTTTCTAAGCCACATTTCTCCGGCTGTATTGAATATTTTTAAACGCGGGTTTTTTTATATGATAAATGTAGCTGACTTACAGGTCTCATTAATCCAACTTTTGGAAATCGGTTCGAATATTTTATGTAAAATATTTTATTTAAAATTTTAAAAAAATAGTCGAACCAATTTCAAAAAATGGAATTATAGAGACATGTAAGTCAGTTATATTTATCATATAAAATAGTTTGTAAAAATACTCATTATTGTCTGAGAAAGTATTTATCCATTGGATTATCGTAGAGGCACTTTGGTTTGAGACCCGCGTTCACTCGGACTCATTCGGAATTAAATCCGTTTGAATATAAGAGACAAAATTTATACATTAGTTCATTGTAAACATAATTCTGTAAAATTATCGCATATTTTGCTGTCACTTTTTACATCACAGTGTTGTAATGTTTGTTTTACAGCAGCATACCCTAAGAAAATATATTATTGTTTAAATGAAGAGCATATAATTTTTCCCTTTCTCCTTCCTGAAGTAAAGCCAATAGACACTTAGAGATAAAACTTCTACTATAATTTTTACACCCAATGTAGTTTTTTTTAATTCTATGGAAAAGGTATTGACTTTATGTAGGGTTTTTTAAAAAAATTAGGAAAAATTACTGATATATTCTAGGAACATTACAAGTCAAAATTTTCCAATAACGTTCCTGAATAATTTTTACAGTGCTTTAGGATGTAAAATGATACCAACCATTTTCTTCTGAGGTCCACAAACCGATATCGCTGCTGTCCCGCCGTCATGGGACAGCACTGTACCATGGTAATGACACGATTCTTTATTCCTAAAGTCCTTCTTGTAGCCAGCATCGTTCTTTGGTGAAAATAGCCCGTCGTTGGGTTCGAGGCTAATGTAGAAAATGTCGTCTGACGTCCTGAGGACCAACAGAGACGTGTCTTCTGACGTCACGGATCTCCTCTTCCGAGGATAGGAAAGGGAATGAAGTTTGGGATACACTATTTCAATAGGTGCTGAAAGAAAGAATACTTTTTACTCAATGTTAGGCACAGTAGTGATGAAAGAGAGAAAAAAAAGGTACTCAATGTTAGGTGCAATTCCCTTTCTTTATCCCTTTCTTAACTAATAAATGTGATATATCCTTCTGATTGCAGATGGAAGGTTTGTTGGCTTTAAATTTCGTTGCCCTACAGCGTGTCATTTTCCTGACAGTCATTCTACACTCTTAAAACAAAAGAGTGAAATCCAATCCTATAGGGGAAGTGCATTTTCGGCACCGGAAAGAAGTGGAAATTAACTCAGACTGAGTTAAAACCGCTCGTTTTAAGAGTGTAGGACGTAGATTGTTTTCTTTTATTACTTTTACCCACTCCGCAAAAAGAGTGAAATCCACTCCTGTAGGGGAATTGCATTTTCGGCACGGAAAGGAGTGGAAATTAACTCAGACTGAGTTAAAACCGCTCGTTTGTTTTAAGAGTGTACTCCTTCTTCGAGAGTATGACTGAAGCAAAGGTAGTGTAAAAAAATGAATATTTCTTCTTGACTCGACTCGGCCAACGTCTCTTAATAAAACTAGCCTGTGATGGTTCTGTGAACTGATCTTTAATGATTAATTATTATGTATTTTTGGCCGCTAACATCTTAAGATAGGACACTGGTCCAACTCAGATCTTCGTTGTGCCAAGAGAGCCTTCTGATCAGTAGCACAAATGAATAATTGACAATATGGCTTTCAAATCGTTGTACTAGTAGCTCCTGAAACTCGGTATATTCATTTTGCTGCTCTGACTGAGTGACCCTGAACTCCAAGTTTTCAGATTTTTTTTTTCTCAGTGATTGAATGTGGAACGGCTTATCTGCTCCAGAACTCAGAAGTTAGATAATAGACAAATTTAAAGTTTTACTCTATAGCCTAACTCTTTTAATAAATGGTTTTTAAAAACTTTATACTTCGTAACTGCTAGAAATTCTTTCTCAAATGCAAGACAAATGTCTTGCATTTGAGAAATAATCAAATAATCATCGTTTTTTTTCACCTTTTGAATGTCGTGCTTCAAAATTTAATCAAGACAAAATAATAATGCGGTTACCGTAATGGCTGTTTTGAAATTTGAACTAAGCATTAACAATTGCAAATTCACATAATCCATGAT
This sequence comes from Oedothorax gibbosus, assembly GCA_019343175.1. Lineage (NCBI taxonomy): Eukaryota > Metazoa > Arthropoda > Arachnida > Araneae > Linyphiidae > Oedothorax > Oedothorax gibbosus. The sequence goes on from CM033271.1 coordinate 41,265,992, forward strand.
ATTATAAAGAACTTTTTTGTTTAAATTCCACTCACACAATAGAAGAGCTTAATGGAAGAACATACTATGTGACAAAAAGGTGAAAACCAGAAAATGAGCTTCAAAGTTTTTAGTTTGCTCTCAGATAATTTAAAACTGTACTTGTAAAAAAATATACTTAACTTAAAGTTTATGAAAAAGGAGAAACAATTGCTTTTTTTTATATAGGAGGTAGAAAAATGTTGATTAACACCAAATCTGAAATATTTTTTTTTCATAAATGTCTTCCCCAAAGTTTTTTAATTTGGATATTTACATTAGATTTCCCTTATCATTTCTTATAGTTCAAATATTCGCACCACTAATGCCGCCGAAAATACAATGGAGCTGAATCATCTATAATAATAAAAAAAAGAGTCCGTGTGTCTGTGTGTGTGTGTGTGTCTGTTTGTCTTCGGATCGTAAAAGACCTACTTATACTGCCCTCAGAAATTCGAAATTTTTAAGATAGATTCCCTTTAATACCAACGTGTGCACCTGAGGCTTAGTTTTTTCATGTGTTCCATTTTTAGAAAAAATTCGAATTTTCTGAAAAAAATACACCACTTTCGCTCAAATCCGATCATTTTTTCTCTTTCCTGATGCCATCGGCTGAAAAAAATAAATAAAACTCTTAACGAAAACATTTAAAATTCAAAATGTTTATTTTATTCTTTTGCCATTACCTTCAGAAACTAAATTCATTATTTGAAAAATAATTGACATGTTTCAAGTGACGTAATTCCGCCAGTCTTCATTCCCGGATTTTATTGTGGGTTTATTTGATGACTTTTTCATTGATTTTTCTGTTGACTGCATGTATGCATATTTAAGCAATAAATGTAGTTAAGCTATTACTGAACTATGATGGTTAATAAAGGCCATCGCACTAGAGCTATTAGTGTTTTATGTCTTTATTTTTTCGCCAAATACGTTGCCAAACTCGCCAAATTATTAACTAAAATTCGCCAAATAGGCAATTTCTTTTATAAATTATTTATAAGCTGGTCGGTTGTTCAAAGGTCATTGTGTTAGAGCTGTATAATGGGTGTAGGTAGCTATATCTATTTTCTCGCCAAATTATTTCCCAAAACGCGCCAAATGAGCTAAAAGGTTTTATGTATTTATGAGGGAATTGTGATGACATTTATGAGTGCATTTTATAGCGTATTTTTCATTTTGGAATTGTAAGGCAATGAAACGGGATTTATAATTTATAACGAGCGGAAACAATAATAAGTTTATGATCCTATAACAGGGTATATGGAACACATATTTTATAATCTATTTGATATTTTTTTTATTCCGTGCGAAGAACGGGTATAAATTTGCTAGTTAAGAATATATTCAACGGGATTGTTATTCTAATAAATACTCTGGCATAGGCTGTTATTTTAGGCATCGCGGATTTGTGTTTTAATTTTTGAGACAAAAATCAGGTTTTTTAGAACCTTTTTTTTTATAAGTTAGAAATTCACACTGTTTAACCTCCATCTATTTTCTAATAACTATATTTGTTATGACTTATTTTAGATATTTTTAAGAGATATGTTAGAGTTTCTAAAATAAATCATTTACATTCATACTCACATTTCCATTTGTCCGATATTTTTAATGTTAGCGGCTTTGTCAAAGGGTGACTCTAAAAATTAAGAAAGAAAATTAAATAAATTTTTGATACAAAAAGTATCGCAAGTAAGGTTTTTTAATTCTAAAAACTAAAATATGTCACTAAATGTATTAGTAATAACTATAAATTTAAAGTTATAGCTAAACACAATTTTAAAAATTTTAGACAACAGCAAATTCGACAATATTTTCATCAAAACTTAAATATTTTTTAAGTATTACAATTAGATCAAGACTTTTGTTTGTTTGTAAAAAAATATCTTATGTGGTAATCTAAAAATAAATTGTTAGTGTAATGCACAATATTTTTTTACGATGAATACTACGATCATTTAAAATTTTTGTAGCTTTTTGATAAATTTTCAATGGATATAACTTTCATTTATCAATGCTTTATTTTACCATTAAATAACTTTTAATAACTCTTTTTAAATAAACTGAATTTATAATAAAATTTCGAAAAAAGCTTAGTATTAATGTGAAAAATGACATTGTGGCAAAACATATTTAGTAGCTTGTGAGAGAATATATTTGGCATAAATTTAATTATGAACTTTAAACATCAGTTGTATATTAATCCTACAATGGTAAATAAAAACTGTTTAGATTAGGTAGCAAGCTTTTCGTTATAAATGTACGGAACATACAAAAACCAATTCTGCATTGGAATCAGTGATAAGCTGAAAACCTTCAATTTTTTATGTGATTCATCTGCAATAGAATTAACATGTGATCGTTGTACTCTTTGAGAGATACAGAAGTTTAAAGCAGCCATCTGACTGTCAGGTTTTCCAGCAACACATGTAATTTTAAATACTCTATAAAGTATATGATTTTACTAAATTTAAAAATTTGAAGTATTGAGGAGTCATTCACAATCATCTGCAACCGAAATATAATATTTTATTTTTAAAAAATTCATTAAAAAGTTCAAATTTTAATCTGATGCAGTGAAAACAAGTTTACACTTCAGCAAATTTTCTTAACCCTCATAGGGTTATATGCAGGTGTACTTAAGAGGGACTGTCAATCCCATAGAGCTAATGCATTAGTTTTGTAATCACAACTTTTGCAAAAGAATTGCTTTTCCATGTTATCCCATTGTCACCAGGTATGGGAATCATCACAACATCAATTTGAAACAAAATTGAAGAGAAAATAACATCCGATTATTTAATTATTAACTGATAAAGTTTTCGTGTCGCCATCTGCTGTATATTTTTGGCATTTTGAAACTTCAAAAATATATAACTAAATAACTAGATAACATTTCCGTTTCAAATTTGTTTTATTTCGATGTTATGTTGATTACCATACCTGGGGTAAAAGGGCTAACATTGCAAAGCAATACTTCTGCAAAAGTTGTGATTTTAAAACTAATGCTGGGACTGACAATCCCTCTTAAACTAAGGTGTTGACCTATTTTACCCAAAAACTTACTTATACCAATACACAACTTTTTAAACACAAATTCTATTGCTATTCGTACATTTTAGAATGTAATCCTCATACTAATCCCAAACAATCAAAAAACCATGTTTCGCCTCATAGCCAGTCAGTAAATCTTTCATTCATCCCATTGACCGTTCATTGGCTCCCAAAATCGAAATGACCGATTCAAAACATGTTCGGTTTTCCATACATACAACACAAAAAAAAAAAAAATCATCCACAATATCTGTTGATAATTTTTCAACAGTTTCCGAATATTTTCTCTGGCCCTATTGTGGCCACACATTTCCCGGGGTTTTAGCGGATGTGAAACTATTCGAAATTCTTTTGCACAGTAGCATCCGCATTTATTTCTTTTGATGACTTTTTGGTGATTTCCCGCTCTTTTTTGTTGTTGTAGAATATTGTTAGCGCTATGAAACACCCATTGAGAACAGATCTTTGTGGATTGAGTTTTTATGTATTTGGCGCTGTTTAGGATAGCTTTTTGGGATAGTTTTGAAGCGTTTGGCGTCAAACTTAGGATCTTATTTGTTGTAAGATTGAAAACATGGTGCCAAACAACTACCATATGGTTCTATTTTATCCAAATTTCAGCATGCTGTGAGATTTTATAATGTTTTTAATCATAAGATATTATAGCAGACGTTCTACAATTACAAAAGAAAAAAAATGGCTTAAAAAATTAGCTTCATTTTAGAGCTTCGAAGTACACTCTTAAAACAAAAGAGTGAAATTCACTCCTATAGGAGAAGTGCATTTTCGGCACCGGAAAGGAGTGGAAATTAACTCAGACTGAGTTAAAACCGCTCGTTTTAAGAGTGTAGGACGCATATTGTTTTCTTTTATTTCTTTTACCCACTCCGAAAAAGAGTGAAATTCACTCCTATAGGAGAAGTGCATTTTCGGCACGGAAAGTAGTGGAAATTAACTCAGACTGAGTTAAAACCGCTCGTTTGTTTTAAGAGTGTAGAAAAAAAGGCTTACAGATACGATTTTTTTAACGTAAAAGCAAAAAAATTTATGTGAAGCTATTTTATTGTATCTTATCCTTACTGCAGCATATACTAATTACATTTAACTAAAGTTTTTTTAAATTTCAATATTATAACTAAAGGAGAAGATAAGTAAATTTTTACTTTAAGACCCCTCATATATACATAAGGAATTAAAGAACATTTTTGGCATTTTTGTGCTCTTTCAAGAAGTCCTCTGTACTCTGTCCAATGCCAATATTATGTTAGAAGTTTTTCAAGAATGGTTTGTGTGGTTCTAAATTGCGACGCCCGTCGCCAATAGCCCTCGTGTAGCTTTAGTGCGACGATAATTCAATCTAACCTAACCAAGAATGGTTTGAGAACTAATTGCTTGATCACATTAGAAAACCACTAAAATTTGTCTTTTGTACCACAAGATTTCACTGATATTATTTTAGAACGACAATTTATTGCAAGGAAACTTAATTTATTCTGCATGCGATGTTGTTATAAGAATTATGAAGAAACCCAAAATCTGCATCTTTCTTTCACAGTACTTGTAAACTATTCATTATTTGCAAAATGAAGAAAATTTTATTAAATAAGACCAGCCGGAGAAAATTTGTTATAGACATCAGTATATTGTCAGTATTTAAAAAAATAGTTCATCATAGTCTGGCTTTGCATATGAAGTTATTGATTATTAACTTAACATGATGTTATTGGCATGAATTTAGTATGACAATTAACGTCCGTAAATAGACAAACTCAACTTAATTTTTCTCCTACAACTTAAGAGGGATTGTTAGTCCCATAGAGCTAATGCATTAGTTTGGGAATCACAACTTCCGCAGAAGTATTGCTTTGCCATGTTAGCCCTTTTTCCCCAGATATGGGAATCGACATAACATCAAAACGAAACAAATTCGAACCGAAAATGTTATGCAGTTATTTGATTACATTTTTTTTAAGTTTTAAAATGCCAAAAATGCCCAGCAGATGGAGACACTATTTTAAAACTTTATCAATTAATAATTAAATACCCGGATGTTATTTTCTTTTCAATTTTGTTTTAAATTGATGTTATGATGATTTCCATACCTGGGGTGTAAATGGGATAACATGGCAAATCAATTCTTTTGCAAAAGTTGTGATTTCAAAACTAATTCAATAGCTATATGGGACTGACAGTCCCTCTTAATTAAATCTAAATACTCTGATCGATGTTAACGGCATTTGCTTCGGCGAGTTTAAAAAAATTCCGTACGCCTCAATTTTATTTTTACAAATTTTCCGTTGGCGTGTTGGAAACCCTACCCGCAATATCGGAAAAAAAATAAGAATTGCGACGTGATTTGTCATAAAACGCATTTCCTCTCCCGTGGAACAGCATATAATAACGAGGATAAAATAATTGGAACAGGTTCTAACGAGCGAGAGAGAGAGTTGTCAAGTCATTCATTCATTCTTTTTATTTTTTTAGAGATCCTACTTCTGCTGTCAATGTATCGTTTTTCTAGGGTGGTAACAAAATCCTTAAACAGAAGTTCCCTGATATTTCCATGATTTCCCTGATACTTTCATAAAAAAATTCCCTGATATTTCCATGATTTCCTTGATACTTTCATAAAAAAATTCCCTGATATTTCCATGATTTCCTTGATACTTTCATAAAAAATTCCCTGATATTTCCATGATTTCCCTGATACTTTCATGAAAAATTCCCTGATTCTACAATTACTTTTTAGTTTAGTTTAGTTTGAATTATTGTCATACTAGAGTTACACGAGGGCTATTGGCGACGGGCGTCGTAATTTAGAACCACAGTCAAGTGACGATCCGACACCCGAGTAGCACCCAACGCAACCGTTATGGGCGCCATCGTACACAGCGTTGGAACTTTGGAGCATACTTGGCGTTTGATAATAATTGAGTTTTTTGCCTCTGCATGATAGGAAGAGAGTTGAGTTTACTTTCGTAGCTCTGGTTCAGGCCAGTCGGACCAACCAGAATATTTTCTTTTGATTAAGGAAGTATCTGCTTGTATAGTGATCGCAAAAACAACCTAAACCTACTGTTTAAGTAATCCGAAAAAGAAATATTCCCTGATATTTTGCGAAATTTGAAAAATTCCCTGATATTTCCAGAATTAAAAAGTTCCCTGAGAATTCCCTGATTTCCAGGTTTTCCAGGTTCTGTTATCACCCTGTAAAAAGAAATCCTATTTCTGCTGTCAATATATCGTTTTTCTAATACAAAAGTTTTTCATTTTTAAATAAAATATATTCTAGAATTTTTAAATGATCATGCAACAAGAAGTTCTGAAAGATCTAAAATGGCTTACTTTCCTGTTACTTTAATACTCACAGAACATTTTGGAGCGTGGTAACTTTGTTTCACTGTATATCATAATTGTATGCGGATTCGCTGCATTCTATGTACTGACATTCAAAGGAACAAAAACTTTAAAAGATAGTTATCTGATATCATAACTTTCTAAAAAAAATTAGGGGGGGGGGGATGTAACACTACACGACTTTTAATCACCGCTCAATAAACCAAAATGCATGCATTTAAAAGTAATTACATTCCTTATAAGGTAATTTCAATAACTTTAAAACTTAAAAAGTTATATAGCAACTATCCTTTGCGCATGCGCGATTTTCTCGAAAACCTTCTTATTATGACGTCCGACATGTACTAGGAACTCTGTTACCAAATTTTAAGTTTGTAGCTTTTTAACAGATAGATAGACAGACAGTCTGCACTCTTAAAACAAACGAGCGATTTTAACTCAGTCTGAGTTAATTTCCACTCCTTTCCTGTGCCGAAAATGCACTTCTCTTATAGGAGTGAATTTCACTCTTTTTCGGAGTGGGTAAAATAAATAAAAGAAAACAATCTGCGTCCTTCACTCTTAAAACGAGCGGTTTTAACTCAGTCTGAGTTAATTTCCACTCCTTTCCTGTGCCGAAAGTGCACTTCTCTTATAGGAGTGAATTTCACTCTTTTTCGGAGTGGGTAAAATAAATAAAAGAAACAATCTGCGTCCTTCACTCTTAAAACGAGCGGTTTTAACTCAGTCTGAGTTAATTTCCACTCCTTTCCTGTGCCGAAAGTGCACTTCTCTTATAGGAGTGAATTTCACTCTTTTTCGGAGTGGGTAAAAGAACTAAAAGAAAACAATCTGCGTCCTTCACTCTTAAAACGAGCGGTTTTAACTCAGTCTGAGTTAATTTCCACTCCTTTCCTGTGCCGAAAGTGCACTTCTCTTATAGGAGTGAATTTCACTCTTTTTCGGAGTGGGTAAAAGAAATAAAAGAAAACAATCTGCGTCCTTCACTCTTAAAACGAGCGGTTTTAACTCAGTCTGAGTTAATTTCCACTCCTTTCCTGTGCCGAAAGTGCACTTCTCTTATAGGAGTGAATTTCACTCTTTTTCGGAGTGGGTAAAAGAAATAAAAGAAAACAATCTGCGTCCTTCACTCTTAAAACGAGCGGTTTTAACTCAGTCTGAGTTAATTTCCACTCCTTTCCTGTGCCGAAAGTGCACTTCTCTTATAGGAGTGAATTTCACTCTTTTTCGGAGTGGGTAAAAGAAATAAAAGAAAACAATCTGCGTCCTTCACTCTTAAAACGAGCGGTTTTAACTCAGTCTGAGTTAATTTCCACTCCTTTCCTGTGCCGAAAGTGCACTTCTCTTATAGGAGTGAATTTCACTCTTTTTCGGAGTGGGTAAAAGAAATAAAAGAAAACAATCTGCGTCCTTCACTCTTAAAACGAGCGGTTTTAACTCAGTCTGAGTTAATTTTCACTCCTTTCCGGTGCCGAAAATGCACTTCTCTTATAGGAGTGAATTTCACTCTTTTTCGGAGTGGGTAAAAGAAATAAAAGAAAACAATCTGCGTCCTTCACTCTTAAAACGAGCGGTTTTAACTCAGTCTGAGTTAATTTCCACTCCTTTCCTGTGCCGAAATGCACTTCTCTTATAGGAGTGAATTTCACTCTTTTCGGAGTGGGTAAAAGAAATAAAAGAAAACAATCTGCGTCCTTCACTCTTAAAACGAGCGGTTTTAACTCAGTCTGAGTTAATTTCCACTCCTTTCCTGTGCCGAAAATGCACTTCTCTTATAGGAGTGAATTTCACTCTTTTTCGGAGTGGGTAAAAGAACTAAAAGAAAACAATCTGCGTCCTTCACTCTTAAAACGAGCGGTTTTAACTCAGTCTGAGTTAATTTCCACTCCTTTCCTGTGCCGAAAATGCACTTCTCCTGTAGGAGTGAATTTCACTCTTTTGTTTTAAGATTGTGGGCTTACACAAGCAAACCACTTTTTTAGAATCAACCTCCTCCAAAACGTGTAGAAAACACAAATTTTCATTTTGGATTTTGACCCCACTGCGATACTTTCATTACCTTTACTATTTTATATTAGCAGGGACCAAAGAGTTCTATATTTAGGAGTAGAGACCCTAGTAACAAACTAAACCTACCAACCGACATCATGGACCAACACCCCCGGAGACAATATAGGGTGGCATGTGGGGCCCGATGGCCGAGTGGTTTGGATCGCGGGCCATAACGCTAGCAGTCCGAGCACTGTAATAGGTGCGGGTTCGATTCTCCCCTTTCCCCTGGATGTATTTCCTTTCTCAGTATCAAAATTATAAATTAACTAGCACTTTTGCCACTCTATTCGGGCTCCATAGTGATCCATGGCTGCCGATGGCAGCTCAGTACGAGTCGTTCCTCTACCCTACTATAGAACTCTTTGGCAGGGACACAACTTTAGGAACTCTGGGAACAAGCAAATGTGGGGGCTCCCAAACATACCTCTATAAAATATTAGTTTGTATTTTTCTATATTTCAGTGTTTACCAAACAAATAACCGAAGTAATTAGCTTGGAAAGCATGCTTAATCTCCCCCAAAATAAATATTTTCTATGAATTGATTAATTCTGAGTTTAAACACACAGTTTCATAGCCAACTTTTGTTCATGAATTTAATTTTTTTTGCCTCTTTCACATTAAATAAAAAGGTAAGTTTAAGGGCAGTTATATTGAGCATAAATGCTTATGAAGAAAATTTGGGGGCGCCTTAAAGTGGGGGGCCCCACGTGCCCCGTTTGCCCTGCATATTAGGTAATTGAAAGTAATACTAATTTGAAAAATCAGACAGTTTGAATGGAAGTTGAAAGAGATAAATTCTGTCAGACGGAATTTTCCCCCATATAAATATTCTAATTTCCTTTTAGATTTTTACTTCACCCACAAGCATTCAAAAAGCCACTAATTCGTTTTTACCAAGAAATACACTTTCCAAAAGAGTACCTCAAAAACAATGGACGAAAAAAGAAAGCACTACACAAAATAAATTCTAAATTGTCTTGTTCTGAAAACGAGCGTGTTTTGTATACAAAAGATATTCCATATTCTTCTTTCCGCTATTGTTCCGTTTCTTTTCCAATTCGAAAAAACTTTCAAGTGTCGTTCTTGAAATCTGGACTTTAATTTTAAGTACAATAAAAGCAAATGCCACAGTCGTGCTACAAATGACTCATAGTAAAACAATAGCATACAAATTGTTATTTTAGAAAGTTTGCCTGCTTTTTCCTGTCTTAAGTTCAATGTCTTTTCAGGTATTAGTTAAGGTGAATTTATAACACATGAATATTTTTGAACATTCCTATTTTTTTGGTAGCGAATAAGGAATTTGTTTTTAAAAAATTCTATTGAAATTCAATTTAAGTTTATTTGTGACTCTTTGGGTGGCGATATATTAAAATATTGTGATTTTTTTTAATTACTTACATTAAACTTTCCATCTCTATTCAGTTATTCATTGCTATTTTTAATTTAACCTTAGATGAGCATCTAAGAACACAATCGTATGTATCTATTTTATATTAAAACAATCACTTTACAATTTTCAAACGTATTTAAAACAATTAAAATTATCTAGAAATTATTTTTGCAAGTTATTAAAATTTCGTTATTTTTAACTTATAATATGCCGACAATGAAAAAATTTGCAAAGCGGAACTGATAGAGTTAGCATCAATTCTAACGCATGCATTGAGTTACAGAAAGTCATATATATGTTAGTAATTCATTTCTCGATGCATATTGCGGATTTTTATATTAAGTAAAAAAACCGCCCTCATAATAAATAAATTTGTAAATAACTTTTTCTTTCTTCTGGAAACTTAAAGGACAAAATGCTCTTAAAATTAAAAACTTTGAATATATTTACAGAATTACGTCTCACAAAATTATTAATACGATTTTAAAGTTTCTAACAAATCGCTTTGAAATGTTTTGAGAAAATCGAAAATTTTCAATAGCTCAAAAATTTAGATATTTTTTAAAGTTAAAAACTAATAAAATGAATGTTTTTCACAATTTCGAAAACGCTGAATTAAATTTTGAAAAAATAACCATTCGCAAATAACATAATTTGTTAAAATTGGCTTGCTTCACGTGACGAGGGCCATTCCTGATTTCATTGGTGATTGGTTAGACAATTAAATTATTACAATTATTTATTAGTTAGACCATATTTATTAGTTAGACCATATTTATTATTTATTAGTTAGACCCTATTTATTATTTATTAGTCGAAGACTTCCTTTGGAAACGATAATTTTAACATAACTAATGGTTAGACCATTTATTTTCAAAAGGCATCTCGACGACTTTTTAAATTATAATGACGTCCTTTTTAAGACGTTTAAGAACAGATTAATGTGAATACCGAGAATTTATCCTTGCCCTGAGTAAATACCCGAAATTTGGGTATTTATTACTTTAAATTATTTCTATGCATAAATTATTGCTTTAAAATTTAATAATGTTATAATTTCTCTTATACATAATTGTTGCCCACATAATACTCGGCCCACAACATTGATTAACCAAACGAGACCTTATTTGTCCTGTGAATCTGTTGCCACTCAAGACGTAAAAGATGCCCATTAAATAGAAACCAAATTTTATTCACGTACCAATTTTTTTTAATTGCATTAGTAAAACCATTTCTTAAATACTTATTTGAAATGTTAATTTAGATTTTTCGGCTGCAAAGTTAAGTAAATAAATGGGTTAAAATGCAAACTTGTTTTCTCTGCATGGGATTTAATTATGAATTTGAAGTTTCTTGATTATAAAATATTTTTCAATAAAATTTTTCTAGTATATGGTTTTAAGGAAGTCGTCAAAATTTTAATTTTATAATATCATTTTACATTTATAAGCTACTGAAAGAATATGTATAGATTTGTTCTAATTTATTTATATGTCTCAATTTTTTTTTAAAAAAAATTTTATATATGATTTTAGCAATTTTTTTTGTTTGGAAAATGTAATAGTCAACTGAAGGTTTTTTTGTCGAATTTTATGTTTCCCTCAAGTGGTTTTAAACAAGCCAATAAACATATTAAAAAATAATAATTTTAAACAGATATTTGAAGTAAATTTAAAATTATCTTTACAAAGAAAATTAAATAAGAAATACCTTAGCAAACTGTTGCAGAAACCAAAAGAAAAAAGCCGCCAACATCCATTCCATGATGCAGCTCTTCACTTCAACTCCATTCTTGATTCCAACAGACGAACACGCAAAAACAGAATTCGTTCTTTTCTAAAAAAGTTTTCGATATCCACTCTAAGTGGCAACCTGTTGCGAATTGCGAAAGCGACACCTAGGGACGAGAGTCCAAACAAAAAGTCACGATTGGGTGATCTCATTATTTGCAGATTTTTTTTCGTTTCCCGTTCCTGATATATGATTCAATGATTTTGTTGTATTTAAAAAAGAGTTATTCAATTTGTGTTTTTAAACAAATTATGTGGAAATATCAAAAATAAATAGCGCCGTGCATAAGATGTTGGTGCACGTAAAATCTGTCGCTCTTTAAAGTAAAGATGTTGCGTACTTTAAAACCTAAAAAGTTGTGCGGTTTTCTCGGAAACCTTATATATGACTTCCAACCGGTACTAGGAACTAGGGTACCAAATTTATAATCTCTAGCTCTTTTTAGATCGCGTTTTAGAGTGGTTTCAAACAGACGGACGAGCCAATGTTTTTTTTTTTTTTTAAACACTTTTTCGGAATTAGCGCCTTCCAAATCGTGTAGAAAACACAAAATCTCTATTTCTGATTTTTCAAACCCATCGCAATATTTTCTTACCTTACATTTCATTTTTAATAATTAGAAGTAAAAATTGACGATAATTTTCCATGTTTCTCCATTTAAAATACAAATAACAGGTAGTTTTAACGAATTAAATTAATCTTTTTTAAAATAATGTTTTTATTTAATTTTTAACTACAATTAGTGGCATACTAATTTTGGTCTATAGTTTTCATTGGTCATTTATTTAAACTACAAACCTGTTGACAAACTGCTGATTAGATAATTACTATCAACATGTAAAAATTAGACATTCATAAGATCGTGTATGCAAACTCTATCAGTTATAAAGCTTCTTTTTAGCTTCCACACAACGTTTATAACGTAAAAAGTGGAAGGTATTATAATCGTTCAGTCCGTCTGGCTGTCCGTCTGTCACCAACTTTCATAACCCAAACTACAAATGCATCGAAATTAGAATACATTGAAATTTTCAGAAAAGAATTCGAATTCGAAGTACTTCAATTATTTAAAAAACTGCAAAATTTAATGCAGATTTAAAAAGCATAGGAAGCCATTTTTATTAGAATTAAAATCACCATTGCCATTCGCAACAATCACTCGAGAAACTTTGATTCTTTTAGACAATAAATTAAAATAAATTTATTTTTGCGTCAGTTTGAAATGACGTCAAATATATTTCATAACGAGATTCTTTGTAAGTTGATAAGAAATATTTTAATTCTATTTAAAAGCGAGGAATATTACATATTTATTCTTTAAAATATTAATTTTTTGCAAACGATAAATAATAAATATTGAATTTTCGAAATAAAATAAATGAAACTAGCCAAATTTAGCATGTAAATGTTTAATATAGAATATCAATGCTGTGTTTGTCGCTTTTTTACCTGTTAAACACAACTGTTGTGGTGGAAGCGGGTTAAGTGACAGATTCTGTTACAAACTTCTGTAAACGACGATGGTAACTATTTCTTTAATGTTTGTTCTCTTTGCGAAATGGTTAAATTAAAAAAAATATATCTGTAATTAGTTACTTTTCATATTAAGTAACTGTATCTTGTAACAGAGTTACTTCTTAAGGGGGAATGTGTCGCGCTGCGACGCGGTCGTCTAAAACACAAGTGCCTCGATGTTAATCCAATGGCGAAAAAACTATTTTCTCTGCCACATTTCTCCGGCTGTATTGAATATTTTTACAAACGGGGTTTTTTGAATAATAAATGGAGATAACTTACAGGTCTCTATCTTCCCACTTTTTGAAATTGCTTCGAATATTTTGTGTAAAATTATTTATTGAAAAATAAAAAAGAAATATTCGAACGTAGGATTAACACTGATGGACTTTGCTTTGGAGACCCCCCGGTCCAGCGCGCGCATTCCCCCTTAAAAGTAACTTTCCAATCCTTGATATTTTACATGCCACATGATCATAAGACACGCGTGCCGACTATTCGATAGGGGCTCGAACCCAGGCTTTTTGGAAGTCGAATGTGTCTTATTTTCATGTTTAAAAAAATTTTGTATCACCTACAACAAACATATGCAATAAAATACAATAGTTGAATACATAATAAGAACATCTATCAACAATTGATGACATTGATAAAGTCGCTAATTAAAAGAACAACAGTATGGTTATTCAACGCGAAGGAATTTTTTCAATAGCACCATACAGCGATAGCAAATCGAGGAAATAGAGGGAAAACCGTTTTGTTAGTCCCGTCCTTGAATATTCCAAGCTCTTTCAAAATCTAAATATTTAAAATTATCTAAATTTCGCCGAAAGGAAATCAAATGATTGCAAAAATTGCAGTAGTATTTTTCAATAAGGTATAATTTATTTTACCTAATAGTGTACAATAAAATATTTTAAAAAATTACTAATTGAAATAACGATTGTTTATGTATTATTCGTTCAAATTGCGTTGTGAATTCAAAATTTAAATACACCTGCAATGAACATCATCAGAAAAACCCCTTTTTAGTAATAAAATTTCAGACGCGACAACTAACAAATACACTGTTCTCTTTTTCTATATGTTTCTTGAACTAACTGAATTACAGAGGACACAGTACTTAATAAGAGCGTAAATCAAATATGTCCCTTAAAAACTTTTTAAGGGGAGTCGGATGGGTGTTTGGGTCAAAAATGGCGATTTTCTGTTTTTCTTTTATTTTAATTGAAAACTTGCTTCAATTTAAGACCAATTTATCGATTTCTGTTCATGGTTTTCTTTTTATAAGCATTTTTCAGAAACTCAGTATATCGTTCCACCAATACTTCTTGTTTCTTTGAACCGTTTCTCACGTTTCCTGAAATATAAGGTTTTTCAACAGTTAGGAACATTTTTCTCGGGAACTATAAAAGATATCAACATGTTTTGTTTTATTATTTCTTCCCCATTAATAGCTCTTTGATTTAAACTGAGGAGTTTTAAATATCTCTGCTCAAAAAAAAAATTATATAACTTTAAATCGGATTTTTTGGGAATTTTTTAATACATATTTTTAAAAAATCACTGCAAAAGTATTTTTTTATACTTTAAAATATCAGACAGACACAGTTTAGATCAAAGAGCTATATGTAAGGAACAAACTATTAAAAAAAATCATAATGATATCCCATATAGTTCCTGAGAAAAATGTTCCTAAAGTTAGTAAAATTAACATGGGAGAGATAGAATCATCCGACTCCCCTTAATACCCCTTTTGATTGATGATATATTTGATATATATTGATGAATATCAGACAGACACAGTTTAGATCAAAGAGCTATATGTAAGGAACAAACTATAAAAAAATCATAATGATATCCCATATAGTTCCTGAGAAAAATGTTCCTAAAGTTAGTAAAATTAACATGGGAGAGATAGAATCATCCGACTCCCCTTAATACCCCTTTTAATTGATGATATATTTGATATATTTATATTGATGAATATCAGACAGACACAGTTTAGATCAAAGAGCTATATGTAAGGAACAAACTATAAAAAAAATCATAATGATATCCCATATAGTTCCTGAGAAAAATGTTCCTAAAGTTAGTAAAATTAACATGGGAGAGATAGAATCATCTGACTCCCCTTAATACCCCTTTTGATTGATGATATATTTGATATATATTGATGAATATCAGACAGACACAGTTTAGATCAAAGAGCTATATGTAAGGAACAAACTATAAAAAAATCATAATGATATCCCATATAGTTCCTGAGAAAAATGTTCCTAAAGTTAGTAAAATTAACATGGGAGAGATAGAATCATCCGACTCCCCTTAATACCCCTTTTAATTGATGATATATTTGATATATATTGATGAATATCAGACAGACACAGTTTAGATCAAAGAGCTATATGTAAGGAACAAACTATAAAAAAATCATAATGATATCCCATATAGTTCCTGAGAAAAATGTTCCTAAAGTTAGTAAAATTAACATGGGAGAGATAGAATCATCCGACTCCCCTTAATACCCCTTTTGATTGATGATATATTTGATATATATTGATGAATATCAGACAGACACAGTTTAGATCAAAGAGCTATATGTAAGGAACAAACTATAAAAAAATCATAATGATATCCCATATAGTTCCTGAGAAAAATGTTCCTAAAGTTAGTAAAATTAACATGGGAGAGATAGAATCATCCGACTCCCCTTAATACCCCTTTTAATTGATGATATATTTGATATATTTATATTGATGAATATCAGACAGACACAGTTTAGATCAAAGAGCTATATGTAAGGAACAAACTATAAAAAAAATCATAATGATATCCCATATAGTTCCTGAGAAAAATGTTCCTAAAGTTAGTAAAATTAACATGGGAGAGATAGAATCATCTGACTCCCCTTAATACCCCTTTTGATTGATGATATATTTGATATATATTGATGAATATCAGACAGACACAGTTTAGATCAAAGAGCTATATGTAAGGAACAAACTATAAAAAAAATCATAATGATATCCCATATAGTTCCTGAGAAAAATGTTCCTAAAGTTAGTAAAATTAACATGGGAGAGATAGAATCATCCGACTCCCCTTAATACCCCTTTTAATTGATGATATATTTGATATATTATATTGATGAATATCAGACAGACACAGTTTAGATCAAAGAGCTATATGTAAGGAACAAACTATAAAAAAAATCATAATGATATCCCATATAGTTCCTGAGAAAAATGTTCCTAAAGTTAGTAAAATTAACATGGGAGAGATAGAATCATCCGACTCCCCTTAATACCCCTTTTGATTGATGATATATTTCCCATATGGTTTCCGACCTATATAAACAATACAACAGAACAATCTGCGTAACGCAATACCCCGAACCTAACAAACCGTGTGATTCAAAATTGTCCAACGAATGCCATTGACAAACAGAGATCGTTCAACCCCCGCGGAGCCATACTGCCGTGGGCAGGTAAACTGCAGTAACTAACACATTGACTTGGACCATTGTTGCATGCACTCATTAACTCTAACCTATAAGAAAGTATACTGAAAGACTGATTATTTCTGAGCGAAAATGGTCCAACTGATTGTTGTGGTTACCGCAGTTTACCCGCCTACGGCAGCATAGCCATTGATGCAATCTGTTCGGTACCGTTATTATGACTGAATGGTACTGTGCGTAGAAAAGTGGCACTTGCAAAGTGTTAACCTGATTGGAAATAGGTCATTTTTCTACGTAAAGTGCGGAATTGTACCGATGGGAATTCGAATTTCGAATGCACCAGTGTTTTCTGGCGGGTTTTAGAGTCATAGGGGCGTAACTTTGAAAAAATGACAATTTGTATGGTTTTTTTATGTACAATATGCTTTTATGAAATGATAATTATATTTAATGGGGGTTCAAATTTATTTCATAATAACGGCTATATTTACAATGTCAACGAAAATCATTTAAAATGCTGCCGTCACGTATTTCTTTTTTAAAAGTTTTAATCGGATATGTATTCCATAACGGAATATAGTTTATTATAGATCAATTATATTGGGGTACCTAAGGTAATTGACATAAACTGTCTAAAGATCTTTCAAAATGGCGAACAAAGATTCTTGATGTTCCTATTTGAGATTATCAAATTTATCAGAATAATAACTTGCAGTTATTATTAATACATTTAATCCGTAATAGTAAATTTTTTATGGATGGAAATAAACTAAACATATTCGAAGACTTATTTTGAAAACGATAATTTTAACATAACTAATGATTAGTCCATTTAATTTCAAAAGGCATCTTGACGAATTTTAAAATTATATTTGCTTTAAAATTATATTATCCTTTTTGAGACGTTTAAGAACAGATTATGGTGCCTTTTGACTATCATCCATATTTTGTTCGTTACAAACTATAATTTTAACAGAACTAATAATTAGTCCATTTAATTCCAAAAGGCATCCTGGTGACATTTAAAGTTTTAAAATTATATTGAAGGCCTTTTTTTTAGGACGCTTAAAAACAGATAATGGCGACTTCTTTGACTATCATCCATATTTTGTTCATTACAAACTATAATTTTAACAGAACTAATAATTAGTCCATTTAATTGCAAAAGGCATCCTGGTGACATTTAAAGTTTTAAAATTATATTGAAGGCCTTTTTTTAGGACGCTTAAAAACAGATAATGGCGACTTCTTTGACTATCATCCATATTTTGTTCGTTACAAACTATAATTTTAACAGAACTAATAATTAGTCCATTTAATTCCAAAAGGCATCCTGGTGACATTTAAAGTTTTAAAATTATATTGAAGGCCTTTTTTTTAGGACGCTTAAAAACAGATAATGGCGACTTCTTTGACTATCGGTCATATTTTGTTCGTATCACTAATCACAACGAACATCTTTTTGCTAACATCACAAAAAAACAATAATGTTTGTGCCGTATGAACAAAAGGTTCACCAACATATGCCTTCTATACTAGGTTTTCAAAACGGAGCTACGCCTGTTAGCTTTTAAAAACTTCTAAAAAAGCTCACATTTGCGAGTGGGAAGTTGCACCATATGGGTCCTTCCCGTATAGGTTTTTCTGTAATGGAATGAAATAAAAAAACATTCGAAATCACCAGAAAGAACGTCCGGGACTGATTTTTGGGGAGTCACGCCTCTGTAGTTAACGCTTCACTTTCACTTATTTTTTTGTTGTATTTGTTTTTCTGTTTGTTTGGGTGTCAGAGACCTTTTCAACCGAAGCGACGACCTTATGTTGCTTGTTATACTTGCTGAATATGCAAATGTGTTTGACTTGGTTTTGTTTGTGTTTTTTGTTCTTCTGATGTGTAAAAAGGGATTATTAATGAACATTTGGAAATATGATAGAAACCCATTTTGTAAATATGAACATACGTTTATATTCAATTGAGTATGTTGTGTATTGATTTATGGAGGGGAAATTGAAAGTCGTGTAGTGTTACACACCCCTAGTTTTAAATGAATATTGCTTAGTTGAATTTTTTATTGAAATTATTTTTGCTTTGTTTCTCTAAATGACAGTTACTGTAAAAAACCAATTTGTTTAACATAATAAACAAAATCTAATCCTTGAGATAAATTCTAAAACATAAAACCTATTAGTACTTATTTTAAAACCTAACAGTCATAATTATATTACTTATACGTAATTTATACTGTTTAGTTTGTATATCATTACAATCTGTATACATAAAAGGCAAAGTCCTGACTGACTGACTGACTCACGTATCAACGCCCAGCCAAAACTACTGGCGGTAGAGCTACCAAATTTTAGGAAAATATTCTTTTTATATCGTAGGCGTCATTTAAGAAGCGATTTTTCGAAATTCGAACCCGAACGGGTGTAGGAAGGCAAAACGTGAGCCGATTTCTCCATAGGAATAGCATTGTTATGAACTTATAATTTATAAAAATCGTAAAAATGCTAGCTGCATTTTGGAATATTTTTAGTTACTTTAAATCCTTTCTATTATTTTTTTTTTGTAATTTTAGAAATAAATGGTTTTCCTTCGTAGTATTTTTCTCCTTAAAGTGGCAGCAACACTGGCCATTATGCCCCCAAAAAAAGCCTCCATGCGCGTCCCGTCGTTAGCATTGGAGGTCACGTGATCAGCCAATCTAATACTTTAATTATTATATCTATGATTCTATTATATGTATCTGGTACCACCATAGATATAGAAAGAGCAGCAGATCTGTTGCGCAATCCCCGTACAACGCAATACAAATCCCGCGATTGTGTGATGAATCCGCTTTTCGCCGTTTTCGCAATGCATCATGGGATACTGGCTGGCAGAAAACTACTTTTGCCGAAGAGTTACATGCAATAAAAATTTCATTTTTAAAATGCTTCTTTTATGAATAAATACCTCATATCTACCAGAAATTATCGAAACATATCCAGTGATAAACTTATGCTAGCAAGACTGGCAAAAAGTTTTAACTAAATAAGATTTAATATATATTTTTTATTAGTCGAATTTATCTCATGGTGCCATCTGGTGGCTTATGGCACGCTATGGGCGAACGGGATGTTTTGGCTTGCGAACTGCCTGATGGGATACTGCTATGGGTACCACCCCACCATAGACCTACCTCTATGGGTACCACCACAGACAAGAATCTAATCAGACTGCGCACTTGGACTGCGCGTAGGAGCCTTCTCCTACGTAAGCGAAAAGGCTCCACCCCTTTAGCCGTAGTAACAAGTTTAAGCATAGAGGGCCCGTCCGGGGCCGAGTGGTTAGGGCATCAGCCCAGAGATTCAACCTTCTCAGGAGTGCGGGGGTTCGAATCCCACCTACTGCCAGTCATCCTATAAATCGGATCCGTGCTGGAAATAGTAGAAAAGTCCTCATCACGGATGGGCCCGAGTACACAGGGACAGACGTGCTCGTTAAATCTGTGGAGTCCAAAGTCTCGACGGCGTTAGCGTACGATGTCGCTCGAAGTTCCGTTGGGTGCCCGCCTCAGGTGTCGACCTCGTCACTTGACCAGGGTTCTAAATTACGAGGCGTTATTGGCTGTGTTAAAGCTCCTGAAGGAGGCTAGAAATAGGCAGCCGGAAACGATTACCTTACCTTACCTAGCATAGAGTTAAGAAAGAGAATAGAGAGCTCCATGTATATGCGCAGTAGCGCACAAATGAAGCAGGTTAGAGCGGTGCATCTTGGGATACCTCAGTGCCAGTTTCGGTCACTATGTTATGCGCAGTAGCTCAAAACACCGCTAGAGCGGTGCATCTTGGGATACCTCAGTGCCAGTATGTGATGCGCATTAGCTCGAAAAACCTGACAGCCCTGCTTCAAACCATTTGAACTCATAGACTCCTCTACCTCTCCTTCCTAACTCTATGAGTTAGTAGTAAGTAAGGTAATCGTTTCCGGCTGCCTATTTCTAGCATCCTTCAGGAGCTTTAACACAGCCAATAACGCCTCGTATTTTAGAACCCTAGTCAAGTGACGAGATCGACACCTGCTCTATGAGTTTAAGCACTAGGAAAGCTACAAGTGCAATCGTTTCTGGCTGCCTAATTTTAGCTCTATTAAGGAGCTTTAACATAACCGATAACGCTTCGCAATTTAAAACCTTGGTCAAGTGATAAAATGTTACTATTTTGCCTGGTTTGGAACGTTTTTAGCTGCTTATTTTTAACCGCCAAAAGAGAATTTTAACACAGCTGTAAACGTTTTGTAATTCGTGTAATTTTCGCTTTTCTTAATGGGCTGCGGCACTTGACCAGGGTTTTAAATTACGAGGCGTTATTGACTGTGTTAAAGCTCCGAAAGGAGGCTAGAAATAGGCAGGGAGGAGAGATCCCACAATGCACTGGGTTTTGTTATGCGCAGAACTCGGAAATTTCTGACGGCAATACTTCAATTCGTTAATATTATGGGGCCTCTCCTTACCCCTCTCTCCTCCCTGGTTTCACGGGGATCTGGCAACAGCTCCGCGGTCTTTTTTTTTTTTCATTTTTCTCGAATTACTTTTGCCTTGGTATTCCAAATTGAGTTTTCTAAGAATAAGTTGTTTTAGTTGTGTTTTTTTTTAATTACAACTTCTTGCTGTGCATTTGGCTGTTTTAATCATTTATCAAGGAAAACTTGCATTGACAGAAGTTAGAATTTTAAAAATATAACAACTAAAATATTCTTATAGAAAACTCAATTTGGAATACTAAAGCAAAAGTAATTCCAGAAAAATGAAAAGACCGCGGAGCTGTTGCCAGATCCCACGTGAAACAAGCCCTGGCTATTTAATTTAAACAGTGAATATATTACGTATTTATATATTTACTAATATATATATATATGTAAACTATTGTTATACTATTTTAATGTATGATAAAAAAAATTAAGTAAATATGCAAGCAAGTTAAGTATTTTTGCAGATGACTTAAAAGTGACGAGTACAGTAAATTCTGTTGAGCATATTGAGCAGTTACAAAATGATCTTACGAAAATTACTGAATGGGCTTCACGCTGGGGCATGTCGTTCAGTGTTAACAAATGTCAAACCTTGCATTTGGGTAAGAACAATGTTAATCATTCTTATGTTTTACAGGTAGAAAGTATCCAAGATAGTGAGTTCGTTAGAGATTTAGGAGTTTTGGGGAGCAATGATTTCAAAATGAGTAAGCAGTGTGCTGAGGCAAGTAAGAAAGCCAATCGAATGTTGGGATATATTAGAATAAGGATCACTTCTAAATCTAAGGAGATTATTTTGCCATTGTATAGGGGATTGGTAAGGCCACATCTGGAATATGCTGTTCAGTTTTGGTCTCCCTTCCTCAGAAAAGATATAGAGTTGCTTGAAAAGTTCATCATAGGGCTACAAAAATGATTAAGGGTCTATCTGGTATTGAATATGATAAACTATTAAGATCTTTAAACATGTATTCCCTGGAAAAACAGGAGAGCTAGGGGTGATTTAATACAGTTATTCAAGTTCATAAAACAGGGAGACATGGAGGGCTTAGATTTTACTTTAAATAGCCGGACCAGAGGTCATGATCAGAAATTGAATAAATCGAGCTTTAGAAGGGAGGTAAGAAAACATTTTTACAATAGAGTTGTCATGAGTGGAATGCTTTACCAGATTATGTTGTGCATTCGAAGAGAGTAGAAGATTTTAAGAAGAAACTTGACGGACATTGGAAACTGGTAATGTATTAGATTTATTTTCGGACCAACCTTGCTGGGCCTCTGGCCTGTTGTTGGTCGACAATTTTTGTATTTGTATATGCAAACAGAAATAACAACACATTGAAAATGAATTTTAAAGCTTTAATTTACAATTCCAAATTTTACATTTGTAAAATGATTTTTTTATATTACAAATTATACATATCAGTTAACTTCAGGCTGCAGGCATAAATATGACACATATCAATTTAACTTTTCTAAATATTACCAGAATATTTTTTTCAGCAGAAAGGAATTAGTAATAATGGGACTGCATTTTAAAATAATAAGTATGTAGATAAATTTACAATTAATTATTGAATTTGAAAGACAATTAAGTATTTACAAGTTTTGAATTAAGTGTTTACGAGTTTTGAAATGATATAGTTTTTCTTTCAATGGCTTTTCTGTGTTCAAAAACCTGAATATTTCCTTTGCTTATTATTTTATAACAGAGCCAATTATAGCTTGTATAATATCAGATCATACAAGAAGCTAGAAATAATGTTATTACAAATAAAGTGTTTGATTACAAAATGTTTTTTTTTCTCAAATAAATTAAAGTTAGCTTCTAGAGCAAATAAAAATAACTTGATTTCTCTAAATAATTCAATGATTAAGGGAAAAAATATGAATAATTTACAGCCTACAAGTTCTATAAAGGAAAAAAGGCATAATTTCTCATAAATGTATCAAAACTTTTTTTAATCATTAGTTATTGTATTGCAGGCACTTTTGTAATCACAAACCTATACAATGTAATGAAATAAATACAAAATATCGTGTGTTTTTTTAAAATAACATAAGTGAGATATATTTAAAAAATAACAACCAAATAAAAAAAATAACTACCCATCCAAAAAAAGTCAACTAAAAAAACATCTGTTTACAACATCTCAATGCGAGAAGAACATCATAAAGCCAATATATATCTGTTAAGTATTTTTATATTAAGTTCTTAGTAAATCATAGCAAAATTTAATTAGTAGGTAACTACACTGTGAGTCACCTTTTTTACTCAGAGTAATATATTTAAAAATAAATTTATAGAGAGAGGCATTTGCCCAGTAATTCAAGGAATAATTGGCAAAGTAGGTGTTTCAACAAATCTGGTGGTATTTGGCCCTTTGTAGATAGAGGTTATGGAATGAGTTTTTCGCACAAAGTAAGCTCGTCTACTTCTTCATCCTATGTGGAAAAAGCTTTTTTTAAAACATCACATCAAAATTATGAATAAACCACAATTTTTTTTTAAACGCTCATTAACCGAAGCGATTAATTTACAATATATATTGTTAGACATTAAATTTTAATAGCTCAGATGGAAAATTATTTTTTAGTGAAATAAAATAGTAAGTATTTAATCAATAAGTGCCTATTGTATAGAAATATCAGCTCTAACTATTGAACAAGTTTTTTTTTTAATTTAAAGAATAATTAGGTACTAAAAAACATATAACATGTGGCATTAATTAAAAAGTAAACAGTTTAATGAATTTTGATAAAGGAAATGGCAAATTATTTTTGGAAACTGTAAATTTATCCTGCCTGATAATTTTATTATTTTAGGAGTTGAAATTCCTACAAATATGGTGGTAACTGGTCCTTCATAAAGATATATAGAAGGGATTATTAGGGATATTTAGAAATGGCGATTGCAAAGTCTCCGGGAGAGCATTATTAATGAGTTTTTTTCAGTGGATGAAACGGCCCACTCAGAGATATGGTCGACACAAACTCAGGCACTGTTATACAAATAGTTAGGTTCCAACTCAAACAAATCGTTTCGACCAAGCAAGACCATCCATTTTTTCATTCTGAAAATTAGTCACTTAACAACAAGCAACAGTTATTCAAACAGTCAAAATATCACTGTTTTAAAACATGGCAAAAAATAATGATTGATTCCAAAGCAAATTGTTTATTTATAGATGATTTGAATTACAATTTAAAAACAATAAAATAGAGAAAGTAACTAACCAACTTTTGAAAATAACTAGTTAATAGATTAATTTTGAACTCAATACACCAATTGTGCGCACACACATGCGTCAATTGAAAAGGTATGAATAGCACTGTGTTTAAATTTAATAATAACTAGACATGATAATTTTCTTTATAAAAGAAGTGGCAAATATACATGTTTTAGTATTCAAAAATAAATTCTTAATACAAATTAAATGTATTTTGAAAAATACCAATCGCAGGGAACTAAATTATAATAAATATACTTCTTTTGTTTAAAAAATTAAAATTATTAAAAAGAAACGGTGACATGTAACGACTAATATACCTAAAGCAAATGAAGTGATCTTTAGTAGAAAGCAAACCTAAAAACATGAATATTTATTCCTTTTGATGAAGGAATAACTGGTCATTTGTTTTAAGGTTAGTTAGGTTAGTTTGAATTATCGTCGCACTAGAGCTACACGAGGGCTATTGGCGACGGGCGTCATAATTTAGAACCACAATCAAGTGGACGAGCCGATACCCGAGTAGGCACCCAACACAACCGTTAAGAACGACAGTTTTTAAAACATAGTTTTAAAAACTAACAACAATATTATATAAACTCAATATATATCTTTATTTAATGAAGGTACACGAAAGAAAAGTGTAACTCAGATAGTAGTCTAATAACGTTTAATTAATTTAAACAAAAAAATAATTACCGAAGTCTAAAATAACCAGATGCTTTAGCTATGTTAAGCTACATATATCGAAACTTTTCAATACAAAAATGACAAATCATTCTTTAGTGATCGAGCATTTAACGCTGATGAAAGAAAACTTACAAGAATATTTGAATGAATAAAATATTTAAAACACTTACCTATCAATATCCTTGGGAACATAAAATAGTTACATAAAATATATAAAAAATTGTGTTTTGACGAGAAAAGAATATAAACAAACATGTCTAAAGGCCTCTCTCGAATCGCAATTTTCTTCTCCTCCGCAACCTTTTCAAAATAGCGCGCCCAAGTTTGCGCATAATTAGTACAAGTTGCGCGCGCACCTTGGAGTCGCACGCAGTTTTCAACCAGTCTGACCAGTCCATAGCAATGCCGTTCAAGCTCGATCAAAATTGGAAGTCGTGAGAAAGCTATCAATAGATGGCGCCATGGCGCAACAAACAATGTGCTCGGTGACATGTGTTGTTTGTTTACACCCAGTTCGCTGTGATTGTGGTAAGAAATTTTGGTTACATTACAGAGTTCGAAATTTATAATTTTTTTTTGTAAACTTTTGTAAATGAAACAAATAATGGCTATTTTTTGCATCATACTATCCTATAAGTCAAGGAAAGAACACGGTGTTTCCATATAGGAATTCCTACGAAATGGAAGGTAAGGAGTTTTTATAATTATTCTTTTTTGGTGAAAATTTCTAAATATTTTATTCTTGAATCTTTTCGTAATGCATTAATTATTATTTTCTGTTTTTTCCCTCATGATATATAGTTTAAACACATATTTACTTTTGTTCTATCTAGATTTATATTCATTTTAGTTCGGGCATTCTGTTTTCTAATGAATTGTTTTTGAATTAACAAGTTTTGAAAAAAAAAAACTTTTCAATATCTATATTCGCATAAATTCTAATACTTTAAATGCATTTTATAGTTGAGATTTAAATAATCTATCTCATTTTAAATTTTGTTGTGTTCGAAATTATAGTATTATTATTAAGGGACTGTTATTCTTAACAGAAGCATTTTTAATAAGTGTTATAGTATTTGTTAATTTTTCTTTAAGAAGCCAAAGCTAATTTTTTTTTAAATAATGGAACGTCTGAACAAGGTTCTCATTACTTTAAATTACTTCATTAGTGTTTTAATCTCCAGTAGAAAATTCTTATACGGGGATTTTAAATGAATAGTTCTATGGGTTTTTTTTAAAGTTAAAAAAACAAAGAAACTCATTACATGATTATGTTTTTAAAAATATGTGCTTGCTATTTTTAGCTTTTTAATCTTAAATTTCTAAAAATTGTGATTTTTGGCAGTAGTATTCTGTAACAGTTTTTACACTATGCAAACATGTTGAAGAAAGATTTTTTAAAATTTAAAATGGTATTTTATGAATTTCTCTGGCAAATAATATTGCTTGAAAGCAGAAACAAAAAAAAATAACTCATTTGTTTATTATGTTACTCGTACCGAACGGTATTCGAAATAGCCAGCTGGATCCGTCATTCACCGCGAATACATTCCTACTAAAATATGCGACCGACTACCAACAGATGGCGCGACCAGAGTACTTTTTGAGGACAGCCTATGAATCTATGTTATTTCTCGAGTATACGCGGCATTCTATGTAGGAGGCTATGACCAGTCACGCGTCTAGTTTGAAGTTTAAGCACTAGGTGGCTGGTCACGTGACTCTCTGAAAAAAAAAGTTCCGATTCAGAATAGATGATAGATGTGTTTACACTGATTGTCTGTGGGTACTACATAGTTGATTTTTTTTATATTAGTTTAATATGCCCATAATCCCCACCTTACATTTGCATATTTACATCGATATCTGGCTATCAAGCCAACCAATTCCTTCATTCTTGAAATATTATTCTTTCTAATAAGCAATTTCTTTCTTCTTTTTATCGGATTATTTTGTTTCCTAGTCTGACCGAACGCAAGAGCAAGTGGCAATCCTCATCGTAAGTTAAAATACTACCTAAGTTAAAGTTGTTTGATCCACCAGTTTGTCTGTCCTAGGGTGGCCGTAATTACTTAAGCACGTAGATAAAGGTACAGTTTTGACTGTTCAAAATCGCTTTGCAATGATTCTACTTGCCTCATAAAACCGTAAATAACACATTTCAGAAGATATCATTTAAATTTAAACCTTAATTATTGTGTTAAATTTTTCATTTACAACGATCTCATAAATTTTTTTCTACAAAGATCATTTAAATACTATACATGTTCAATACATCAATTTAGAAACGTGATACTCAATGCAATTTTAATGTGAATTTTATCTCTTATGAGTCATGTGAAAATTTTATCACTGTTCATTTTAGTAATATTATATTTAATCTAAAATTGTAATGCATGCAATATCAAAAGTAAATTATTCATAAACTGCTACGATATATAATGGCTGGTCTTGATTTACGTTACATTGCCAAGCAACAAAAATGTGGTAAACATTCCACATATTTCATGCAAATCAACATGTTTCGCAGCCCTGCGTTAAATGTTAAAGTTATTCAAACACGCCACATGTCAGACTGGCCATTATATCCTAGCTGTACTATTATTCATTCAACTTCTACCCAACAGAACCGAAATATGGATCCAATGGCCATTCACCGTGCAGTTACAGAAGACGACCTGGATAAGGTTAAGCAGCTCATCGAAGCGGGTGCGTCCATGAACAGCCGCGACGACAAAGGGCGCACTCCTCTGCTATTGGCCGCTGCCTGCGGTCATCATGCAGTGGTGCAATTCCTCATCAACTGCAAACTCAACCCCGAAAATCGTAACCCCCCCGTGTTGCTGGATATGGATGAGAACGAGGGTGCCATAGGTCTATTTCTTCAACATGATGAGGACAAGTACCTCCTCTATTTCGCTTCTAGGCATGGTTGGGCGGACATTGCACAAATCATCATTGAGAAAGGATCAGAGTCAGATATGGTGAATGCTGCAACAGTAGGTGGTATGACACCTCTCATGGCGGCTGCAGCGCTTGGGCACGAAGACGTCACAGCACTCCTCCTTCGATCCGGGGCTGATGTCAATCGAAGACACATATCAAAGAACACTGCCTTGCATCTTGCTGTTCTTAATAGTTATTTCGGAATGCTCCTGCTGTTTCAACTAGAGAAAGAACTGGATATCATCCCTCAAGATCACGTCGGCCGGACAGCTTGGAGAGGTCATACAGAGGTTATAAAGCAGCTGTTGGTAGCGGGTGCCGATGCGAACTTTAGTAACATAGACGGTGAAACTCCTCTCTTCAATTATTTGAATGAACAAATCCCCAGTCTAGAAGTAATCAATTTATTTTTACAGCACGGGGCCTTTTTTCAGGACTGTGACTATTCAACAATATTGAGGAATAGTGTTCTCAAAGAGGATGTTTTGAAGAATGTGGATCTTTGCACACAATCTGTAATCAACAAGTTCAACTATCAGACATTACCTGTTTTGTACAGCTGTCCTTATTTTGCTAGCATGCTTCCTTCTATGAACAATTTAAAGTTAAACACTTCCCAAAGCGATGAGGTGAAAAGCTTAGTAAGGCGTGACATTGAACAAAATACATTCTGCAATGTTGTTGGAGTACGCCCAACAGCCTTGGGTGCACTCTGTATTCAATGTCTGGCCGCTTACATTACCAGTCGTAAGTGAGACTTGTGTGATTGTTGACAGTTAAGCCATGCTTACATGGAGGGACAGGACATGTGAATTATTGCCACTTTTGCTGCAAGACGTTACCGAAAGCATTTTTACATGTCTATTTGACATGTCACATGGGCACACAAAACCAATCACTGTCGAGTGAGAATGCTTTCGATAGCGTCTTGGAGGAAGAGTCTCAATGTTTGGTGAAGGTTTATGTCCTGTCCCTCGATGTATGGCTAGCTTTTTAATCGCCACCTAGCCACAACATAACTAAGACGTATAAAATGCATCATTTTATAAAGGAGTTAAGTACCGTCGAATCCCGTTAACACAAACTCGAAGGGAGCACTGAAACATTTCATGTTAACCGTCAGGAATTATTTTTTACTTTGAAACATTTTTTACTTTACTTTGAATAGTTTAAAAATATTAACATCTAAAAATTATTTAAATTTTAAAATGTAATACACTAATAATACATGGTTACAATTAGTAATTTAACTAATAAAATTAATTTGGAGTTACTATATAAAAATTAGGACAATTTTTAAGGAACAGCAATTAAGTGTTTTTGATTGCAATTGGATTAAAACTGACGAATCATAGGAGGTCTCGTGATTTTTTCAGAAGTAGAAGACAAATTATTTTTACAATGTTCGCTTGCAGCTCTTTTTTAATGTTTTATTGTTTTATTTGATCTTCGAAACTTTGAATTAATAAGAAAAAAGCCAAATTCAGAATTTTTATTTGGGTTAAGCGCTATTTCACCTAAAGTGATTTTGCAATGAGTTTTTTTAGAATGAGCACAAAGCTTAATAGGCCAGAGAAATGCTTTGTGCGTCTTTGAACCTCTCCTTTAGACATAGTCCTTTTTTCCCGGCTCGCATATTTTAATTCGAATTGGGCATCTGTAACTATATTCTGCATAGTATCTGGAAGTGACTAGAGAACCAGAGTTTGAGATATTTAATTTTAAGTTTGAAATACATTTCAGCATATATAGTTGAAATATTTGTTAAATTTAACTTTTGAACATAGTTTAAGATGCCATATTGCCCAATAAGATATTTCAGCACCAGCTTCAAGCCGAATTTGTTAGGCTTAAACATAAATGTTCATGCATAAAAACACTCACTATTTTAAGAAGCCAGTCAAATGTAGTAAAAATTCATATTTCTAATGTAAATTCCTTATATTTTATATGGATTTAAAAAAGGTTACTATTTAAAAGTTTCCTAAAAACATTAAGTTCTAATTCGTTAACGATTTTTAAATTTGGAAAATCTCAAATCATTCAAAAATGTTCATGTTATTAAAACTGCAGAAAAAATAGTTTTCCTGGGTATCATTATAAAGAATAAAATCCCGTTACTTATATTGCTTTAAAATTCCAAAATAAAAATACATCACAATAAAATACACATCCTCATATCACAAAAATCTTCCTCAATATGAACTTACTGTCATCGAAATTTTCCTGATAAATTCAAAATTAACCATAATTGTATAACAATGTTATTTCACATCAAAACCTCCATTCTGGGTTTTTTAAAAAAACATTTAGCTCATTGGCACGTTCAATTATTTTTCAAATCATTTAGTTTCTGAAGGCAAGAAAATAAAAGCAATTTTAATTTTAATTAATTTTTGTGCATTTTAATTTCTTCGGTCGAATGGCAACACGAAAGGGAAAAAATGATCGAATTTGAGCGAAAGTGGTGTATTTTTTTCAGAAAATTAGAATTTTCTCTAAAAATGGAACAAATATGAAAAAACTAAACAATTTTCTGTAATTATTCTGTGTTTGGATTGGTACGGTAGTTGACCTGCTACCCTGCCAGAGCAATTAGACAGTACAATTCCAAAAAGCTTATTTAACTCATTATGGTAAATTTTTTTTAATCCAGTATAATTTAACAATAAACAAATTAGAATAACTTTAAACATTTAATAAAATATAATTTTAAAGCATATGTAGCCAAATTAATTAATATCAATAACACTAAAGAGAATTTTTATACAATCCATGTTTAGTTTTTAAACATAAGATTTATGTAACTAAAGAGCTTTTGTTTCACAAAAAAAATAATAATAGTAATAATAATAAAGCAGTGTATTAAATATATTCTAATTTCATTTTGAAGTACTGCCATCGGTTTCCGCCAAATTTACTTAGCTTCCTGAAATACGGCGCAATATTAAATCCCCTTCATATGACATAAGTAAATTTAAAAAGTATTAATATGATATGTTAATGACTTTTAGGAGATTTACGTTTATTTAAATTAAATTTGTTTAATTTTTGATTGTATAAATTTCTAATGAACGTTGTTGTATTTCCTATTTTTATACTCATTAAAAAATCCTTCTAGATTAATTTTTTTTAAAAAGTGTTAATTTTTTTATACCTAAGGAAGTTTACGTTGTATTCTTAAATATTTTTTAGTGTAAAAATCACATTAAATCACTTTTTCTAACTTACTTATTAAAGGTACTAGAATGTTGTTTTTACTTATGTTAAAAAACCGACTTACTTGAACAGCTTGGGTGAACGGTTGTATTGGAATGACTTCGCGAACTGGTTATCATCACTGGATGTTTCGTTGGTACTACTTTTTGCATCTCTCTGCATTTCTAACCTGCTATCACCAATAGCAGGAGATCCCCAAAGGGTGCCCTTTCCTTGTGTTTTGGGTCCCCTTAAAATTCGGTATAAGTTACACTTACCGGAAAACAGAGGTGCCGACCCCCCCCCAGATAACGACGCTCCCCCCCAAAAAAAAAAAAAAAAACTGGTGAGGATTTTTTATTTATATGGGCATTAAGTGAGTACATAACCAAAGTAGCCTCTAACTACATTTTTAAGGTGTATATAGAAAACCTTATAGTAAAATGATATTTTAAGTACCATCGAATGGGGTGTAACTTTGCCCCAAGAAATAAAACCCTAGTACTACCTTTTTTCTTAAATATTTTTCTACTGATAGGTCAAAGCAGAGTTGCCCCTAAAGGGAAGCACCTTTTGGAATATCTTTTATAATGCGGTTTACAAGCTATTTTTAATTTTCCTTTAAAAAGGTTATCTTTACAGCAACAGCTATTGGAATCTATTGGTAAAAATTCCGCTCAAAAATTTTATGTAATTATATTATTTATTAAAACAATAAAAATAACCGGACTTCATTCCTTCAATTCTTAATGCATAAAAAAGTTTATCTTGGTATAGCTTTTTATCTAATACAACACATTTGACATTATCAAACAAATTAGAATTATTTTATAATGTTTACAGAGAAAGTTTCACTTAAAAAAACTAAAATTAAAAAAATTAAAGTTAAATATAACAAAATTCTCACCGTGAAACTCGGACTTAAACTATTTAATTATATTCAATCACCCAGACCCACACATTTGACACAAGACGACAAGTATTTTCCTACTGATTCTAAAGCAATCATTTAGTTATTTTGACTTCGAGTCTAATTTGGCGGGAAAAGTGAGAAATATTATCCGAAGGTCATTAATTCCTAAAAATGTTATACAAAGTTCGAAACATTTATGAGCCAGATGCAAAATATGGCGGGAATATCTCATTGATACCATTGGCAAACTATGCGAACGCCATCAATTCACCGAAATGTTTTATAAACTGCGTGAGATTTATGAGTGTTTAAACTTTGTTACAGGGATCTGATTTATTATTGGAAATAATTGTCAGAAATCTTCGTCGAACATAATTTATAACTCCTTTTTTTCCTGGTGTTGCTTCGAATTATGGTTACCCATTCATATTCTTTGAAGGCAAAATAATCTACAAAAATTGGAGACACTTTTGATTTACTTGCCAATTTTTATGCCCCCCCCCCCCCCCCCCCCGGTGTTGTGTCGGAGGGGGGGGGGCAGATAATCAGTAAGAATAAAGGTTAGGTGAGTTTTTTTTATCAAGATTGGCAGTTTATTAATAATTTTTTTTAAAAATTCACCCCCCCCCCCCCCCTAAAATTTCAACGACGCACAGTGGTCGGAAAAGGCTGAAAAACGGTCAAAATTCATTTACTTTTTGTTGTTTGACAAAAAAGCATACAAATTCGGTTTTATAGGTTTTTGACCCATATGAGTCGATATAGGGCACAATCAAGTTTGTAAAACCTATGAATTTTAAGTTACAGTTAATGCAAAAAATAGTATGTAAAGATGTAATGTGAAAATTTTATGTATTGCGTATAAAGAATAAAGCTTCAATCAACATGTGCATTGTGCAGGTGCAAATGCGTATGTTTAAATCATGGTAATACGTAATCGTACGTCAAGTAGTCACAAAAAGCCAAAAAGCTAACACAATCTTTTAAAAAATGAAACTTTGAGCTAAAAAAAACTTGAACACTATTTTCAATATTTTCTGCTCTCAATTTTGCTTATGATATTAATTGAAAACAGTTTTTTAATGTGAATATTTTTTTTTTACTAATTTTTGAACTATGCATGAATTATATAATATTAAACATTAAAATTTTTGGAATAATTATAAAATATTTAACATTTAAGTTTGTGGAATAATACCAAATTTAATATCAAAATATCGTACATAAAATATTAATACAAAGAACATATACTTTCAAATTATTAACCGTCAACAGTTTTTAGGACCATATTAATTAATAGCATTTTATTATTAAAGATGTTAAGGCCAAATATGGTATTAATATTCATCTTAAGACTTTTTAATGAATTTTCGTTTAATTTTAATGCATTTTAGGAAATAAAATATTTATTAATAATATCGTATTTGATTTAAAAGTATATTATCACATCAGAAATACAAAGAATACATGTATTTTAGGAACTAAAAATAAAAGTAACTTTGATAGAACAGATTCATAAACAGGATTTTAGTCTTAAAATTGTGTTGAAGCACTGAACATTTTTGCTTTTAAAACAGATAATTTGTTTAACATTCTTTATGATTACAATATTGATATAATAGTTTTTTTAGTCTTCGTGTAGCTCTAATTTATTGTTTGTTTTAGGCTTTGCGCGAAAGGTATTAATGTAAGGGTCCGATGAAATAGTAAGAAAGTTAAACACATCTTCATTTGTATTTTTCCTAGAACTTCTTCTTGGGTGTTCTCGTCTGTACTACCGAAAGTCTTTGTTTCTGGCCTCTTGGGCTTCTTCGGTCAAACTTTCTATGGGTAACATATATGATGAAATCTCTTCCCCCCCATGAAACAATACCTTATGAACAATACTTTATGTTTGGCATGTAACTCAACCCCTCCTCCCAAGAGCCAATGGGCATCTTTTGAAAACATTCTTATTGTAAACACAAATCAAACCTTTTATCTCCTACAAAGATAACACCAGTGTTTAAATTCTTTATTTGTAATAAAACTCTTTGTAAGTGAAGTGGTCGAAACACCTGTCGGTTTTGTTACTTTGTTTCTAGATTAACAGCTGGCTTGGAGCAACGCGCAGCAGCGTTGTGCTTTTCGACGATTTTTAAACAGCTAGATTTTGACACTTATGTTCATAAATATGGTGTTCGCAGCTGAAATTTAGATTTTTCTTTTATATACGATTTGGGAAACTAGTTAATGTTAATGAGACTTTGGATCATAGTGCTGGAGCTAGAAAGTTGCATTCTTTCAAATATTTAAAAACATAGTATTTTAGAAACTAAAATCAAAAACTAATTTAAAAATTACTTTGGTATTTTTTAGTCAGCTAAAATAAAAGAAAACCTTTTATAAAACACAAAGAGATGCAAAAAAATTGTGTAATGAAATAATAAATCGTGTAATTTGAATTCCAATGTATCGCCTCAAAACGGGCTATTTTTCATTTGTTGACTTTTTGTAACTATAAATACATCTAAAAATGGGCCGTAGTGAGCCTAGTGGTCAGCGTCTCGGTCTCGGGATCGGAAGGTCCTGCGATCGGTCCCGGTACACTGAAGACCTACCGAGTATATGCGGAGTACGTGCTCGTTAAATCTGTTGGGTCCGAAAGTCCTCTAAGTTCCCTACCAAATCAATACCTCTGGGGTGACAAGCCATTCTGGGGTCCTCTAGTTGGCCTCTGTCTCTAAAATTAGATGATCCACTTATGTGTGTGTGTTGTCTTGTGTCTGTCTTACTTTCGAAGTTTATAAGCGGTCGCTGACAAGCAACAAACCTGAATATATATGTCTACCAACCAACATCTAAAAATAATTTTTAAGGATTTATATTTGGTAATCTTACTACTCAATTATCTATTAATTAAGAAATATATTCATTTTGCGAACACTTCAAAATTTGGCATTTTGGCCGCTCCCAGACCACTGTGCGACGCAGTCTGCGTCGTTAACCCCCCTTGTAGGCACCCCTGTGGATCACTAACTAAGAGCCAGCGAAGACGAACCCAATAGCGAAATAGGCAAGTTTCTAGGTTTTCTGCCCGGTTCGTTTCTGCTGTAGTGCCGTGTATTCCTCCGCGTTTCGTTATTGAACCGGCTCGTTTGCTGCCCTGTTCAGTGAATCACACACCTGGAATAAAACGCCAATGTTACAGACAAGTAAGAAACTTTCAGTCTAATTTTTAACTGTAACTTTCCTATTCATCCATTTCATTTGTTGTTGTTTTCTTTTCCTGTTTAAGATTTGTAA
Source organism: Oedothorax gibbosus (assembly GCA_019343175.1). Taxonomy (NCBI): domain Eukaryota; kingdom Metazoa; phylum Arthropoda; class Arachnida; order Araneae; family Linyphiidae; genus Oedothorax; species Oedothorax gibbosus. Next base: position 41,301,415 of record CM033271.1, read on the forward strand.
ATTTAGCGCGAATTTAAAAATAGTTTAATTCTTAAAATTATGTGTTTATGCATAACTTCATTTGTGCATTATAAGTAGATACATTTATTTACCCAATTAACAATATCTCTTTTAATCGTAAGTAGTTCAAACGCCTGACTTTTTGTTAAGAATGTTTCACTTGATTATAACTGTAATTCCGTGCGTGGTTTTATAATTATTTATTTAAAAAAGTGTTTAATTAATGAATAATAACCTTAAATGTTTATTTTTTCAAACTTTAGATAATCTAAGTACATATCCTTGGAATGATTACTGAATGGAAAGAGTGAAACTCGAAATTCTAAGTAATCTTTCTTAGTTACTAAATACTCTTATTATCACCTAAGATTTTTTTATAAATACATGATGAATTAGTTTATTTTGACTTGTAAAGCGGTCTATATATCAGCAAAAAAGGGTGTTTTATATAAATTAAAATATATTTCAGGTATTTACTCACTATTTTTAAACACAATGGTACTTTTCCATCTCGCCAAACGGAAACTTTGGCGACAAGCGAAATTTGTGTGTGAAAAACTCAGTATACACTGTTAAACACCATTGGGTCACCATCGGACTTTCCATTTTGCAGTAGTTGTACATTTTTGGTGACTTAATCGCTTGTGCCTGCAAAATAGAAAAGTACCAACTTATATTATATTTTAATTTATAGTTCTTTATAAAGTTACTATTTACTCTGTAAAAAATTTCTAAAGTATTATGCTATTACTATTTGTGAAATTTTAATATTCTAGGAAATTTGGTAATACTTCTGCCATGTCTGAAGATACTGACTTTTGGGCGCGCTACAGCAGTTTATGCTCAAAGGCTAAACTTTGCCCTCTTCGGAGTATTCTTAGACGTTCAAAAGGAACCGAATTAAGTTGTCCTGTGGAAGTAATTCGCAGCGAGCATTGGCCACTGTTGTATGCAGCTATAAGTGGTGCTAAGAATTTAACCAAACTAGAGTTTGTTTCTGGGGTTTTCCCTGCTGCAAATTTGGAAGACAATAGTAAGACTTTTTAGTATATCAAAGATAACTTCCTTCCGCCCTTGCTTTTTTTACATAGCATAATAGCATGTGAAAGTATATTTATCGATGTTATGATTCTCTTTGGGAAATCATGGGAAATTTTTAGCTACTGTCAAATGTGTAAATATGCTTATTTTTATAAACCCTTCGTAATCGCAAAAATTTAAGCTTCAAGAATACTGGTTTTTTTTTTTCGCCACAAATAATGATAAGAAATAGGAAATCTTCATAACTTTGACATGCAATTAAGTAAAATGCACTATTCCACTTGCTTTATAATAGCATAGGTACTTATCATATATGCATTCTTGGGAATATAAATGCTTGCAAATTTAAAACAATACGATACAAAATTTAAGCTAAATGAGTTTTCTTTTTGCCAAATAGAAAAAATAATCTTAAAGTTACAAGAAACTTTTGTTAAAACCTGACATACCTATTAAAAACAAATACATTCAAGAAATTTGCTAAATATTTATTGTACATCTATTTCCGTTTTCTAACACATTTAAATATGCATGCAAGCCACCAAGCTGTCATTGGTTTTGGTTGCTTTGATCCACAGGTTCGTTTTCTTTTAGAAATCTAATCTCATTGGAATACCACTTTTCAACAACTATAGTACCAATTGTTTAACTTTCGGTTCTGTTTAAATTTGCTGCATTTTCAGCTCTGAAGATCACTGATATCTTCATTTTCACAAACAATTGTGGCTCACCAAAATAAGTGTTATACAGTATGTGTTAGGAGAGCTAGCACTCTTGTGTGAAGCCAGAATAGCCAACCATGGCTGGTTGTTTATGTTGTTGTTTTTATGACATTTCAAAATAAAAGATCTAGTAAATATAAAAATCCTTGCAGTTTTACAGAAAATTTTGTGCTGGGTTTTTATTACTTTTTGAAAAACTTCTTATGAAATTTTAATTTACCTATGACTTGAAAACTATTAAGTGCCTCTAAGATTTTATTAAAATGGCCTTAAAAACCTTGAGAATTTTTGTTAATTTTCAAACGATTTTTTTTCTTATGAGTCATTAGAAATTTAAAGGTTTAAATCAAGTTAATATAAAAACAAATATTAACAGCTACTGAATTTGTGTTTAAATTTCTCCATATACATCATTTTATAAATGACTACAAATTAGTAATTATGTATTTTTAATTTTATAGTTTTCGTAAGTCTTAGTTGATATTACTATTATTGCCCATGTAAATAGATCTGAAATTTATCCTTACATTCAAAACAGCCTAAATTAAACTCTTAAAATACTTCTTAGATTTTCTGAAACCATGTAATTTAGAAGTTTGTATTTACTTTAGCTGATTCATTAAAGAGGAATCGCCTGCAGTTCCCTATATTCTACGGTTGCAGTGAGAAGAATATTAATGATTTGTGCAAGTGTGTGACTCGCCTTTTGTCCACTTCCACTGAATTAAAAACTTTGAAGATTGAAAATCTTTGCTTGAAACGTGAAGATGCATTACTCTTGGAAAAGGTCAGTTATTGATGTATAAAAGTTTTCATATTTATTTTCCTTAAATTCATGCTTCTTTCAAAATTATTTTTCAATATTTTTTTATGAATAATTAATCGTGTTTCATACAAATGTCTATTGTTTATTGTCTGTCGTGGTATCAAAATCTATAGAATTTCTCCCCATTCTAGAATCCCTGAAGATTTCAGATTCTGTGTAATTTTGGAATCGGTATATTTTCCCAATTTCAAACTTTCCAGATTTTGCAATTTTAGAATCGCCAGACTTTCCCGATTTTAGGATCGCCCAAGTTTCCCTGATTTGAAATTTTCCACAGTTTTTTCTGCTTTTCAGCAATTTTTGTTGTTGTAATTTTGGAATTTGTTTGTTTAGCTGCAGATTCATCTACGACTTCTGGCAGCAATCAACAGTTCAATCATATGCAATTTTTATGAATTTCAAGTGTTTTTATAATGTATCTTTTACATTTATCAGGGATTGAAAGATTCACATATTGAACATTTCTCACTATCTGGATGCAAGCTAGAAGTTGGTGCATTTGAAAGTAAGTTTTTATTTAAGAAATTGTCGCATAACATACAATTGTAAACTTTTGTAACAACAAATTAACTTAATTCTTATAGTTTATTATAATCAAGAAGATACAAGTAATCTTATAGTTACTAGTAGTTACTGGAGATGCATTTAGTAAGCTAAATTGTAAATTTTGTTTAAAAAAATAACGGTTTCTGTAATACAATTTTTTTTTAAAAATAAAATTTGAAATGCTTCAAAATGCAATTTTTTTCTTATCTATCAAAGTTTTGATTACTTTAACATATCGTACTTATTAAACATATTTAAGCAAATGAATAATTATCTAAGCTTATAAAATAAATGATGAATTTTACATATTTAAATTTTCTCCTGCTGTTTATAGTTCATACATCATATGGAAATTCACTAGGAAGAAAGTGCAAAAGTGTCAACTTGAGTTTGCCATCTTATATCTTCGAAAAATATTAAAACTAGCAAGATTTACTCATACTTTCGTAAAAGATCCAATGCTTGACTTAACTAGTCATATTTAGAAAAAAAACTACCTGACTTTGGGTTTTAAGTGTATTTTTATTCTGAATGAACTATACTAACATGTTTTGCTTGTATTGTAGTCATTTGCAGAGGGCTGCAGCATTCATATGTTCAATGGGTTGATTTTTCATCTTGTGGACTAGCAACGTCTGACATTTCCTTTGTTTGTAAAATTATTAAGGTACTTTTATGTTTCAATTTAATGTTTACATTGTATTTATTGTACTTTATTGTTGTTTAGGTTTTCCTTTATGATTGGATTTCAGTTGACAACTGACAGCAAAAGATTAGGTCATAATCATGCATGAAAACATATATGCACGGCCGGATTTAAAGATTTGCCGCTTGTAGGCTATGATCTATTTGTCCCCCCTTTCACAATATTCTCCCCTTTCGGGGAAATATATCTGGTTAGCTGCAAAATAGGGTGGTATGTGCTGTTTAAAATTATCACAACGAATATAAACGAGGGAAAATAGGTTTATTTGAAATACAACTTCTAGGGGAAATCTAGTGAACTTCTAGTGAAAATATAGAAAATCAGATATTTTTATTTTCTGATAACTGATCTTTTTTTTCTGTCTACATATTAGAATCATTTATACAAAAAAAATATCTGAATGCCGCTTTAATTGGTCTAAAAATTTGCCGCCCCAAAAAATTTGCGCTCTAGGCTACAGCCTACTTAGCCTATTTAGAAATCCGGCCCTGCATATATGCCTCTTTAAGGTCTTTGTAACCTCCATCTTTATGGTTTAATTTCTTCTCCATTCTTCCTTTTACGTTTTCAAACAGTAAACATAATATCAAACGGGTTGTTTTGTGGCGTAAATATACCTAAATATACGTCAAGATGCCCTTATCTGTAACTGCTATTATTATAGCTGTATAATCCTTTAACTGTAACCCTTTAATATTCGTGCATGATCGCAACGCCACTGAATATATATTCTGTGCCAAGCAGTTGGCAATCTCTATTATTGCTGAATCCTGCCCGTGCTTCTCAGCGAAAACGCAGATGAAGATGATAACAAGGCTTAACAGTCTCACTTAACTTTATTTTACAATACTATTTTATCTTGAATAAACCGAGTTTTTTTTCATTACATTCGTTGAAGAACCCTTAGTTGAATTTAAATCAATTATTGTTAAAATATATAAATGGATTGAACATATGAATGTCATATGTATGGTATGTCAAATGTAAAAACTTTTTTTAAAATTCACTATTATAATCGAATCCAGAATTCACTTAAAAAATTATATTTTTATAATACAAAATTGACTTAATATTATATAGGGTTAGCATAAAGTTTTCCAATCATTTGAGGCCTTGAGGGAAATTAATGTAAAAGTAGAATGTTATGGTTTAAATTGATTTAGTGGTGAATCTTATTTAATTTAATTTCTATTAACTTTCTTTGTTTCGGTACCGCATTTTGGGAAGTAAAACTTTTGCACACGGTACTTATCTTTTCACCCGAATTCTGTGAAATTATGAATCAAAACCAAAGATCTGTCAATCACATTTCTCGCCCAATAATATAAATTCTTATATATTCTTTCAACCAATCCCTGCATCACAAAAGCGGGAAAAATTCATTCCTAGTGAGATTTGAACCGAACAAGACATCACTTTTGCTCCTACTCTCAAGCTAAAAGGACCTGTGATGTCCTGAACCATGATTTCCTTGTTATTCATTTTTATGTAGTTAGTGCTGTGGTTAGTTTAATTAAATGTCTTCAAAAACCTTCTGATCATTTTCACCATTATTCTCTGCAACAACACCGGTCACTTCACCCCAATTTCTTTTTTATTTGATTGCATTGTTTTTAAGTTTAAACTGGATAGTGTTAAATTTAAATAAATTTCCGAAATATTCTTAAAAAAATATTCTGTACATTTTTCTTTTAGGCTCACAGCATTAGAAGAAGTAACGATCTATTCCCCCACACTCTTCGCTATCAACTTCCCAACTTTGATGATATGAAAGGCTTGAACAGGATTACCCTAAATAACAACACAATAGGTGATGAAGCAATAGATATCCTTGTTAACAGTTTTAATGAAGATAGTTGGATTAAAGGTAAACCCAATATTTTTTTTATTAATGTTATGTCTTTTTTCCCCCAAAGAGTATACACAGGTTTTCTAACTATACTCTACTAAATAAAAAACAAGTTACTTTCCAAATTTAAATGAAACCAATTTCTTGCATGAGATCTTATTATTTTATTACAACTTTGCGATATTTTAAATGAAGTTTTTTAAATTTAACCCTCCTTATATTTCCCTAGAAAGTTGAATTCAGTTTATCAATTATGCTTAAAATATAGCATTAAAAATTGAAGAGTACAGGGAAAAAAACGCTTAATTTCGTTGAAAACTTTCCTCATCAGGCATCTTTGGCGATGATAGCGAGTAATCGCCTAAACAGGTGTAAGGAAACCAGTTTCTCAATTTTGTTGTGCATTTTCTCTCACTGCAACCCTGAAATTCAGTTCCACGTTTTATTCAAAAGACTGTGTTTATCATCATGTTAAGCTTTAAAAATAAAGTACGATTGATTGAAAATCACGAATTTTTCTAAAACATTTAAGAGAAATTTTAAGATTCGCAAATTAATTGAAAAGTCCTAAACCACGACTTTTCTACCTACCGATATTAACCAAGGAGAGAAGACGGCCTTGTATTAACGCGATGCACGATTCCGATGCTTGGACCAAGCGAAGAAGAAAGTGAAAAACCGGTTTCCTCTCGCCAATGTCCGCCAAGCAGATACAATTACGGAACTGCTCCTAATAAATTAAGCGGTTCTTCCCCTGTACTTATCTTATGTACAAAATAGTCTAAAACCTTTCTGATGGTTATATTTATAAACCTTTACATTTTACCGGAAGTTTCAAATGTAAACATGATATAATATTCTTTGCATTTAAAAAAATATTGTCAGTTTTAATTATATCTTGTATGATGTTTTTGACACAGAAATTTTTCTTTCAGCTCTTGATTTACAAAAGTGCTGCATTGGAAACAATGGTGCCAAGTCATTACTCAATTTTGTAAAGAAAAACGCAGGACCACAATTGATTGATTTGAGACAGAATAATATTGGTTAGTAAACTATTAAAGTACTGAGCATTCTAAGTTCTTACTATCAAAATTGTCCTTTTCTAAAGCATTGAATTTTAAATGTACATGAAATTTTATTTATTTCATTTGGTTGTAGGTATTAATTAGACTGAAAATACCATTTTACACAACTTCTTTATTTTCCAAAGAATTTAAAATACAATGGGTGTTGTTCATAGATATCATAGTTAAAGTATTAGATTGGCAGATCACGTGACCTCCAGTGCTAACAATGGGACGCGCACGGAGGCCAAAATAAGGGGGCAAAATGGCTAGTGTTGCCACCACTTTAAGGAGAAAAATGCTATGGCATCATCGGAAAAATACCATTTAATTCTAAAATTTCCGAAAAAATACTAGAAAAGCATTTCAAGTCACTAAAAAGATTCCAAAATGCAGCTAGTTTTTTTACGATATTTTTTTGTAATTTTAGAATTTATTTTAGAATTATTCTAAAATTACAAAAAAATATCCGTAGCATTTTCTCCTTAAAGTGGTGGCAACACTGGCCATTTTGCCCCCTTATTTTGGTCTCCATGCACGTCACGTCGTTATCATTGGAGGTCATGTGATCTGCCAATCTAATACTTTAACTATGATATCTATGGTGTTGTTAAACTAGGTCACTAAACTTTCATGTAATCTTCTTCCCCAATGTCTTGCTTACTTTTTATTCTTTAGTTTTGATGGATCTCAATTCGTATAATAGTGGAAATTTCATGTCATTCGGTTATTTTTGCCCAAGTAAATATTTGAGGCATTTCAGGAATCGCAATGCTGGATTGTTATAATAAAAGATCTATCAATCTCTTCATTAATTAACATAGTTGGGCTTTCTTGGTGCTTTTCTATTAAATATTCAACAAAACAATTTTATAAAAATAATCGATCTTCAATAAATTCTGTATTAAAAATTTATCTTTTCTCGATTTCCACTACAAGAAGTCACTTGTCACTATTTTTTTTGTTACAAGATAATTTATAGGTTTGGATTTAATCTATTAACATCACACTGGAACTATAGTTAAACTCATAGTTTCATTGCACAGAAGCTATAAAACGTGTGGAGCTATAAAACGGGCGGAGCAATCAGATGAAGACAAAATAAAACGGCTGAAATTTCCTCTTCATCTGATTGCTCTGCGCGTTTTATAGCTCCGCCCATAGTCGTGGGTTCTGTGCAAGGAAGCTATGAGTTTAACTATACATATCTTTATTAATAGTAAACATTTTAATCCTCTGAAGAATAAGCAAATTACGGCTGACATATAGACTTGTTTTCAAAGCATGCGTCTAAAAACTATTTTTTTAATCAATATTTAATTTCTTTAAATTTTAAAATTATATTTCTGTAGGGGATGATTATAAATGACTCAACCATGTTTAAAATTTAGTTTTCTTTTATTTTCAGATGAAAATATCTTGGATAGGATTGCATTACATATCGCTCTAAACAATGAAGGTAAAGATATTAAGGTATGTGTTAAAGTTTTGATCGTTTTGATAGATTGTAAGTTTTTTATTAAATGGTTTCAACTGTTATCATTTTTATTCTATAAAACTTTGGAGAGTCTGTTGTACAAAGATCATTACAGCATTTTAATTTCTGTTCCACATTTTAGTAAGAACTTTTGTGCACACTAGCTTTTCTTTGCCCACTAATCTTATAAAAATAAAAATCTGGTACTCAAAATTATCACATAGTAATAAGTTCTATGGAATTCTTTTAACCAATCCCTGCAAGTGTATTAATTCCTAGTAAGATTGGAATCGAATAAGACATTCCTTTTGCTCTGACAATCCAAAAGTGCCGGTGTGTCCTACACCTGAAATCCATCCTTTTTTACTTTCAATCACCTAATATGAAATATATGGTATTTAAAATATTGTGATGTGGACGAAAATCCGCAATGGGGATTTTGTATTTTCTACATACTTTGGAGAGTGTCTATTTTTTAAGGGGAATGGGCGTGCTGCACTGCGGGTCTCCAAACTCAAGTGCCTCAGTGTTAATCCAATGGCAAAAAAACTATTTTCTCTGCCACATTTCTCCGGCTGTATTGAATAGTTTTACAAACGGTTTTTTTTTAAAAATAATAAATGTAGATGACTTACAGGTCCCGAACTTCCCACTTTTTGAAATTGCTTCACATATTTTGTGTAAAATTATTTATTGAAAATTAAAAAAATATTCGAACCAATTTCAAAAAGTGGGAAAGTCGGGACCTGTAAGTCAGCTACATTTATCACATAAAAAATCCGCTTGTAAAAATATTCAATACAGCCGGAGAAATGTGGCAGAGAAAATATTTTTTTCTCCATAGGATTAACGCTGATGCATTTTGCTTTGTAGACCTCCGGTCCAGCGCGCCCATTCCCCCTTAAAAAGTGGTTTTTGAACATTTGTCCTTCTGTCTGACGCAACTCTAGAGCTTGAACTAAAAGAGAGACAGACTTCAAATTTGGTATGCAAGTTCTCAGTACCTTTCAAGCATCATTAAAGAAATTTTTTTAGAAAATCGAGATCACGTAAATTGTAGCTGCTTTAGAACATTTTGGGTCTTAAAGTTATTGAAATTACCTTATAACCTATATAATTACCTTCAAATGTGTGTATTGACTTGTAATTGAAAGTTCTGTAGTGTTACACACCCCTAGTTTTTATGTAGCTTGTGTGTTGGTTGGTTTATATTGATTGTTATGTGATTAAGCTATTTTTGATAGAAATATTAATGTATGATTTACATTACAATATGTTTTATTAAAAGAATAAAAGTTGGAGATTACATAATCACTTTTTCAATCAAATATTTTTTAATATCTTTATAAAAAATAAACACAACTTATTGACTGCTTTGTTTTAATGTATGCTTTGTGCAAAATAAAGATGACCAATTGTAATTAAAATTACTAATAATAATTTAATATGTTTTAGCACAAGCTGGGTAGTTTATGGAAACCACCCAAAAGTGTAAAGAGGGTTTCTTGTCGAAAGACATTTTTGAAAACCAAGGTAATAAATGCAACAGAGACTTTTTTTATATATATTTATTGCTTTTAAGTCTAGTAATTGTTTTCAAGTAACTAAAATATAAGGTTTTGATGTGATTATTAAAATAGTTATATCTACCTGCTCAAAACAATTAGGGGAACGCATGGTTTAAACCCTTTCACCCCAATGATTCCATTTGGAATCATCAGTTTGCAATTTTTTCTGACTAAGTTAAGCTCGCATTTATGTATCGTTAGATGGAAGAATCATGTCTTTTGAAGAATTAAATAATGTTTGTTTTAATTAAATGAAAATATGAGAAACATGGTAAAATAAAATTCACTCTGAAACAATTTTATTAAATAAATTTACTCTAAATCCTTCCCGCTTACATTTTTTAGATGTTCAAAAATTAATTTTAATTATTTTTAACAAATAAAGTTTTGATAAAATTATTGTTATAATTTATTCAAAAGTTATGATTCCAATTGTTTTCCCTTACATTTTAGTTTAAAAAAATAAATATTTTTTTCTCCGTTTTTTACCATGTGTTTCATTATGGATGCATAAGGAATCTTTCACGAATTTTAGATTTTTAAAATAAAACATAAAATGTTGGGACTGAAAGTGTAAAAAAAATTACGCTAAGTGCTCCCCTAATTGTTTCGAGCAGTGTAATTAAAAGTAATTGCATACATTTTTTAAAATTAGAATTACATTTTTACTAAATTTTTTTTTATTAAATGACCCACATAAAACATTAGTTTTAATCAATATTAATGTACTTTACTGTGTACGAATTATTTCAAATTGATAAATGCAATTTTTCTAAACAACTTTATTATGTTTTTTCCCTCCTTTTTCTGAAGGTTTTGAAGTATTCTCCTACGAAACCGAAGGTATTAAGTAAAGTATCTAACAGGTAAAATTATAATTTCTTATTCCTTAAACTTTCCTATTTAACTTAAATGGATTTTATATTTACTGTTAATAATAAATAATTATGTATTCATTTGGTTAATGCTGATGATTAGTTTTCAAAATCAGGGTCTATAAGCTAGGAGTCTTAAGATTATTATTATTATTTTTTTTAACTTTTGAAGCTTAAACGGTTATTTGTTGCTATGCATTACAATCTTTAAATTTTTTTTAAAAAATTTATTCGTACTTATTTGTACTGTTTTAAAATTGAAATGCATAAAATTTAGTGTTGCCCACCAGGAAATGTATAAGTTAAGAAATGTCTGTAAAAAGTCTGTTTATGTCTGTTTTCAAATTAAAATATTTCATCTTAGTCATATAATGGATATAAAATAACCTATTATTGCTTCAGTAAATACAAAAATTTTAGTTAGGATTGAGTAAGATTTAACATTTTAATTTTAACCAAATTTTTTTATCAACAAAAAAAATACACACAAATATGTTTTTAATGTATAGAGATTACCCTCTTAATTGGTTTAAACAGGACCGAGGGTAAAGCTGATTAAGAGAAAAATCCAGTTAATTAGGATAATTCAAAATAAATTAATTTTGGATGTACTTTTGATTCCACTTATGTAAATTCATGATATCTGCCTTATAATATAAATATGCAATTGAAATATTGCTTCATTTTATTCAAATAAAGCCATTACAAGTTACATATTATTAAAATATATATATAAGTATTTAAAAAGTGACTGAAAAAAATGAACAATTTACTTTTATGTATCATTATACAAATTTATATATTCTTAAATTTCCACTTTTTTTTTTTAAGGATTCCTGCTAAGCTGAAAGCTGTAAGAACATCAGAAGAGGCATTTGCCCAAACATCAATCAACTATGATAGGGAAATCAGAAAAGCAAAGAAAATCATCTTGAAGTACAACAATCTCTTGAGCAGGTTGAAAAAAGTATGATATTTCTTTAATTTTAGAGTTAGTATTTAATTCTAAAAATCAGAAAAATGCACAACTTTAATCAGAAATTCAGTTCTATTCATAATTAATCAATTAGTAATAGTCGGAAATATTTTAACTTAAGATATTGAACATGTTAGCTATAAATTCATAATTTACATATACTGTACAACGTTGCATGCTGGTCAAATAAATCCACTTATTCATGCTTGTAACAAAATTATTAATTTAACAACTTACAAAAAGTATATTGAAGTAACAAAATGATTGAGTATTGACCCAGCAGGCAGCAACTTAGTAAAAGGTTACTGAAGAGAGAGAAGTCCGTCAGTCTTTTTAACGTAGCTATGTGGGCATGCTAGCATTCAGTAGTAGTCACAGGGTGATCAGACAAAACGCCACCGAGATCTCGTACTCGTCTCATCCCACACTACTAATGAATGCAATGCAGACGGGACTTTGTTTCAGTCTCGAAATGGCTGTATGCTTTTTAGGATCTTTCAACTTTAAAAAGCAGTGTATTCAAACGCAAATATAAACTCTCATTAATAATGCATAGGTTTTGTACCTACAGATGTTTTTATAAGTAAGTGAACGTTACGATCGAGGGCCGAAGCATTTGTTTACGAATTCATGTTACCGTCAATTCTTGCATGAACCGTGATAGTTAAAACATAATCTTAAATATTCTGTTTAGTAAACCTAATATTGAAACACTCGCAACCATTACAGTGGGGAAAGGCAGACATTCCATGTAAAATTTAGACATCTTTTTTAATCATTTAAAGTAGAATAGTAAGTCTTACTGAAGATTAAAATTATGATAATCTATAAAGTGGATATTACTTAAATATATTTACAGGTGTACAACAAATAAATTTATTACAAGACGATTTACGAAAATTATAACACAAAATTCAGGACACAATACACATATATTTTTAAAGAAACAAGAAAAAGATCTCTTTATTTTAAGTGGATATGAAACGGATCTATGGACTCCTCCAGACTATTTACATGTATACAAATAGTAATTCAATTAATAAAGTTCATTTGGAGTAGTACATACTATAGAAAAATTAGGTTAATTTTTAAGGAACAGATATTAAGAACAGCAAATGGAAAAAGAAACTGACGAATCATGTGACATCTCATGATTTTCTCAGAAGTAGAACACAATTAATTTTTATAATGTTCGTTTAACGCTTTTTTTCATGTTTTGTTTCATTTGTTCTTCGAAACTTTGAATTATTAAGAAAAAAAGGGTCAAATTCTGAATTTTTTGTTTCAGTTAAGCAGAATTTCGCCTAAACGATTTCCCGTTAACAGATTTTTTTTTAGCATTAGCTCAAAGCTTTATAGGTTGGGGAAATGTTTTCAGTTCATCTTAAGTGATATTTTGTGCTAAGCGAGTTCTCGTTAACGAGGTTCGACTGTAATATGTAAACTATCTATGTTTTGTTGCAGTATAAGAGAGAAAATCAGCTACTTTCACAGGAAGTAGAAAACATGTCTTCTCAGGAGGGCTACGTTCTGATTGACCAGCAGACATATGCCGAGGTTACATCTACTTTTGAGAAGTACAAAACGTTTCTGGACATCATGAAGGAATATGGGTATGTTAGTATTTATGAGATATGCAGGGTTTCTTTTAACCTCTTCACTCCTGAAAGAAATCCTAAGCATAAGTTTTTTACATAATCATATTTTTCAAACAATTACATACTTAAAAGTATGTTTTGTACGAAGTTTTGGAAAAAAAATTACATTCAACATTTGATGCGAGGCCCATTTTAGTGGAATTTGGAGCAGTAAAAATACAAATTTTTTTGCTGTCCTCTGAATAAACAAGCTCTATCAGTTTCTTGCAATTGATTGGCCATTCTGACATTTGAAGAGCTTAGTGGAAGAACGTGCTAAGTGACATTTAAAAAAAAAAATTGAGATTTTCGTATTAATGAATATTACGAACTTTTAATATAAATTTCCCTTTTCATACTTTACAGGTCATACTCTATCTATGATAAAAATCGTTTTAAGTGAGCATAATTTCGATAACGATAATGTCATTGTTTACTATTGTTGTGATTTGCACTTAGGCAATCGTTTGCTTACACTATAGTCTGTAACCATTTCGTTTTCTTCTTACAGAAATTGTTATTATTTGAAGAAAATTTAAACCTTTTCAATATAAGAAATTTCTTTTTTACTAAAACCTGCAGTTAAAACCTTTTGAGCAAATGAAACTTTAACTGTCTCCTTGTCACTAGCTTTTTTTAATTACACAAATTTAATTAATAAAATTTTAGACCCACTGCTTCATGTCTTCTTAAAAAATTAAGGTTAATTTGTTTTGACAAGCTTGAACTTTCTTGTTTATAATTGTAAAGTTAGAATCAATAAAATTGTAAAATGAAGTTGTGAGGTGAATTCTACGAAGGTTCATGCACATGTACCTCTGGAGCAAAGAGGTTAAGATAATTGACTGTTAAACAAAATCTTAAAACTTAGTAAACCCTACTTGTATAATAAATAATTCCGGATAAAACATGATTTTTTTTACTTAATATACTACCAGTGATATACTTAGTATATGCTTTATCATTTGCATAATAATTAGAGGATTATTTAATAAACTATCCAATTTCCAAATGATTTGTTTTGCTTTGAATAAATCATTCCCAGGTAAATTCATATTTTAATTTGTTTACTTTAGAGCATCATTCCGATTGATTGTTTTAATTAAACAATGCATTTTTCAAATTACAATGTTGGTGACTAGTTACATTTATGTAGTTAATACAACTATGATAAATCTTAGAGACCAAGTAAGGCATAGTGTAAGCTTATTTTGAAAGGGGACTCTGGTACTTTTTTTTACTTGATGAAACTGAAAAAAAAATGTTAAAAGTTGTAGGATTTAAAAGTTTACATACATTTCTATCCTGTGATGTAACTATTCTTAAAAGTTGACAGTTTTTGTCCGCTTACTAGAGGCAAAAATACCCTGCAACTTGGACGAACATTAAGTAGAAGGTTTTTAAAATATTTTTCTTACCAGAAGATATTGCTAAATTATGTATCCAAAATCTAAACAATAGAAACTTTTATAAAGACATTTTAAAATGGTGGTAATTATTAATGAATGAAAAGTATTCTATTTGTAAAGACTGGAACTAGACGATGATTAAAAGTAAAATTGTTATGAAGTTTGGGAACAGAAACAAAATATTTTTTTACTTATTAAAAACAGCTATTGTAACATTTTTTGGCAGTATTCTGCTTGTTTAAACTTTGCCTTTATGGATATTCCCCAAATTGAATGTAAGTGGTAATTGCAGGGAAAAAAGTTACTTTTAAACAGTAACTTTGTTACAGTTACTTAATACGATAAGTAACTAATCATAGTTATTTTAAAATTTTAAGTTATAATAAATATTGCCATTTAACCATCTTACTGCTTTTTAAAGACAAGCAAAAATAAAGAAACATAAGCACAAACAAAACACTGAAATTAGAATTTATTAAAAACAGTTTATTTAATTTAAAAAGGATTTGCATTTCAAAATTGGCATCCAACAGCCTTCCTCTATTGTGATGTGGCATGTGAACATAGATATCATAGTTAAAGTATTAGATTGGCAGATCACGTGACCTCCAATGCTAACGACGGGACGCGCATGGAGGCCAAATAAGGGGGCAAAATGGCCAGTGTTGCTGCCACTTTAAGAAGAAAAATACTACGAAAAAATTCCATTTAATTCTAAAATTACAAAAAAATATCGTAAAAATACTAGCTGCATTTTGGAATCTTTTTAGTGACTTTAAATCCTTTTCTAGTATTTTTTTTTGTAATTTTAGAATTAAATGGTATTTTTCTCCTTAAAGTGGCAGCAACACTGGCCATTTTGCCCCCTTATTTGGCATCCATGCGCGTCCCGTCGTTAGCATTGGAGGTCACGTGATCTGCCAATCTAATACTTAAACTATGATATCTATGCATGTGTGAAGTAACAGAAAAGTAATGAATTTTTTTTTACCACTGAAAGTAACTAAGTTACAGTTACTTTCTAGTAACCAAGTTAGTTACTCTCTAAAAAATCTAATGACGTTACTCATCATTACCTAATATAAGTAACTGTTACAAGTAACACGTGACTCCAATACGTGGGTTATTGTTACTCTGACCCAGCTATGGGCAAGCTATAAAATATTCTAAATAATTGCCTATATTATATAATTTAAGTATATTTTTCTAAACTTGAAATTAATATATTTTTTATAGGCTTTGGGAGTGCATTGCCTTGCTGGAAGTAAATGACAACTTCAAAGAAAATTTAAGGCCACTGGTCTTTGAAGCCATACAGCAATGCATAAAAATCGCCAAGAGTGACTCCTCTAGTGGGAAAATTTCACAATCGAACGAGTCGCTTCCATTGAGCAGCGTAGAAAATGAAATGCCTCAATATCGGAACTCAAATAACTCTAAACAGGTACACCAATCGTTTGACAATAGAAATGCAGAAGATTCCAAGTTATTCCATCGAAGGGTCTTACCTGAAATGAACCGTGTAACTAAACCTGCTCCATCCTACAAAGGTTTGGCGTGCAAGGTTTTACGAGAAGTCATGGAGAGTTATACAAGTAGTGACTCAAACCCGACGAAGCCTTGGAAACCACCTTTGAATGCGGAACAAGGAAACAAAGTTGAAGTTTTTAGGATTAAGAACAGTGTTTCTGAAACAGAAACAAAATGGAAGGAAATGGGATATAAAGTGCCACAAACTGGTGTAACAAGTCGTCGTAATTCGATTTTTACGTCCCCCAAAGTTGTGGAACATCTGAAAACTGCAAAAGATAATAAACATGTCGGTCAAGAATCTGTCTTTAAAGTAGATTCAGTTAATATTAAAAAGAATGCAGCAAAAGCTCCCTTGAGCTCTGTTACAAGCATTTCAGGTGGGCCCTTTTTGCACCAATCGGATGAAAGTAGTGTGTATAAAAAGCTTCCAGAACCTAAACAGAAAAAATATAGTCTACCACAGAATGATAGTAATGTTCAGTTATTCCCACAAAAGAAATATAGTGTAACGTCTTCTGAAAGCAAGGCTAGATCTTTAACTTCTTCCGAAACTGAAAGGTTTTCTGAACCAGATGGACACAAATCATCTAAATCAAAAACTAGTCACCACAAAACCTCAGTTATACCGAGTGAAAAACACTTATCACAGTCTAGTCGTTCTGTATCAGAAGCGCCTAAACATAGTAAAGTTCCTGAGTACAGTTCTTCTACTAGCTCAGTGAATAGTTATAGAGATAATGACAATCTTAAAGATCAGGTTTCCAGTTCTGTTAACCGACACAAACGGAAGGATGTCGTTCGTGATTCTGTAAATAGCAGTAAAACGAAGGATAATCAAAAGGAACTAGTTTACAATTCTATCAAAGGTACTTCTGTAACTAACAATAATAGCAAGGTCATCCAAAAAGACTCAGTTCATAGTTCAGTGGAAGGTAGTTCCATTGCTAGCCATAGAACTATAGGAAGCAGCAAAGTCCATAGCTCAGATGAAGGCGCTGACTCAGAAAAAAGCTACTTAGAGTCTGTCGCGACCGAGGCATCTACCGACAAAGACGTGAAGTCCATGTTTGAAAGTGAAGTTTACACTTCAGATGGCAGCCAAAAAGATTCTGAGAAGCCTGTTCAAGTGATTCCTAAAGATTTTAGTGTTGCACCTCAGAAAAGTGTCAGCGCAAAGTCCTCAGAGACAAAATTGACCCAAAAGAAAGTGGACAAAGAAGATTCCGAGAAAAACTACAAGTCAGAGCCGTCAGTGCCTTCTTTGAGTGATATCACAACCGTTTCTTCACATAGTTTGAACACTGATTCGGTTATAGGTCAACTGTCTGACTAAAATATGTGTCACACATTATAGTCCTTACGATTACAAAGCAAGCTTTAAATGAACTTTCTTCTCCAACCCCCTTCTGTGGTTAAAAAAGTTCTTACGAAGTTTGTGTTGTAATCGCAAGGACTGTAATTGATATTATTTAAAAATATTTTTCATATTTACGTTCAACTCTTTATTTTACTATATATCTTCTTGCAATCCATGTTGTGCTGGAACGAATTTAAAGATCTCGATGTATCTGCTTTGTTGGACTTGCCTTCAGCAGCGGAATGTCAAGCGTTTCTAGAATTTGATAAGAAAGACAGTGTTGGAATTTAAGATGCATCTGAAAAATTACATAAAGTTTCCAATAATCCAGAACATTGCCTTATGTTATTATTAATATGCATGAAAGTTTAGTGATCTGAATTAATATCTTAAGTTGCCTCTTAGGCCTTTCACTAACCTATAGTTTATAATAGGATATAATGAAATTGGGATTGTATCGAATACAGTACAAGATTTATTCCATTGAGTCCTTCTGACTGTTACAGTCAAATTTTGTATCAAAACTCGGTATATGAGAGTGTAGATTGAATACTCGTAGATGTTTTCAGCGGTACAAACTGAAAACTCACAGGGACAACAAAATACAGGGTGGCCGAAAAGGATTTTCGAGTTTTAATGGTATATTACAGTTTATTTTATACTAAATATAACAAATCATACTTGACATTGAAGGGAAACTAACCTAGTTTTTCCTATAAGTGATCAATGTGTGCGCCTTTAGTAATACGGCACACATCCAAACGAAAATGCAATTCTTCCCATACTGTTTGCAGCAGGTCCGGAGTAATGGAAGCAACAGCCTGTGCAATTCTACCTTTCAAGGTTGGTAAATCGTGGGGTAGGGGTAGAACGTAGACCCCATCTTTTACGAAGCCCTAAAAGGAAAAAATCACAAGGCATGATGTCAGGTCACAATTTGAAACTCAGACATTCTTTTACGGACACCCTGTATATTAACTCGGATCCTCAAAGTTTTTTTTTACACACATGCTAACAATAACACAAGGTCATTAATTTGCGCACTGTTGGAAATTCGATATTTTTTCTTTAATATACCTTATTAGAAATGTGCTGCAATTAAATAGCTGCTTTGGAATATTTAAAGACGTATACAGAAAATCAATTATATAACTACTACAACTAGTTTTCAAACATATTCTTTCACTTGTAAATAATCTTTCAAAATTGCCATGTTGAATCAACACCTTTTTTAGAGAATGCCAATGCATTCAAACAATGATGTGGCTGAAGTATTCCAATTAAACCAAACATAAAAACGAAAGGCAATGCCAAGATATACAGTTCCTGGACAAATTATTAGACGCACTGCAAGATTTCATGTATCAATCAATGATGAACAAAATACCTTTAGAAGGACATTTGTGTTCCTAAACTTAAGCTATCTATATATATAATACTCTTATACGGCACCCAAATTTCCTTATATTTCTATCTCTGGAATGGCAACAATCGAAATGAACAAAAATACTACTAATTTCAAAATGGCCGACTAAAAACAACAAAAAAGTGTGTCTTCAGGAATGGCTTGAAAAAGGGAAAAATAACTATAAATATTATGCACAAAATATAGATAGAATCGGTAAGTTTAAATTTAAAACATGCATAATATTAGGGACGTTTAATGTTTGAAAATTTGAATTATAATTTCGATGAACTACCAAACACTGTTGTTAATAAAAAAAGGAAAAATTCAAATAGTTTTGAAACATATTTTCTAAGCGTTGACGGCTACCGCAGTTTCCAATTTATTTACAAATGGATCTTAGTCAAGCACTCAAGCAGCGAAATATTTTCGCAATAAAACCAGTAATTTAAAAGGATTAATTTATAATTATTTTATGTTAAAAGGATACTAAAGGCGGTTAGCTTAAAGGACCATGTCCGGATTGGCGCCAGTTGAAAAATGTCGCCACGTCAAAATGACAACAAACCGAGCGTTTACAAAGTCTGTGAAATGGCAACAAATAATTACTTTAAAATGCTGCTAAAAACTAAAAATGTCTGCTGAGAGAAGATGAAAGATTTCCTTATTAAAAATATCGTGGCATTTGCGATCGTAGATCGTAACGATATTTTAATGTAAGAAAATCAGAACTCGACAGTTTGCTGCAAGTGTATGCTGCAATGTACAAAAACAATAATTTAAGAAATGAGTTCTTTAAATAATGATTAATAATATTTTAAATATATTAATACGATTAAAGAATGTTTAACTATGAAAGAAATGGACAGGATCAAGTTATAAGGAAAGTAGCAAAATAAATTTTCTAATGTAAACGAAATACATAGAAAAAACTTAACTATTTGATAATTATTCTCTTAAAATACGATCTGTGGCTGTTTTAGTAGCCAATGGCTGCCATAATACCAATTTGACAGGGTTACCTTATTTGACGAAAAAATTGCCGGACATGCTCCTTTAGGTTAACCCTTATGGCTAGACTAAAATATTTCAATGAACGGTGAGCGAGCGAGCCTGATCGCGAAGCGATCCAAAGGTAACTGCGCAAGCAGTTCCCGGGGGTTGGCGAGCGATAGCGAGAAGGGGGCGTGCCCCCTAGTTGAATAGAAAATACTATCTGCTAAACTTAATACATATATCGACATCTGTTTTAATGATATGGCATTCTTTGGTATGTTTTCATCATTACTAAAAAAACAGTGCATCTAATAATTTGTGTATAGGGACTGTAATAAGTGATTGGTCAGATTGGACTACTCTCATTACGTCACACCTAAAATGGTAAACCGTCCAGAGGCCTTGTTTACAGGTTGTGTTGGTTCAATGTACTACTGATCAATTTTTAAATAATTTGTTCAGATAAAGTCAATGCAGTAAAGTATACATTTTAAAAATGCTAACATATGCTCTTTAACTTATGAAGTGATTGGGTTAAATATTATTGTGGGCCGAAAAAGGTCCTTTTTTGATTTCATACTCGTTTCAAAACTCTTTTTTAGATAATCATGTTAAGGGTCTTGTATGGTAACAGATCTCTATACAATTCCAATGGGGAAACTTTTGACTCTGTTTTTCAATAAAGTATACGACATGGACTCACGAAAACTTACCAAAAAATACAGAAAAAAGTTATTTTGCCATTAAAATAATTAATAGGTATAATTTTAAAGATTTTAATTAGTTATAATTAAAACAAAATTTTAGTAATTATTCACAAACTACAGATGACAGCACTAACCGGCATGTAAACATATAAACAAAAAATTTGTTTTGATTATAACTAATTAATATCTTTAAAATTATGCTTGTTAATTATTTTAATGGCAAAATAACTTTCTTCTGCATTTTTTGGTAAGTTTTCGTGAGTACATGTCGTATACTTTATTGAAAAACAGGGTCAAAAGTTTCCCCATTGGAATTGTATAGAGATCCGTTACCATACAAGACCCTTAATGCAGTAAATATGCTAACATATGCTCTTTAACTTATTAAGTGATTGGGTTAAACTAAACATACTGCTAATCCATTTATTAATCTTAAAAAAAACTTATTCATTTAAGTTGACTTGTGATAATTGTGTGCCTGTCTACAATTTCTATCTTAACTCTTCACAAACTATTTTATGTATATTTTGTAAATAAACTTTTAATTTCTTTTTTGTGTGTGTACTTGATTGATTTTTAAATATTAATTTTTCAATTTTATTATTTAAATTTATTACAAACCTAAAATAATCTCGATTAATTTACCAGAGTTTAATAGTTTAACATAACTTCCTAAAATTTTGTATTGAGAAGAAACTCTTCCAAAGAGTTCTATAGTAGGGTAAAGACTGAAGCTGGCAACAGCACCATGGACCAACACGCAGAAAATATAGTGCGGCATGTGGGGCCCGATGGCCGAGTGGTTTGGATCGCAGTACTCTATGCGCAGGACATAGCCAGTTCGCGCGCTGTAATGGGTGCGGGTTCGATTCCCGCCTTTGCCCTGGGTATACTTCCTTTCTCAGTATCAAAATTTCAAATCAACTGCTGCATTTGGTAAAATTTATAAGGCAGTTAAAATATAGTTAAAACCCCCCTAAATAGCTTCGATTCCAATTGGCCTCTAAACCGAAACTATCTCTTTCGCTACTCTATTCCCGCTCCGTAGTGAGCCATGGCTGCCGAAGGCAGCTCAGTACGAGTCGTTCCTCTACCCTACTATAGAACTCTTTGAACTCTTCATTCTTTTTAAAGGCAATCCAATTTAATTTGCTTTTAAGTAATATGAAACATGTAAACCTTTAGTTAGAGTCGTCTGATATGTCAATAAATAAAACAAATTTTGAAGAACTTTAAATAACTTACTATCTTGTTATTTTAATATACCTGTAAAAATTCGTATAGTTCGCATAGACAGTAGTCGTCGACATCAAATTTTTCAATGAAATTGAAAAACGAAGGTGGTTATAACGTAATTTTATAGGGGGTGAGATGAGAGTGGATAAGAAAGTATAAAATAACTCGCTGATGTTACACCTTTGAAACAAAATTATTTTGTTTTTCTCGGGGGGGGGGGGGGGAGGATTAAAAGGGGCACAGGCAGATGGAAACAAATCTCAATACTAATTTCCCAATTTTTAAATTTTTTCAAATTTAAAATACGAAAATAGACAATATTATTATAAAAGTTAAAAATTACATTGGGACACACACATGGAGGTTTTGGTGCTTCCATCTAGTTTGAAAAATATATTTTATTCATAAGATTAAAAAAAAACGAATGTGGTGCTGTCATCTGTTGTTAGACTTTTAAACTCAACAAAAAGTATAAATAAGTTATAGGTTTTTTAAAGTATAAATGTTATTGCTTGAACACAATGTTTTTAATCCTACTAGCACTAACGACAGCTAAATATCTAAATAAATTTTTTTGTTTTAATTATAACTAATGAATATCTTTAAAATTATACTTAATTATTTTAAAGACAAAATAACTTTCTTCTGTATTTTTTTTTTTTGGTAAGTTTTCGTGAGTACATGTCGTATACTTTATTTAAAAACAGGGTCAAAAGTTTCCCCATTGGAATTTTATAGAGATCTGTTACCATACATAAACCCTGGTAACAATCTTGGCAAAATCGGATGCAAATTCGGCAACATTTGGCATTGCTTTGTCACATTTTGAAATCCCGCTAATTTAATTTAAAAAAAAACTTAAGATATATAGTTCATTTCAATTTACACTAAATAACAGCGAAAAAATTCATTCTAACCATCACAATGGGCTTGTTTCAACACTTTGTCAAAGAAAATAAAACAACCAATGAAATCGCAGTTCGGAGCGCGTGACATCATAAGAAATATTCCAATTTATATTTAGTACAACGCCGATTTTCTTTTAAAATATTTTGGAAAAAGAAGAAAAATAGTAATACGTATCTATAAACGATTCGCAATATCAATAAATTTTTTAACATTTTAAAAATTATTTTGAATTTTAAAAATTAAAGTTTGTTTTTAAAAAATAAGAAAAAAGTTACCGTCATTATACCTCACGTGTTAATTAACTTTACTTTGTGAAAATGGCATCGAATGTTTGGAAATTATTCAATTTATTTTAATCTATTCTGTTTCACAGCTAAAAAGTTATTCTTGTTCTTCTATTCTTCGGCCTTATAAGAAATCAAAGTAATTTTCTACTCATAGAACAACGTATCTTTTGTTCGTCTTCTAAAAGAATATCTTAAAAGTTCTTGTTCTTGTAAACATCTTTGTTTGAATTGAAAGGTAACCATACTTTACTTTTACCATGAAATTCGAATTTGTATAGCGATTTTTTTAGGTGCGAATAAAGGCTTCACGAAGATTTAACTCTTCTTAATTTAATGCATGTTATGTTCTTTATAGTGATAGTGCGTTTAATGACCAAATTTAAATCAAATAAAATTATTGATATAAGGCCATTGTATTTTTAGAAATTGTGAATATTATTTAATTGAAGCTATTTGCTTATAAATATATCTAAAAATCGTTGGCGACATTTGGTACAGCTATGATACAATGGCCGATGTGTTCATTGGCGGCTTTTGGTGAGCTTGCTTGAAAATTTAGCATAGGGTCGCCATAGCTATCGAGTTGTATGAAACATGAAGTGGAATGTTAACCACATTTGGGAATGTTCGTGGAACAGCTAGCGTATTATGGCCGGGATGCTTTTTGGCGACTTTGGGGTTCGTGAAAAAACACAGGGTTGCTATAGCAACAAGATTGATGTAAACATCTAATGAGTTTAACTGGAATGTTTACTAATTTAAGTACGTTTTCGCTACTTGGCTTCAAAAGGAAACTCGCCAAATCGAGACCGGCCATAATACGCTAGCAGTACCATGTTCGTGGCTTAGTAACGTAAATCGTCAAAACGAGACCGGCGGTTACATCTTAACTTTTCCGATTTGGTGATTTTAATTACATCCCCAATCAACAAAATGCAATAAAATTAATCGATTTCCACTTCAATACAATTTCATACGCGTAGCAAGTATACGTTAATTTTCCCCATGATGGGCAAACTCGACAATGAACAAAACGAACCCTGTAACACTCTGTACCTAATTGTTTTCACGCACCTTGGGACCTGGGACCTTCCACACAGGGCCTGATTTCTAGCAGGGCAAACGGGGCACGTACCCAGGGCCTCCCACTTTAAGGGAGCCCCCAAATTTTCTTCATGAACATTTATGCTCAATACAACTGCCCCAAACTTTTAAATATGAAGTATGCAAAAAAATTAAATTCCTGAACAAAAGTTGACTATGAAATTGTGTTTAAAATCTGAATTAATCAATTCACAAAAATTAGTTATTTTGGGGGGATTGAGCATGCTTTCTAAGCTAATTACTTCAGCTATTTTTTTGGTAAACACTGTAAGGAAAATACACGCAAGCCCTAAAGTTGTAAGTCGGGCCCTGCTTCCACATGCAAGGCCGAACGCCTTAACGGACTGGGCTCCCCAGCCCCTTGCTAAATCGACCATTTTGTCTCATATAGCTGTTCCTTTCATATCTGTGGAACTGTTGCCACACAAGATGTGAAAGATGCCATTAATAAGGCCTGCCTTGATGAACAAAAGTCACCAATGAACAAAACGACCAACTATACCAGCTGTACCCATAGATATCATAGTTAAAGTATTAGATTGGCAGATAACGTGACCTCCAATGCTAACGACGGGACGCTCATGGAGGCCAAATAAGAGGGCAAAATGACCAGTGTTGCTGCCACTTTAAGGAGAAAAATACTACGAAAAAATACCATTTAATTCTAAAATTACAAAAAAATACTAGAAAAGGATTTTAAAGTCACTAAAAAGTTTCCAAAATGCAGCTAGTATTTTTACGATATTTTTTTGTAATTTTAGAATTAAATAGTATTTTTTCGTAGTATTTTTTTCCTTAAAAGGGCAGCAACACTGGCCATTTTGCCCCCTTATTTTGGCCTCCACTCGCGTCCCGTCGTTAGCATTGGAGGTCACCTGATCTGCCAATCTAATACTTTAACTATGATATCTATGGCTGTACCTAAATATCTGCACTTACCTTTATTATTATTTTATAGGATGGATTTCGTGAGGTTCCTCTGCTCCATCATCTGGTTCATACTGATCATTTTCGTCGGGTACCCAATCGGGTTCTTCTGCGCTCCCTTCTATGTCCTTGTCTGTCCCTTCCATGCCTGCTGTCCAGCTTGTCGCGGACTCATCGAATTGTTGTTGAAGGGAACCCAGCTGCCATATCTTTTCGCTAACAACATGATGCAGGGAACCTACTTGTGCTAAAGAACGAAACGAAAAGAATGTGATGTCTGCCTTATAGTTTCTGAATTGTATTGTTTTGTGTTTTTCCTTGTTGATGGCTAGTTCTAAATTCGTTTTAAGTAACTTTTGCATTGCGCGTACACTGTTAAAAAATTAGGCACTTTGTTTCACCAAAAATATGGTTCCTAGTAGCTGCAACGGCTGTGTGGTGAAACGTTAAACCATATTTTTGGTATTCGGTTGAACCATTTCTCAGGTTTTTGTTTCTAAATCCAGAAAAATGGTTCAACCAAACACCGAAAAAAAGGTGAAACATTTCACCACACAGCCGTTGCAGCTACTAGGAACCAATATCATGGTGAAACCAAGCACAAAATTTTTAACAGTGTATAGTGTCTTAATTTTTGCCATAACTTTTCGCTAACAACATGATGCAGGGAAACTACTTGTGCTAAAGAACGAAACGAAAAGAATGTGATGTGTTTATTATAGTTTATGGATTGGATTGTATTTGTAGCTTTCTTGTTGGATGGCGGAATTTTAAATTTGTTTTATGTAACTTTATTTACATTGCGTTTACATAGTGGCTTACTTTTTATGTTTTGCATTTTCTGATGATTAGATTATTTTGTGTTTTACTTTTGATGTTTGAGAATGCTTTGTGTCTTACTTTTTCATGTCTCATTGCTTGCAGTTCGCCGATAGAACTAAACATGTCTGAATGCCATCAACAGGAAATTGTCGTAATATTAAATAAAAACAAGCATTACATTTGAATTACGTCATTTTTTAATAGTTTGCAAACGTTAAGTTCTATAATTCTGTTAATAAATTGTATTTTAATTCGTAAAAGAAAGATACATTTTAAGGTACTTTTCCATTACAAGGCCACAAATATCACCAAACGGAATCTTTGGCGGTAAACTGATTTTTTGTTGGCGACGAAACACAGAATACACAATTAAACGACCACTGTATCTACAGTTAAAAGTTTTCATTGGGAATGTTCCGTTTGGTGTATGTTGTACATTTTTGGCGACTTATCGCTTGATCCCGCAAAAAGAAAAGTACACATTTTAGCAACACGAGGGCTAAATTGGCAACGGATGTCATATTTTAGAACCACAGTCAAGTGTTGAGCCGACACCTAAGTAGGCACCCAACGCAACTTATAAGGGAGACATCGTACGCGGCGTTGGGACTTTGGAGCATATTTAACGCGCAATTCCTCTACACGGGGACTTTTTGGCTGCACTTACCATTTATTGGACGGCAGTTACTTTGGCAAACCCGGACCTGGGACCTTTCGCATGCAAGGCATGTGCAATACTGACTGGGCTCCCCAGCTATAAGTACAGGATGCAGCAGAAAAGCGGCGGCAATTTGGCAATTTATTCAAAATTTTCAATTAAAATTATTATATAACTTATTAAAAATGTAGTTTTATTTATACTAAATGAATGCTTTTTAAATCCAGGCATCAGAGGTAACATCGCAGTTTAATTACTTTTAGAGGCTTTCACTTTTCAATAAAAAAAATCTCCGTAATTCTACGGGTACAGTTTAGTTTTAATTATCGTCGCGCTAGAGCTACACGAGGGCTATTGGCGACGGGAGTCGTATTTTAGAACCACAGTCAAGTGACGAGCCGACACCTGAGTAGGCACCCAACGCAACCGTTAAGGGCGACATCGTACGCAGCGTTAGGACTTCGAAGGATATTTAACGTGCACTCCCTCCACACGGGGTATTATTCGTCGGACATTTTTGGCTGCACAGGCCGTTTATAGGTCGGCAGTTATTTTGGAGATGCCCGGACCCGAACCTGGGACCTTCCACATGCTAGGCGAATGCCTAACCGACTGGGCTCCCCAGCCCCCTCTCCGGGTACAAAGGTAGTATACTTAATTTTTTTTTTATCGGAAATTGAGCACACCTTTTCTTCGAATCCCATATCTATAAGAAGGCAAAAGTGCCAAGTCTTATTAAGTCTTATCACTTGAAACGTTTTTATCTCACCAGAAAAACCTGCACAACGGCTATTTTCGAAGTATATTCAGATTACATTTTCGAGAAGAAACTACTGCAATTTGCTCCCGATTCGAAAAGGTAACATATTTATGCATTTCCTACTTTGCCGTTTAATTAAAGGGAAAATGGGCGTGCTGGACCGGGGGTATCCAAAGCAAAGTGCATCAGTGTTAACCCTATGGCGAAGAAAAATATTTTCTCTGACACATTTCTCCGGCTGTATTAAATATTTTTACAAGCGGATTTTTTTTATGTGATAAATGTAGCTGACTTACAGGTCCCGACCTTCCTACTTTTTGAAATGGGCTCAAATATTTTTTTTTAAATGTTCAATAAATAATTTTACACAAAATATTCGAAGCATTTTCAAAAAGCGGGAAGATAGAGAACTATAAGTTATCTACATTTATTATTAAAAAAAAACCGTTTGTAAAAATATTCAATACAGCCGGAGAAATTGTGGCAGAGAAATAGTTTTCCGCGGTCCAGCGCACCCATTTCCCCTTAAGGTTTTTTTTTTGTAAGATAATGCAGGGGTTCGACAAAACAATATACACACTACGAAATTTTGCATTTTTTTTTTCACTTTTTTTAAAAACTAATAAAAAATGTAAAGAACTTTTGATGGTAACACATGTTACGGCGCATGTTTCCGGCCATAAATAATATCTCTACTGTAGTTAGGTGGTAAGCAGAATCGAATTAAAGATCAAAAACGTTTTGAACCAATATGATCTGAAAAATCTATATAAAATACAATTATTTTTGAGTTTATGTTTATTATTTAAGTTTCTGTAAAAAGATCATTTATCTAGAATATTTTAGGATATTATTAAATAGGGGAAAACAGAAGGTATAGTCTGCAAAGCTAGCCGCGACTTCACATAATGCAGAAGCTTATTTGGCCCACTCTTATTTCTTTCTCGGAGAAGAAACACTATTATAAATGAAACCATCAAAATAAGGGATGTTCTTATTTTATTGTGAGAACAATATTCTAAAAACAAATACTTTGAAATCTTTGACGAAAAAGTTTTTGATATTTAGCTCTCTCCTCCCCCCCCCCCCCCCCCATTCTGCTTACTCCCTAATTACACTAGAGATATTTTTTAAAGACGAATACGTTTGCCGCAACACTTGTAATAGTAAAAAAAAAAGCGTTTTACAATTTTATTTTAATTAGTTTTTATGAAATGTGAAAAATTGTAAAAATTACAAATTGTATGCATTATTTTGCCAACTCCTATGTACATGATTGCACTGTACTAATTATGCGCCTGTAAATTCAAACTCTGAAATTGCTTCCAAACAAACTGTCTCTTCAAAACACTTGTGTACATTAATTCAGGTTATGGGTTAGTGATATAGGTTTGTAATAAAATAAATACTGACCTGGCCTTGTCAATGGTAGTATCTACTCAACAGTGAAGATGGTTGGTTGGTTGGTTGACATATATATTCAGGTTTGTGCGCTTGGTCAGAGACCCGCTTATAAACCTTCGTCAAGTAAGACAGACACAACACACACACATAAGTGGATCCATCTAATTTTTAGAGACCAACTAGGGGGTCCCCGGAATTGGCTTGTCACCCCGAGAGGTATTGATTTGGTATGCGAACTTGGAGGACTTTGTGACCACGACGGATTTAACGTGCACCAGTCACCATTAGCGTACACGGGGGTCTTCGGAAGACAGCGGGACTCGAACTCGCAACCTTAGGGATGCCAGTCCAAGACCTTACCGACCAGGCTATCCCGGAACCACAACAGTAAAGAATAAGTGATGTTGATAGGTATACAGGGTCTCTGTGCGTTTTCCAGCTTCATATTTTACTCACCTTGATGAGTTTAAGCACAGGCAATTAAGACTCGTAATTTAGAACCCCTGGTCTAGATGAGGTTGACACCCGAAACAAACCAGTGGCGCTATCGTGAGCCGGACTTTTTGGCTGAGCAGGCCGTTTATAGGTATGCAGCAAAGAGTTCTATAGTAGGGTAGAGGAACGACTCGTACTGAGATGCCATCGGCAGCCATGGCTCACTACGGAGCGGGAATAGAGTGGCAAAAGAGCTAATTTCGGTTTAGAGGCCAATTGGAATCGAAGCTATTAAGGGTTTGTTTATCTAGGCTGCAAAGTTTAAGTGGTGTTCCTGTGGCATATAGCTCGCTCTGGCAACAATATTTAGATGTTTGGCAAGAAGGTGGTGGAGCTGAAATTTACGGGGTATTATTGGAAATGGCTGCTGAATGTAGTTCACTGAACCTATATTTCCAACCTATATGTCCACTGAACCTATTTTTTACTATATTTTAACTGGCTTATAAATTTTACCAAATGCAGCAGTTGATTTGAAATTTTGATACTGAGAAATGAAGTACACCCAGGGCAAAGGCGGGAATCGAACCCGCACCCGTTACAGCACGCGAACTGTTATGTCCTGCGATCCAAACCACTAGGCCATCGAGCCCCACATGCCACCCTATATTTTCTGCGTGTTGATCCATGGTGCTGTTGCCAAGTTCAGTCTCTACCCTACTCTCTTTGGTATGCAGTTATTTTGGCAATGCCCGAGACCGAACCTGGAACCTTTCGCATGCAAGGCACGCGTCTTACTTACTTGGCTTCCCAGCCTATTTGATTAGGGTGGATTAAGCCTTTTGTACATTCAGACCCAGAACTGAGAGCCATTCTTTTGTGGCACCATAACTATACATCTGTGTCTTTTGCTGCTAATTTTGTCGCTCATCAGATTACAATTTAATATATGATGGGCCCGATATTAAATCTTGCTGAGTTTAGTTTAGTTTGAATTATCGTGGCACTAGAGCTACACGAGGGCTATTGGCGACGGGCGTCGTATTTTAGAACCACAGTCAAGTGATGAGCCGACACCTGAGTAGGCACACAACGCAACCGTTAAGGGCGACATCGAACGCAGCGTTAGGACTTTGAAGGATATTTAACGTGCACTCCCTCTACTCGGGGTATTATTCGTCGGACATTTTCGGCTGCACGGGCCGTTTATAGGTCGGCAGTTATTTTGGCGATGCCCAGACCCGAACTTCAGACCTTTCGGATGCTAGGCGAATGCCTAACCGACTGGGCAAATCTTGCTGAGAGTACCCATGCCAAAAAAGGTACGTTTAGGGATGAACTAAGTGATCTATAGTAATCACATATGACTTGCATGTATATGATTTTCCCAGCGTGAAAATTGATCACTGACTTGGCTTGGGACTGAACCCGCAGTCTTGAGGTTATGAATGGATGTTTAAGTTTAATGGCACAAAGGCATAGAGAGCCATACTGCGCCAAACTCTAGGTTCTTCAACATAAAACGTTGAAAATGTTCATAAAAGTGAGACATGACATTTCTTGAGGGGCACTTAACCTCTGAGCCGCACTGAGACACAACACTAACTTATAATAAAATTAACTGTTTTGCCGCACCTTAACAAGAATTTCGTTATTTCTCCAGGCTATCCATCACGATGTGCTCGTGCTTGTGCAGGTGTCTGTTCGCCATCGCGTGGTTCTTGATCCTGATCTTCATCGCATATCCCGTCGCGTTCTTCATGTGCGGGTGGTATGTTCTGCTGTGCCCCTTAGAGGCATGTTGCCCGGCATGCGACTGCATCACCAAGTTCCTGCTCAAGTGCACGCAGCTGCCTTTAATCTGCACCAGGAACATGCTGGAGGGAAAGGGATTCTGCTAATCTGTCTTCTGCCTAAAGCAGTAGCACATCTTTAGATTTAGTGCTTCGTAGATTCAAAGATATTGATTCCGCGCCCTGCAATTAAAGTATTCCCTCGCCTAGCTGGTTCTTGAACAGGTTGAACAGTCCACTCAGCTAACTTTCATATACACCAGGAACATGGTGGAGGGAAAGGGATTCTGCTGAATTCGTCTTCTGCCTCCAGCAGTAGCCCATCTTTAGATTATAGTGCTTCGTAGATTCAAAATTATTGATTGCAATAAACAAAGTATTCCCTCGCCTAGCTGGTTCTTGAACAGGTTGAACAGTCCACTCAGCTAACTTTCATATACACCAGGAACATGGTGGAGGGAAAGGGATTCTGCTGAATCTCCAGCTGGATTTGCCCATCTTTAGCTTTTAGTGTTTCGTAGATTCAAGGATGTATTGATTCCGCAACCTGCAATAAACAAATGTATAAATCTCCCGTAGCCTGGTTCTTGATGATATTCATCGGGTAATTCACGCATCTACCTCTTTAGCTGTACTAGGAACATGCAAGAAGGAAATAAATTCTGCTGAATCCGTGTTCTGTCTCCAGGAGTAGACTATGTTTATCTTTTAATGCTTAGTAAATTCAAAAATATATCGATTCTTTACGCTACAATAAACCGAATGTGTTACCGCATCTATCTATGTTATTGGAAGGAAAGGGATTCTGCTGACTCTGGTGTCCTTACATCCAGCAGTAGTCCATTTTTACCGTTTAGTGATTCATAAATTCAAGAAGGTATTATTTCCACAACCCTGCAATATAAAGGTATTCAAATGCTCCTATCGCCTGGTTCTTGATCAACACTCTTAAAACAAACGAGCGGTTTTAACTCAGTCTGAGTTAATTTCCACTCCTTTCCGTGCCGAAAATGCACTTCTATAGGAATGAATTTCACTCTTTTTCGGAGTGGGTAAAAGAAATAAAAGAAAACAATTTGCGTCCTACACTCCTAAAACGAGCGGTTTTAACTCAGTCTGAGTAATTTCCACTCCTTTCCGGTGCTGAAAATGCACTTCTCCTATAGGAGTGAATTTCACTCCTTTGTTTTAAGAGTGAAGATGATCTAAAGCGAGAAGTTCGCGCACCTACCTAACCTATGTATATTTGAAGGAAAGGAATTCTGGTGAATCTATTAGTCTAGTGAATAAAGGAGTTTTACCATACAAAAGGTCCGGTATCGCTGATTTTTTTGTATGTTGTGTGTGACCCCTAGGAAGTAATAAGTGTGAATTTTCGTCATCCTCGTTCTATTGCTTTTTCCGCCATCTTGAAAATACGTTCGAAATTTCGCCCATTTTCTAGTTTTTGGCCTATAACTTTTCTCCTAAGCATTTTTATATAGAACTTTTCGACACAAAGTTGTAGAAAACAAAATTCTCTTCAAAATCGGTATTAAAAGTTATTTTTTATAACAAACAGTTTAAGAGCTGCGAAGCAGCAAAAAGGGTGTAAAATCGAGTGTTTTGATTTTTTTTTACTTTTTCACGACTTTCTATCACCGTAACTCACACAAGACTTCATTTTAGCAATAAAATATGATTTTACAAATTGTAGGAAATTTAATTTTCTATAAAATACACTTATCAAAAGTAAGTTTCTTAGAGATTCCATTAAGAAAGGTTAAATTTACAGAAACACAAAAAAGGGCTATTTTCACCCGACGATACAGTGTTTTATTATTTAACCTATAGCTCTTTCCCAGTGTATTTTTAGTGTTTTTGTGAATACAAAACTTGTTCAAAATAATTTTTTCTGTTAAAAGGTCACTTTGTGTGTTCCATACGAGGAAATGTAACAGAGCTACGTAGTACGAAAAGTGGCGTAAATTCTTGAATTCCGCCAAAAGAGTTTTTTAACCCCTTACAATCTCAATAATTAAAAAAATCCTTGTTTTAGCGGATTATAATCATTATGAAACTAGTAGATATTTCATGATTTCTTAAACCAGTGTCTGGTTTCTTCACAAATCTTTGGATCTGTACGGACCCCCCAGTTGTAGCCAATATTTCGGATGTGCTCATTTTCCCTAAACACTTAACCTTTCCCATTTTCCCCGCTGCTTCAAATGGAGTTACACATGCGATTCCTCCCATGGCATGAAATGTTCCATGACCGTCTATTGTGTTGACATTAAAGTCGGCATTGTCAAAAACGAGCTGGCAGAAAGCATCAGCATTGGGAATTTTGAGGGATGGTTGTGATTGTGCTATAGATGATGCTTCAAGTAATTGTGCTTCATGGTGACTAGAAGAAAACCCAAGAGATGACATCATATCAATAAGGAGTTTAGAACCAAACTTCCTATACATGCATACACTCAATCCAGTTAGAAGAGGTGACACAAAGGATCTGGGTCGTGTAGCAGCAATTATAGCATGCGATATAGCTACAATCGTCCTCTTCCATTTCTCCAAAGGCCCTTTTTTGTTCTTCAGTATTACTGTCTCAAGAAGCGTCAGTAAAGATTTTGGGATATCAGACTCCACAGTATTCAAAAATTGATCAGGGGGAGGATATTCAGTGATATTGTAAACATGGGAGCGAATATCCTCTGTAATTATATCGGCAGCTGCTTTTACTACTCTCAGCCTTTCTTCCTCAGGATTTGACTGTTTATTTGCATACCAATTTTCAGTCAATATTTTATACCCTGTATTTTTGAAACATACAGTAGATTTATTGCATGTTTCTACAAAAAGTATGTCTTCTCCATATTTATTCAGTAAACGAGATTTTACTGTCCTTCGGTCAACCTGACATCCTTCCTTAATTGCATTCATTAATTGAGAAAATGAGAATTGACATTCCTCTTTGTTTTCTTCAAGAAAAGAATAAACACAATTCATTGCTTCGTCTGCTTTGGTACACGGTCTGTAACCCTTTGGAAACGTGGTCAAGTTCGGTGCCTGGTACAACTTTTTTTGACAGTCGTGGTGGTATTTAGCATCAACCAGAACTAGATCCGAATATGGAGCAATCCGGTAAATGACCTTTTCAGCCCATTCGTCTCCTCGTATCTTAGCTGCTTCCAAAAACTTGTCTCTTTGATCTTTCTTCTCCACCAAATGAACTGCGTTTCTTAAAGCAACCGGAAGTTTCTTCTGCTTCTTTTCATAGTCGGATTCAATAGATTCCCCACATAAGAAGCAATGTCCTATAAAGTCAAAGTTCCCACAATCAATTCGGAACTGCTGCGGTGAAGCGATGACTGGTCCTACTACTTGATTGACTTGATGTGAGACTTGGCGTAAGAATACATTTATCCTTCTCTCATCGCAATAATTTTTTGAGCATGCCCTATGAACTTGAATAATATCCCTTTTCTTCAAAAATCTGGTATAATCCTTTCGTCCCCGTTTAATACTTGATTTTAATAACGTTTTAATTCCCTTTTTCTTCACTGTAGCCGCAAACCCTTCTTCTAAACTTTTTTTACATATAAAACACACAATATCTGAAGTCATAGAGTCTTGAGATAACGAGGCCATTGCCTAATCATCAAGTTACTTTGATTTTTGGAAGACAAAATGCAGCTAATGTCGAACAGTACTTTAGTAATCCACTTGAACATAAATTAAGTGCTTCAAATTTATTGAAATAGATAAATACGGAGTTTCACGACTATTAACTAGAACAAAAGAATTTGATTAAGAAAAAAACCTAAATAACTTTAATACAAATATTATCAATTGAATTTTTTTGTCATGAATGTGCGTAGCCATTAAGAACTGGATTTAAGTAGTTGATCGCAGTCTGAATATTTCTTGTAAACCAAAAATACGGTAAACTAATAAACAAGCTTTTTGATGGCTTAATTATAAAATAAAACGAAAAAATAACATTAAAAAAATCGGTGTAAGTTATTTTACTCGCTTGAAAAATCTACTCTGTAAAGTTTGGAATGTAACTAGAAATATTTAATGACAATAGATGACAACGATTTCTAGCATTCAAATTAAGACAAAAGAAAAGTATCTTACTTTTTCATGAACTCGATATATCAGTAGTAAAAAAACTTGGATGGAGAGTTATATGTTTCTGACGAACCATATACAAAACTCAACACATTTGAGTTTGGTTGTCTCTAGGCTAATTCACTAGGCTGATCCACTTTATCTTTCCATGGAAATCTTGACAAATTCCATTCCTGACCACTATTTTCTCGTAAAAGGACTTTCGTTACCATAGTTATTGTTATGGTTGCTATGGTGAATCTAAATGAAAGTATACTTATATCCATTCGACAACTCTGTACCTTTAGCAAAACATGTAACGGCTTCTGCTTATATTTAAAAAAAATATACCTTAATTCTTTGGTAATGAACTTAAAATTACTTTTATGACCTTACTAATATAACAAATGATGATATCTATAAGTTTCATAAAAATTATGATCCTAAAACTATGATTTTTTTTAATTATTGGGATTGTAAGGGGTTAAAAAAACTCTTTTGGCGGAATTCAAGATTTTACGCCACTTTTCGTACTACGTAGCTCTGTTACATTTCCTTGTATGGAACACACAAAAAGATCTTTTTATAGAAAAAATTATTTTGAACCAGTTTTGCATTCACAAAAACACTAAAAAATACACTGGGAAAGAGCTATAGGTTAAATAATAAAATATTGTATCGTTGGGTGAAAATAGCCCTTTTTTGTGTTTCTGTAAATTTAACCTTTCTTAATGGAATCTCTAAGAAACTTACTTTTGATAAGTGTATTTTATAGAAAATTAAATTTCCTACAATTTGTAAAATCATATTTTATTGCTAAAATGAAGTCTTGTGTGAGTTACGGTGATAGAAAGTCGTGAAAAAGTAAAAAAAAAATCAAAACACTCGATTTTACACCCTTTTTGCTGCTTCGCAGCTCTTTAACTGTTTGTTATAAAAAATAACTTTTAATATCGATTTTGAAGAGAATTTTGTTTTCTACAACTTTGTGTCGAAAAGTTCTATTTAAAAATGCTTAGGAGAAAAGTTATTGGCCAAAAACTGGAAAATGGGCAAAATTTCGAACGTTTTTTCAAGATGGCGGAAAAAGCAATAGAACGAGGATGACGAAAACTCACATTTATTACTTCCTAGGGGTCACACACAACATATAAAAAATCAGCGATACCGGACCTTTTGTATGGTAAACCCCCTTTTTGAGTATCTATTCACCGGACTATATGTCGTATCTCCAGTAGTAGCCCATCTTTAGCTTTTAGTGCTTCGTAGATTCAAGGATATATTGATTCCGCGCCCTACAATAAATCAAATATACAAATGTTTCGTCGTCGCCTGGTTCTTGATCATGACGATCTTCTTCGGATAGTTCAAGCAGCTGCCTTTAATCTGCACCAGGAACATGCTGGAGGGAAAGGGATTCTGCTTTACCTGTCTTCTGCCTCCAGCAGTAGCCCATCTTTAGCTTTTAGTGCCTCGTAGATTCAAGGGTATATCGATTCCCCACTCTATAACAAACAAAATGTACAACTGTTTCCTATCCTATCTGGTTCTTGAACATGATGATCTTCATCGGGTATTTCACACACCTATACCTCTAATCTGCACTAGGAACATGCTGGAAGGAAAGTGATTCTGCTGAATCTGGTGTCCTTATTTCCAGCAGTAGCCAATTTTTAGCGTTTCATAAATTCAATGATATTTTGATTTCCCACCCTACAATAAACAAGATGCACAAATGTCCCTTTAACTATACTAGGAACATGCTTGTAGGAAAAGAGACTCTGCTGAATCTGTTTCTTACCACCATCAGTAGTCCATGTGTAGCATTGCTGCATTCAACCAAAACAACGTCTTATTTTTCAGCCCACAGCAATCACGATGTGCAAGTGTCTGTTCTCCGTCGCCTGGTTCTTGATCCTGATCTTCATCGCGTACCCCATCGCGTTCTTCTTGTGCGAGTTCTACGTCCTGCTGTGTCCTCTGGAGGCCTGCTGTTCGGGGTGCGAAGGCGTCACCCAATTCCTGCTCAAGTGCACACAGCTGCCCTTAATCTGCACCAAGAACATGCTGGAGGGAAAGGGATTCTTTTGAATTTGCGACTTAGCACCAGTAGTCCCTGTGTGACGATGAATCAACTACTTTACTTCGAAGTTGACCAAAGTCACTTAATATTGACTATCACTAATAGTACAGATCCCCGACAACTAGCGATTTTGGCGATAAATATATCCTCGGGTGGTGAATGGAAGTATATCTTCTATAATAATACTCCGCGCTTTTAAGACTCTTTATGTTAGTGGAGTTAAATATATAGTGACTCTAGCACCATACCACTAGTAGCCCATTGGTAGCTCTTGTGTAACTTTGATTTAACCACTGTACTTCGACGTTGATTTTACGCCAGATTCACTCGATATTGACACTCACTAATACGTATAGAGCCATGACAAATAGCAGTTTAGGCGAAAAATACTTCCATTCACCACCCGAGGACATGTATGTCCTCTAATGATACCGCCTTGCTTTTACGATTCTTTATGTTAGTGGAGTCAAATGTCTAGTGACTCTAGCACCAAACCACCAGTAGCCTTTGGGTAGATCTAGTGCGACTCGAATTCAATCATTGTGCTTATAGTATCTGCTTACACATAGATTCAAGATTTCTCTGACTCTTTTTTTAGTCTGCCGTGGGCAGGTAAACTGCAGTATATAATCTAAAGAATTGAACCCTTGTTGTAAGCACTCAATAACACTAAACAATACGAAATTTTAGTAAAAGACCAATTTTTTTAGGTAAAAATGGTCCAATTCATTGTTGCGGTTATTACAGTTTACAATCCCATGGCAGTACTGCTCTTCATGCGCAACCAACAGAATGTGAAGCATGCGTCACCGAAAACACTACATGCCTCAATATTTGACCACTGTATGTTAACTTAATCGCGTGCCTCAAGAGTTAGAAAACCATGTACTGATAGTTAGATTAGTTTGAATTATCGTCGCATTAGAGCTACACATGGGCTACTGGCGACGGACGTCGTAATTTAGAACCATGATGTACGGATAGAGCTTTTCAATACTTTTTGTACTGAAATTAAAGCTTTATAAAACCAGATCATAGTAATAGTTGAATTAAAGTGTTACACATTAGCTAGGTATTTCTAATAAGCTTGCAGTTATATATTTTATTATTTGAAAACAAACGCACCAAGTTCCGCACTGTAAAACGTTTTGGGTTCATTACTCCGAACAATAAGAGGAAGTGTCAAGTTTTCTCAGATTGAACAAGTGAACATGTATTCCAACTTACTCTTTTTTCATACAAAATTTTTAATTGTAAGTTACATAAAAAGTTTCCTCCATTTTTTAGAAGTACAGTTGCACCAAAGTTTTACTGTGAAGAAAGGTAAAATCTTAAAAGTAAAATTTCGACGAATTAACATTAAAGGTTTTTATCTCTGACCATTTAATTGAAATCTACATTTATCATTTAATTGAAATCTACATTTAATCTGACCATTTAATTGTTAGCTCTTCTTTTTACAGGCATGGCTTTTTTTGGTAGTTCAGATATTTTTCAATCCTAAAATTCATTTTTTGCTCCTTTCTCTCTCCCACACAAATACTCGTTTTGGGTTCGACATGTGTTTATTTTTGATAAGATATTAGGTTTTTATCTTTGAAGTTTTTCTTATCAATGACTAACACATGTATCACCAATGTCTTATAAAACCGGCTGACTGTTCATAAGGGACTGTATGTTGATTTGCCAAATATACAAAAAAAAACCAGTTTAGTTTCTGTTATACATTAAGATAGAATAAAAAGTTACCAATCAACCATTGGTGCAACTGTACTTCTAAAAAACGGAGGAAACTTTTTATGTAACTTACAATTAAAAATTTTGTATAAAAAAAGAGTAAGTTGGAATACATGTTCACTTGTTCAATCTGAGAAAACTTGACACTTCCTCTTATTGTTCGGAGTAATGAACCAAAAACGTTTTACAGTGCGGAACTTGGTGCGTAGACATACAGAAGGACATACTGTAGCACATACAGAAGGACTCTAATTATCTGAAGCGTTGCTAATTATGCGAATTTCAGAAAAAAAAAAAATCTGTTCATCTGTTACTGTGGTTATGTTGGATGTACTTTTTTTGGACGGACCAAAAAAAATTACTGGGCATGACATACAGCAAAGACAAACAGTAACAAATAGGCCGGTTATAAATGTTTTTTTTATGCATCGTATATAAACTTTTGTGAAACCAAGATTCTTAGATAAATTGAATAAGAAAAGCTATTGCAAAAGCTAATTACAAAAACTGCCTTTACACTTTGGTTTTAATTTTGTTGATGATGACCTAAAACAGAACCACATGATCTCACAGCCCAACAATATAGTAAGTAATTGATTTAATGTACCCATTTTTCCAATTCATTATCCGAATTTCTGAATGTGGTTAGGTCCCAATTGCTTCGGATAATTGGAGTTCTACTGCAACTAAATATAATGCTTGCTGCGATATACGATCAAATATGCTTATGCTATAGTATTTTGATACTTCACGTTTCGTTAAAAATAATTTAGTTAAAACTAATAATAATAGTTTCTTTTAATTATATCACGTTCTATTTTTGAAGAACTTATTCGCATTTTAGTTAAGTTTATATTAAGTAAATTAATAATCTTGTATAACTTACCTCCTAATCGCCAAATGTGGTTAGTTAGAAGGAAACTCTTCATTTGCGATATACTTGATTTATATTTCTTATTGTGTATCTATAATAAAAGAATAAAGTACATTTTTTTAATATGTGTGTTTCAATGGCTTATTATTTTCTTAAGCATATGCTTAAAAATATTTCATTCATATTTTTTCAAATAATCAGTTACTGCCGCATACCATCAGTCGGCCGCATACAAAAATATGGCCTTTTTAATAAAATATTTTCAATGTTAAAAATAATCTCGTGCATATGAACTGTTCCATATGACGTAGGAGTAACCAGATCAGATTTGTTTTAGTGATTAACTTTTCAACTGTGAAATCATTATTAAATTTTCATAAATCATATTTATTAACGTTGTTTTTATTTGAAATAATACAAAAAGCTATTACTTAAAAAAAATTACAACTATACTTAACAACTTATACTTAAAATTTTTACAACTATACCTAACAACTTATACTTAAAATTTTTTACAACTATACTTAACAACTCATACTTAAAAAATTTAACAACTTATACTTAAAATTTTTTACAACTAGACAGTTGAATTATAAACTGAATACGTAGAAAGCTTTCAAGAAAGGGGTTTACGCTGGAAAATATGATGTAGTAGCCTTCAAGGTAGCGGTGCGTACTAGGTGATATTCAGATTTTTCTTAAATACGTAGTTCTATGTCGATTCGAGTTCGATTTTGTGTGGTACTATTATAAATTGTAATAAAAAGCATAATAAAGGAGAGGGAAAATCATTTTTTGTCTGCCTTTGTATTAAATAAAGGAAAAGTCCACCGGAGAAAACTAAATAAACATAGCTATACTTCTCCCCTTCATCAATAATATAAAAGTAATCAATAATATATGAATCACGCCATTTGACTATAGAAATTTATTCATCCATCTTTTCCTCAATACAAAATCAAGATGAGACAGCTTAAAAACCTAAATATAGGTCGAGAAGCATAAAATTGACAAAACAAAACGTTAAACAACGCAACTATAAGATTGTTGGTCTTTCGAAGAGTTACTATAGGGCTTTGAGGGGGATACTGTACAGCTCTATTGCTATAGAACTGTACCGGCTCTGCTTTAATGAAATATATTATTAAATTAAACATCAAATTGTATAAATCTAATGAAATGTAAATTCTAAGTAGAAACAAAGAACTTTGTGAATTAATTAAAAATATGATTACATAAATTTTCGTCGTTAAATCGAATCAGAGACATGATCTTAATTTTAAACAGAAACTATCCAAATGGAATGTGTCTGACTTCGAATTTGGTAATATACTGTAAAAACCAGATTAATTCGATTACCGTACCTTTATAGTATAAGCATTTAAAAAAAATAAGAAATTTGTTAAACGATTTATTTTTATTACAAAAATAATTTGATTATTGTGTGTTTCGAAATATCACCTGCTAGGCTCCGCATCAAACAAAGTGGTTCTGTTTGGGTAATTTAATTATTTCCGTCTGTCTATATCTAGCCTCCTCTTGGGAGCTTTAACACAGCCAGTTACGCCTCGTAACATAAAACCGCTGTCAAGTGACGAGGAAGGCACCCTCGAGGAAGAGCCGACCAAAGATTTCTTTAGTAGGGTAGAGGAACGAATCCTACTGAGCTGCCATCGGCAGCCATGGCTCACTACGGAGCCCGAATAGAGTGGCAAAAGTGCTAGTTAATTTATAATTTTGATACTGAGAAAGGAAGTACACCCAGGGAAAAGGCGGGAATTGAACCAGCACCTGTTACAGCGCGCGGACTGCTAGCGTTATGGCCTGCGATCCAAACCACCCGGCCATCGGGCCCCACATGCCACCCTATATTGTCTCCGTGTTGGTCCATGGTGCTGTGCCGTAGTGACCTACTTGATCTGGGCACGGGATCTGGCCTCGGATCGGAAGGTCCTGCTAAATCGGTCCCGGTACCACGGTCCTCCCGGTCCCGGAACTCGAACGACATCGTACTATTACGGTCGTGAGGACCTTGGACTCCGCTGACTTAACGAGCTCGTCTGTCCCGGTGTGTGCGCGTATGATTTAGTCAACCAACCAACTTACAACTTTCCTTTGGGCCGTAGTGAGCCTAGTGGTCAGCGTCTCGGTCTCGGGATCGGAAGGTCCTGCTATCGGGTCCCGGTACCACTGAAGACCTACCGAGTATATGCGGAGTACGTGCTCGTTAAATCTGTTGGGTCCGAAAGTCCTCTAAGTTCTCATACCAAATCAATACCTCTGGGGGTGACAAGCCAATTCTGGGGATCCTCTAGTTGGCCTCTGTCTCTAAAAATTAGATGGATCCACTTATGTGTGTGTGTTGTCTGTTGTGTCTGTCTTACTTGACGAAAGTTTATAAGCGGGTCGCTGACCAAGCACACAAACCTGAATATATATGTCTACCAACCAACCAACCATGGTGCTGTTGCCAGGTTCAGTCTCTATCCTACTATAGAACTCTTTGGAGCCGACGAGGAAGAAGTTGGCACACAAGTGGACAGCGACATCGTACTCTAAATCCGTCCGGACTTTGGACTCCACAGATTTAACGAGCATATCTGTCCCAGTATACTCGGGTATTTTAGTTGGAAATTTGGCTGTATATATTACCGTCTATTGGAAAGCAGTGACTGCCACCGGGGGGTTCTGATTAAGTTAGCTTGAATTAACGACGCACTAGAGCTACACGAGGGCTAACCAGTGGTTCTGTATTAGCGATCTTTAAGTTGAAAACTACTGTACTAACAGGCCAATAGATGCTTATTAAAATAATGCGACATCTCAGCTAGCATCCAATAACAATGTGAGTTTCGATACACGGAACTCGAACGACATCGTACTTTGTGAGACCTGACTCCGGACTCGAGCGTCTGTCCCGGTGTGTGCGCGTATGATTTATCACCAACCACTTAAACCCGGCGTAGTGAGCCTAGTGGTCAGCGTCTCGGTCTCGGGATCGGAAGGTCCTGCGATCGAGTCCCGGTACCACTGAAGACCTACCGAGTATATGCGGAGTACGTGCTCGTTAAATCTGTTGGGTCCGAAAGTCCTCTAAGTTCCCATACCAAATCAATACCTCTGGGGGTGACAAGTCCAATTCTGGGGATCCTCTAGTTGGCCTCTGTCTCTAAAAATAGATGGATCCACTTATGTGTGTGTGTTGTCTGTTGTATCGTCTTACTTGACGAAGGTTTATAAGCGGGTCGCTGACCAAGCACACAAACCTGAATATAATGTCTCTTGACCAACCAACCAACTTTCCTTTCCTAACATCTAAAAAATTAGTGGCCTGTTAGGTTTGATTGCAGCCCATTACGCTAACAGTCTGCACACTGTACCGGGTGCGGGCCCGATACCCTCCTTCACCGTGGGTGTACTTTCTCTCGTCACTAAAAATTCTGTCTGTGTCTTACTTGACAGAGGTTTATAAGTAGATCTCTGATCCAGCACACAAACCAGAAAATACACGTACCAAATTACCTATGACCTAACTCAAGGAAACCGTTTAGTGTAATCGTACAAGCGGTGCCGAATTTTTGATCCATGAAAGATTTTAAGGATATCAGTTACACACATTTAGTATTCGTAAGGTAAATCGTTTCTATAAGCGGGTCTTTGTGACCAAGCACACAAACCTGAAAATATATGTCTACCAACCATCTCTTTGCAGTGGAATTTTGCCTCAACCCACCTGGTCACAGGATTATTTTTGAGTTGCGTTGAGTTTGAGTTGCGTTGAGTTTAAATATCGTCGCACTAGAGCTACGGGGGCACCGTAGCCCAGTCGTCAGAACATCGGCCTCCCATACAGAAGGTCATGCGTTCAAAATCCGTCCACTTCCTATAGACGGATATTTAATGGTAAAAAAATGAAAGGGATTCCCGAGTACACTGGGACAGACGTGCTTGTTAAATCTGTGGAAACAAAGTCCCGCCGGCGTTAGAGTACGATGTCGCTCTAAGTCTAGTTGGGTGACAACTCGGGTGTGACGTAATTCACTTGACCGTGGTTCTAAATTACGAGACTTTGTTAAAGCTTCTAAAGGTTGCTAGAAATAGACAGCCGAAAACGGTTAAATACGATATGACTAGAGCTACACGAGGACTATTGGCGACGGTCGTCATAATTTTGAACCACAGTCAAGTGACAAGCCGACACATGAGTTGGCACCCAACGCCACTTTTGAAAGCGACATCGTAAGCGGTGTCGGGAATATGAAGCATATTTAACGTGCACTGCCTCTACACGAAGTATTATTCGTCGAACTCTTTAGCTTCACAGACCGTTTATACGACGGCAAGTATTTTAGCAATACCCGGACCCGAACCTAGGATCTTCCGTGTGTAAGGCAAGAGCTTAACCGACTGAGCTCCCTAGCCCAGGAATATTTTTGAAAATATTAGAAGCGGGGTTTTATTAATTATATTTCAATGTCTAACTCTACCGAATTTTTAAAAAATAGCTATTTCAAACGTAAACTTAATATTTGTAAAAGCAATTATTTGTTTGATAACGAACCTAATCTCATTGATTTTAATATAGCAATGAAGACACAACATTTCTTCTTAAATCGAGTTTATAACAACCATTTAACGGTTTTCTCCAATCGTTACAAAGTTATTTCATTAGAAATGCAACAATGCATTCTTGAAAGCAACCATTAAACTGGAAGGAAATAATTCTCAATGTTTTTAAATGCCTTTTGCTTGCAACAAACAATCCAAACAATGGTAGATAAAACCTTTTATTTCTGTGAATTTGATTCCAGCTTCAGATTTTCAACTCAAGTTTCGTATATAGAGTTAGTGTTTTAAAAAAAGATTTGAAATAAGATTATTCAAGAGTTGAACTTTTAAAATACGTAGTTCTAGCGATGATTCTCTACCTGAAAATTATTGGTTGAATCAACGTTGCACTAGAATCTCATGAGGCCGTG
This sequence comes from Oedothorax gibbosus, assembly GCA_019343175.1. Lineage (NCBI taxonomy): Eukaryota > Metazoa > Arthropoda > Arachnida > Araneae > Linyphiidae > Oedothorax > Oedothorax gibbosus. The sequence continues at coordinate 41,346,215 of CM033271.1, forward strand.
GCGACGAGTGTTAAAAATTTCCGGCCATGGTAAATCTATTAAAATTTCCTTATTTTTCTTAGCAAATTATTAAATACGGCTAGTATAAACTCAAAAGCTTTCTATTAGGATTTACTTGGCTACACAATATTCTAAATTTTATCTAAACTATTAGCAGCATACATTAAGTTAAACAGCAAAATCTACAACCATATCCGATTTAAATGATGAATAAAAAAAATTTAAACTAAAAAATTCAAAAATGCGATTTTTTAAATTTATTATCTAAGATATTTTATATTCAAACTTATAAGCAATATAGAAAAAACAATGTATTTAGCTTGACAATAAACTGAAATTTCGCATTGCAAAAAAAAAACGAAATTTTTTCTTGCTATTTTAAAATAGAAATATAATTTCAGATTATCTCCACTTTAATCATAACAACAATGATTTCATCATAAATCAAACTAATTATTAAGGGGGAATGGACGCGCTGGACCGGGGGTCTCCAAAGCAAAGCGCATCAGTGTTAATCCTATGGAGAAATTTTTTTTTCTCTGCCACATTTCTTCGGCTGTATTGAATATTTTTGCAAGCGGATTTTTTTTTGTATGATAAATGTAGCTGACTTACAAGTTCCGACCTTCCCACTTTTTGAAATTGGTTCGAATATTTTTTTAAATTTTCAATAAATAATTTTACACAAAATATTCGAAGCAATTTAAAAAAGTGGGAATATAGAGACCTGTAAGTTAACTACATTTATTATTTAAAAAAAAAACCGTTTGTAAAAAATATTCAATACAGCTGGAGAATTGTGGCAGAGAAAATAGTTTTTTTTTTCCAATTGGATTAACACTGAGGCACTTGAGTTTGGAGACCCGCAATCCAGCGTCCCCATTCCCCCTTAATAAGAAGCTCTAGCACAGTTTGGCACGACGACTTGATTCAGTATTTCTTTGGCAACTTTTATACTAAGAAATACCGATTAATGAAAGCTACAAAAGAATGATTTGCCATATCCGAAACTTTCGATACTTAGCAACAAAAAAAAATCATAATTCCACAACACCTAACAGTGTGTACTAGAGAGCTGTATCATCCCATAAATTAGTTTCTTGATCTTTTTCGCTATTTGCCACTTCTGGTGACCCTTTGACAAATCTCATCTTACTCATTACAGTCCTAAAATCGTCCATTTTGTTTTTAAGCTATCATCACCAGTTAGCTCTTCCATAAAAAGAGCTGGGAATTTTCTCATCGAGTCTTCTATTCCTTGGCAAGTAATTGTTGGATCTATTTTCAATAGATACTTGCAAATATCTTCAATACTCGCCCCAAAACTATGTAAGTGTAGAAAAGCCCCGAGTGCAGCAATACGATGCGCCTCTTTTTCAACAAGATTTACACCTATATCACTTTGATTGAAGTCATTCTTTTTATTCTGGTTGTTACTTTCGTTGTTCTGAATGCCATTTTCATTATTGTGGTTGCAAGCGTCTTTATTTTGAATGTCATTTTCATTGCTTTGTTTGCCAGTTTCATTACTGTGTCTGACAGTTTCATTATTCGGAATTTCATTTTCTTCAGACTGGTAACCTGCATATTTAATATTCTCAATATCATTTCCATTACTGTGATTTCTAGTTTCATTATTCATGGTGTTATTTTCGCTATTGAAGTAGCCAGCATCATTATGATCAATGTTATTTTCACTCTTGAAGTAGCCAGCATCATTATGATCAATGTTATTTTCACTCTTGAAGTAGCCAGCATCATTATGATCAATGTTATTTTCACTCTTGAAGTAGCCAGCATCATTATGATCAATGCTATTTTCACTCTTGAAGTAGCCAGCATCATTATGATCAATGTTATTTTCATTATTGAGGTTGGCAGTTTTATGATCCTGAATGTCACTAATCTGGTTATAAGTCATAGTCTCTGCAGCTTTCAAATCTACATTTGGTTGGTCTTTTTCTGTTAGTAAGATTTCGCTTTGAACCATTTTCTGCTCCTTTTTCCTGTTTACAAATGCTTCCCAGGACTTGCACTTATCTATTTCTTCAATATATTCCTTCCACTTTTTAATTTTACTTCTATAAGCAGACTTTTTGAAGTTTTTCTTAACAGTTTCAGAACATGCCACGCTGAATGCTTTCAATATCATGCCACAGTAGCCTTGGCGAACTAATTCATCAAACTTAGTTGGGTCACTTGTAAATCTGGAAATAAAACCATACATTGTTTCCAAAACAATAAAATATCTGTTACAGGTGAACATTGTGCATTTTCCTTCTTTCATCCAAAAAACAACCTTATTTAAGGAAGTTTTGGGAACATGATCTTGCTCAAGGCTTTCAATCAAGTTTCTAAAAGGCCTTTTCCAGTTTTTTGGGTATAGCCTTTTTGAAAGGGAATTGCTCGTGGTGCTTTCCTGTTGAGCACAGTTTTTAAGTTCCAGTTTCGTCTTCTTTAAAGCTGAAACTGCTTCCCATGACTTGCAACAATTTATTTCTTCAATGAACTGCTTCCACTTTACAACTTGATTTTTGAACTGGTTCAAGTTATCCAAAACAGTTTCAGAACAAGCCAGAGTGAAAGCCTTAAGTATCTGGTTGCAGTGATTTTTTCTAACAAATTCCTCAAACTTATTTGCTGCACTTGTATACCTGGCAACTGAAGCATGCACTGCCTTCAAAACAAGGAACAAATTCAGATAATTACTCTTTGTAGATTTTCCCCATTCCAACCAAAAAATGAGAACATTAACACATCGTTCGATCATGCGATCTTGTTCGAGATCGCGAATCAACTGGGCAGCATTTTTTTTGGAATAGCGTGGATACGATAGTTTTTCACAATCGAATCCGTGCTTTTTTACCCAAATAGGAGCAAACTCAACTTTTATTGTACCAGTTAAAGGTACATCCTTATAAACTCCACCAACCTTATATCCATTGAGTCTAGTCACATTGTCCACGCCGGTCTGGCACGCATATGTAATTTGAAACACACCTCTCTCGACGGTCCTAATTTGTTGTGTTTTTCCACAAAGTTTAAACGTAGATTTCACATTACAGTATTTTAAAATATGTGGAAATCCAGAGATTACTACAGTTTTGCATCCAGGAAGCTGTTCTACCTTGGGAATAATCCCATTTTGCGGGGGATACAGGGTGAAGTGTCTGTAAACCTTGGGAGCAAGTACTACACTTTTAACATGTTTGGATGTCAATTTTTTCATTAGTTGCTTTCTTCCACCGAAATGGCATTTTTCTTTTGAAAAATCAAAAACTTGTTTATCAAAAGAGATCTTTGGTGGTGGTCTTGCATATATCGAAACTTGGGGATTTCGAAAGTTCGATTCGATATTGCTTGGTCCGAGAGACGCAGTCTTTACATCACATAAATAGGTGTTATTTGTGAATGTACTAGTGTTTTCTTTTGAAAAATCAAAAAATTGTTTATCAAAAGAGATCTTTGGTGGTGGTCTTGCATATATCGATAGTTGGGGATTTCGAAAGTTCGATTCGGTATCGCTATTGCTTGTTCCGGGAAACACAGTCTTTGCATCACATAAATAGGTGTTATTTGTGAATGTACTAGAGTTTTCTTTTGAAAAATCAAAAAATTGTTTATCAAAAGAGATCTTTGGTGGTGTTCTTGCATATATCGACACTTGGGGATTTTGAAAGTTCGATTCGGTATCGCTATTGCTTGGTCCGGGAGACACAGTCTTTACATCACATAAATAGGTGTTATTTGTGAATGTACTAGAGTTTTCTTTTGAAAAATCAAAAAATTGTTTATCAAAAGAGATCTTTGGTGGTGGTCTTGCATATATCGATAGTTGGGGATTGTGAAAGAAGTTCGATTCGGTATCGCTATTGCTTGGTCGAAGAGATGCAGTCTTTACATCACATAAATAAGTGTTATTTGTGAATGTACTAGAGTTTTCTTTTGAAAAATCAGAAAACTGTTTATCAAAAGAGATCTTTGGTGGTCTTCTTGCATATATCGATACTTGGGGATTTCGAAAGTTCGATTCGATATTGCTTGGTCCGAGAGACGCAGTCTTTACATCACATAAATAGGTGTTATTTGTGAATGTACTAGAGTTCTGTGCATTAGTTGAAGGATTTTTACCAGATTCGGAGTTCATGTTCTCTGGAGCTTTCCTGGTTCTGTCAATCCAAAACATATTTTGTTCGCAGAGCTTCGCCCGTTTATTAGGATAACTATGTTCTTCTTCAGAAGTTTCGAAACTACTATTGATATTCAAAAACAATTGGCTTCTTCCATCATATTCTGTCTTTATTTTGTCACATTTTTCCATAATTGTGTTAGTATTTTTTAAGTCAGCAAGCATAGAATCACCCAGCGGCATATCAAAATCACAACTCCTCACAAACACAGATTCAACACCGTACTGCAGGGTTGCTAGATTGAATTTCTACACCATAGCCAAGTTGAGGCTCAAAAGTAGCCACATATAACTTTTTTACGTCACTTCCGGTGCGACAGTACTTCTGATACATAACTTGTCAATAACCAAATCGGCGTAATTGTTAAATTTAAGAATACAAGTATAAACAAACAATTAAAAATAAAAGGCTTAAAAAGGCTAGAATCTAGATGATAGCCAAAAATAACAATCTGAAGAGGGTGTTGAAAGTGACTATCCACAACAATTTTGGCTAATGATTAAATTTGTATAAGCTAAGCAGGCCAAAAATGGCTAATTTTAGCCAAGTCTGGTAATACTGCGTGCTGGTTTATTTCTACATGAACTCGACTGTTTTAACGTAGCTTAAACGCGTTTTGTATTTTTGGGCCATATTCGTATTTGAATTGCTAATCATTACTCAACATAAAACTGTCAGCTTTTTTCATATTTTTCTAGGGTTCAGGTTCTGTAACTAGGGCAAATAAAGTCCTATGACGGGTAGGGGTAGGTACATATATATTCCGGCTTGTGTGCTTGATCAGAGACCCGCTTATAAGCCTTCGTCAAGTCAGACAGACACAGAAAGAATTTTTTACTGACACAGAGAAAGGAAGTACACCCAGTGCGAAGGCGAGAATCGAACCCGCACCCGTTACAGCGCGCAGAATGCTAGCGTAATGGTCTGCAATCGAAACCACTAGGCCATCCGAGCCTTCCAATGACATAATTTTGTATTATTTTTTTTACGTCTGTTTCATGACAAAACCTAAACTAACCCGATGTCTTGCAGAAGTTGGTTGGTAGACATATATTTTCAGGCTTGTGTGCTTGGTCACAAAGACCCGCTTATAAACCATCGTCAAGAAGGACGGACACGACATACACACACATATAAGACAGATGCTGCCATCCATCGCCCCCTCCACAATTTAGACATGTCCCTGAAGGGAAGCTCGCAGAAGTAGTGATGATGTTTATTTCTTCAAGACTCCGTTCCCTCCCCTTCAGGGACATGTCTAAATTGTGGAGGTGGCGATAGATGGCAGCATCTGTCTTGTATGTGTGTGTGTGTATGTCGTGTCCGTCCTTCTTGACGATGGTTTATAAGCGGGTCTTTGTGACCAAGCACACAAGCCTGAAAAATATGTCTATCAACCAACCAATCAATCAAGACTCTAGCTCAGGTTTTGTCTTTTGTCATGAGACACAAGTAAATAAAAAATAAGACAAAATTATGTCCTTGCATCTTTCATGCAAAAAAACTGACTTGATTACGGGGTTTCTCGAGTACACTGGGACAGACGTGCTGGTTAAATCTGTGGAGTCTAAAGTTAGCATATGATGTCGCTCGCAGTGCCGGATTTAAAGACCCAGGGCCCCTAGGCACTTGACATTTAAGGCCCCCCACCATCTTGAAAGTATTTTGAAAATTTAGCAAATTAAATACACTAGTACAGAACATATAATTTTTTAATCGACTTTAATAAACATCAGAATAATACAGTTACTATTTTCTATAAAATTTATAAAATCACACGATTTTCAATTTTTTTATAGGCGATTTTATCTATATAAGGGCCCCATTCCTGACTGAGCCCCTAGGCCCGGGCCTTGTAGGCCTAGGCCGAAATCCGGCACTAAGTCCATTTGGTTCCAGATCACGGGCTGACCTCGTCACTTGACCATGGTTCTGAATTACAAGGCGTTATTTTGCTGAGTTAAAGCTCCTTGGAAGCGTGACCTAGACAGCCGGAAGTGTTTAACCTTGCCTAACGTAACGACGGCAAAATTTTCCCGCTTTTTTAATGACTTAACAATGCCACTATTAGATTAAAATCCGTAAGTAAAACCGCAAGTACGGTTTTTGCTTTCGTCGCATGTGTGTATGATCCAATTGAATTATAGTTGCCACTGCGACCTCCGGCACCGTAACTACGACGAACGTAACCGGAACCGGTCCATGTAACATTTAAAGTAAAGTCATGTGTGTGCGTAACATTAAAACTGTGGTCAATGAAATAATTAGCGTGTACCGTTAGGTTGGTTGGTAGACATATTTTTAGGCTTGTGTGCTTGGTCACAAAGACCCGCTTATAAACCTTCGTCAAGAAGGACGGACACGACATACACACACATACAACACAGATGCTGCCATCTGTCGCCACCTCCACAATTTAGACATGTCCCTGAAGGAGAGGGAAATCGTCTCCAGGGACCTGTACCCGTGGTAAACTGCGCAATGACCGACCACAGGACTTTCGGACCCAACAGATTTAACGAGCACGTACTCCGCATATACTCGGTAGGTCTTCAGTGGTACCGGGACTCGATCGCGGGACCTTCCGATCTCGAGACCGAGACGCTGACACGTTCTCTACGGCCCCGCGTGTACCAGTAGCATATACGCGGTTATTTGCGGTATTTTCTGTGTTCCCGCCATTAGTTTTTAGGGTGGCTGGAGGAGGACAAAACCTGCTAAAGTAAATTCCGTGGAATTTCGCCTCAGTCCACCTGGCCACTGGGATATTTTTGAAAATATCAAAATCAGGGTTTTATTAATTTCGTTTGACGGCTTAACCACTCGTACATCTACTTAATTTTTAATTTAAGCTACTAAATTTTTTTAAATTAATGTACTGAATATTTTATGTGATTCGCATATTTTTAAGGGTCTTGTATGGTAACAGATCTCTATACAATTCCAATGGGGTAACTTTTGACCCTGTTTTTAAATAAAGTATACGACATGGACTCACGAAAACTTACCAAAAAATACAGAAGAAAGTTATTTTGCCATTAAAATAATTTATAAGCATAATTTTAAAGATATTAATTAGTTATAATTAAAACAAAATTTTAGTAATTATTCACAAGCTACAGATGGCAGCACTAACAGCATGTAAATACCTAAACAAAATTTTTGTTGTATTTATAATGTAATGTAGTCGTTGCCCCGGCTGCCAATATTTATAATTAATTAATATCTATAAAATTATACTTATTAATTATTTTAATGGCAAAATAACTTTCTTCTGTATTTTTTGGTAAGTTTTCGTGAGTACTTGTCGTATACTTTATTTAAAAACAGGGTCAAAAGTTTCCCCATTGGAATCGTATAGATATCTATTACCATACAAGACAGCCACTTAAACTCCATCCCATTGATTTTAATATACCAATGGTGAAAAATTTATTTATTCTAAAAATAAAATTATAACAACCAATTAATAATTTTCTTTAAATTATGTAACCGAAAATGCTATTGCAGTCTTTTAATTGAAATACAACAATGCTTAACTAAAAGTAACTGTTAAAGTCAAAGAAAATAATTCCAATGTAAAATGCCTTTGTTTTGTAACAATGAATCCAAACATTGTTTCATTAAATTGTTATTCTAATTCTATTAAATTCATTCTAGCTTCAGATTTCCGACTATAAGTTGCGTATAAGAGTTTCTCTTTAAAATATGGTATTTTGGAGATGATTTTTTACCTAAATCTGTTAATTGAATCAACAAGGTACTAGAACTTAAAGGGGCCATCCCGACAAGTTATATCAGTTTCCGGAAATGGTAAGTTATTAACATTTTCTTATCAAAATATTAAATGTGGTTATTGCATTTTCAAAAGATTTCAAATAGGACTTACTCTTGACCACACAATACTCGATTTTTTTAAAAAGCAATAGGGTACTTGACTAAAAAAAATTTTATTGGCTTAAAATATTCTTATGCCAAAAATATGATACCCGTATTTTTTCTTTTTTTCAAATACCCCATAAAAAGGGGAAAAATGAATTTTAAAATTAGGACGAAAAATCACTCCCCAAAACGCTTTGTGGCTGTCACGTGGTATCTATGATGCCACTAGTAACTATAAACAAACTTTGAAACACCATTTTGGAATCTACTTTAAGCAAATTTGAATTATCCGCTTCTGTAAAACCTCCACCCATTATCTATATAATTCTTATTTTAATAGTAAGTTAGATTAAAACCAGTTTAATTACAAACAAAAAAACATCACAACGGTTTCTTTATACATACTAGTGATGTCAGCCAGATCGACGTGTTTGTGATCACGTGACGTACCGATGAAAAAAAAGCCACTAGAAAATGATTTTCAGTAATTATTTAAAGATTTATTTTGCAAAAAAAAATATACGTTTGTTATATTTGGGTTCAAACTATAATTTAATTAATATTGGAAGGTATTTTAGCGATACTGTCAAGTACCCTATTGCCAATTGTTCTTTGATAAACGTATTTTTATATCCCTCCTTTTCACATACTCAAGTAACTAAGAAATAATGCCTATTTTTAATATTTAATGCGTACCAGAAACATGTTAAGTAATTGTTACACGCGCATAAAAGTTTTAAAAGTGATTTTTTAAACATTGTAAAATGTACATTAAATGTAAAAAACACAGCTGTTGTAAAGGAAAGTATTAAATTGTACTTTATGTTTTGTATTTTTTTAAAAATATTTTATTTTTTATTTTTTTCTCCACAAAACAAAAGTTTGTACGGTTAACGCATACAGAGACACACGATTCTCTAACTCAAAAAGAAAATTTAACAAAATTACTGCTTAATTATTTACTTCTTAACTGGGGCTGGGGAGCCCAGTCGGTTAGGCGTCCGCCTAGCTTGCGAAAGGTCCCAGGTCCGGGCATCGCCAAAATAACTGCCGACCTATAAACAGCATGTGCAGCCAAAAATGTCCGACGAATAATACCCCGTGTAGAGGGAGTGCACGTTAAATATCCTCCAAAGTCCCAATGCTGCGTAAGATGTCGCCCTTAACGGTTGAGTTGGGTGCCTACTCAGGTGTCGGCTCGTCACTTGACTGTGGTTCTAAAATACGACGCCCGTAGGCAATAGCCCTCGTGTAGCTCTAGTGCGACGATATTCAAACTAAACTTCTTAACTACTCATTGTACTAGAACCCTTGTTTTGGTGCTAGTGAATTTTTTTTAAACCTTATCTCACAAAAATGCACACTCAAATTTCGTGTAATTAAGTTTTCTCACTCATTTCAAGATAAAATGTATCAATCCTAACCTTCGAAGTTACACCAAGTTTCTGAGAAATATGTGGATTTGATTGAGTTGGCCAAAAGCAGAAGATTTTATGGTTAGAATTGCTCAAACAAACATGCGCTATTGGCCTTAATTTAGATATAACCAGATATAAACAAGTAGGTTTGTAACAGAATCTGTCACTCAGCCCGCTTCTACACAACAGTTGTGCTCAACAGAAAAAAAGACGCCAAACGCAGTATTAATTCTATATTAAACATTTACACGCTACATTTGGCTAGTTTCATTTATTTTATAATAAAAAATACAATAAGTATTTCTTATTGTTTGGTAAATTAATTTATATTTCTAGGAAAAAATATGTAATATTTCTCGCTTTTGAATAGAACCAAAACATTTCATATCAAAATACAAACAACGAATCTCTTTGTGAAATATATTTGACGTCATTTCAAACTGAGTGATTTTGCGAAAACAAATTTCTTTTAATTTATTATTTAAAAGAAATAAAGTTTCTCGAGCGATTGTTACGAATGGCAATGGTGATTTAATTCTAATAAAAATGGCTTTTTATGCTTTTTAAATGAGCATTAAATTTTGCAGTTTTTTTTAAATTATTAAAGTACTTCGAATTCAATTTTTTTCTGAAATTTTCAATGTCTTCTAAATGCGCTGAATTTTTGGACGTATCACACGTGTCTGTAGAATTTGTAGTTTCAGATATGAAAGTGGTTGACGGACGGACGGACTGGACGATTATGATACCTATCGCTTTTAAGTTATTAACGTAGTGTGGAAGCTAAAACCAGATACTTATCGAAAAATACTGGTTTTTTTTCATTACTTTTTTACTGTTATTTCCTTATTTTAATTTCGTATAATTCCGAAAGGGTTTCAAGCTCGAGTTTTCAGTTCAACGTGCGGAAATCATGCCTTTTTGTTCACGTATGTGCAAAAAAAGCAAATATAAAATGCGTTATTTGTCCTAATTGAATGTATGCAACCACTCTAAACCTGTTTTTCCATCGCCTTACCTACAAAATAAATATATTTTTTTCGAACGGGGCCATCCTTTTTGTTGTGGCGCCTCTAGGCGACTCTCGCTACCAATTTTGACGCGTTCTCTATGTGCAAATAGTTATTACTCTCGCTACTTATTAAACTTTTACAATATTAAATCTCTAAATAGCAAGTAGTGTTTAGAATGTTCAAAATCTATTAAAATGTTAATGAAACAAATAATTAATTTCGCTCATTCTGTTACATTTCATGAATAGTAAATATAACTCATTCATATTGGGAAAAATTGAGACTTATTATTGCATTATTTAAAAAAAATGACATCTAAGTTGAAATGAATTGGCAATTATCTCTTATTAGGGAAAACATACAAATGTTTAGTGCTGCCATCTTTTGACAAAGTGTCAAACTTAAAACTATCCCGAGTTTCAACCGATTATTAATTACATTTCATGGCCTAACTATTTACTAAATTTTTTAAATTCGCTTATTATTATGCCACGTAAACTTTATATTATTTGTAACAGTAATTATTATCACTGTTTCATAAATAACCCAATCTCATTGAAATTAATATATAGCAATGGTAACACATTTATTTGTTCTAAAAAAGGAATTTTTTTAACAATTAATTATTTATCTTTTCTCAATGTTGCAATCAAAAATATTCATGTTGTAGGTAATTTAGTTGAAATACAACAATGCTTACTCGAAAGGAACCGTTAAAGTCAAAGAAAATAATTACAACGTAAAACACTATTGTTTGTACTAACAATAAATCCAAACAATGTTAGATTAAATTTTTATTCTGTTAATTTCATTCTTGCTTCAGATTTCCGACTCGAAGTTGCGTTTAAAAGTTTCTCTTTTAAAATATAGATTTCTGGAGAAGTTTTTTTTACCTAAATTTGTTTGGTGAATCAACGTCGCACTAGAACCTCATTGGGCCATTGGCAACGAGTATCATCAGTTTCCGGCAAATAGGAAGTCTGTTAATTTTTACTGATTGGTTGGTTGGTAGACATATATTTTCAGGCTTGTGTGCTTGGTTACAAAGACCAGCTTATAAACCTTCGTCAAGGAGGACGGACACGACATACACACACATACAAGACAGATGCTGCCATCTGTCGCCACCTCCACAATTTAGACACGTCCCTGAAGGGGAGGGAAATAGTTTCCAGGGACCTGTACCCGTGGTAAACTGCGCAATGACCGACCCAGGACTTTCGGACCCAACAGATTTAACGAGCACGTTCTCCGCATATACTCGGTAGGTCTTCAGTGGTACCGGGACTCGAACGCGGGACCTTCCGATCTCGAGACCCTGACCACTAGGCTCACTACGGCCTTTTTACGGATTTTTATTACCAAAAATATTAAGTGCGGTAATTCTAAACTCAAAAGCTTTCCATTAAAGCTTACACTCTTAAAACAAACGAGCGGTTTTACCTCAGTCTGAGTTAATTTCCACTCCTTTCAGTGCCGAAAATGCACTTCTCCTATAGGAGTGAATTTCACTCTTTTTCGGAGTGGGTAAAAGAAATAAAAGAAAACAATCTGCGTCCTACACTCTTAAAACGAGTGGTTTTAACTCAGTCTGAGTTAATTTCCACTCCTTTCAGTGCCGAAAATGCACTTCTCCTATAGGAGTGAATTTCACTCTTTTTCGGAGTGGGTAAAAGAAATAAAAGAAAACAATCTGCGTCCTACACTCTTAAAACGAGTGGTTTTAACTCAGTCTGAGTTAATTTCCACTCCTTTCCGGTGCCGAAATGCACTTCTCCTATAGGAGTGATTTCACTCTTTTTAGGGATTTACAAAAATATAAAAAAATCAATTGTTTTCTAATTTCTTAAATCTGTTTTAAATCAAAAGTAACTAAAACATAATGTTTATTTTTACTATTAAAAATGTACTTCAAACGTGCTAAATAATTGTTACTCACAAAAAAGTTTTAGAAAAGATTTTTAAAAATTTAAAACGCTCATTAAAAGGGAACAAAGAAGGCTGTTGCAAAGCAAAGTCATCCATTATACTTTTGAAATTTTTTTTAAAGTTTTTAATTATTATCTACAAAAAAAGTTTGTACGCTTAAAGTTGAACTATCTGTAACTTGAATTGACAAAATTATTGCTTAAATATGTACTTTTTTATGCTATAATGCAACACATTGTACTAAAACCCATGTTTTTGGTTAAAAAAAAATTGCCTACTCGCCTAACTACAAACCAGTTTTTTTTGTTTGAATAAAGAACAAAAATTGGTGAGTTGTAATAGTTAGTTAAATAGTTTAATTTTTATCACCCTGTATGTTTAGAATTTTTCAACAAAATATAAATTATAGTTTAATATACAAATGCTTAAAAATATATGCTTACAGATTAATTTAATTTTTAATTATTGGCGAGAAAGTTAAATCTGAAAATATGCCAAAGGTAGATCACTGTCTCTTATATTCAGATGGTCAATTAAACAGAAAACTTTCAATAATTTGGTATTATTTATATAGTTAAAGAAACAACAATTACAACATAAAATAGTTAAAAATAATAATTTATTTCTTCAATTAGTATGTAGATGCTGATTTAAAACAATGTTATTTTACTCACTGTAATATTGAATATTGATGTCACTAAATATGCATTTAAAACAATAGTATTCTTTGAAATAAATTTATATTGTTACATTTTATTTCTTCTCCATTTAAGGAAAAGTATAGACGCATATTTGAAACCCAATAAAAAAATACCCGTTTATTATTTATATGGTATTAAATTTACCACTACATTGAGGTAAAGATTCTTTTATGTAATCTTAATGCAATCAAATTGTTTCAACGGATGAATTTGTAAATTTATGATTAATTGAATTCGTTTTCTTTGAATACTGAACTTAGAAGTTTTTCAATAGTGATTTAATTAGTGATTCAATAGTGATTTAATTCATTTGCAACTTCTAAGTGTTGCTTTTTGCAATTACAAAAAACAACGATATTTCAAAGATAAAAATACTCCAGATTTAGAATTTTTTAAATTTTGAGGTTAAATTCTAAACATTTCGTTATTTAAAATTGAAAATAAAATATATGCTTGTATTTAAAACTATATTAAATTTCGACTTTTTTTTAAATAGGACTCTTCAAATATCGCTCAAATGACGGAGTCAACATCGTAAGGACAGTTCTATTGGAATAATGTAGTCGTTACTTGTAAAATATGAGTAAATAAAAACTGTTTTAAAAATTGATCACCAGATGGCGACAGGAATTTTCTTCCGTTCGCATCTGGCCTCTGTAATATTTTTAATCTTCTTGAATAAATGTTCTAAGCAATAAGACGTATAAAATGATTCTCTTCTAAAACTTACTACGCAGTTAGTTGAACTAAGTGAAACAAACCCTTGAAAGTTTCTTTATGGTGCTGAATTAATCCGGGATCCTTTGGGATCTTTGAACGATGACCGAACTCTTTACTAAAATCTTTAAAAATTGAAAAATGGATTTAGAAAGTTGTAAAAAGAAGAGAACCACTCTTAGAACTGCCGTTACAAAATTAATAACAAAAATTGATGACACTCTGCTGCAAGAAAATATCGAAATAAAGGAAAAAGCTGAAACATTGGAAGACCTATTAGAACAGTTAATGATGAAATATGAAGATTTGACAAAATTAGATTCTGAAATAGAAATTAAAGTTTCAGCTGAAGAAATCGAGAATGAAGTGATCCTTGCAGAAGAGTATAAAGACAAAATAATGGCAAGAAAAAGAAAATAAACCTGATCAACAGCTAATTTATTAAGAGATAATCCCCTGGTTACACGTAGTTGTATTGTTTTCTTCTATCGCGGTTGATGGGTTGTTGATTCTTAATTCTTTTTCGCACACAGAGATGGCATGAGGGAGTGTTCTTGGGTTTACACATTTCTTACAAGCAAACCTTTTATTTTCACAAGAAGCTGATAAATGTCCCTTACAGAAACATATTAGGCAACGTCCAGAGTTCTTTAAAATTTCTCGTTTCTTATTAACACTTAAAGGGCATTTATATTTTGAATGTGGAAGATCATTTTGATTTTGGCAAAAAATACACTTACTGTTATTTTCTGTTGTTGTTAGCGCATAAGATGTTGGTCTCACATTGTTTTTATTTTTATAGTTGAAGAACTCATTCTTTTGTTGATTTTGTGAAAATCTTCTATCGTTGTTATTGTTAGAGCTCATGATTAATCCAGCGGCCTCACGACACATAACTTCTTTTCGTAAAAAATCGAGTAGCTCATTGATATCAAATTCATTTCAGACCTTCTTATTCGATTAAACTCAAAGTTGAGCTCTTCGGGAATTTTTTGAAGTATCATGGGACATAATAAATTTCCATACGATCCAGCTGTAACTTTTAGGGAATCCAAACTTCGAATTTGAATTTCAGTTCGAATCGTGCTTATGGAGCAATAATTTATATTCGATTCTCAAAAGGTGATAACATAGGGACTTCGTTTGTTATCGCTAAGGGAAGACTAGTACCAATCGAAAAAGACAAAAAACCAATGTTATCCATAGCTCGTAAGGAGCTCTTAGCAAATCTTTTGGGTGCAAGACTAATTCGAACAGTAGCTGAACATTTCCCTAGTGCCGGATTATATTTGTGGACAGACTCTTTGATTGCTCTACACTGGATAAAATCCAAAGAAAGACGTTGGAAAACCTTTGTTCAAAACCGTGTCAACCAAATCCAGAAATTAATAAGTCCAGATTTTTGCGGACACTGCTCCGGGGTAGAAAATCCAGCCGATAAAATAACCAGGGGATTATCTCTTAATAAATTAGCTGTTGATCAGGTTTATTTTCAGGGACCTACATGGTTGCGTGAAACAAAAGAAAATTGGCCTTCCCAGGTAAGGTTAAATAGTTCTTGTGAAATTGAAAATCAAGAAGAAATTATTGTAAATTCTATTACTGAAAATAACGAGGTAACCGAACTATTGTTAGATATTGAAAAATTTAGTAAATTAAGAAAACTAGTAAGAATTACTGCTTATGTAATAAGGTTTATTAATAATACTACTAGGTCAAAAGAAAAATTATTTGGTTATCTTTCTAAAAATGAATTAGAAAATTCAATGAATTATTGGATAAAAATGTCACAATTTCAGAATTTCTCTAAAGAAATTCACCAAATAAAGAAAAATGAAAAATTAGACGATAACTCAAAACTTATTAAATTAAATCCTATCATTGATGAAAAAGGTATTTTAAGAGTAAATTCTAGATTAGTTAAGTCAAACCTTGATGTTGACGAAATAAAGCCAATAATTCTAAGTAATGATTATTTTTCAAAATTGATTGTTTATGAAACTCATGAGAGGTTGTTACACGCAGGTTTACTAGATTGTATAATAGAAATTAGAAGTAAATTTTGGATTTTAAAGGCTAGACGTTTTATTAAAAATATATTGTAGGGGAGGGAAATAGTTTCCAGGGAACCTTTTAACCCCTGGTAAACTGGGGCAAAGGGGCGACCCAGGACTTTCGGACCCCAAAAATTTTAAAGAGTCCCCCGTTCTCCCATTACTCCCGGTGGGGTTTTTTTTGTGGTTTTTCCCCGGGCTCCCAAAGGGGACCTTCCCATCTCGAGACCCTGACCACTAGGCCCCACTACGGCCTTTTTACGGGGTTTTTTTACCAAAAATTTTTTTTTAATTTTCGGGTTTAAATTTAAAACCCAAAGCTTTCCCTTAAAAACTTTTCCTTTTTAAAAAAAAACGAGCGGTTTTTAAACCCGTCTTTAAATTAATTTTTCCAAATCCTTTCAGTTTCCCCAAAATGCACTTCTCCTTTAGGAGTAATTTCCCCTCTTTTTTTGGAATGGTAAAAGAAAAAAAAGGAAAAAAATTTTGCTTTCCCACCTTTTTAAAACGGTGGTTTTAATCAGTCTGAGTTAAAATTTTCCACTCCCTTTTTGCCCAAAAAGCACTTTCCATAGGGGGTGGAATTTTAAAAAATTTTAAAAATAATAAAATTTTTTTCTTCAATTTTGTAGAGCTGATTTAAAACAATGTTTTTTTTTTAAAATCACTGAAAATTAATATTGATGCCACTAAATATGGGATTTAAAAAAAAAATGTTTTTTGAAATAAAATTTTTATTGTTACATTTTTTTCTTCTCCATTTAAGGAAAGTATGACGATATTTGAAAACCCAAAAAAAAATACCCCTTTTAATTTTTTATGGTATAAAAATTTCCCCTACTTGAGGTAAAGATTTTTTTATGAAACTTAATGCAAAACAAATTTTTTTTCAACGATGAATTTGTAATTTTTAAATTTTTGAATTCGTTTCTTTGGGGTCTGAACTTAGAAGTTTTTCAATAGTGATTTAATAGTGATTCAATAGGATTTAATTCATTGCAAATTCAAGTGTTGCTTTTTGGGGAAAAAAAAACAAAAAAGATATTTCAAAATAAAAATCTCCCAAATTTTGATTTTTAAATTTTGAGGTTAAATTCTAAAAATTTCGTTATTTAAAATTGAAAATAAAATAATATGCTTGTATTTAAAACTATATTAAATTTCGACTTTTTTTTAAATGGGACTCTTTAAATATCCCCTCAAATGACGGAGTCAACATCGTAAGGAAGTTCTATGGAATATGTATCGTACCCCCCCCCCCCCCCCCCCCCCCCCCCCCCCCCCCCCCCCCCCCCCCCCCCCCCCCCCCCCCCCCCCCCCCCCCCCCCCCCCCCCCCCAAAAAAAAAAAAAAAAAAAAAAAAAAAAAAAAAAAAAAAAAAAAAAAAAAAAAAAAAAAAAAAAAAAAAAAAAAAAAAAAAAAAAAAAAAAAAAAAAAAAAAAAAAAAAAAAAAAAAAAAAAAAAAAAAAAAAAAAAAAAAAAAAAAAAAAAAAAAAAAAAAAAAAAAAAAAAAAAAAAAAAAAAAAAAAAAAAAAAAAAAAAAAATTATATAGCCGTAAGGAGCTCTTAGCAAATCTTTTGGGCGCAAAACCCAATTCGAACAGTAGCTGAACATTTCCCCAGTGCCGGATATATTTGTGGACAGACTCTTTGATTGCTCTACACTGGATAAAAACCAAAGAAAAACGTTGGAAACCCTTTGTTCAAAACCGTGTCAACCAAATCCAGAAATTAATAAGTCCAGATTTTTGCGGACACTGCTCCGGGGTAGAAAATCCAGCCGATAAAATAACCAGGGGATTATCTCTTAATAAATTAGCTGTTGATCAGGTTTATTTTCAGGGACCTACATGGTTGCGTGAAACAAAAGAAAATTGGCCTTCCCAGGTAAGGTTAAATAGTTGTTGTGAAATTGAAAATCAAGAAGAAATTATTGTGAATTCTATTACTGAAAATAACGAGGTAACCGAACTATTGTTAGATATTGAAAAATTTAGTAAATTAAGAAAACTAGTAAGAATTACTGCTTATGTAATAAGGTTTATTAATAATACTACTAGGTCAAAAGAAAAATTATTTGGTTATCTTTCTAAAAATGAATTAGAAAATTCAATGAATTATTGGATAAAAATGTCACAATTTCAGAATTTCTCTAAAGAAATTCACCAAATAAAGAAAAATGAAAAATTAGACGATAACTCAAAACTTATTAAATTAAATCCTATCATTGATGAAAAAGGTATTTTAAGAGTAAATTCTAGATTAGTTAAGTCAAACCTTGATGTTGACGAAATAAAGCCAATAATTCTAAGTAATGATTATTTTTCAAAATTGATTGTTTATGAAACTCATGAGAGGTTGTTACACGCAGGTTTACTAGATTGTATAATAGAAATTAGAAGTAAATTTTGGATTTTAAAGGCTAGACGTTTTATTAAAAATATATTGTATAATTGTCGTGTGTGTAAAAGATTCATTGCACGAGCAGGGCAAGAAATAACAGGTCCATTACCTGCAGACAGAGTCGAAAAGGCAAAACCCTTTGAAATATGTGGGGTTGATTTTTTTGGACCACTCTATTTGAAAGATGGTTCAAAATCTTATGCCGCTATATTTACCTGTGGTGTAACGCGAGCAGTTCATCTAGAATTGCTATCAAATTTAAGTACCGAATGTTTTATTTTATCCTTAAAACGTTTTTTTGCTCGAAGAGGTATAAGTAAAACAGTTTATTCAGATAACGCTAAAACGTTTGTAAGAGCTAATATTGAATTAAAATGTTTATATAAAAATTGTAAAAATGAAGTGTTTTTGAATTTTGTGGAAAAAACAGGATTTGAATGGAAGTTCAACGTACCAAAAGCTCCTTGGTATGGAGGATTTTTCGAAAGATTGATCCGTTCTATAAAGGCATGTTTAAAGCGTATTTTGGGTAAAAGCTTTTTAAACTTTGAACAATTGAATACTGTTTTAGTTGAAATTGAAGCTGTTATTAATTCTCGTCCCATAACGTACATTTACGATGATCCAAATATTGTTGATCCTTTAACCCCTGCACATTTCCTTATTGGTTCTAGGTTAACATTGTTACCTAAAGGTGATTGTAAAACTGAATCTTCCCGATCAACAATTTTATCTAAATGGAAACATAGGCAAACAATTTTGGAAAACTTTTGGAATAGATTTTATAAAGAATACACCTTGCAATTAAGAACTGCAGTGTATACAAATTCTCCAAAAAATAAAACTGAATTTAAAATTAATGATGTAGTATTAGTTCACCAGGACAACCCAAATCGTTGTAATTGGAAATTAGGTCGTATTATAGAATTGTTTATCGGAAGAGATAACAAATTAAGATCGGCTAAGGTTCAGTTAGGAAATAGAGAAATAATAAAAAGGCCAATACAAAGACTTTATAATTTAGAAGTTCAGTAAATGTGAAAGTGAATTTTAAATGCAACAAACTTGTCGCATTTGTGGCGGGAGTGTAAAATATGAGTAAATAAAAACTGTTTTAAAAATTGATCACCAGATGGCGACAGGAATTTTCTTCCGTTCGCATCTGGCCTCTGTAATATTTTTAATCTTCTTGAATAAATGTTCTAAGCAATAAGACGTATAAAATGATTCTCTTCTAAAACTTACTACGCAGTTAGTTGAACTAAGTGAAACAAACCCTTGAAAGTTTCTTTATTACTTCATCAACGGAGAACGCAACTGCTCTACAGGACATCAGAAAACAGGAGGTAAGTTGAAACCATACCTGCCAAAGCTAGCCAAAAGATTAACTTTGGGTTTTTAATAACATCGTAAGGACAGTTCTATTGGAATAATGTAGTCGTTACTTCATCAACGGAGAACGCAACTGCTCTACAGGACATCAGAAAACAGGAGGTAAGTTGAAACCATACCTGCCAAAGCTAGCCAAAAGATTGACTTTGGGTTTTTAAAAATCCAGCGTACAATGAAACACTTAATTTTACAAGTACAAAAATTGTCGACCAACAACAGGCCCAGCAAGGTTGGTCCAAAATATAACTAATTCTTTACAAGTTTCCAATGCACTATCTAGTTTCTTCTTAAAATCTTCTACTCTCTTCGAATGCACAACATAATATGGTAAAGCATTCCACTCATTGACAACTCTATTGTGAGAATAGTGTTTTCTTACCTCCCTTCTAAAGCTCGATTTATTCAATTCCTGATCATGTCCTCTGGTCCGGCTATTTAAGGTAAAACCTAGGCCCTCCATGTCTCCCTGTTTAATGAACTTACGTAGGTAAACCTCATCAAATGTTACAAAGTTCAGCCTCTTAAAGAAAGTGTAATTAAATTAAGATTAACTCGACTTTTGCAACAATATCTAACATTTTATATCTGCTTCAAGTGCTAACATTTCTCAATAAATTTTAGCAACGCAGGAAATTTGTTAAAATGGGTAATTGAACTGTTCACTTTTTATCTTTACTAAATAATAGTTACATAAATTTCTAAGTACCATTTGAGTAGCAAATGAGTTGATTTATGAATAAGACATCTATAAATCAAATGTGTGTTACTTACAACTCTACTTTACTTCTCAGCGCAACAGCCCGTTAGAGGGCCAAGGCCTGCCGTGCCCATTCAAGCTTACGTGACCAAGGGCTCTGGGTTACTATGCATATGTCCCGGTAAGGTGGTCAGCCTCACGCTGAACCCCCAGTGTTTAGTTCCCAAGCATGCTTGGTGCTCATTTTATAGACCCACTTAAGATATGAAAGGCTGAGTCAACCTCGCCAAAATCCGGGACTCGATCCCCGGGCCTGTGACGTGGTCTTGCGCAGCACTACCACTAAGCCACTGGGCCTCCAAATGTGTGTTAACCAATATATTTTGAAAGCTATTAAGTATAACTTATTAATACACAATTTTGCATTGGCTTCTATTATTTGATTACTTATGAAATACTGTTCGATTAATCCACATACTTAAAGAGTGAATCGTTGTTTTAAAAATTTGCCACAGAATAAACGTACACTCTTAAAACAAAAGAGTGAAATTCACTCCTAGGAGAAGTGCATTTTCGGCACCGGAAAGGAGTGAAAATTAACTCAGACTGAGTTAAAACCGCTCGTTTTAAGAGTGTAGGACGCAGATTGTTTTCTTTTATTTCTTTAACCCACTCCGAAAAAGAGTGAAATTCACTCCTAGGAGAAGTGCATTTTCGGCACCGGAAAGGAGTGGAAATTAACTCAGACTGAGTTAAAACCGCTCGTTTGTTTTAAGAGTGTAACTCTTTAATTTAGTACAGCAATCCAGAAACTATATTTGAACTAAAAAAGTAGCTAAACTAATAGTCACTCAATCGTGATTCGTACTAATGCTTACAAAACAGTTACGGCAAGTCGTAGTTTTAGCTAGTTGTTTAACGCATCCCTTCACCACCCGAGATAACTTAGTAAGCTCGACACCAATGGAGTTCTACCATGCAATCACCAGGTACTATAACTTTGGTTGTCATTTGGCCAAGGTTGTCAATACCTTGTATTTGTTAGGATGGCCGTAATCTAGGGATTTTAGCTTTAGTAGTAGGCAGGTATGGTTGTTTCAGAAAATCTTCAATTTTTCATTATCACCACCTTCGACTTCTTCGCTTTGAATACTGTTCTTCGAAAGGGTAAGTGAAAAATTTTCTTTGCTTTTATACCTGTAAGTAGGTTTTTATTTGGTTGGAATAACATCGCAATAGAGCTGCACGAGTCTTGTAGTCGGACCACGTTAACATAAACTCGAAGAAAGCTTTGAATTATTAATTTCAGTGTATTGTAAATTGTGTTGTATATTGTATTGTAAATTGTGTTGAAAATTGTATTTTATATCGCATTGTAAATTGTGTTGTATATTGCAGTGTAAATTGTGTTGTATATTGTTTTGTTATGTTTTTAAATAACGAATATCTATTTGAAATTAGTTGCGTGAACCTGCGATTTTTCTTTTTTTGTTGTTAAATTTTACATATTTAGTCGATCACTTGAAATTCGCAAAAAAAAAACTAGCTCAAAAAGGTCAAAAATACTTATAAGAAAAGAAGTTTTTCTAAACTACAGAGATGTTTATTTATGATAAAAACACCAATAAAGATTTACCAAAAGCAATCAGCATTAAATTTTAAAAAAAACCGTTGAAACGCCTGCAAAAATGACATGCAAAAAGATTTCATTTTCAAACGCAACTACAAATATGTGTATTTTATGAAATATTCGTACAAATGGCCATTTTGGTATCGGCACTGCATCAATTTTATATAATTTTGTTATGTTTTTCATTCACAATTAACAATCAAGTTTGCAAAATATTAGGAAATTTCGAGAGAAAAAATAAATACCCGCTAGACTCGATTCGTTGTGCGACATATTTCTATACGATTAAATAAAACTTTTTTGATCGCTATTAAAAACTTTCTTTCGTGTTAATTTTTAATGTACGGCTCTGGTCTACACTACATGGATTGGCTAGTTGTAGAATTACATTTTTTGTCAAGTAGTAAAAATGTTCGGATATGGAAAATCATTCTCTCGCAGAACTAAAATTTCCTTCAATGCGATATAGTATTGGGGAGGGAATTTATTAGGACTAAGATTTAAATCGTTATTTCTTGACGCTTTTTTTAAAACACATTTTGCTGTGTATAACATGCAGCTTAAGAAATAGGTACTGAGAAACGAAATCTAAAATTTATATACTGTTAACATTATTGCAGAAACGTTAACAGAAAACTCATTTTTCCTACCGAAATTTGAATTTTTGGTGTTTTTGTGTATTTATTATACATATTAATAGAAGGAGGTAAAAAAACAAAATCCTTAATTTGGTGGGTCTCAGTTTATTTTTTCTTTGAGTTTTTAAGATTAACGTTTTGTTAAGTTTGGTAACGTCATAAATTCAATACCAATTAAACCGTCGTAAAACAAAAACTACATGAAAAGTATAGAACTAGTGAACAGAAAAACGAAGCAGTATATAAAAGCACACTTTAATTTAATTTATTTTTTTTAATTTGAAGGAATTAAAAAAAATGGAAATTATAATAATGACATCGTATATACATATCCACTCTCTGTCCGTACCCCTATTTCAACTTACGTGCCAACCATCTGATTTTCAAAATAATCTTTTTACTTGAAAAAGTATCAGAGAACAACATTAATGTTTTAGTACATGTATTAGTTTACGTAGAACAACATTAAGATTTTAGTACATATGTATTAGTTTACGTCCGACAGACTGTTTATTTGTTTGTAAACTGTCTGTTTCTACTTCCGTTCTAACCATTGCCTTTTAAAAATTCTTTGTTTTTGTTTGAACGATAAAAACATATAAATATTTCTTTAACTTTTATGCCTTTCTTTGCTTTTCTATTACGTTTTCGGTGTGCATTTGATATATTAAAACCTTCAAAACAAATTATAAAAATAAACGAGAATTTTGTGCTTTAATTATTTGTAGGATTTATATACAAATAAATAAATTTATAAATAAAAAAAATGACTTTTTTCAATAGACAATGGAGAAGTTATGATAATTCAGAGAACTTTGTGAATCAATTGATATCTACTATTTAAACAAAAGTGACCAAAAGAGTAAGGTGTTATTTTTGACGGTGGAAATTTTGGATCAATTGATATTTTTCAGAGAAATAAACAACACAAAGCGTATTTTTGACTATATGATGTGATCAATGGATATCATTTCGTTATACACAAGAAAGGAACTTAATAAATGAATACTCACTTAAACTAAAAGACACAGACCAAGAAAGGACGCAGGAAATATCTTCATGAAATGATGTGTTGCATCAATGGATATCACTCCACCCCAAGGAAGGACACATACAACCGGACGAAGAAGCGATATCCCTTCATGACGGGATGGATGGTGGTGTGCATCAATGGATATCACTCCGTTACCCCAAGGAAGGACACAGAACAAGCCGGGACGAAGGAGCGATATCCCTTCATGACGGGATGGATGGTGGTGTGCATCAATGGATATCACTCCGTTTACCCCAAGGAAGGACAACAGCAACAAGCCGGGACGAAAGGAGCGATATCCCTTCATGACGGGATGGATGGTGGTGTGCATCAATGGATATCACTCCGTTTACCCCAAGGAGGACACAAACAAGCCGGGACGAAGGAGCGATATCCCTTCATGACGGGATGGATGGTGGTGTGCATCAATGGATATCACTCCGTTTACCCCAAGGAAGGACACAGACAAGCCGGGACGAAGGAGCGATATCCCTTCATGACGGGATGGATGGTGGTGTGCATCAATGGATATCACTCCGTTTACCCCAAGGAAGGACACAGACAAGCCGGGACGAAGGAGCGATATCCCTTCATGACGGGATGGATGGTGGTGTGCATCAATGGATATCACTCCGTTTACCCCAAGGAAGGACACAGACAAGCCGGGACGAAGGAACGATATCCCTTCATGACGGGATGGATGGTGGTGTGCATCAATGGATATCACTCCGTTTACCCCAAGGAAGGACACAGACAAGCCGGGACGAAGGAGCGATATCCCTTCATGACGGGATGGATGGTGGTGTGCATCAATGGATATCACTCCGTTTACCCAAGGAAGGACACAGACAAGCCGGGACGAAGGACGATATCCCTTCATGACGGGATGGATGGTGTGTGCATCAATGGATATCACTCCGTTTACCCCAAGAAGGACACAGACAAGCCGGGACGAAGGAGCGATATCCCTTCATGACGGGATGGATGGTGGTGTGCATCAATGGATATCACTCCGTTTACCCAAGGAAGGACACAGACAAGCGGGACGAAGGAGCGATATCCCTTCATGACGGGATGGATGGGTGGTGTGCATCAATGGATATCACTCCGTTTACCCCAAGGAAGGACACAGACAAGCCGGGACGAAGGAGCGATATCCTTCATGAGGATGGAGGTGGTGTGCATCAATGGATATCATCCGTTTACCCAAGGAAGGACACAGACAAGCCGGGACGAAGGAGCGATATCCTTCATGACGGGATGGATGGTGGTGTGCATCAATGGATATCACTCCGTTTACCCCAAGGAAGGACACATACAAGCCGGGACGAAGGAGCGATATCCCTTCATGACGGGATGGATGGTGGGGTGTATCAATGGATATCACTCCGCTTACCACAAGGAAGGACACAGACCACCGGTACAAATATATTGAATATATATTGTGTTGTAAAATGCATTGTATATTGTATTGTAAAATGTATTATTATTTGTATGAGAGAGCCACAAAGAGAATCTATAAAGGAAAACCAGAAGGAAGAAGAAGAGTTGGACGTCCAAGGAAGAGATGGTTGGACGGGGCGGAAGGAGTCAGTGAATCCAGAGTGCGAAATATAATATATATTTTTTACATTTAATGCTTACTAAAATTAATTTGAAATTTTTATTATTTTGCCTTTTAAAATTAGGCATTTTTGCATAGGCTAAGCCTCCCTTAGTAAGGGAGGCTTGGACAAGTTTTAAAAACAATAAATTTAGAAAAGAAAAATGCATTATTTATATTATCACTATTATATTCTTGTGGCCAATAAAATTTCCTTTAATATGTGCTATCCTATGAAATTTTTTAAGTAAAAAAAAATTATTAAAAATAAATTCTGAAAGCATGGCCAAGGCTCCCTAGGCTCCCTTATTGATTTAAAATCTTTATTCGATTTTTTATGACATATCAAATTTCCTCAACTCGATTTTAATTATATTTGATTACAGAAGAGGCGATAACTATTCTATAAAGGTGCTGAATACTTCTCCAATTGGTCAATTCTATCTACGTATAGCATGTTTGTGCGAATTAGCAGCAAGAGGCGAACTTTTCTACTATTTTTTTTTATTAATGCTGATATCAGAAGGGAGAGGATTATAATATCCTGAAGGGTAGAGGACCATCGGAGAGGTCCGATCAATTGGCATAAAATAAAAGTTGGTACAGCTATGATATAATGGTAGGTCTGATCATTGGCGAATTTTGGCGGGTTTGAAAATGTAGGTATGGCGGAACCGCTATGATAGAATGGCCGGTCGCGAAAGGTGTGTTACGTTGCCAAGCAGCGAAAATCCCCCACTTGATATATTTCATGCAACTCGATAGGTATACACTTAAATTAAACTACACCACTAAGCATTGCAAACATTACAGTTAAATTTAATTCGATTAGATACTGATTAATTAAATTGTAAAATTTAAAAACTCGCCAATGAACCGACCGGCCATTGTATCATAGATGCACCAAAATCAAATTAACGTTATTAAGGGTTCACCAGTGCCATGTCACGCTTATAAAGCTGATTATTTCATACGTGTTTATGCACATTTAGCTTAAACGATGTAAAACCAGTTACGTGTGCTTTAGCCAATTGTAATTGAAACATTTTTTCAGAAACCCCAAAAGTCACAATTTTATCAAAATTAAGTTTTTGATATTAATCAATTCTTCGTTTGTATACACAGCTATGGGAAGCAAGTTAATCTAGCGTTTTGAGAAGAATCCCTATAAAACTCCAGAAATTTTAAATTACTCATGAGAGTGCGAAACGCAGATAATTGTTTTTTTTTTCAGACACCCCTTGAGTCCAATATTGTTTACGATTGTTATGCTAATTTTTTTTATACTTTCTTTTAGCCTAAAATTGTTTTAAGATGAACAAACAAAATTTCCGCTACAAAATATAAATTATACTCTTAAAACAAAAGAGTGAAATCCACTCCTAGAGGGGAAGTTCATTTTTGGCACCAGAAAGGAGTGGAAATTAACTCAGACTGACTTAAAACCGCTCGTTTTAAGACTGTAGGACGTAGATTGTTTTTTTATGTCTTTTACCCACTCCCCAAAAAGAGTGAAATCCACTGTTATAGGGGAAGTGCATTTTCGGCACGGAAAGGAGTGGAAATTAACTCAGACTGAGTTAAAACCGCTCGTTTGTTCTAAGAGTGTAGTATTCTTTTTCTTGTGCTTAAAACAAAAATAATTGTCGTTTTTTTTTACTGAATCACCATAAGTCCTGCAACTTTAATAGTTATTTATGCAACAAGTGTGAAAAGTAACACTTTTTAAAACTAGTGGATTTTATTTCACGAGCGAGGTACGAGCGAGTGAAATAATGACACGTGTTTTAAAAAGTTTACTTTTCACACGTGTTTCATACACTATTTTTTATAATTACGTGAAAAAAATCAAATCTCATTGGTTCAAAAAATAATTCACGTGCTAATTTTTTTACGTAAAGAAGATCGGCATCGATAAATCTCTGGAACTACAAAAGGTAAACTAATTTTTTAGTTTAAAGTCAAACATTTGAACATGGATACTGATTCAAAAATAAAAAATAATAATAAAATTCACGCGCATAATATTTATAAATAAAGCAGATCAATAAATTTCTGGATTTTATGAAGATTATGAAATAGAAATTTTACTTGAAATGTTGGCATCTTATGAAAAGAGTGAAAAAAAGTACTTTTTTTCACTGCTTTTGTGTGAAAAAAAGTAATTTCGTATCACTGTTTCTAAAAAGTATAACTTTTCGCACGCGTCTGATATTAAAATAATAATGTAAAAAATCGGATTTTTTTTCACGCAATTATAAAAAATTAATTTGAAATATTAAATAATGCTTTTTATGCTCTTTCAAGTTGTAATAATGCATCAAACCCCCTTTTTTGTTTACCCAGTAATTTCGATGTAAGGTTGTTGTTAAAACAGTTTTTCGCAATTTTTCGAAAACTATGGGATGTGGCCTTATGGGGTTTCTGAAAAAATTGATTCAGTTAGAATCGTAGACCTTTTTTTTGGTGTAGATATTTATTAACCCAATAATGGCCAATATGCTAATACCATTTCCACCTTTCCGAGTAAAAATGTTAACTTTATTTTTTTTTAACGATTTTCGCTTAACTTAATTTGCCCTACATAAATTGTTCAGTACTATGATCTTTGTCTTATGTTTTGTTTCTAAAGATAAACTTAATCAGAATAGTTTTTTTTTAAAATTATGATAGATTTTATATTCACACTCGCGAAACATACTTTATTTGAATAAATTTTATTATGGATCCGATATAAAATAATTATTAAAACCTCTTTATTACAAAATATTTTTATAATAAGATCGAGTAAAAGAAATAGAATATTGTACGAAAATAAGTATAACTATTTTCATTAGTTTTATTTTCCCATTTGGCAATTTTTATTTTCCAATCGCCTTTATTGAGTTAATTTGTATTAGCGCCATAGATATCATAGTTAAAGTATTAGATTGGCAGATCACGTGACCTCCAATGCTAACGACGGGACGCGCATGGAGGCCAAAATAAGAGGGCAAAATGGCCAGTGTTGCTGCCACTTTAAGGAGAAAAATACTACGAAAAAATACCATTTAATTCTAAAATTACAAAAAAAAATATCGTAAAAATACTAGCTGCACTTTGGAATCTTTTTAGTGACTATATAGTGTCTAGTATTTTTTTTTTAATTTTAGAATTAAGTGGTATTTTTTCGTAGTATTTTTCTCCTTAAAGTGGCAGCAACACTGGCCATTTTGCCCTCTTATTTTGGCCTCCATGCGCGTCCCGTCGTTAGCATTGGAGGTCACGTGATCTGCCAATCTAAAAATACTTAAACTATGATATCTATGATTAGCGCTTATATTTGTAATTGCAGTTATTCATTATGAATCGAGCCTGGCGTCTTAGATGAGAATGCTGACACAGTTTATTTAACAATGTCCTGAAACAGAGGCTTGTAAAAGACCAGCAAAACTCTTTAACTCTTGATACTATAATGACTTCCTACCAACAATAACTCTTTTTCACTTTAACCGCATTTAATGACACAGAAATAATTTCATTGTCAATTAGTCCACACGTTCTTATTTCCTAGAACTCTTTTATCTTTTTATTTACTGGAACATCGTGTTTTTTACCACCTGTTCCTTAACACAAACGGTAGTAGATAGATCGGTTTTAATTGTCGTTGCACTAGAGCTGCATGAGGGCTAATGGCGACGAGCGTCATAATTTAGAACCACAGTCAAATGACGAGCCGACACCTGAGTAGGCTAAAACTGAACTAAACTCTTCGGCGCAGCAGCCCATTAGTGGACCAAAGCCAGCCGTGCCCATCTCAGCTTTCGTGACCTAGGGCCCTGGGATGCTAGGCATATGTCCCGGTAAGGTGGTCAGCCTCACTCGGAACCCCCAGTGTTTAGTTCCCAAGCATGATGCTTGGCACCTGAGTAGGCACCCAGTGCATTTTTTAAGGGCGACATCGCAGCGTGGGGATTTTGGGAGAATATTTAACATGCACTCTCTCTACACGGGGTATTCGTCTTAATTTTTTTTGGCTGCACGGCCCGTAAGTTGGTTGGTAGTTATTTTGGTGATGCCCGGACCCGAACCTGAAACCTTTCGTATGCAAGGCGAACGCCTTAAGCGACTGGGCTTCCCAACAATTTAAATCAGTTGATGTTTGGATAATCGGGTGTTACTGTTGTTGCTTTCCATTATTTAATTGAATATTGAACAACGTTAGATATACTAAATTCAAATAATTTTAAGGAATTTGTTCAAAAATTTTCAGATTATTTTAGTTTATATTTTGATTAAAACGTTATTTACAGCAAGTTTATCTTGAAATCACTTGTCAGCATAGCAGAGAGGAAGAATCCTTTGCTAAAATTATCTAAGTGGTCCTCCTTTTCTCCTCCGTTGCTGGGACAAATATAGCATGGGGCCCGGATGCCCGAGTGGTTTGGACCATTAAGCTAGCAGTCTGCGCGCTGTAACGGGTACGGGTTCGATTCCCGCCTTCGCCCTGGGTGTAGTTTCCTTTCTCTGTGACTGTAAAAATTCTTTCTGTGTCTGTCTTACTTGACGAATGCTTATATAAGCGGGTCTCTTCTGATCAAGCACACAAGCCGGATTATATATGTACTTACCCCCTACCCCCCCAATATAGCATGCTTAAACGAATTCTATGTTTCACTAGTTATGTTAATTTTAATTCCAGTAGAGCTACACGAGGGCTATTGGCGACGGGCGTCGTAATTTAGAACCACAGTCAGATGAAGAGCCGAAATCTGAATAGGCACCCAACGCAACATTTAAGTGCGACATTGTACGCAGTGTCGGGACTTTGGAGCATATTTAAGCATAGCATTTGGAGCATATTTAAGCATAGCATTTGGAGCATATTTTTATTATTTTGGCTGCAAGGGCCGTTTATACGTCGGCATTTATTTTGGCAATGCCCGGACCCGAATCTGGGACCTTCCGCATGCAAGGCGAACGCCTAACCGACTGGGCTCCCCAGCCCCCATAAGCGTATTTCATTTTTATATATATACTAGCAAATAAATACCCGTTCTTCGCACAGCTAAAAGAATAGAATATCAAATCGATTCAAGTATATGTGTCA
This sequence comes from Oedothorax gibbosus, assembly GCA_019343175.1. Lineage (NCBI taxonomy): Eukaryota > Metazoa > Arthropoda > Arachnida > Araneae > Linyphiidae > Oedothorax > Oedothorax gibbosus. The sequence continues at coordinate 41,376,603 of CM033271.1, forward strand.
TTTAATTTGCTGAAGGATAATAAGCTTTGCCTTTGTTCCGGTTCATTATAAAGAATAAAATCCCGTTACTTATATTGCTTTAAAATTCCAAAATAAAAATACATCACTATAAAATGCACATCCTCATATCACAAAAATCTTCCTCAATATGAACTTAATGTCATCGCAATTTTCCTGATAAATTCAAAATTAACCATAATTGTATGACAATGTTATTTCACGTCAAAAACCTCCATTCTGGGTTTAAAAAGAAATTAGCTCATTGGCACGTTCAATGATTTTTCAAATCATTAATTTAGTTTCTGAAGGTAATGGCAAGAAAATAAAGCCATTTCAATTTTAATTAATTTTTGTGTTCATTTTAATTTCTTCTGTCGAATGGCAACACGAAAGGGAAAAAATGATCGGATTTGAGTGAAAGTGGTGTATTTTTTTCAGAAAATTTGAATTTTCTCTAAAATTGGAACATATATGAAAACACTAAGCCTCAGGTGCACACGTTGGTATTAAAGGGAATCTATCTTAAAAATTTCGAATTTCTGAGGGCAGTATAAGTAGGTCTTTTACGATCCACAGACAAACAGACTCTTTCTTTTATTGTTATAGATATCACGAGAAGTTATAAAGAAGAATCAGATGATGTAAATCGAGTTTCTCACAAAAAGAGAAAAAGTTCCATTGCTTGAAAACAACGAACATCGACTTTAACAGTCGTTTTTGTTCTGAAATGACAATTTTCGTTCCAAAAACTCTCGGTAGAAAGTTATACGGAAAGTTATACGGTTCTCGGTAGAAAGCTCTATAAAGTTTTCTCCTGAAAAAAATATTTTTAAATCTTAGTTTATAAACCAATACGAAACATTGCAATTTAATCTTTGCCTAATATGGCACGTCATATGTTTTCGATTGTGTTATGCTAATCATGCTCACTTTTCGCTATAACAAATTGTATTTACTTTTTATATTTAAGGGTATACGGTACCCAAAACATTATTTCTAGAAATAATAACATAAACATGTAAATTATAGTGGTTTTATATAATGGTCACTCTAAATAAACAATTTCTAGCAATAAAAACAAATATTTACAAGTAGTTTTTAATTTATTTAAAAACAGTCAAAATTTTGAACTTTTTTAAAACGCTACTTCTCTTTCAATTTTGAGAATAACTCCACCAAACTTTTATAGTTTTTTTTTAGTACTATTTTTTCAAGAACTGTTCATTGCTTTTAAAATGTTAGCTACAGTTAAAAAGTAACATGCATTTATACTGAAAATCAAAAAAAAATTACAAATTATTGAATTCAACATTTTTTAAAAAACAACCATACATAGTAGACCTAATTCCATGCACAATTTTGTGCACCATATATATAAGAACAAAGGTTAAAAATATCAACATTCTAACTTAATTAGCAAAAACGCCTTAAGGTTTAATTAAACAGAAGAGTTGAAAAACGCGAAACCGAGAAAAAAGGTTGGAAGCAGACGATATATATACGTATTCAAACTTGTAGGAATGACTCTAGAAAATATTTAATAACTTTTTCTCTACAAAAGATGTCATTATGAAACTTTCAGTAAATGTTCAGAAAAATATTGTAAATAATAAGTAAGCACTGAAAAATCGATTTTTGACCAATGTTTGGGTACCGTATCCCCTTAAAATATTTAAATTTTGAAATTTGTAACTGAAAATAAAGTTATCCGTTTCCGAAGTGATTGAACACAGTTTATTTTTTAAATCTTCAAAAATTTGCCTGTTTCAGAACTCATTAAAAATATGATAATTAGCTTTTACTCGAAAGACAATTCTCTGAGAAAAAAAATACATAAATAAATATTAATACCGGAAACAAAACAAAAACAATGTTCTTTAAAAAGTACGCATACAGGTCCTAAAAAGTACCTCACTTCATTAGAGCGTTTACGATAACAGAACCCAACAAAGCGTTCTTAAAAGAATAAACAAAAGAAAATTACTCCGGCGGGAGTCAAAATAAGAAAAAGAAAACTTGCGAAACTTTCTTCCGGTTTCACCGTTGAGTTAAGAAGAAGATGGATATTCTTGGCGCAAAATAAAGTGATACCGTCAAAAAGTCGCCAAGTAACCCTAGTAAGCCCAAACAAACCGCTCACTCAACGTTAGTTCTATATAAAACAACGCATCACTTTATTCTTTAAAAAGCGGTGATTAAAAATCAAGAAATGACTGTCTGCGCAGCTGTACGCTGTAGCAGGAGATCTGAATTTACACAAGTTGGCAGTAAATTCCTTCATAGGTAAGAAAAATACTTTGTTACTTGTAACGCCGTTACTTGTAACGCCGTTACTTGTAACAGTTACTTTTTTGGGGTAACGCCGAGTAACGCCGTTACATTTTTCAGAAAGTAACTGTAACTTAGTTACTTTTAGCGGTAACGAAAAATGTCGTTACTTTTCCGTTACTTTACGAAGGCTGTCTGATGCCAATTTTGAAATTCCACTCCTAAGAGAGAGAGAGAGAGAGAGAAGGAAATATTTCGCATTCCCGCAACACGAGCTTTTCTTGGGAGGGAAAAAGTAAAGCATATAATATAATTGTCCACTTTGGCTGATAAAGGCGTGACGGTGGCTTTCAGACAGAATTGTTACAGTACGAATGTTCTTCCTTATCTGTTTACCTTTCTAAGTATCCCATTATAAGCCCCGCACAATTACAGGCATCTACGGAAAAGAAGGGTTTTCTAATAAATCACGCTAACTGCCAAGCCGGTTGGATCCCTCAGATCAAACCCCTTTGTGTTTTGCCTGAATGGGTTCTACACATGACCAACAACAAAGTCCTTCTCCTCGAAGAGGGGTGGGGAGGGGGAGACAGAGATTTCACGTTCACTGATTATCAGGGCAAATGATTAAAATTAATTATAAACAAATGTTTATTAATTATAATTTCAGTGTTTTGTTTGAGCTTATGATTCGTTTATCGTGGTTCTCTTTGAAAAATGGTAAGATGGCTAAATTTCAATTATTCTTATAACTTGAAATTTCAAAAAGTAACTGTGATTCGTTACTTTTTTTAAAAAGTAACTGTAACGCGTTACTTTTCATATTAAGTAACTGTAACAGAGTTACTTTTTTTAATTAAGTAACTGTAACAGTGTTGCTTTTTAAAAGTAACTTTCCAATCCCTGGTAATTATAGTTTTTATTAGAATCAGAAATTGCCAAGTATATGTAGTAAGCAGTAAGCCACTGCAGTATTGCGCCAAAAGCGTTTGTTTGGGTTTAATAAATAGCAATTGATGGCTTCACTTGGCAAACCGGCTTTTGCATTGGTTTTTGCCTGGCGGTATCTCCATCTTTTTCTCTTAACTCTACTATACAAGAATAGAATAAACCGCTGATCTGATAATGAAAAGAGGCTTGGCAAGAGTCTCGGACGAAAGTTGCCATATGTCTCATTTGGCGAGAAATGCTGCTTTATTCGTCACTTAATCGCTGTTGTTAGAGTAAATGTCTATAGAAGTAAAACCACAAAAAAAAAATTGGTTGTGTGTGTGTCTTATACTGATACAACACAGATGGTTTGATAGTTTGATACATACAGTAACGATATTAAGGGGTGGACGTGGAGGCTGCTATGGGGCTTTTGCCCCTTTCCCCCCCTCCCCCAAAGGAAATTATATTTCACTAAATAAAAAAAGTTCAATGAATACATGCATAATAAATGAATTTCAATGAATTTAAAAGGATACTTAATACATTTTATTTAATTACGATGGATAATTGTGGAATTTTGATGAAGAATTATTGAGCTCCATTAATTGAAAGGGTTGAAAGTATGTCTCACTCGGCCACTGGGGGGCCCACTATTGTTCTTTGGTTCTTGAACCACGTGACTTGGTACTAAGTCACGTGACTCATAAAAGTCACCAATTAGGTTTGCCAATGCGCAGTCCGTTCTATCTAAAGTCTTTAGTTCCACGTCCCACGCAAGCATACCTCGTAAACTTTCAGCCAATCACTAGACGTATAAATGCACACGTGACCATGACGTCATGTTGAGGTGTGGTGAATTTTTGACATCGCGATACGCGTGTTGGATTGATTTCGAATTGTTTTGCTTGGTACGCGTTTTTTGGGCAGCAAAATAACAGTACTTTTTCTATATTTAGTTTATTGTTGATATTTTTGTTTGACTAATAAGGTAAGTTACTATTTTTATTTTGAAATGCATTTTTTATGTTTTATTCAAATGGATTTTTTCTTTTGGTGATGTTTTACTAATTTTAAAATCTCTTATAAAAATATATATTTAGTTTTGTTATAATAACTAACGTTTTTTTAGTTGTTCATAAAGGTAGTACATTAAATTAACACATTTTTATTAGTACATTGAAATGCAATTGTAGATTGTACCACGGTCTTTTTTAAAAATATATTTTTAAAAAGAAAATCGCTGTATGATTTGTACAAACGTACTTATGTCTATTGATGTTTGTTACAGAAATAAAAGTAAAAAATATCATTATCAAATGAATACAATACTGAAATACTTGAAATATGATATGTATTTTTCATGTTCAATATAATTCAATTCTAAAATTGTAGACTTGAAATTATTTACTATTTATTTTTTTTAATTAAAAAATTTTATATAATGAGTTGAAATTTTTATTTCAAAGCAAAGGCGAATGCAATTCTAGATTTTTGAATTATCCTCAGAGGATATAAGTTTGTTTATGAATAGGCAACATAAATGTTTTACAATGTGAATGCCAGTGGTATCCTAATAAATTACCAGACCTAACAATTTATAGAAAAATATAGTTTTTAAAAAATATATGAAAATATGAAAATAAAATTTTTAAAGCTTAACTTGTAACACATTTTAGTCTCTATACAGTATTTTTCTGTTGTTCTTTCACGAAGTATTAGTATATAGTATTTCACGAAGTACATTATTTATTAGTATATTATTTATTAGTATATTATTTATAGTATTTCACGAAGTATTAGTATATAGTATTTCTTGGTATTGCGGGGCTGGGGAGCCCAGTCGGTTAGGCATTCGCCTAGCATGCGAAAGTTCCCAGGTTCGCGTCCGGGCATCGCCAAAATAACTGCCGACCTATAAACGGCCCGCGCAGCCAAAAATGTCCGACGAATAATACCCCGTGTAGAGGAATGCACGTTAAATATGCGTCAAAGTCCCAACGCTGCGTACGATGTCGCCCTTAACGGTTGCGTTGGGTGCCTACTCAGGTGTTTGGCTGATCACTTGACTGTGGTTCTAAAATACGACGCCCGTCGCCAATAGCCCTCGTGTAGCTCTAGTACGACGATAATTCAAACTAAACTAAAATCCTGGTATTGCATTCTTTAAGAATGACTGCAACGTATCACCTATGACTTCTGACCTATGTTCAAAAGCATGTTGCATTTTCTACAAGGCAATCGCTTAACCCCTGCGAAATTGCTTCTTTGAGAAACTAAAGAAGGCCGTTTTAAAGGGCGGATCACGAATTTGAAATTAGAAGCCGTCGCGAAATATGGGCGTCGGAACGGTTAAAACATGACCCTTTTATGGGCCTCTATGTAGCAATTTAACGTATGAACTTTAACGTATACATAATGTATTTATTGGCCCATAGCTATAAAATATTATCCAATTGTTTATAGGAAAAGTCACGTAAATTTGAGTAAGCTTGCTTTAAAAATAGTAATATAAATAACAAACTCGTCCCGGTACCACTGAAGACCTACCGAGTATATGCGGAGTACGTGCTCGTTAAATCTGTTGGGTCCGAAAGTCCTCTAAGTTCCCATACCAAATCAATACCTCTGTGGGTGACAAGCCAATTTTGGGGATCCTCTAGTTGGCCTCTGTCTCTAAAAATTAGATGGATCCACTTGTGTGTGTTGTCTGTTGTGTCTGTCTTACTTGACGAAGGTTTATAAGCGGGTCGCTGACCAAGCACACAAACCTGAATATATATGTCTACCAACCAACCAACCAACCATAACAAACTCTTGTGACAATTCTGTAGGTACTGTCAAACAGCACAAATGTATTGGGCCATTTTTTCTCTGAAATAAGCCGCTAGAGTTTTTGAGTGGCTACAACAATGGTCTAAGTCATTAGGCTAGTGCAGTTTATCTAAGCACGGCACGCTTTTCAAACTAATAGTTTCTCATTTTTAACTAGCTTCTTAAAAAATGCCTTGTTAATTAGGGGCAACTCTGCCTGGACCTATGAGTAAAAATAGACAAAAACAAAGTCAGTACTTGTGTTTTATGCTTGGGCCAAAGTTACCCCATTGGACGGTACTAAAAAAACTGATCGACTTACGTAAAAATTTAGTCAGAAGAAGTCTGCAGTCTAAGTTATTCCAAAAGTTGGCCGCTTTTCAACTTATGAATTGTTATGATTCCGCCGCCTATTGGTTACTATGGATACAGATAATTTAATGACCTTAAGAAGTATAAAGAAGGTTTCTTTTTATTATTATAGTTTATAATACATCATTAAAAAAATTCAAATAGCTAAATATGGATTGCAAGTCAATTCAATAGCCGGTATTTTGATAAAAACGATTTCCAAAAGGTTTATCTTTATAAGTAATTGAACTATATATTACTGAGTTAATACACACGCATACTTTTTTAAAAATTACAACAGTAAATATGCATAGAAAAAACATCGTAAAAGTTTAAATACCCCCAAAGCATTAAACATAATTTTTCTAAAAGTTAAATATAAATGTTACTTAAAAAAAATACGGATATGAAACAAACCCTCTATTTCCGTATGCTCCACAAAGTTAAATTAATGAGGTCCTTGGCTCCAATGCAAACCGTTTTAGAAGCAATTCATCCACTTGAATCCTATTATATTCTCGTGTCATTGATTCAATACAAGTTGAGATTTTAAAGATTAGAGTACAAAAGGATTGGTAGTAAGTGTGTGAGAGATATGCCAATAATGGAGATCATGGTTGGTTGGTTGGTAGACATATATTTTCAGGCTTGTGTGCTTGGTCACAAAGACCCGCTTATAAACCTTCGTCAAGAAGGACGGACACGACATGCACACACATACAAGACAGATTCTGCCATCTATCGCCACCCAGGGTCTCCAGGGACCTGTACCCGTGGTAAACTGCGCAATGACCGACCACAGGACTTTCGGACCCAACAGATTTAACGAGCACGTACTCCGCATATACTCGGTGGGTCTTCAGAAGTGTCGAGACTCGATCGCGGGACCTTCCGATCCCGAGACCGAGATCTTAACCACTAGGCTCCCCACGGCCCCAGATCATTTTTATTATGAATGGGTCCAGGACCTAATATCAATCAGCCAGAGGGTGTTAGGTTAAATTATCGTCGCAATAGAGCTACACTGGACAATTAGTGACGAGCGTTGTAATTTAGTACCACAGTCAAGTGACGAGCCGACACCTTAATAGACAACCAAAGTCAACATGGCCGGATTTCTAAATAGGCTAAGTAGGCTGTAGCCTAGAGCGGCGAATTTTTTGGGGCGGCAAATTTTACGACCAATTCAAGCGGCATTCGGCATAACAAAATTATTATAAAGATACGAATATATTTAAGAAAGAAAACAAATAATTTGGATTAATGCCGTACACCGTAAACGTATATATAGTACAAATATTTCGTAGCAAACGTGGTCGCTGCGAGGGCAAGTGCACCCCTACCTCCCGGATTTCGAAGTTGAAAGACAAATAGTAAAACAGTTTAAAGAAATTCGCCTATTTCGTTTTCAATTTAGTGTGTAAAGGTACTTAGATTATTTTAATATGTGTATCTATTTTAAACAACACATACCACCCTATTTTACAGCTAACCAGCTACCTATCCCCGAATTGGGAGAAAATTGTGCCTGGGGCGGCAAATCCCCTAGGGGCGCAACCCCTAGTAATAATAAATAAGTACTAATAATAATAAATAAGTACTAATAATAATAAATAAGTACTACTAATAATAAATAAGTACTAATAATAATAAACAAGTACTAAAAATAATATTTATAATAATAATAAATTTCCCTTCAATCTTTTGTTGAAAACATTAATTTATTTCTTGTAAGATATAAATGAATTTAAAACGGTAAAGGCTAATGTCACATATTCCAACACATGTTGCTCACTTTTCACAAATTGGTTTTCCGTTTTCCGAGCAAGTCATTGTTAGCTATGTTGATTGACGACTTCTATTCAAGGTGGGGATACAATACATTGAGTTTCGGAGGCAGGTGAAGATCTTGGTGGAAGAACATGCTAAGTGACATTTTTGAAAAAAATTGAGATTGCTGTGTCGATGAACATGCTATTCAATCCTTTAAAGATATCTAGTATCCCCTTTGTCATAAAATCTCATTTAAGTATATTTTTTACCTTTTGTAAGTGCCTTTTTAGCTTCCACACTACGTTTATAACGTAAAAAGTGGAAGGTATTATAATCATTCAGCCTGTCTGTCTCTCCGTTCCCCACGTTCACAGCCCAAACTACAAATGCTACGGACAAGTGTGATATGTCAAAAAAAATCAGCTCATAGAAATTAGAATACATTGAAAATTTCAGAGAAGAATTCGAATTCGAAGTACTTCAATTATTTAAAAAAAAACTGCAAAATTTAATGCTCATTTAAAAAGCATAAGAAGCCATTTTTATTAGAATTAAATCACCATTTCCATTTGCAACAGTCGCTCGAGGAACTTTAATTCTTTTAGACAATAAATTAATAAATTTATTTTTGCGACATCGATCAGTTTGAAATGACGTCAAATATATATATCACTACGAGATTCTTTGTATGTTGATATGAAATATTTTGGTTCTATTTAAAAGCGAGGAATATTACATATTTATTCTTTGAAATACAAATTAATTTTTGCAAACGATAAGTAATAATTATTGAATTTTCGAAATAAAATAAAAGAAACTAGCCAAATTTAGCATGTAAATGTTTAATATAGAATTATAGCTGTGTTTGGCGTCTTTTTACCTGTTAAATACAACTATTGTATGGAAGCGGGTTAAGTGACAGATTCTGTTACAAACCTACTTGTTTTAACGTATCTAAGTGCTAACGTAAAATTTAAAGTTAATTTTCTCGTTTTCACCATTTTGTCACTTAGAACGTTCTTTAACTAAGCTCTTCAATTGAATTTATGAAAACGGTTATAAAGAAACTGTTGAATTGAGGTTTTTTTATATCGTACGCCTACGTTGTAGTCGTTGCAAATGAATAAAACATTAACTATTTTTTTAATACATGAATCACATTACTCAGAAACCTCATATAGAACCGTATTTAGAAAACTTACAATATGGCATGTTAATCCATTAACCATTTCAGTACCAGTGAAGCCATTTGACATCATCATGTTTCTGATCATAATTTTAAAGAATAATAGGGCTGACATCTATTGTGATGAATAAAAATATTTTCTAATAGAAAAAAGTTTGAAGAACCGAATGATGTGCTTTTTGATATCATAAATGGCTATAGACGATCAGAATTTTTTTTTTAAATGATGCCAAATTGTCATTGGGACTGAAAGGGTTACCGACGACTTTGTGAATTACCATTAAAATCTTTATTTTGGAATAAAAAAAGTTAGACGTTTTTTTAAAATTTGTTTTCGTGTTAATTGTTAAGGATACATTCTCTTCATTTGTCCTATATTTTGTTTATTTAGATAAAGCCCTTCTAAAATCTCTTCTTCGTTTGGTTCGATAGCATTTGCGTATTACTTAATTTTAGCTTCTGTACTACATTTAACTTAAAAATAAACTTATCAAACGATTATATAAGTATTGAAATTTCGAAAAAAAATGAAACTAGCCAATGTTTAATTTAGATTTTAGTTTTAGTCTGAAATATCGTCGCACTAGAGCTACACAAGGGCCATTGGCGACGGGCGTCGTATTTTAGAACCACAGTCAAGTGACGAGCCGACACCTGAGTAGGCACCCAACGCAACCGTTAAGGGCGACGTCGTACGCAGCGTTAGGACTTTGAAGGATTTTAACGTGCACTCTCTCTACACGGGTTATTATTCGCCGGACATTTTGGGCTGCACGGGCCGTTTATAGGTCGGCAGTTATTGTGGCGATGCCCGGACCCGAACCTGGGACCTTTCGCATGCTAGGCGAATGCCTAACCGACTGGGCTCCCCAGACCCCTGTTTAATCTAGAATTGAATGCTTTGTTTGGCGCTTTTTTTTTTCTGTCGAGTAAAAATATTATGTGCAAGTGGTGTAAGTGATTGTTACAAACATATTATTTTTTATTTCTAGACTACAACGATGTGTTCAGCCATTTGCAAGTGTCTCTGCGCCATCGTATGGCTGTTCATCCTCATTTTCATTGGCTACCCGGTGGGCTTCTTTTTCGCCGGCTGGTACGTCCTGTTCTGCCCGTTAGAGGCCTGTTGCGACGCCTGTTCGGGGATAACGGGTTTCCTGCTGAAAGCAACGCAGTTCCCGCTATACTGCACGAAAAACATGCTGGCAGGAAAAGGTTTGTGCGGATGATGCGGTGTGGTGTCGCCATCTAGGGGCGGTGGAAGGAAGCGATGGCCCGCCGGAGATGTGTGTGGTGCTGACATCTAGTGGTTGTTTTGTGAAGTTTTTGCATTGTTGGTGGGTTTTTTAATGTTTAGATATTAGAGTTTTTTGCTACTATTTTATGTTGAGTTGTTTATTTTAAATATCTTTTAATTTTGTTTTTTCTCAAATACAATAATTTTTGGATGTTTAAGTTATAGGCATTTGGAAAAAATGATTGTTTTCTCAAAACATTTGCTTATATGTATGCAGAGCATTTATAAATATTTTTGATAAGATCGACAAAACTGTTTTGTATAAATATCTAGTAAATATTTTAAATACAATTAAAACTTTACCAGGTTGTATTTTTATATTGTCTAAAGACATTCTCTCATATTAATTTACAGGTGAATTGATAGCATATTCTAAAGTAGAAAAGAATATACTTTTAGAATACATGATTTTGGACTTTTCTGTCTTGCTGATATGCAGTATTCATTTTTTTAAAAAAATATTATTACCCATTACTTGTGCATTGCAATTAAAAAAATTGTGTTGAAAAGTGTTATAAGATGCAATAAAGTTATGTTTGTGCTTTTTACATTTCTGCTGTATGCATTTTTATTACATTGTATAAACATGTTTGTTTATTTTGAAGTTATGTTTATGAAAAATAAAAAAGATATTTTAACTTATTTATAATTCATAATGTTTATTTTAACCTAATTGCGGTTGGTGCGCTGTGGTGACGCCATCTAGTGACGACTGAAAGAAGCGTGGCTCTGTTGGCAATGCGTTTAAAGATTCTATAAAATTTTTTGGCTGTTTCTTTTTTCATTCTTAAACGTTTGTATAAATATTGCATGTTTATTATATCAAGCAAGCCAGAGTCTTGATAATTTATTCAAGATGATTATTCAAGATTCAATGTTAATTTATTCAAGATGATTATTAATTAATTCATTTATTTTGTTGTGCCAAAAAAATTTTATCAAATAAATTCATAATAGAAATCGCTGTATCACTCAGAATTAAGTTAATTATTTTTGAAAAAAAAAACTTCGATAACGGATAAAACAAATCCTGATAAACTTCTGCTCGACGATATAAACTTCATAAATGCATATTTTCAAATAAAATTCTTTTTAATTGAAAACTAATTATGTATGTTAAAAGATTTAGAAAAACTAAAGAGAAAAAAAAAGAGACGGAATATTTGTTTATCTTTATTTTGTAAGATGGTAAATTGTTGCAACCATGTGAAAAATGTATCATTTCTCTTTGTTCTGCGATAAACTTCTAAAATATTACATCTGATTTAATACAATACAATATTACACCTGATTTAATACAATTTACTTGCGGAACTTCGCTTAAGCCCTGGTTTGTAAGAACACAAAATCGGACGCTGAGCAGTGCGTCCTAATTTTTCGCTTTCTTATTGGCCCTAGTTGTCAGGTGACCGCGGCACCAAAAATAACGTTGATCTCAGCGTTCGAAAATCTCGAATCAGTCGTGGTTTGATTAGAGCGTCCAAAACGTGCGAAATGGCCGATGTTTCTACCTGTTCGAATGAGATAACCGTGGCCTTCGCTCACTACGCATGCGTTAGATGCGGACGCATCGCTAGACGTGAATTCTAACAAACCACCCAAGGACCCAAGCGAAGATAAGACGCTGATATCGATGAGCAGGGCGTGTTTTAACGCTTTGACGTGCGTTTTCAATCCTTACAAACCAGGGCTTTAAGGATAATAACTTGGCCCAAAAAAATCTTTAGGCTATACTGCATGGCGAACTTTTTATGTTAGTTAAAACAATGTTGCAACAGATTATAATATAGAGCATTCTCAAAAAAGGTATAACGGAATAAAGCTTGTGCCAAAGTTACTCTTAAAGACCACAGTTGACGGCTCACTTAACGACACACATACACAAGTATTCTTATTTGCGAAGATTTTTCGCTAATTTCATTCAAATTGGCTTAAATCATCTCGCTCTGTTTTAAACATTTCGACAATATTGATGTCTTACGATCTTGCGTATTACCATAAAAAAATCTATGATTCAAATGTTCAAATCAGCATAAAAAGCACATTATCCGCATTATAATCGAAATATATCGTAAGTCTTATTTGATCTGCTAGACAAAGTTAAAGAAACTACTGAATTAAAAATGGATTCAATCTTTTCTTATTATTGCAGTAAACTTTTGGAGACACAATTTTTTTTTTTAAATCTAGTATGCCCCTTACATTGGATGATAGTACGCATTCAATGGTTCCAACCTTCCAACTTCTTAGGCAATATCAAAATCTACTGTATCCCAGATGTCTTGGGAAATCTCTGTCGTGTGGTTATATCATCAAAATTCCAGGGTCAGCCATCACCATAGCTATAGAATGCTTACACTCTTAAAACAAACGAGCGGTTTTAACTCAGTCCGAGTTAATTTCCACTCCTTTCCGTGCCAAAAATGCACTTCCCTATAGAGTGGATTTAACTCTTGCGGAGTGGTAAACGAAATAAAAAACGGGTACGACATGCGCGCATGGAGGCTTTTTAGAGGGCAAAATTGCCAGTGTTGCTGCCACTTTAAGGAGAAAAATACTACGAAAAAATACCATTTAATTCTAAAATTACAAAAAAATATCGTAAAAATACTAGCTGCATTTTGGTATCTTTTTAGTGACTTTAAATCGTTTTATAGTATTTTTTTGTTGTAATTTTAGAAATAAATGGTATTTTTCTCCTTAAAGTGGCAGCAACATTGGCAATTTTGCCCTCTTAAAAGGCCTCCATGCGCGTTCCGTCGTTAGCATTGGAGGTTACGTGATCAGCCAATCTAATACTTTAACTTATGATATCTATGGTTTTAACTCAGTCTGAGTTAATTTCCACTCCTTTCCGGGGCCGAAAATGCACTTCCCCTATAGGAGTGGATTTCACTCTTTTCTTTTAAGAGTGTAGGAAACATCCTTTTATTGTCACGCCAAACCCCAAAAAAGTTATTCCCATACATAGCCAGAATGGATAATTATGCCTTTTACGTTACAGTGGGTTTTTTTTAGTTTCAGAATACAACTTTAGAATTGTCCTGTACTAAAGTTGCACTTGTTGGCGACACTTATTTTTGCATCATCATTTGGATGATAATACGCATTCAATAGTTCCAACCCTCAAGCAGAATCCAAAATCTGTGAATCACAGAAAATGCTATCATTCGCAAATGTAGGTTAAGAGGGACTGTCCGTCCCATAGAGCTAATGCATTAGTTTTGAAACCACAACTTTTGCAAACAAATTGCTTTGCCATGTTATCCCATTTTAAACAATAGTCAAACTGAGAAAATAGCATCCGGTTATTTAGTTATCAATTGATAAAATTTTAAAATAGTGTCGCCATCTGCTGTATATTTTTGGCATTTTAAAACTTCAAAAATATATAATTAAATAACTAGATAACATTTTCGTTTCAGATTTGTTTCATTTCGATGTTTTGTTGATTCCCATACCTGAAAAAAAATGGTTAACATGGCAAATCAATATTTCTGCAAAAGTTGTGATTCCAAAACTAATGCATTAGCTCTATACGACTGATAATCCCTCTTAAAAGTAGACGGATACGTCTAAGAAGTCTTGGGCAGACTCGAGAGTGCGAATGTAGCAAATATTAATATTGTGACTCCAAGAAACTTATCCCCATAGATGATAGACTTATGTCTTTCAAGAATGGATAGACTTACAGCCCCTGGACAAATTATTAGACGCACTGTATTTTTTTAGTTTAGTAATTTTATATTTCTTAAGAGTTTTTATGCAATAATGGTGTATTTAAACTACAATATTATTGATTTTTAATTAAAAGAATTGTTGTAGACTACATATTTGTATTTATTTTAAGATAATTATGATTATTATTATAAGATTATTTATGTGTGGAATCATCATCCTCAAATGCAGGAGACAGTACAGACTTGCATTGATAGCATGCCGCGCAGAATTAAAGCTTTGATAGCGGCTAAAGGTGGGTCAACTAAATATTGACTTTTACTAACATTAATTTCACTTTTCTTTAAAACTTACTAAACTTATGCTTTTCTAAATAAATGCTGTTTTATTTATGTCCAATAAATCGGTAATTGATTGGATAAAATAAAAAAAAATCAATTTAAAATAATAAAACGGTACAATATCACCCTGTAATTAATATTTTACATGAAATCTTACAGTGCGTCTAATAATTTGTCCAAAGACTGTATCTCTTTTAGGTGACATGCTAATTTAAGAAGACAGCTTTAGACTTTTCCTGCATTAAATTGGCACACATTTTCGCATCAACAGTATCCTTCACGTTGGATGGTAGTACGCATTCAATGGTTCCAATCCCCCAGGCAGAATAAAAATCTGCCTATCATTGATATTACTATTCTTCATTCCATGTAGATCAACCGTTGACGGATACATCGGCGCCAGGCAATACGGATCTACAGGAACATTAGCATTGGCCGCCTTAAAAAGTATTGGTCAAATTGTGGAGAGTGAATGTAGCAAATATTGATATTGTGACGCCAACCTCCTAGAAACTTATCTCCATAGATGATAGAATTATGTCTTTTAAGAATGGCAGGATAGACTTATGTCTTTTAGGTAACATGCTAGTTTAAGATAAGATAGCTTTATAGACTTTTCCTGCGTTAAATTGGCACACATTATCGCATCAACAGTATCCTTCACGTTGGATGGTAGTACGCATTCAATGGCTCCAATCCCCCTGGCAGTATAAAAATCTGCCTATCATTGATATTACTATTCTTCATTCCATGTAGATCAACAGTTGACGGATACATCGGCGCCAGGCAATACGGATCTACTGGAACATGAGCATTGGCCGCCGATGAAGTCTTAGGTAGTCTTTGGCGCGTTATAATGGCGAATATCGAAATCGCAGCGCCAACGCCGAAGAAGGTCATGCCAAGGGCTAAAATGGCGATGCCACCCAGAGAGAAATTGTTGGTGCTTGGTCCTGATCTAAAGAGGGTGACCAGAACTCCACCTGTAACGATTAGTAGAAGTCCTGATGTACAGGAGCTGCATATAAGGGATGGGAAATGCGGTCTTCGTTCCGGCTGTACCCAGGCTGGGTGTGTTAGTCTCTTATTAAAGTCTTCCATGTTGAAATGTCTTTCGAAATATTAGTAATTATTTCGATATAAGTATTTTCACGTTGCTTGTTTTTTTTATGAATCGCACAAAAATATGGTAAAAGGAGAACTAATTTGTATCCAATAATATATTTCTTTTCCACAAGACTAATACGATTTTTTTCGTTGATGCGGAAAGTTCATTTTCTTTCAAGAATACAGCACTTCTTATTTATTCTCTGTGTGTGTGTTAAATAGTAGAATTATATAATTGAATCTTGGTAGCCTTATTTGCAGCAGTTTCTTTTCTACAAGTTTCAGATGTTCTTAAAGTTCGAGGCAACCTAAAAATAAAATAAATTTGTGTGTTTCACTTTACTTTTTACTTTCTTTTTTTTTAAATAATTACTCGGAACATTTCTTAAAGCATACTTTTTTCATTAGTTTGGGATGTAAAACAATTGTATTATAATATATCTCAAGTAAATTATTACATATTTGGCCTCTTTCCTTTTTTTTTTAAATTCTAAATAATTTTTAAAAAATGGAAAAGTAGGTATTGATATGCTGGATCTGTCCGTCCATCTCTAAAATCAGTTAAATCCGTCGGAACTTAAACATTCTTTTTTGTTAAGAATTTATCACATTAAAGACATATCTTTCATACTTTCTCCCGTCTGTCTGTACGTCCGGGCGGACATCTGTCTACATGTCTGTGGGCGAACTACCAATTTCATTAGCATTGAAAATTAATTGTAGTCATTTAAATCGCTGTTGCCACATTAACAATGGCATGAGAAACTATCTTTTGAACATAGATATCATAATTTAAGTATTAGATTGGCTGATCACGTAACCTCAAATGCTAACGACGGGATGCGCATGGAGGCTTTTTAAAGGGGCAAAATTGCCAGTGTTGCTGCCACTTTAAGGAGAAAATTACAAAAAAAATACTAGAAAAGCATTTCAAGTCACTAAAAAGATTCCAAAATGCAGCTAGTATTTTTACGATATTTTTAAGGAGGATATTAGAATTTTAGAATAATTCTAAAATAAATTCTAAAATTACAGAAAAATATCGTAAAAATACTAGCTGCATTTTGGAATCTTTTTAGTGACTTGAAATGCTTTTCTAGTATTTTTTTGTAATTTTAGAAATAAATGGTATTTTTTCGTAGTATTTTTCTCCTTAAAGTGGCAGCAACACTGTCAATTTTGCCCCCTTAAAAAGCCTCAATGCGCGTCCCGTCGTTAGCATTGGAGGTCACGTGATCAGCCAATATAATACTTTAACTATGATATCTATGCTTTTGAAGGACATTTTTTGTCGTATAATATTTTTCGATAAGAATGTAAGTGAATGGTTAAGTAACAGTAAATTAGGCAATTTTAGTTCTTTTAAAATTTCTTATTAATGTTAGTGCAGTCAGTTTAGCTTTCAGTCAACTACCTTATTTATATATTGGTGATTTCTCTGTCAACTTCGATTTTAAGTTTCAAAATAAAATATTTTTTTTATTTGTGATGGCCAAATTAACCATTTCATATTCTATATGCTTTTCTATTTCTGAAAAAGACACTCGCCACACTTTTTATGCACTTTATATTTTCCCCCCTTGTTATCCCCTTTTAATTTGTCCCCATAAAAGTTTAGTTTAGTTTGAATTATCGTCGCACTAGAGCTACACGAGGGCTATTGGCGACGGGCGTCATAGTTTAGAACCACAGTCAAGTGACGAGCCGACACCTGAGTAGGCACCCAACGCAACCGTTAAGGGCGACATCTTACGCAGCGTTATGACTTTGAAGGATATTTAACGTGCACTCCCGCCACACGGGGTATTATTCGTAGGACATTTTGGCTGCAGGGGCCGTTTATAGGTCGGCAGTTATTTTGGCGATGCCCGGACCGAACCTGGGACCTTCCGCATGCTAGGCGAATGCCTAACCGACTGGGCTCCCCAGCCCTGTCCCCATAAAAAAAAATATAAAAAACAGATCTGATAGTGCTGTCCCCATAAGAAAACAGCATTGACAATATGACTGTTTTCTGCTTACTACAGTAGCAGAACATGTTTGATTCTTATACTGTAAGTTGCATCTTAAAATATGCATGATTCTTCGTTAAAAGATTAAAAACAGTTTTTCAAAAGCTTTTCCTTACCATTGGAAAAGAGGGGAAAGCCTTGACACTCACTAATTTACAAAAGTTCAATGAATTCAAATAAAATTTCACACTGCTAACTGACGATAAATATTAACTGCTTCATTTACGTTGTCGAGTTCAAAATATGGGATTATTGATATAAAAAATAATAAACACGACCACGTTCTCAAAACAATTCTTTGATGCAAGAAAACCAATGGACAGCACCGGCAGGTTTTCTATATACACAGAAAAATATAAGTTTTACAAATATATATAAATTCGAATTTTTCAAAACTATGGAATGATTTTTATATTTTAAGTTATGAAGAACAAAATCAAGCAAAAAAATATAGTATCCTGTAAAGTTTGATATAGAAACGGTGCACTTAGCTGTGAAGTTTTTTAAAGGGGACAACACTGACTTTTTATGTTAAAAAATCAAATTATTCACGCAAAAGTCAATCTTGACTATTTAAAAACAAATGCACATTTTCTGTTCAATAAACATAAAAACCTAAGAATATAATAAAACACAGGCATAAAAAATTATTCGAGGTCTTAAAATTTCAAGTTGACAGAGATTTTTTTTTGTATATTTATTTAATAAGCAAAGATAAAGAAAATACAAAGAAGAGATAGCAAAAATTCATTTACTGAAGTCTAAAAGCAAAAAAAAAGAGAGAGATCGAAAATCATCCAAGCAAAGTTGAACAGGACGAAGTGTATAATTTCATGATGGATATTATTTTTTATTTCTAGGCAAAATATTAATTTCGGAAGCGGATAGATTCATATAAAATTTGAAAAATGCATCCAAAAGATAATACACTCAGAAAAAAAACTTGTGTTGACTTTCAAAAACAAAGTTTTGTCTTTCCCAGTTATTATAATTTGTGTTGAAAAAGTGCAAAATTGTATTGCCAAATAATAATGCATGGTTAGCACAAAAATTTGATTAAAGGGGTAAGACGCATGTATTCTTGAGAAATGTAGTTCAGCAGCTGCTTTTTACTGTTTCGGATAAATAGCTTTACTAAAGCTTTAAAAATATATATTACGATACTGTAAAATAAATGTTACAATTTTGTTACACATATTTTAGGAAACAATACAGTTTTTTTTGTGAATCATGCAAGGATATAATAATCGTCTCCTTTCGCGATCGTCAATTGTATTAGAACAACACAAAATCGTGTTCGTAATATCTTCAACATATAATTATTGTATTGAAACAACCCAATATATTACTGTTGCCATTTTTACACAATATTTGTGTTCCTCTCGTGCTGTTTGAACACAGGTTTTTTTTTTCCTGAGTGTACCGATAAGTAAATTAAATAATAAAAAGAAGAAATATATAATACCTTGATAATCCGCAGTGTTTATATTTCTGAAAGATTTGCAGCAAAACTCTCGACTCGATAAAATATTTCCTACTTCGGCATCATTTCGATTCAAACCATTGTTTTAAACGAATCCTTAAAACTTACAGGAACTACGCACAATTGCATTAAAAATACGAAAATGCAACCTAGCAAACTAAAAACAAGAGCCTCGACATGACTGTTGCCACAAATATTGCGATAAAAACAATCAGAACATCCACGTTGCCACCACGTTTGTAAATAATAAAACAGGAAAAACGCTATGAATAAACAGCCTTAGCGCATTGTCCATTCCAATTCGAAACAAGAACCTCTAATATTAGATGAATAACTAAACGTAAAAATAATCCAAGTTTATTGGAGAGTTTCCCTCTACGTTTCTCCTTATTGACATTTTAGTAAAAGAAGAAGCTTGTGCGGAAGTTCTTCTGTGGAACTATCCACATTTTACGCTTATATATCCAGTTTCGAATCAATCGAACAAGGCATCGATTAGTGGTACCGTTGCATAGTTACTGGAATTTAATCAGTTTTTTTTATTTCGCGGAACATGTTGATTGTTTTATTCAGAATCTTTTTAGGGTTTGCAATAGTTTTTTAGCATGCAATGTGAGTAAAATGTTTGAATATTTAATGATATTATTAGTTTATATTTGTTATCGGTACATAACATCAACTGCTCACTAAAAGGTAACAGTGGAAATCCATATATTTACACAATATACTAGTTTAAATTGTGTTAAGGTCATAATTTATTTAAATGAAAAAGTTTATGTAAAAGTAAGTACTAGTATATGGCTGCTTATTTTAGTTTTATTGATACGGATGGCGATTCAAAAATTTAAATAAAACCGCAGCATTAGTAACAATATAATTTAAGATAAAAATATAATTTTCATATTTTTTCAAATATCAGTAGCTCGGTTATTAACTAGTCTTTATTATGTACAAAGAGCTTTAAAAGAAATTTCAAACTTTTTAAAGCTATTTTATTGCTCTAACATTTGAATAAAATAACATGAGCAACAAAGCAATGAAATACACATTGCCAATTATCAACCTCAGTGGACACAAGTTTAAACAAAATTGGCTCCAAAATACCAATCCTGAATAACAAAACAAACAAATTTAAATTAAAAAAAACGAATCTATTTTTTATTTATAAAGAAACTTTATTATACACTAGCAAATAAATACCCGTTCTTGGCACGGACTAAAATAATATCAAATCGATCCAAGTATACGTGTCATTTGATTTGCTATAGGATAATAAACTTTGCCTTTGTTTCCGTTCATTATAAAGAATAAAATCCCGTTACTTATATTGCTTTAAAATTCCAAAATAAAAATACATCACTATAAAATGCACATCCTCATATCACAAAAATCTTCCTCAATATGAACTTACTGTCATTTCCTGATAAATTCAAAATTAACCATAATTGTATAGCAATGTTATTTCACGTAAAAACCTCCATTCATGGTTTAAAAAATAAAAAAATATATAACTCATTGGAACGTTCAATTATTTTTCAAATAACTAATTTAGTTTCTGAAGGTAATGGCAAGAAAATAAAAGCAATTTCAATTTTAATTAATTTTTCTGTTCATTTTAATTTCATCTGTCGAATGGCAACACGAAAGGGAAAAAAATGATCGGATTTGAGCAAAAGTGGTGTATTTTTTTCAGAAAATTAGAATTTTCTCTAAAAATGGAACAAATATGAAAAAACTAAGCATCAGGTGCACATGTTGGTATTAAAGGGAATCTCTTAAAAATTTCGAATTTCTGAGGGCAATATAAGTAGGTCTTTTACGATCCACAGACATACAGAAACACAGACAGACACTTTCTTTTATTATTATAGAAGAGCTTTAAAAAAATTTCAAACTATTTAAAGCTATTTTATTTCGCTAACATTTGAATAAAATAACATGAGCAACTAAGCAATGAAATACACATTGCCAATTATCAACCTCAGTGGACACAAGTTTAAACAAAATTAGCTCCAAAATACCAATCCTAAATAACAAAACAAACAAATTTAAATTTTAAAAAAAACGAATTTATTTTTTTATTTATAAAGAAACTTTATCATACATAAATCCAAAATTTATAAGTGGATATATTTATGTTTCTACTCCTTTGCAATCTAAAACATTTTCTAAAAATTGTTGTTACTGTTATACAGAATAAAAATGCCTAAAATCTAGCAGATTTTCTTTTATATAAGAAAAAATCAAAATAACATATTAAACGAGAGTCAAAATACGGAAGTGTTTTTATTCTCTTTTTGAATATTTTAACGGCATAGGTAGCTGATTTCATTTGCATAACAGATAAAGATTTTATCTTAAAAACGTGCAGGCATGAATTTCACGATTTTAACTTTGGCGCCGTTGAACTTGAGACGTCCGTAACCTCGAAGTGGGGCCGGGATAGCCTGGTCGGTAAGGTCTTGGACTGGCATCCCTAAGGTTGCGAGTTCGAGTCCCGCTGCCTTCCAAAGACCCCCGTGTACGCTAATGGTGACTGGTGCACGTTAAATCCGTCGTGGTCACAAAGTCCTCCAAGTTCCCATACCAAATCAATACCTCTGGGGGGTGACAAGTTAATTATGGAGATCCTCTAGTTGGCCTCTGTCTCTAAAAATTAGATGGTTCCATTTATGTGTGTGTGTTGTGTCTGTCTTACTTGAAGGTTTATAAGCGGGTCTCTGACCAAGCACACAAACCTGAATATATATGTCCACCAACCTACCTCGATGTGAATGCATCAGATATCGTTTGCGGGGTAGCTAGTTTGAATCGAACTTGTGTAAAAATTACCAGGTTAGGTTAGGTTAGTTTGAATTATCGTCGCACTAGAGCTACACGAGGGCTATTGGCGACGGGCGTCGTATTTTAGAACCACTGGCAAGTGACGAGCCGACACCTGAGTAGGCACCCAACGCAACCGTTAAGGGCGACAACGTACGCAGCGTTAGGACATTTGAAGGATATTTAACGTGCACTCCCGCCACACGGGGTATTATTCGTCGGACATTTTGGCTGCACAGGCCGTTTATAGGTCGGCAGTTAATTTGGCGATGCCCGAACCTGGGACCTTTCGCATGCTAGGCGAATGCCTAACCGACTGGGCTCCCCAGCCCCTAAAAATTATCAGGGGTGTAGTTGTAAATTAAACAGTGGGTACGAAGTAACACATGACAAAAATTGGCTTTTTGGGGGCGGTAGTGAATAGTTAAATTCTTAAAAAACTGAGTACAATTTACATATTATAATTTATTAAAATAAATATCAATATTATTTAAATAAATATCAAGCACTGAGGTAAAATTTAAAACTGTTTAAAATATCAAGGGTTTTAGCATTCAAAATATATAATGTACAATACGATGTACATTATAATATAATTACACATTATGTAATATTAAACATTTAAATTTTTTTTTAAATATTGAGCTTTTCGCATTCTTTTGGATTTGAACACCTCAAAACATTCTTTTATTGCTGCATTCCGTTGTCCTTTAGCTGTAAAACCTTAAAAATTCTTAAATCTATACAAAAAAAAATTGTATAACTTTTCTGGTTACTTAATTTTGTTTAGTTTTGGCTAGTTGTCAAAGTCATCATTCTCCAGTAAGTCCAAAGAAGTGGATTTAATTTTTTTACACTTGAAAAATATAAATTAAGCCAACAAAAGTCATTTCTTGCGTAAGCAATTCTACATTTTTTCTTATTTGTAAAAAAAAATAGCAATGGGAGGACGGCTTCCCCAGCAATCCCCCCTGCTCTAACATTCCTAGTAAAAAACAATCAAAAGCATTAATTTTGCCTGTAAGTTGTGTTTGTGCACGTTAAATCTGTTCATACACCAAATTCATTGAAGTTACAAATTGTGTTATTATAGTTCGCGAATCATCCTGGGGAACGAAATTACGAGACGTGATTTGGCCCTGATAAAGAGACCAGAAACCGGAAGAGTATAGCAAGTACCATTGAACCACAGGTCTGAGCTGAGGCTATTGACTTTTGGTGGTGGAAAAACCCTTTCCATATTCATATGGCGTTTCCCATCTGTTGAAGAAGAAAAGGCAAACGAAATGTATGTTTACGTAACCCTCCCAAACCAGCTTTGGTCCACCTTGAAGGCTGAGGAGATATCTTTTGAGAATTTTTTGCTTCTTCGGCTAAAGGTCAAAAGCATCCGGAAATCGGAGGGTTGGGAGTACAAGTGATTTAAGTCAAATTCTTGTTGCTGTCACATTAGAGTTAATGATGATTGGTACAGATTTTGAATGTTGTCTTACGTTTTTTATCTACGAACGAAGAAATTTAGTCTATTCCATTACTGTTCTTGATTAAATATGGGGGCTGGGGAGCCCAGTCGGTTAGGCATTCGCCTAGCATGCGGAAGGTCCCAGGTTCGGATCCGGGCATCGCCAAAATAACTGCCGACCTATAAACGGCCCGTGCAGCCAAAAATGTCCGACGAATAATACCCCGTGTGGAGGGAGTGCACGTTAAATATCCTTCAAAGTCCTAACGCTGCGTACGATGTCGCCCTTAACGGTTGCGTTGGGTGCCTACTCAGGTGTCGGATCGTCACTTGACTGTGGTTCTAAAGCACCACGCCTGTCTCCAATAGCCCTCGTGTAGCTCTAGTGCGACGATAATTCAAACTAAACTAAACTTGATTAAATAGGATGTTGTGTTCAGAAAATATCATCTACTTTGGGCATGATACATGAGATAACTAATGAAGAAAACAATGTTAATTATTGGCCAAAATAGTTTAATCTGTAGATATTTACATGTTTCGGTGTGTACCGTTGATTGAAGGTATAGGTCTCTTGTGTTCCCACCGAAGCATGTAAATTTCTACAGAATAAACTATTTGCGCCAATGATTGTTATATTGAATGAAGTGATAAAGAGTTTGAGAAATGAGAAATGTTAATTCGGAGTCTAAACTTTCTCCTACGAGAAAAAAGTTCCATTTCTCCAACAAAAATATTTGTCTTCAATACCCCCACCCCGCTTAACGCATTCAGCAACACGTATTTATGATATTTAAAAATACTAATTTTATAATATTAATAAATTTTAAAACTTAAGTTAATGAGGGGTATGTTATTGAGAAGTATGTTATGTTAAAATATTTGTTGCAAAAATATTTTTTTAAAAATACGAGTTAAAAGTTTTAATTTAAATCTCATACGGCGAAAACAATATTACACTTTGGCCAATGGAAAAAAAAAATCTTATAAAATTTTTACTGCAAACAATTGTCTTTAATGTACAACAGAGTTCATTTAATATATTTTTTATTTCAAAACTGCTTTTTACTTAATTAGTCAAATTATTGAATTTATGACCGGATTTTAGTAGTTTTCCCCATTGAAATCACAAAACGAATTATCTGTTAAAACATTACAATTTCTTCGGAAAAATACTTTAAATTACTATTTGGGTTGTTCATTTTTTTTCTTCTTTCGAACTTTTTTTTCTTTTAAAATGGTATCATAGCCTTTTCGCAAATTTTTCTTCATTATGGTTCTTTCTAAATTCAAGGCTCATAAACTTAAACAACCAATCCTCTGAACACACTAATGAGCATGCTTTATGTCATTAGTGGCAACAGCTCTACAATAATAAAAATAAGGTATCGATTGGTTAATCAATGTAGTAGGTCGATTTTACCGTGTCAAGTCACCAATGAAATCCAGGAATGAAAGCATAAAGAATCTACCGTCACGTGAAACAACCCAATTAACCCTCCCATGTTAAAACAAAAGAACAAGACACGGTTAATCAAAAGATAACAAGATGTTTTGATATGTTCTACAAAACAAAATCAAAATTCTTTTTCCTCCCTCACAAAAAAAAAATTCGATTGCGAATTCGAAACTTTCCAATTTCCTAATTTTACGGTAATATTAGTTCGTCCCAGGCGTTTATTTTTATTACTCTTGTTAATTGGAAATCTTCAAATCTCGTACGTGAAGTGGGTTCAAGTGAAGTTGGTGAAGAACCACTTCTGGTTTCGTTCTTTTTTTTCACTCCTGTTTTTCGATTTT